>JBAPLH010000014.1:5567500-6767500 GCA_037897445.1 Ceriops zippeliana | reverse complement strand
TAATGTGGCCAAGTCAATTGATGCTATATTGTTATTCCAGGGTGTTATATGTTCTGAAACAATTGAAATTATGCCAATTGGTGTAGAATTCTAGTTTCCTTTGGTCAATGTGTTGGTGTATGATATATGCAAAGATGACAAACACAGGTCAACAGTCAAATAGTTACCTATTTGTTTAGCATTCTTTTGCCTTCATGTTTTAAGGGATTCTCGTCTCTCTCTTTCTTATCTATATATATATATATATATATATATATATTCTGTAGAAAATGTATTGGGCCCAAAAATTGAGCCCTTAGATGCCATGAATCTAAAATAAAGCCGTTGTGGTTTTCTTTGCAACAGCTAACATGCAATAATGCTTACTTTTTCATATTTATTTTGTTTTTGCTCACTCATTTTGGTCATCCTGATGCGTAGCATGGAGGTAAAATGAATGCATTTACGTCTTCCGACCACACAAATTTTTATTTTGATGTTAATGCTGATTGTTTTGAAGATGCATTGGACAGGTAAATGATACTTTCTTTTTTATGTTGTCTTGTTATTTACGTGTATGGTCTCATAAATGTTTCTGACTTGGTTTCTTTGCAATTATAACCTCAGATTTGCTCAGTTTTTTATTAAACCATTGATGTCAGCTGATGCGACAACAAGGGAAATAAAAGCAGTTGATTCTGGTGAGCTGTTCTGTTAGGATCTGTTCTTCACCTGCGCTCTGTCTCTGTCTCTGTCTCTGTGTATCTCTTTCTCTCAAATTTTCTTCATTTTCACCATTTTAAGCTTGTTTATTTCATTCGATCGTTTTAGTTATTGATCCTTATTGATATCTACTCATTCCTACATCTTTCTCTCACATACAGAGAACCAGAAAAATTTGTTGTCTGATGGTTGGAGAATAAACCAGGTATCAGATACTTCTCTTGCTGTTTAACCTTGTGTAATACTTGTTAAGTAGTGTGGCCTTTGTGTATTGTACAGTCTAAAATATGTTTTTAGTTTATAATAGTACCTATTACCTTAATGTATTCCAGTTGTCTTAGAGCAATTGGTCAACAATTCTTGATGAAACATGAATGATTCCTGTGCAGTGGAGAGAGACAAAACAGAAAGTGGAATATAGGAATTATATGTAAGGGATGCATCTTTATGTCAATCAGGGGTCCCTTTCCAATGTTTAGGGGGCTTTTGACGTTTCTGCACGCATTACTCTATGAGTTCTTTTACTTGTTCATTTATTAGGCTTTCATTTTTCCAGTAGATTCCTTGCCTCTTACTGGTGTGTGCATTTCTTCCTGTGGTTTCAGTAAATTTCTTTTCATGATGTTGGAAGTAAGAACCTTTTTTAGCGTTGGTTCTAGGCTTGATGTGGTTGTTAAAGATATGTTGGACATAGGCTATTTGAGTTTTTTGAGGAACAAAATTTACATGGTTATTTTACATCATCCAAAGAGATACTGTCTCCTTTTCATCTGAAGTCGTCAATGTCTAGTTTTTGTGATGCTGCTGTATCCATTCTGTTTAGTTAAGGATGAGAATGCTATGCAGGTTCATTTTGTCTCCTGATTTTGTCATTTTTTTGGTTGCTTTTTGTTTTATCCTAAATCCTGTGATATTTGCAGTTTTCTTTATTGCACCTGTAGATTCATGAGGCCCATTAAACTCACTCTGATACACACAAGTAAAGAGAGATTATCTTTTTGCATTTTTGTCCAAAGTTTTAGGTGATAAGTAGAGATACTCCATTAAAAAATGGACATCTCCATGTTGCAGTTGGTAGTTCTATGCTTGTTACATATATTTATGGGATAAGGAGTTTATATCAAGATCCAACAAGACATGTTGATGCTTAAATCTCTCTCTCTCTCTCTCTCTCTCTCTCTCTCTCTCTCTCTTGGAGCTTTGGAAGACTAGGATACAACAATAAGTAACATTCTATGCACTTTCCTGCATGCTTTTTGTCTGTGCAAACATTTTGCTGATTACAAAGCATCAATAGTACATACTTTTCTATCGTTGATGATTCTCAATTCCATTTTTCCTTGTGAATATGTTAATATTTGCAGCTTCAGAAACATATAAGTGATAAAGGGCACCCATATGGTGCAATTGGTAGTTCTATGTCTGTTACATATATATATATGCGATGAGGAGTTTTCAAGATCCCACAGGACATGTAGATGCTTAAATCTATCTCTCTCTCTCTCTCTCACTCTCTCTCTCTGTTTTTCTTTTGGTGAACTCTGGAAGAGTAGGTTACAACAATAAGGAACATTCTATGCACTTTCCTTCCATGTTTTTCTTCTGTTCAATCATTTTGCTGATTACAAGGCATCAATAATACATACTTTTCTCTGGTTTATTATTCTCAATTCCATTTTTCTGTTTGAATTTGTTAATATTTGCAGCTTCAGAAACATATAAGTGATAAAGGGCACCCATATCATAAATTTGGCACAGGTTGGCTGCCTTTAGATATGTACATCTCTAACCTAGATGTGAATATTCATGTGAATTGATAACATGTGTTGTGTGTCAGCTGCAGATGCATGGATATTATCTTATTTGGTTATATGGATTTTAATGTTGATTGTGAAATTGCTTTAAACATGATGGAAATGACAAGTGTTTGGCTTATGGTGGAAGAATATGTGTGTCAAGAAACTATTCTACCTAAAAGGTTAAATTGTTAGGTGAGGCCCAGGATATGAATTATATATTACATTTTAACATATCCCCTCACTTGAAAGCCCAGATCATTTAGGCTGGAAGTGTGAACAAACAAATTTATAATTAATTTACTATTAATGTGAGGGTAATGGGATTTAAATTCATGATTACTTAGTCATGAAGGCTCTGATACAGGAAACCATTCCATCTAAAGTTTAAGTTGTTAGGTGAGGTTTAGGATATGGATCATATATTATACCTTAACAATGTGTTTGCAACCTGAATTTGCTGGTAGCTTTATGTATGTTGTTATCATTGAAATCACACATTGGGATCTTTTTCATTCTATTATTTTAATTTCACAACCCATACTGCCCTTTATTCTGGGAAATGTTAGCCTCATTCATCAATTTGTTATGCTTATGTTATAGAGATGATTGCTGATTTTAGAATATCTATGAGTGGCTTTCATACAATTCTGTGTGATTTGTGACTATGATAAGTGAGAAAATCAATTTTCTTATCCTAAAAAATTGTAATATCTATCATAGGTAATTGGGATACTTTGGAGGTTAAACCAAAAGCCAAAGGGCTGGATATAAGATCTGAGCTTATTAAATTCTACCAAGAAAATTATTCAGCCAACCTTATGCATCTGGTGATTTATGAAAAAGGTTATTAGACGAGCCTCTCTTCTCTAGTTTTGTCTTAGTTGTGTATCTTTCAAAAACATGTAACAAATTTTGTTTGGAAATCTTCAGAAGGTCTTGATAAAATTCAAACCCTTGTAGAAGGGAAGTTCCATGAAATCCAAAACAAAGAAAAGAAATGTTTCTCATTTCCTTGTCAGCCTTGCACATCAGAGCATTTACAGGTATCCATGGACTTCAATTGTTTATGCATTTGATGTTACCCTTTTTGAAAATTTCTGATTGCACAGATATATTTGGGAATAATATCTTATAATTCCTCAATCCTATGTTTCATTTGCTTCAGATACTAGTTAGAGCTGTGCCAATAAAACAAGGGCACAAATTGAGAATTGTGTGGCCAATAACTCCAGGCATTCTTCATTACAAGGAAGGACCATGCAAGTATCTTGGTCATCTTATTGGCCACGAAAGCGAAGGATCTTTCTTTTATGTCCTGAAAAATTTGGGTGGGTTTTGTGCATCCTTAATTTGCTCCTCTCTCTCTCTCTCTCTCTCTCTCTCACACACACACACACACACACACATATTCAAGTATGCACAGATAGCTTTAGATGCATGATCCCTGTGGTTTTCCTTATCATGCTCCTGATGTTGGAGCCACTGGCAATGTTAAGCATGCATGCTTAGGGACACCTGATTTTTTGATTTAAGACTTTTGTAAAGTTCACTTTCTGATATAAGTGGATTGGCAATCCTATGAAGCTGAGGCCTACAAAATTTCAAGCTCCATTCTGTTGATAACATTTCAGCCTCTTACAGGAACTCCTGTGTTGAACTTTTGTTAGTTTTTTTTTTCTTGTCTATCTGGTCTTTTCATCTTGAACGACTCTCAATCCAAAATGACTATGAAATTTGGTTTAATTATGTGTAAAAGAAATTGGTAAAAAAAAAAAAAAAAGGGAAGAACGTCCTATTACATCTTGATGCCTTTCTCTACTTTAATGTGTTCAAAACAGTGTTCTTTATGGGTGACCTCTGTAGACTTTAAAAATTCCAATGGTATTACTGGTTACCTCTTTTTTCTCTGTCTCTGTTCAAGAGAATCTCAGGAAAAGTGCTCTTTGCCTAATGAAATTCCCCAGAGGATTAAAAAAATAAGAATTGGAGACTTAATCATCAGTTACTGAACTTCCCACTCTAGTCCGCAATCTAAGTACACTTTTAGAGAGATCTCTTGCTGGATCCTGGGAGAGCCTCTATTGTCCTTTTTCTCTTTTTTTTTTTTTTTGTGTGTCCAGTGTTGCTTTTATCCTCATTAGAAAACTGCAGATGATATAAGAGAAGTTAACCCATGTGTTTAACTGCAAGTTACTTTTTCTCTAAATATTAACAAGGAGTGGGCTGGGTCCACCTATCATGGTCCCCCTATTATTTGAATTAACTTTCCTGGAATTCCCTTTTTGAGATTTCTGCTTGAATGGTCGAGAAATTTAGAATGCTCTAGAGTTTTGACACATTATCTGGCATTCCAGCTGATGGGACTTTAAGCCCAACTGGCCAGAAGGTGAGTAAAGAAAGTTTATGCAGATGTGAATGAAGGATATGATTCTTAGAAATGTAAATTGAGAAGAAATGTTTAGCTGTCCCACTGATCTGCACATATCCACTTTGCTTGAATGGGGATGAATTGAGATTAAAATTATAGAGCATCAAGTTGGATCTTTTGCACACTGTTGTCCATCATATAAAAAATGAATTCTGTTTTACTTAAAAAAAAAGAAAACCATAACTTGGCCTGAAAATATGATTTGGTTATGTTGGCAAAATTGCAGGATGGGCTACTGGCTTGTCTGCTGGTGAAAGTGATGGGACAAAGGAGTTTTCATTTTTTAATGTATTAGTTGAGCTTACTGATGCTGGTCATGGTTAGTTTTGTATTTTTTTTCCACCTTCAATTTTAGTTGTTTATAATCCTCATATGTTCTAGTTAAAGGTTCTGGTTGCTAGAAAATCTGTCAGGTAACCGTGCTTATTGATTTTCTGAACATCTAATACTTTTTCACTGAATTGCAGAGCACATGCAAGACATCATAGGATTGCTATTCGAATATATTCGGCTGTTGCAACAATCTGGTGTTTGTAAATGGATATTTGATGAGGTATGGAAGTTTACCATAAACACACAGTCATGGTGTTGTTGACCACTGGGAATGAAGAAACTTAGTGGTATCCATATTATGGGATTGAGGAGCCTTGCTTTATTATTCACCTTTTATTGTTGGTTCCTTTTGAGAAGGATGCCCTTTATTCAAACTTATGATTTCTTTCTTAGTTAGAATCTTCTTTTTTAACCAAATTATGTATCCACATGGTATATAGAAGCACACAAGCAGTATGAAGGTCATGTCTGTGTGTGAACTCTTGGAAGTTAGAGTGCCCCATGTTCTTGCCATATGATGCCCATCAGTCTTGTTAAATTTCTTTTCATATTTTAGTTTTGTTTTCCTAATTTTCTTAGTATCTTCATCTTTTTGTTGAAGCTTGCAGCTGTGTGTGAGACAGTATTCCATCATCAGGACAAAATCCCTGCAATTAATTATGTGGTCAAATTGGCATCTAACATGAGAGTAAGTGTCTATTTTTCTTTTTTCTTTTTTTTTTTATGATACTGTTTTGGGGATTTTGTTGAAGCTTGCAGCTGTGCATGAGTGTTTATTCCTTTAATTGATTTTTTTTTTTTAATGTCCTATAAACATCCGAATGTTTCATCTGGAACAAATTGTGCGAAAATTGCCCATAGATGATAATTGTGTAGTAAAGGGAAGTGTCACTACTGTATTTGGAGATGCCTTGGTGAAACAAGTATCCCTAAAAGCCATGCTGGTTTTTCCTATTGTGTTAAGGTTGTGAAAGGCAAAACCATTTTAAACATGTTTTACTATGTGCTGGAAGAGAGGATTGAGTGTTGAGTTTTTAATTTAATGAATATACATGTTGTAAGACAGTGATGTATATATGTTCAATATAATGCCACACCATATAAGCTTCATCCTGTGCAGTGTAAGCCGGACACATTTTTTAATTTGATGGCTTTACTCTAAAAAACATTGTTAGAAGATTAAAATATTTTCCTGTACTAAGTTTTATCCATCGCTCTGTCTTAGCTTTTTAGGAAAACGCTGGACCTAATATCAGTAATTGTATGATTCCTTGAATTGCTTATATTGCAAGAAAATTTTAATTTCTTTTTTGGTTTTATAGTTCTTATTTGTTTTTTCTAAAGCTATAAATTCCTTATTTTTGTAAATTATTTTTTCAATATACGTGAGCATTTTAGGATATGTGCATGCTTTGGTATTGTTTCATGTATTTCAGCTTGTGGTCCAGGAGCAATGAATTTTGATATCACTATGGATGATTTTTCATTTTTTTTTTCTAATTCTTTTGGTTCCAGGTATATCCTTCAAAAGATTGGCTGGTGGGATCATCCTTGCCTTGTAATTTTAGTCCAAATTTAATCAAAGTGGTATTGGATCAGCTTTCTCCAAACAATGTGCGGTGAGTTTATTAGCAAAATAAGAAGTGTTCACTTGCAAAATGAAGGAAAAAGAATTGTATATGTTCCAATTATTGTAACTATTTCCTTTGCTCTGGGCATCTATCATTTTTGATGCTAACTCCCAGGTTCGTCCTTATTTTTTTGGCTTCCATGGTTGGAAATCCTATTGCTGCTACTTAAGTCATGTTGTGTGGCACATGAAATTATTGTCACAAACGTACATTTGCAATTTTATAGCTGAGTTTGGGATGAGTTCAAGGCTAAACATATATTAACTCCATGTGGCATTGGATTAACATTGGGATGCGTCAGGACTTTAAATTAATTAATATTGTTTCCACTTCTGGCTTCCCATTGGTCCACTTTTTTCTCTCATGGTCACTTTGTATCTGAGATTTAGATGCTTTGCCTCTCTGAATGTTGAAATGAAACAAAAACTTTCTCAGTTTGGGCTTATGAGAAATCACAATCTAAAGATGCTAATTTGTGGAATGTCTGGTCTTAAGAACTAGTAGGGCATAATTTTTGTCACATGTGCAATCACAATCTTTGAACAATTGAGTAAAATGTTGTGGTTGTTTTTGGTTTTGTTAACAGTCTGCTACATTGTACCAAAGTACATTTTCATGGGAGGAATCTAGAAATGAGTTTGGAGCAGTATTTTTAGGAAGGAAAAAATATGGGCAAAACTCAGCTTTTAGTTTCTATGTATTAGTGGTTTTTGACATATTTAGTTTAGATTACCAATAACATGCTGAGAGGACCTTCCCATCCAGGACATTACACTTTCAGTATTGCATGATTTGTGCCAGTCTGTTTGGTAAAGAAAATTATCATCTATTCACACCAATGAATTTTTCACTGATACGGTTGAGCTTTGTATATCTTCTGATGGGCTTTCTGTTTCAGAATTTTTTGGGAGTCCAAGAATTTTGAAGGACAAACTGACATGGTTGAGCCATGGTACGGAACTGCATATAGCATTGAGAGAATCACGGGCTCTTTGATTGAGGTTTGTCATTGATTACTTCCTCAAATATCTTTTTTTCCAATGCATTGATGAGATAGAGAACTGGCTTTAGCATGCATGATTGTTTTTCTGAT
Organism: Ceriops zippeliana; assembly: GCA_037897445.1. Lineage (NCBI taxonomy): Eukaryota > Viridiplantae > Streptophyta > Magnoliopsida > Malpighiales > Rhizophoraceae > Ceriops > Ceriops zippeliana. The sequence goes on along the minus strand of JBAPLH010000014.1, from coordinate 6,759,514 downwards.
TTATTGCTCCTGTTCTTATAACCAAGCAAATTTTGTTTCTTAATCAGACTAAGCCTGATAATTCAGCGCTTGTTTTCTTTGGGTCCCTGTTGCAGGATTGGGTTCTGTCTGCTCCTAATGAAAAACTGCATCTGCCAGCACATAATATCTTCATCCCCACTGACTTATCTTTAAAGAATGCACAAGAAAAGGTTTGGTGTCTGTCTGAATCCAGATATTTGTACCTAACATAAGTTAAGGCTGACACAATTGACTTCCAAAGCAGGTCGAGTTTCCAATTCTTTTGAGGAAGTCATGGTATTCATCATTATGGTACAAACCTGATACAATGTTCTGTATGCCAAAGGCATTTGTAAAGATAAATCTCAACTGCCCCCACTCCAGCAGCTCTCCCGAGGCTGAAGTTCTTACCAATATTTTTACAGAGTTGTTAATGGATTACTTGAATGAATATGGTAAGATGGAGCAAACTGGGACTTTTAAGTGGAAGAAAAATTCAGATCATTGTCTATTTGCACAATTGTTCTCTTTATTGGTTTTCTAACGTCCTATTGTTTTTCATTGATGGAAAGTGCTACCAGTTGTGTGTGATGGTACAAATTTTTTCGGTTAACCTCTTCCAATGGCATTGGTTTCTCTTTAATGTACTTTCATTCTGTTTCAGCGTATTATGCGCAGGTTGCTGGTCTATATTATAGCATAAACAGCTCAGACAGTGGCTTTGAGGTACCTGCTATTTAAATTTTTATTATTCTTGTGATAATCTGCTGTTGTGTGGTTGTCTTGGCATACAAATGAGTGACATTGTCTTGGAAATGACTATATTCATTTATGGTTTGGTTGCTCAAGGTTTGTCTCAAGAAAGTTGAAATTGAGTCTATAAAAATCTTAGGGAACTATTTTCGTGCAATTGTACTTGGTTCTAAATCAACTATGAATTTATAGTATCTCTAGTAATAGTGAATTCTTAAAGTTAAAAGTTAGATAAAATGGAAGCATAGAATCAAGGAGTTATGCATTTGCACAAAACGGAAATCTAATCATGGTATGCACATGCGTGAGAAGGAGATACAGAATTGCATCATCACATCATCTTTTATTTTCTGCCCAATTTTCTTTTGACCAACAAAGTAAGACAAGGAACTTATTTTTCTCTGTGATTCCTGTCAAGATATTTAAGGAGGGACAATCTCTGCTTCTCATTTACTTTAGAATTCACTCTGAACTGCCTCAAGTTTTTTATATCTGCACTACTGTTAACTTTGCTATTTATTAGAGCTGACAGCATGTATTCAAACAAGTACCTATAGGAACCATTATAAGTGTAATGAAACTAATGCAAAGATAATTTAAATGCTCTCTCGCACTTTCTGAGCATTTAGAATTTGGTCAAAGTTGAATGAAGCAAAGTGTTTTGAAGTAATATCTAATTTAATTACATATGGTAGTAATAGTGTTCATGCAAATTGGAGTCTTCTGTTCCATCAAAAACTTTACTGTGTTGAGCCAACACATGGTTGTCAGCCTGGTTGAGTTATGTGTAGAATCTGGTTTCATCCACACTCACTTAATTGGCAATGCTCTGAGTGGGGTTTTCCTTTTTGGAGAAGAAGTGACACTTTAGTGAAAGTTGAGGTGCAGTGTGTTGAATTTGTACTTATTGAAGCTTTCAACCTCTATATTCCTGGGATTAAGCAAATAAATTTGTTACCTTTGCAAAAACTAATGCTCTCTTGACTCAGCTTCCTTTTTGTTTCCTTCATTTGTTCCTTGTAAGAAACTTGTCCCTCTACATGAATACCCTAAGGAAATGGGTTGATTGGACATTAATTTCCAATAACCTAAATTTGGAAATTACTTGGATGAGATCCTTGGGATTGTGCATTTTAGTGCTAACACTGTGTTGCATTCTTTGGAAGGGATGCTGAAGTATCTATTGAACCTTCGAAAGAAAAGGAATTGCAACCTGAATGTGCAAAGTTTAGGTTTTTTTTTTTTTTTTGTATATGTTCGAAGACTATATTCAAACTGGAAAAAGATGGATGAATATCTTCTATTCTCCAAACTTTATTCTTTCTTTTTGTTTTTTTTTTCCCCTCCTTGGTTGATACCACAGGGGAATTGGCTTGAGAGTGTTGTGTTCAGGAATTGCAATCTAGCCTTGCCTAGTCTGAGATTTATCATCAGCTGTTATTTGCTTGCACATCTGCTCTCTTTTGCATGCATTTGCCTTATCTATTTCTCTTCTTTCTTTCTTTCTTTGTTTTTTTTTTTTTTTGGCACCTGGGGGGGGTGTCATCTTGTTGGTTTGATTCATTTATTCATGCATACTTTCATTCTCTCTTCTGTTGTTTTTCTCTTTAGGTGACTCTGGTTGGTTATAATGACAAACTGAGGATCTTGTTGGAAACTGTTCTGGAAAAAATTGCAAATTTTAAAGTGAAGCCAGACAGGTTTACAGTGATCAAGGTAATAATAATTGATGTGTATTTTTGAATGTCCTAACATTTCATTACACCAATTATGGCTGTATTTCCATTGGGAGTTACTAAAAACACCCTTCTGATTACAATTGAAGTCGTGGGGACTGTGTCTTGTTCTTGTGAAGGATGCTTGCAGGTTTCTGTTTTGAGTTCCTTGCTCCTGAAGAAAGGATCTATGAACTTTTCTATTTCTTATTCGTGACTGAGTTTTGATTGTCATGTGCTTGTGGATTGCTTAATTAGATTGCAAAAAGATTGAAAATAATCAATGTGGTGTTGAATGATTTATTGACAGTCTCTCTGTTTTTCATTAGGAAATGGTGATAAAGGAGTACGAAAATTTCAAGTTTCAGCAACCCTATCAGCAAGCTATGTCTTACTGCTCTTTACTACTGCAAGACCAAGCATGGCCCTGGACTGAAAAACTTGAAGTACTTCATCATCTTGATGCTGAAGATCTTTCTAAATTTACTCCTATGATGCTCTCTAGAACCTTCTTAGAGTGCTATATTGCAGGTCCTGTTGTCTTAACAAGTCCTATGTAACAGTCCTTATCTTGAACATGGATACTACTTTGTTTTTATTTCATATCAGGTAACATTGAGCCAAGTGAGGCAGAGTCAATGATTGAGCATATGGAAACTATGTTGTACAAGGGTTCAAACCCTATATGCCAACCTCTATTGCCATCGCAGCATTTGACTAATAGAGTCACCAAGCTTGAAAGGGGCAAGAGCTACTTATATCCCATTGAAGGCTTGAATCCTAGTGATGAGAATTCTGCTATTGTGCATTATATTCAGGTGATTACATGTTGTACAAGAAATGTTCTTACTGATTTTCCATAGCTGCTTCTATTGTTGTTTAATTTGTCTTATCTGTTTTAGGCTCTCTGTCATAGCATGGGCAAGACTTTGTCCATTTGATTCTTCTCTAGATCCCATAGTGTGGAAGCCTCATGCATTGAAATGCTTTTTTTTGTTTGGTGTTGTTCTCCATGCAGTTTAATGTTACAAATCAATGTAGTTGTCCAATTTGTTAAATTTTTTAAATTATGTTTACACATCTGGAAGTCTTCTCAGATTTACCTATCAGACAAACTCCAAAATCCTTTAAGCTTCTCTAGCTCCTAATTGTAATGGAACAAAGCCACTTTTTCCTAACATTAAATCATTTCTTAGTTACTCTAAGTTGAATCTTTCTTTTTGTCCTCATTCACAAGGTTTCACATTGCCCAATTAACAGTGCACCATTATGCCAGATGTCCGCACAAACACAAATCCCCATATATACATATTGAGCTGAAGGTAGAAATGCAAGGATAACTCAAACTAAAAGCTACCATATGGATTTGGCATAAGAATGTAGAATTGTAATGTTTTTTAGTTGAATCTTCAAAGGGGGAGTTTCTCTAGTAGAAGTTAGAGCTATAACTCAGACTTGCATGGACTCTTGGGGTCCTGTTTGAATGATACCTATCAAGGAAACCTCATAAACTATTGGATTACTACACATGAAGATTGAATATGCTATTTAATTCTAAATGCTTGATCTTTGATATTTTACATTTATATGACCTTTTTCTTAGGTTCAATGATTGCTTTGGATGGATTATTTCAAGATTTGCCTTTGGTGCTGTTTTGACAAATTATGTAATTGAATTTGCTAGGTGCATCGTGATGATTTTATGATGAATGTGAAACTTCAGCTGTTTGCTTTGATCTCAAAGCAAGCAGCTTTCCACCAACTTAGATCAGTTGAGCAGCTTGGTTATATTACTGTGCTCTTGCAGAGGTAACTCTTTTTTAGCCACCTAATATTTTCATCCAACTTGGTGTAATTTCTATCACCCTTTTTTTTTTTTTTTCTGTAGGAATGATTCCGGTATTCGTGGACTGCAGTTTATTATCCAATCTTCAGTAAAGGTATGCAGAATCTCTGTGAATCTGTTGCCCTGTAGAGTCATCTTAGACTCTCTCTTCTGATCTTTGTAATTCTAACAGGGTCCTGGACATATTGATTCCAGAGTTGAGTCATTTCTCAAATTGTTTGAAGTCGAACTCTATGAGATGACTGATGGAGAATTCAAGGTGAGATGATTGTTCAACCATGGGGGAGTCATTCTATGTAGCACTTAGCTTTTGGCCTTGCAGACACAACTTGAGCAGTATAACTAGATAGCTCACTCAAATATTTGTATGGATGTTAGGAAAGAAAAATTTTGAACTCATTTTTGCCTATGTTGTGACCACCCAAAGTTGGGTGGAAGGTTGCAATATTGCTTAGGAAATCTATCCTTGCAATTTAACTCACTATTTATGAACAGTGAGACACTGCATTCTTAACTTCTGGCAGCCCTGCACATCATAGCTTGCTGCTGCTTGAAACCTGATTGGCCTGTTACCAGGAAACTTGTTTCTGATGCCTGACTTGTGGCAACAGATACAAATAGGCTTCTTCAAGGTTAAAAAATGCATGTTCTGAAAAAACGAAGTTTTTTTCCATCATTACCCTTAAACAAGAGAAAAAGAAAAAGAAGAGAGAGAGAGAGAGAGAGAGAGAGAGAGAGAGAGAGAGAGAGAGAAAAACAGTAAAAAGATTCTTGATGTCTCTGGCCTGTGATTTTTGGTGAAACTAACCAATTCCTAACATGGCTGATACAATCTCTAATAGGTTCTTGTATAAGAATAGTGATTAGCCTTCAAACCCTCTTAATGCATATGGGGATAAACGGTATTCAGATCAACTGGATGGTCTCTTAACTTATTAAGCATCGCTGAAGGAGTGTCTGTTTCTCACTGTAAGCTTTTGACCACTAACATAAGACTGTCGAACCCCCTGTACTTGTTTGATCTTTTCTCTAGCATTATTTCAGTTTGTGTCTAACTTTGTACAGATGCATGTACAGGTGGGGCTGGTTGTATGGGTTGTGGGAGGCATGTTGTGTAGTGGATGATTTAAAGTATGGAGTTATAGGAGGGGTTTTTTGGTATGGTTATCAAGTGCATGTTGTGTATTTGTATGTCAATCTTTACATATGTGCGGTTGCATGGGAATTGGAAACCAGTGATTTAAGCTAACTGAATGTTTTCATTCATCAGGTTATAGTAGAGATGAGTTAGTCAGCTTGAATCTTTTGAGTTGTCTGCAATTGCAGTACACTTGCAGCGTTGTCAGAGCTTGTAAGATTTGTAAGACTATTGTGTCCTGGATATTTGGGCTTTTACTGGTAACTTTGAAGCATAAATTGTTGGGAAACTTTGCTCAGGAACTGGTAGTAATTCTTAGTTGATATTCCATTCAATTTTTTGTCCAGGTTATTGGATCAGCATGGTATGATTTTACTCTGCCTTGAGAACACAATCTAGGCTCTCATGATGAAATCCTTCTTTGTTTTTTGGGTTTTCTTGAGTGTTTTTTCTAGTAAGATATGATCAACCTCTTGCTTGTCTTATCCACTGATTTATATGCTTAGCATAAATAATATCTCTGGACCGTGCATCTTGTTGATATGAGAACTATGCTTGCAAATGAACCAATTTTAGGGGGTGGGTCATTCTTGTGAACTATTTGCTATTGTATATTTGCACTTAAAAAGGGTACGGGGTGCACAGTAAGATGACTCCAGCTTACTGGGTATGCTGCAGAGTAAAGTTAAAGCACTGATTGATTTGAAGCTTGAAAAGCACAAGAATTTAAGGGAAGAATCTGGATTCTACTGGCAAGAGATTGCTGATGGGACTCTCAAGTTTGATCGGAGAGAATGTGAGGTATGAATTTTATATATATATATATATATATATATATATATATATATATATATATATTGATATATCTTCTTTCTACAAATTTCTTGGGGTATTTGTAATTGGTGTGCTTGGATGGGAGAAAAGGGAACGAGACAGACCAATTCTCTATGCTTCTCTTGGGTCTATCAGGGTAACTAAAATGCTTATATGGAATGTACGCAATTAGAACAAACCTGTCAGTCAATCATCCATGCTAATTATATCTAGTAAATTATTCTTTTTGTTTGTTTCTTTTTTGTTGTTGAATGGCTTGAAAACAGGTTGCGGCATTAAGGCAGCTTACACAAAAGGAATTGATAAATTTCTTTGACGATTTTGTAAAAGTTGGTGCACCAAAGAAGAGGTCATTAAGCGTGCGTGTTTATGGGAGCCCACATTCATCTGAGTACACATTGGATAAAAATGAACCGGTTGCAGCCAACTCAGTTCAAATAGGGGACATATTCTGTTTCAGGAGATCACAGCCTCTTTACGGTTCATTCAAAGGTGGCTTTGGTCACATGAAGTTGTAAGGATTGCCAATGGAAGCTTGCCAAGACTACTTGTATTGAGAATTGGGAGAGCAATTTAAGTATGCCCTTAGAAACAACAGGTTGGTGGCCAAGGAGTCATGCTGCGAAGGAGCCATTATTTAAAGGGACTGTCCAAGTACTGGAGACACACAGCCTTCTTGGCGCTAAAACTATGAACATTTTCTTATTCCCTTTGCCAGGGTTTTCATGTGTCCTCCTCCAGTTCCAAGATTGAATCTATCTGTATAATGTGCCTCCTGAAAATGTTTTTCTGGCTGCTTATGCTTCCAGGAAAACTTCATTGACAAAAATGACTAGAATATATTTCTACTGCACGTCAAAGTGCGATGATGGTCAATAAAGTTTTATTACTATTATATCCTTATTTTTAAAAAAATTATTGATTAAATAACTTTCTTAGTTTTTTAGAGTGGTAACTTGTTATTAGATGAAACTTAGCATCAACTCATATCAGGTTTCAGGTCAGTATTGGCTAAGATTTACTTTCTTTCTTTTTTTTTTTTTTAATAATAATAAATTTTTTATAGGAAGAGAAAGATACACGTTGGCTTGGGATCTTTAATTTTAAAAATGTATTTTTGTCTCAAATTTTATTAAGGGTATAATGGTATAGAATGACGGGGAAAAAATGGACAAAGATAATTGCAATTAAATTTGAGAACAAAATTTCTATATTTTTGTTGTAGCTATAATAATAAAAAAAAAATAAAATCATTATTCAAGTTTGTTTCTTATGCAAATGTGTTATGAAATTAAATTCTCCAAAAAATAAAAATAAAAAATTATAGTCAATTCAACTCTATGCATCCTATCTTTAAGAACTTAATTAGTACTTAGTCTACTATATTTTTATGAAGATTGACTCGAATCTTAGTTGTGAACAAATTGTGATCGAAGTGTAATCAAAGTCTCTGCTGATAATAAAGAAATAAATTCAGTTAAATGCATTAAAAATTATTGGTTGAAATTAAATATCTACAGTTCATCATTAATAGTAAAGGAAAGTAAAAATGGTTCCCAGCCAATTTACAATCTAAATTTTGGGTTCGTGGGTCCTAATATTCCTTAATAAATGAGTCCGTATTTAAGAATTTAGATTTTTATCTTGAATATCCATATTTTAATTTTTTTTATAAAAAATAAATATATAAGATTTAAGAAACTGACAAAAATTTATCTATTATGTAACTCATAATCAAACAAGTGTTTTTTTTTTTTTTTTTTTTCTCTCCTTTCCTCGAGCACACAGGAAGAGAGAAGGAAAACATTGGGCTGCTTAAAAGGCATAAGCGGATCAAGGAAATACCCATCAAAGTGGGTGACGTTCCTTTTACTTGATACCATAAAACTGGACCTTGAAGGATGGGCTTTCATTCGAAGCCCAAGATTACCAATAAAGCAGCCCCGCTGTATTGCCATCAATATATATATATATATATATATAAAAGTCCCTTCAAAATAAATAGGAAATTAAAGATACTTCCACAACTCAAATATGAAACTCGAACAATAGGAACAGCTGAAAGAAACTACGAATGTCCCATTCAAACATTATGCATTTAAATGAACAAATTTTAATCGAGTTATATCTAAGATGGGCAATTAATAATAATAATAATAATAATCATAATAAAAGACACTTCCTTTTTCGCTGATAAATCAAACCCTTCCTTACTTCGTTAAAAATAAACCTAAATTGGTAAAAAAAAAAAAAAAAAAAAAAAAAAACAGAAGGGGGTTTGAGTTGTAGCCCAAATGAGTACTTGATATTTGAGATTTTAGTAGAGAAGAAGGAAAGAAACAGAACCTGACTTTGACTTTTCCAGCGATAATTAACGACTGCATGATGCATCATTTGCTTCCTCACACATTAAAAAGAGAATTTTCGGGTTTGTCAAATAACGCTGCAAAACTTCTTGTCCGAGAAATTTTTAATTCAATTCATGGCGTATCCTAATGTATATTATAATAAGTCTTTTTTTTTTCTTTTTTCTTTTTTTTTTTGTATTGGGTACTTCCTTAATATTGAACCTTTCTAACCATAACACAAAGTTCAGCCATCAGATCTTGTATGTTTTATCAAAGTGAAAATTTAATATTCCCAACTCGCTTTCTTGACATAGATTAAGTTCAACAAACATACAGCAAAAAACAAAGAATTAAATTGTATAATGAACTAAATCCATCTACTTTTGTTTAATTAGCGCCAGGTTAGGCTATATTGATTTAAACTAAATGCGTTGAACTACTGAATTATTAAAGACATAATAATAAAAGATGAACGAAATTTTGGTATCATATCTAATAACATTATGAAATTAAAAAATTTTAAGAGAATACACAGTTAAATTCATTAATATCATAACTTTAATTAGATATTAAGTATTTTATAGAGACTTTTATACTGTTTAAGGGGTCCCCCTCGCTCGGTATCATATCTATACAAGATGCGAAGATATTCAAAAGAATTTGTTGCGTATCTCTTTTTTCTTTCCCTAAAAGCATTTTATTTATTTATTTGGTATTATTATTATTATTTTGGGTTTTGTGGTCCAGAAAGTTTGATTATTAACACGGTGGCCTCAACCGGGTCCAAGGCAAGGAAAATTTAACAATTGAATTAAATATTTTATATAAAATAAAAATAATTCTCAATCCAATTCTCTCTGTTTTCAGAAGCACCGAATATATAATGCTGAAAATGCCTCAAAATTAATTATTTAATTGCTGTACCAGCAGTCCCAAGATACCTGCAAAGAAGAAGAATTGGCACCCCAGAAAATTTTATATATATTTATATATATATTAAACTTTCAAGAAATTGACAAAGGAAAATAACATGATCGGGGAAGGGAAGCTGCCGATATCAATTTGTTCATTCATTCTAGTCTTTGTTTTTTTTTTTTTTTTTTTTTTTTTTTTTGGGAAAAATTCTCCTACATTTCGATTGACACTTAGTCGCTTATTATATGAAAGTTAGCGAGAGGTTGAAGGAATGCTGCTGCTTTGGAACAATTTGAAATTTGACCACTGATTTTTTTTTTTTTTAATGTTAAATTAACAAAAAGCTCGACGAGACGATGGCTAAGTTGTATTTACCAAAAAATAAACAAAAGCAAAACATCTCAGATATATATGCAATTCAATTCAATTCAATTAATTGAACGAAAAGAAAAAGAAGAAGAAGAAGAAGAAGAAAATCCAATACAACAATTTTGAATTGCTTTGGAACCCTCCAATAAATGAATCATTAGTATCAAACTACAGTCAAAATTGGTTTTTTGCTTTGGGTATTTCGTATATGTGTGTGTTGTGTGTGTGTTTTTTTTTTCTTCAGACGGCAGAGTAAAACATCAAATCTCTAGTATCAAAGCCTATGGCGGCCTTGGAACCACAACTGGGTAGCCGGAGCGAGTCGTGACTCCCACTGCCGGTGCCGCCGTGGCCGTGGGGGTGGAGTTGGTGATGGGGGTCCTCAGGGTTAGGTGGAGGGTGGTAATGTTAAATTAATTAATATGAGTGGTCCATATCATTTAAAGTATGACTCAAAATAAAAGGTCTAATATGATGGTCGGTTAGGCATAACGGTAATTTGGGTCATCGGGTTTAAAATCTCTCCACTCTCCCTATTAAGAATAAACGTTACAGGAAAGGAATATGTGTATATATATCTTCCCCTATTAAGAATAACCGTTACAGGAAAAGGAGTATCTTCTCATTTAAGATAATTATTACAGAAAGAGAGGATCTTCCTATTTAAGGTAACGGTTACAGGAAAGGAAGACGTGTATATATATATATATATGCTATTACAGACCTTTCCGTGTGCTTAACCATCAGAGAGAGAAAACGTAAAGAAAAGAAAGGGGAAAGAGTAGGAGAAAAGAGAGAAGCGTTCAGGAACGAAACAAAAGAGGCTTCCCATCTCCACTGCGGGACATCAGCATAATGGACAACGGTATGTTGATTTCAATTACAGTTTTATTGCTAGTATTCGCATAAAGAAAGATCCTGCAATATATGAAATAAGAATTTCATAAAGAAAAATTCTAGAAAAGTCCAACAATTGGTATCAGAGCGGGTCTGCGAATATTGCAATTTGGTTTTCTTTATCTCTTTGTGCCGGTAGTATTTTATTTTATTAGGTTGTATTTTGTTTTTCCTTTGCGTGTAATCAATAATTATAACGCGGGATAAAACAAATATATTGGTTGCCTGGTACGCGGGTCCCACCTGCAGTATGGTGGTGCTCGGGTAGTATTTTATTTTATTAGGTTGTATTTTATTTTTCCTTTGCGTGTAATCAATAATTACAACGCGGGATGAACAAATATATTGGTTGCCTGGTACGCGGGTCCCACCTGCAGTATGGTGGTGCTCGGGTAGTATTTTATTTTATTAGGTTGTATTTTGTTTTTCCTTTGCGTGTAATCAATAATTACAACGTGGGGTAAAACAAATATATTGGTTGCTTGGTACGCGGATCCCACCTGCAGTATGGTGGTGCTCGGGTCCGAATGAATACCATAAAAAAAAAAAAAAACTTCCACATAAAAGATAATTTAATCTTCGTAATTGAAGATTATTAAATTCACGTTGATGAGTCAAATATTAAAAGCTTGCTAGTCACCAAAGTGGCCTGGCTTTGAATGGATTTGAACAGCTGACTGTGAATTTTAATTGTTCATTTTGGATGCTAATAAAATGTTTTGAAATGAACAATTGTGGTTATTAATTATAAAGCTAGGAGATCATCCAAAGATGGATCATTGCTTATAATTAATAACACTAAAAGGGATTAATTAATATACTAAGTAAATGTGATTGTATATCCAAAGATAACATTCATGTTAATTTTAGTATGATTAATTGATCTATTAAAGTTTATTTAAATTAGCATCATTATTGATTAGAGTTATGTATTTGAGGATCACCCAAAGGTGAACTTAAATACATAATTAAAGTTTGTAATGTATCTGAATCCATTAGAGTTTACTCAAAACATTAACGTATAAATTTGGATTATATTTGCAGCTTCCACCAATGTATTCGCCTTAGGCAATTCAATGGTCAAACTCAATGGGCTGAACTATGCTGAATGGTCTGAGCATATTCAGTTTCATTTGGGTGTATTAGGCCTGGACTTAGCAGTCATTTCGGATGAAAAGCCTGCAGTCATTACAGGGACTAGTACAGAATCTGATAAGTCTTTTTATGAGGCTTGGGTACGGTCCAATAGGCTGAGTTTGAATTTGATGCGAATGACGATAGCTGAAAACGTCAAGCCATCGATGCCTAAGACGGAAAATGCGAGGGAATTTCTGATGAGAATTAAGGAATACTCTCAGTCAGATATAACTGATAAATCCATCGTAGGAACCCTAATGAGTGAGCTGACGACCAAGAAATTTGATTGGTCACAGCCCATTCATGATCATGTGACCAGTATGGCTAATCTAGCAGCAAGGTTGAAAACAATGGGCATGGATGTCAGTGAATCATTTCTGGTTCAATTCATCATGAACTCACTGCCTCCTGAATTTGGCCAGTTCCAAGTGAATTATAACACTATTAAAGAGAAATGAAACTTTCAAGAAATTAAGGCCATGTTAGTTCAGGAGGAAGGAAGATTAAAGAAGATGAAGGATCACTCCATTCATCTCATCGTTCATAAGGATGCTAGTGGTAGCAGGTCTAAACCACATAAGAAAGGTAAGAAGAAGGACAAAGCCTCTATGAAAGTCACTGGAGGTCAGATCCAGAAGGATCAGAAATGCTTCTTCTGCAAAAAGATGGGTCACTTAAAAAATGATTGCCCAAAAAGAAAGGCTTGGTTCGAAAAGAAAGGTACGTACTGTATATCAGTATGTTTTGAATCAAACATAATTGAAGTGCCCAATAATACTTGGTGGTTAGATTCTGGAGCTACTATTCATGTGTCACATATTATGCAGGGATTCCTTTCAATCCAGCCCATAACAGGAACTGAGAAGTTCCTCTATATGGGAAACAGAATGAAGACACGAATAGAAGGGATTGGGACGTACAGATTGATGTTGGACACCAAGTGTCATCTGGATCTAGAAAAGTGTCTCTATGTTCCTGAATGTGCTAGAAATTTAGTTTCTGTTGCAAAGTTGGATAAAGAAGGATTTAACCTCAAGATTGGAAATGGTGCATTTTCATTGTATAGACATTCGTACTATTATGGATCGGGTACTTTGATTGATGATTTGTACCGTTTGAATCTTGATGCTATGTATGCTGATTCCATATTTCTTGTTGAGTATGGTATAGGTAACAAACGTAATATGCATGATGAAAGTTCTGCTTTCTTATGGCATCAAAGATTGGGTCATATATCCAAAGAAAGGATATTGAGGTTGATGAAAGGTGATGTCCTGCCTCAATTGGATTTTACTGATTGGGATGTATGTGTTGATTGTATAAAAGGGAAACAAACAAAACATACATCAAAGAACCCAGCCATAAGAAGCAATGAGCCTTTAGAATTGATACACACTGATGTTTGTGGCCCGTTTGATATCCCAACATGGGGTGGTGAGAAATATTTCATCACCTTTATAGATGACTATTCACGATATTGTTACTTGTATCTACTGCATGAAAAGTCTCAGTCAGTAAACATCCTAGAGGTGTTTATTAATGAAGTTGAAAGGCAGTTAGATAGAAAAGTAAAAGTGATTAAGTCAGATAGGGGTGGTGAATATTATGGAAAATTCAATGAAAGTGGACAATGTCCTGGTCCATTTGCAAAACTTCTTGAGAGTCGAGGCATATGTGCACAGTATACAATGCCTGGTACACCACAACAGAATGGTGTAGCGGAAAGGCGGAATCGCACACTTATGGATATGGTTAGAAGCATGTTGAATTACAGTACTGTACCCTTATCTTTGTGGATGCATGCATTAAGAACTGCTGCATATTTGCTGAATAGAGTTCCTAGTAAGGCTGTCCCTAAAACTCCTTACGAGTTATGGACAGGAAGGAAACCCAGTTTGAGACACCTTCATGTTTGGGGTTTTCAGCAGAAGTAAGGATATACAATCCACATAAAGGAAAGCTTGATGCAAGAACCATTAGTGGTTACTTCATTGGCTATTCTGAAAAGTCCAAAGGGTATAGGTTTTACTGCCCTAACCATAGTACTAGAATAGTTGAGTCTGGTAATGCTCGGTTCATTGAAAATGGTCAGTTCAGTGGGAGTGGGGAATCACGAAAGGTGGATATTAAAGAATCACAAAATGAATGGTCCACAGTGAGTACTCCTACTCATGTCGGTATTCCCACACCCAGTGTTTCTACTCAAATTGTTATTCCTTATGTTGCATCACAGTCACGTGACATGCAAGGACAACAAATTGATACTCGAAACACTCAAAGTGAACACATAAGAGATGAACCAAGTGACAATATTCAATTTACAAATGAACAAGTGATACCACAAGAAATGGCATTACGGAGGTCTACAAGACAGAAAAGGCCAGCAGTTTCAAATGATTATGTGGTTTACTCACTTGAGCATGAATCGGAATTGAGCATTGATAAAGATCCAGTCTCATTTAAACAAGCCATGGAATGTAATGATTCTGAAAGGTGGTTCAATGCCATGAAAGAAGAGATGAAATCGATGGATGTAAACCAAGTCTGGGAGCTAGTAGAGTTACCTGAAGGATCAAAACGAGTTGGCTGTAAGTGGGTCTTCAAGACCAAGCGAAACTCGAATGGTAACATCGAAAGGTATAAGGCCAGACTTGTAGCCAAAGGTTTCACTCAAAGAGATGGTGTTGACTATAAGGAGACTTTCTCTCCAGTTTCTAAGAAAGACTCTTTTAGAATTATTATGGCATTGGTGGCTCATAATGATCTAGAGCTCCACCAAATGGATGTAAAGACCGCCTTTCTGAATGGTGACTTGGAAGAGGAAGTGTATATGGACCAACCTGAAGGTTTCATCACTACGGGGCAAAGAAAATTTGGTGTGTAAATTAAAGAAAATCGATATATGGACTGAAACAAGCCTCCCGACAATGGTATATTAAGTTCAATAATACCATTACGTCATACGGTTTTGTAGAAAATAATACCGTTGATCGGTGTATCTATATGAAGGTCAGTGGGAGCAAGTTCATTATATTAGTCCTATATGTCGATGACATTCTTTTGGCCGCTAATGACATAGGTTTGTTACATAATGTGAAGAAGAATTTCTCTCTGAAACTTTTGAAATGAAAGATATGAATGAGGCATCCTATGTGATAGGAATAGAAATATTCCGTGATAGATCACAAGGATTGTTAGGATTGTCTCAGAAAGGCTATATCAATAAAGTATTAGAGAGATTTAGAATGGAAAATTGCTCAACAGGAATAGTTCCAGTTCAGAAAGGGGACAAGTTCAGTGAATTACAATGTCCAAAGAATGATTTGGAACGGAAAGTGATGGAATCAGTTCCCTATGCATCACTGGTTGGAAGCCTGATGTATGCGCAAACATGTACTCGGCCAGACATCAGTTTCGCAGTTGGAATGTTAGGCCGATATCAAAGTAATCCTGGAATAGATCATTGGAAAGCCGGAAAGAAAGTACTTAGGTACTACTACAAGGCACCAAAGATTACATGCTTACTTATAAAAGATCAAGTCATCTTGAAGTAGTAGGCTACTCGGATTCAGATTATGCTGGATGTGTAGACTCGAGGAAATCTACATTTGGTTACATGTTTCTCCTAGCTGGAGGAGCAGTTTCCTGGAAAAGCGGGAAGCAATCTGTCATTGCTACTTCCACTATAGAGGCTGAATTTGTAGCATGCTTTGAGGCTACTGTTCATGCATTATGGTTGCAGAATTTTATCTTAAGGCTTGGTTTGGTCGACAGTATAGAAAAGCCGTTAAGAATTTTTTGTGACAATTCCGCAGCAGTCTTCTTCTCTAAGAATGATAGGTATTCTAAAGGTGCGAAACATATGGATTTGAAATACCTATCTATTAAAGAAGAAGTGCAAAACCAAAGAGTGTCCATTGAGCATATTGGCACTGAGTTGATGGTAGCGGACCCGTTAACTAAAGGTTTGCCACCGAAAATATTTACTGGACATGTTGATCGGATGGGCATTATGGACAGGTCCTTATACACTTGAAAGCCAATATTTATAATGCTCATATCATTGTGACACTCGTGAATTCAATTAAAGTTATGGTTTTGCTTGTGCTCTGTTATCTTTGTTTAGATGTATACAATTATGGTTTGTGAGATAATTAATAGCATATATGAGAATGACAGTTTAAAAGTTTCAATGTTCCTCAGTAAAGTATTATGAATTATGATGATTATGTGATACATGGAAGGAATCATATTGCTATAAGATGTGTGACCGCCATGATCCAATCATCTTAATTCAATTAAGTGTTGTGATTTGATGATCTTTAAGAATTGTGTGCACTTAATTGTTATTGTTTCATCAAGTCATGACATGGACCAAGTGGGAGATTGTTAAATTAATTAATATGAGTGGTCCATGTCATTTAAAGTATGACTCAAAATAAAAGGCCTAATATGATGGTCGGTTAGGCATAACGGTAATTTGGGTCATCGGGTTTAAAATCCCTCTACTCTCCCTATTAAGAATAAACGTTACAGGAAAGGAATATGTGTATATATATCTTCCCCTATTAAGAATAACCGTTACAGGAAAAGGAGTATCTTCTCATTTAAGATAATTATTACAGAAAGAGAGAATCTTCTTATTTAAGGTAACGGTTACAGGAAAGGAAGACGTGTATATATATATATATGCTATTACAGACCTTTCCGTGTGCTTAACCATCAGAGAGAAAAAACGTAAAGAAAAGAAAGGGGAAAGAGTAGGAGAAAAGAGAGAAGCGTTCAGGAATGAAACAGAAGAGGCTTTCCATTTTCACTGCGGGACATCAGCATAATGGACAACGGTATGTTGATTTCAATTACAGTTTTATTGCTAGTATTTGCATAAAGAAAGATCCTGAAATATATGAAATAAGAATTTCATAAAGAAAAATTCTAGAAAAGTCCAACAGGTAGTACGTACGAGCAGTTTGTGGGCAATGAGAATAAAACCTTCCTGCCATTCTCACCCCTGCATCCAACAATTCCGCGTACTTCCCCATCTCTGTTGCCTCTGCTTGCTTACTTATGTTAGGTAGGAAACTCCCTCTCTCCTTCTTTCTTCTTGAATGACCCTGAAAGTGTGGAAATGAGAGAGAGAGAGAGAGAGAGAGAGAGAGAGAGAGAGATGAATGCTAAGAAATTGTGAGATGTGTGAAAGCTAATGCTGTGGTTGAGTTGGGGGAGGAGGAGGATGCTCCTTATATAGGAATACAATATCTCTGCCACATATCTCAGGATTTTGACTTTCCACGTCTTCCTTTCTTACTAGGTTCCTTGCTATTGCACCCCCTCCTCTCTACTAATATAAACATCTTTTTGCACATCTGTCCTTTTTAGAAGTGTAGGGGACATATTTATAAAAAAAAAAAAAAAAAAAAAAAAAAAAAAAAAAAAAGAGAGAGAGAGAGAGAGAGAGGCTGCGCCCAAAGACCTCTCTGTTTCCTGCACACTTTCTATGGTTCATATTTGCCAACTAGACCGCGTCTAGCTTCGGCAATACGCGCTTTGACTATTAGCCGCCCCCCGCTCGCTCGCTCGGTGGGTGGTCTCGTCTGGGCATCGCAATGCGATACATACGTACATACATACATACATACATATATATATATATATATATATTAAAAAAATAAAAATAAAAATTCAATAAATAAATAAATAATAGAAGAAGCGTGAAAAAGTGGTCAATATAATAATAATATTCGGAAAGGTTCCATTCCAATTGCTCCTCCTTTCATTGTCAAAACAATCCACCAAGCCCAACCTATAATTGGGAGTGAGAGTGCAGAAAACATTTATATATATATATATATATATATATCTACTCCTGGAATCAATTCCACGTTTTCAGCATGTTACCCCCCCCCCCCCCACAACCCCCACCCCCACAAGCCACATATAATCCATACTCCCCCGACAAAATATTATTTATATATATGTATCTGCTGATTTTGAGTGAGTGTGTGTGTGAAGAAGAAGACGTTGTGGGAAAATGTGGGCGGCCTGTCCTATTGTGAAATCCCTGGCTGTCATTGAAGAATATTCTTACCAAAAATTCTTCATCGTTGCTGGAGGAGGAGGAGGGCGGCGGGAACAGCAAAATGCCAATTGTCAAAGGCGTTACTGCAAGCAAAGTCTGAGTGAGTCCCACGTTAAACACGTAAAAAAATTACAGCCTTTTTAGTAAAAAAATTTATTAAATGATAAATTACACCTTAGAATAATTCTTTTATATAATTTCTTTCCCATACTTTAAAATTTTTATACGAATATATATATAAATTTTTAATCACTTAATATTCATTGAAAAATTATAAATTTATTATTTTTTTTATTTTTTTTTCTGTGAATCGAAGCTCTTATAGAAGAGAGATATAGAAAATACAATATTTAAACTTTGTGTCTTCTTCTCCTCCTCCTCCTCATTTGACGAATAAATTGACCTCATGTTTTGAGCATTTAAACTATTGATTTCGAATTGTAACCAATGAAATTTATTTAATTAATACATACATATATATAATCAAATAATATTTAAAAAAATTATTAAAGTTACTTTCTTCGTAAATGCCTTTTTTCTTTTTAGGTAGGAAAATTATTTTTTGAAGTAAGAAAAAGCTCAATGAGACGGTGGCTAATTCCTATTTACCAAAAAAATATATAAACATCTTTTATATATAATGCAATTCAATTCAATTAATTGCATTTAAATATAAAAAAAAATCCAATACAACAATTTTGAATTGCTTTGGAACCCTCCAATAAATGAATCGTTGGTATCAAACAACGGTTAAAAATGTTTTTCGCTTTGGGTATTTCATATATACATTTTTTTTTCAGACAGCAGAGTAAAACATCAAATCTCTAGTAACAAAGCCTACAGCGGCCTTGGAAGCACAACTGGGTAGCCGGATCGAGTCGTGACTCCCACTGCCGCTGCCGTCGTGGCCGTGGCGGTTGAGTTGGTGATGGTGGACCTCAGGGTTAGGTGGAGGGTGGTAGTACATCCGACCAGTCTGTGGGCAATGGGAATAAAACCTTCCTGCCATCCTCATCCCTGCATCCAACAATTCCGTGTACTTCCCCATCTCCGATGTCTCTGCTTGCTTGTATTAGAAAAGCTCTCTCTCTCTCTCTCTCTCTCTCTCTTCTTCTTGAATGACCCTAAAATTGGAAACAAGAGAGAGAAAACAGATACATATATAGGGAGAGAAAGAGAGAGAGATGGAGCAAGAGAGAAGAGAAGACTGAGAAGAAGTTGTGAGATGTGAAAGTTCATGTTGGGGACAGCATAGTAAACATATTCTTTTCTTTTGCTTTCTTCTTAGGTCCTTATTTATTTATATGCCCTTGGCTGAAGTTGTATTCCAATTGACCCCTCTTTTAATAGATTTTATGCACATCTGTCCTTAGGGTGTTGATTCAAACCACCTAAACTTTATTATAGGTTGCTCTTTTATTTTTCCTCACAAAACCAATCTAGTGTTCACTGTTGCCATTTAATCTCTTAAAATTAAAAATCATTTAAACTGCTTTCACGAAGAATAACGACGCTAGAGCTACTTAGAGTTAGTTTTATTACAACTTTTTTTTTCTTTTTTAATACGATGAGGTAACAAAAGTTTCATAATTGACCAATATTAGTGCACCGCATATCATATCATTAAGTATTATATCATCAATTATAAAATAATTAAAGTAGAGAATAAAAGTAAATAAAATTTTCTTTTTCTTGAAAAGTACAATGGTGGTATTTTATTTATTTATTTTACTTCAGCTAAACATCTCATTGCATGTAGCAATATTGCATAAATGCATGTAACAATTCTCTCAATTGTCACAAATGGATATTTTTATTATTCTTTCTTTCTTTTAACTTGAATAATACATGGCTATTGTTAGCTTGTCAATTATCACTTGAAAAAAAAAAAAGGAAAAAAAGAAGGGAGAGGTACCATCATCATACATTCAGCATTAATTGAATAGTTTTATTCGGGGGAAGTAAATGAGATGAACGACGACATTAGGGTTCATGTCAAAATTATCAGAAGTAGAGGGACATAAAGAGAAGTTGCGCCGAAAGACTAACCGGCGTTAGACCTCTTCCGCGCACACTTTCGATGGTTCGAAAGAGCCAACCAGACCGCGTCTAGCTTTAGAAACACGCGTCGTTTGATTATTAGGCCGCCCCGCCCGCTCGGTCTGGTCTGTATTTATCGTTCAACCATCCCTATTGTTTAGTAAAAACACCAAACATTGCTTTACGACTTTTCTTTTGTTTATAGAATCAAAGTCTCACTAATTAAAAAAATAAATTAATTATTTTAATTTTTTTAGGGCATCCAAGTTTGAATCATCGATTTTCTTACGCCTTTTGCGAAAAGACAAAAAGTCAATAATAATGATTCGGAAGCAATAAAAATTGGTAAATGATCATAACCGATAGATGCTGCCTTCACATGATATATATACCCAATGAATGGATTTTTTTTTTCCTTAAATGCCTTTTTTATTTTAATTTCAAGAGGCAAAATGGGTTACTTAAATAATAGAGGAGGAGGAGGGGAGAGAGTGGGGAGGGGGGGGGGGGGCGGAAAAAAAATAGTCAATATAATATTCGAGAAGGGTTCTATTTACATTGGCGAGCGATCAGCAACTCCAACCTAACGTTCGCCCGTCCAATAGCTTGCCGTGGGTGTGCAGAAAGCGTTTTTAGTTTTGTCTACACGCTTGAAATCAGTGCCACGTGTTCAATATGTTACCCAACAAGACCCAAAAAAAAAAAAAAAAAAAAAAGAAAGAAAAGGAACAAATCTAATTAATCATGACAAACCGGGGGGGGGGGGATTGTGCGTGACAGAAGTTTGAATACACCACTAATTTTCTAGCATACCGTGACGGGCGAAAGAGGAACAGTTAATGACACCTTTATTCAGCACGGACTTAGGGTCATTACCAGGAGCTGAAAAACGTACCCTTCAATTCAATTAACATCGCAATCACATTTAACCCTTTGTTACGAAAGGATTCATACAAAAAAAGGGCAAAAAATCGTGGTTATCATTCATGCACTCGTGTTCCTCTGTGCAGTGATTGAACAAGTGCAATCCGATGCTTCGCTTGGCATTGTTGTATCCATCATTTAAATAATTAGTAACTTAATTAATAATTTATTTTATATATATACATATTATATAATATGATGTATATTACTTAATTTTTACATTGTTGAAAAAGAGATAATTTTTTGGGTCAAAATAGAAAAAAAATAATGACTCGTAACACGTGTAACATGTATTTTACATAATACCCACACAAGAATAAATTATCACAACAAATAAAAAATTGTAAATTTTACGCATTGTATTAATTAATTATGGTCTCATTATACTCAAAAGGCATATTCTAGCTACCTTCCGAGCAGTCTACGTGTCCTAACGAAATATGATGAGTAAATACGGTGAGTGAGCACAAGTGCAAGATACTAATACAAAAAAGAGGAGGGGGAACAGGGAAGATTTGCCCTTTGGGTGTATTGTTTGGTTTGATTAAAAGGACAGGCAAATCACAAGGAAATTGAAATGGAGATGAACTGTAAACTGTCGAAAAGATACGAAATGTAAGGTCAGGTCAAGGATCAACCAAAGTTTGGAAAGGGAGGACGAAATGTGTACCATTCATATGTGCTATCATTTTGTATATAACTTGGTGGTCACTTCGTGGACACATTTCACCCTTTTGATATCCTTTTGATATAATTGGGACAAAATTAAACCAATGTCAAATAGATCAGCCTTCAGATGCTTTCCCCTGTAATAACGATATATAGTCATATAGAACAAGAATCGAACATCTCAATACAAATCCTGGATAGCACACCATTACAATAAAATAAGAGTTCAGAATTCTTGAACACATTATCTTAATTAGTAACTGAAGAAGTCAAACACAAGCAAGTCCACATTTTGCATTTAGTATGGAAGAAATCATGTGAATTAGATAAAAGATCATTTTGTATTAAAAGCTATTTTGAGTCACTGGGAAAGTGTCGGGGGGGGGGGGGGGGGGGGGGGTACTATTGGAAGCAACAGAGTGCTACAATTATTAGGTCAAAAAGATGAGTCCAGGATGTGGGATACCTGATATAGAACAACTAGTACTAGAGTATCACAGGACCAGCCTTTTCAGTTCCTCCGACAATTTTAGATCACTGTCTCCAGATTTCTCTTCAGCCTTTATTAGTTCAGCCAGGATTAAATCGCATTCCATCATTGCATTCTTTCATCTCAGTTGTGGTTAGTGACAGCAGGAGCAGGAGTCTCGATACTCCTCTCAATCCACTTGGCTAGCGTGCGCATCAAAAGCCCTGGTTTTCTTTGACACATGGTTTCATAATAGATTGTTTTTCTTTAACACAAGTTGGCTGGAGTGACATCATTTGGTGAATAATAGTTGTTGCCAATTTGTGGGTCTTCAATCTTTTGAACACAGCAGGAAACAACCCGTTTATAAGCCTCTTCTGAATTCCTTTCCCTCCAAATTTCCACGCATCAAAATCATCCGGCACTAAAATTTTCAGCAAAAAATACTCCAAATCCTCCCATTCACCCTTTGGAAGCAACAGAACAGCCAACTCTGACACTATCTTTGGACCATTATGATGAAGCGGTGGCAAAACAACACTTCCAACCAATATCCCCCTTTGATGAAGTTAGGGAAGTGTTCACCCAATTTTTTTCTTGTAAATGCTTCCATTCATTCTGAAATTTCACTCTATTGAAACTTGACTGATAGGCAGCTGTGATTTCCATCTGAGCATCGATACTTCCATTCAAATTCAAAGCAGCTAACATGATCATATAAAACAGTAGGGGAGCTTCTGTTATATACTCTCTTACAGCCACAGCATTCTTTATCATCTACACAATTCGTTTCTACGAGGGAGCTAAGCCATGAATGCATCCAATTATATGACTCGAACTGACCAGACAGCTTAGCAAACAAATCAGTTACTGTGACTCTTAGTGCGGACAAGCACGGGAATTTGTTCAGCACAGTAGTGAAACATGATAAACTAGAGTTCTTCTTAGTAAAATCGTCACATCCAGCTCCACATTCCAAAATTTCCTTGGGAGAGTATAGGAACCATTTTGTCAAGTTGCTGCGGAGAGGGTTGAAACAATTCGGGAGACAGTCCAAGAAGGAGGTCCAGAGTGTCTAAAGCCACGTAGGTAGTAACTTCTCGGGGATGAGACAGAGCATCAAGGACCAATGAAAGTAAGTTGTCGAAGCATTCAACAGAAAACTCTGGTTCGGCAGTGAGCAGGTCGAATGTTTTCTCCCAACCATTGGTTTCTCCTGATACAATCTCCTGGCCCAGATGCGTGATTTCTTCCACTGTAGGAGAGGTATGGCACAACAATTATGAATTTGTGAAATAACATTTCCTATTACTGTATCGTCAAACAAGAAGGCAATATTTACTTGACAAACCGCATAAAAACGAAAATTGCCCAAACATAATTAAGGTAATTGATATTATTCCGATAATCTACAAGACAAGTTATAAAAATCACGCATCCAAGGCAACA
Organism: Ceriops zippeliana; assembly: GCA_037897445.1. Taxonomy (NCBI): domain Eukaryota; kingdom Viridiplantae; phylum Streptophyta; class Magnoliopsida; order Malpighiales; family Rhizophoraceae; genus Ceriops; species Ceriops zippeliana. The sequence continues at coordinate 6,735,932 of JBAPLH010000014.1, read as the reverse complement.
ACCACTGGAAAAGGAATCATAGACCACAACATTAGCATTAAGAGAGTAACGATGGTGAAATTAGAAATGGACAAATATTAAGGGGATAATAAGTGAGTAATTGTAATAAATGATGTGCTAAGAGAATAATAAAGATTATAAAAATTAATATTTTTTAAAATAAAATAATTAAAACACTATCAATTCATTTTTTTGTTTGACAATTTCGTTTGACTGAATATCACTCAAATAATTGTAGTATTAATAAATATATTTTAGACTTTTAAGGGATATATTTAAGTTTTAACATTAATTTATATAAATAATAATAATATTTATAACATTTTTTAAATTTTTAAATAAAAATATGAGTTATTACATTTAATAATAAACATTTATTATTATATTTTAAATATAAGGTATGTGATATATTTTTTTTGTAAAGATATTGTTAAAGGTGTTAACTACGGTTAGATGTCACATCTTAATTTTTAATGATATATTTATTTTTTAATAAAAATGACAAATTCAAAAATTATAAAAAAAATTTTAAAAAAGTGTATGCATGTTCAACTAAAAATTAAAAAACTTGATTTTAAAAAAAATTAAAAATTTTAAAAGTTCAAAAATCGAACCCAAAAATTTCTCTTTCTCTTTGGCACTTCAACGGAAAAGGGGTATGAAAGTACAAATTGCCAAACACCTCTTTTATTTTTTTTTAAATAACAAAGATAGTAATTAAAATAATCACACGTAAGAACATATTGATTTTTACATAAAAAATACTCAACTCTAATATCTCATTAAATTTATTATATTAATGAGGTATTTATAATAATAATAATAATCATAATAATAATTATTATTCATTTCACATAAGAAGAAGTTTACCTAACATTCTTAATTTATTTTAATCACCTATATAAAAATATAATAATTTAATTTTTTCCATAAATATCTCCACAATAAAAAGAATTGAGATAAAAACTTAAAGAGAGAGAAAATAATTTTTAATTTATTTATAATTTTCTTTATTTTAAAAAATATTTCAATTTGTTAAATTTAAGGATTTTTTAAATTTTTTATAAATTTCTTTTAATTTTAATTTTTAAATTTGTTTGAATTAAAAAAATAGAAGGCACAAACATTTTTTTTTAATTTTTTGAATTTTTTTCTTAATTTTAGATTTACTTTTAAATATACAATTTCTCTTTTTTCACAAATTTTTATAATTTTTTAATATTTCAAATATTATTTTTGAAAATTGCCACTTGATATGACGTAACAACGAACTTAGCAACAAACAACTATATTTATGTAAACACGCATAAAACGCTATATTTGATGATGACATCGACCAAAAAGACCAATTCAATTGACGATACCAATGTAGAATGTTAATTTCAAAAATTAAAAGTAAAGTCTATATAATTTTAAAAAAATGTGTAAACTTGGGAAAAACAACAATAAACAGGGTATGTCTTTCTCTCTATTTATTTACTTGTCTTGATGTTCTTTGCTGCAAATAACAAGTTTAATTCACTGTGCTTGCTGCGTGACCAATCCAAACGTTCCTCCAACCGAACGAGTTTCGCAGTCGATTGATCGGCATGTCAACAAGCATGAGATGATGGCATTTTCTGGAGGGCAGTTCCCTTCTTCTTCTTCTTCTTTTTTTTTTTTTTTTTTTCCGCAGTGTAATTTCTTTCATTTTTTGTAATTTCTATGTAGACTGAACCTGCACGATTCATTTACAAACAAGGGATTCCCTCCCAATGAATATATATATCTTCCCTCTAGCTCATGAATATGGGAATTTTGGTGTAAAATTGCATTTTCCTTGTTCATTTGTTGTATGTAACATTTCAAGGTGGACATTCCTTGTTCCATTTATTAAACTCAAATATGCATTTCGCCAATTTTTAGAAAGGTTGTTTTCCTTTTTAAGTGTTGGGTGACATTACCATTTTCTTTTGACTGACACGAGCCTTTGTCAGATGGGTAACATTTGGTAGCCAGATTGTATTAACAAGAGGCAAATTTCTTTGAAAGGGGGATTGGATCAAAGCAGAAGTCTTGGAAACAAATTTTACATGCTAGATGTTCCATTGTGTTACTTCCATTCCGACAATTGAGGGATAGACAAAGAGTTCAGATGAATCTACATTGTTAATTAAATGTTTGCAGTTACTGGATCTTACAAAAAGTCGCCCTTTTCTTTTTAACTAGTCTATCGATCAATTCCTTCAATCTTGTCTTCAACCTCTGAATATAACTGCCTCAACCTCTCAATATTATCGTGCGAAGTTTCCCAATACCCACGTCCATTGGCCTCTAAGAAGGTCTGCACCAACTTCCTAAACGAATTCGGATTGGTGCTCATCAGTCTATTCAGCATCTCCTCATCTTGAATGAAAGTTGAATTAGCCTCCTCATAGACCCAATTGTCAACTTGCCCTGAAGTTGCACTCCATCCAACAGTATTTGTAAGTCGCTTCTCAATCTCGCGAACTCCCTCATATCCAGTCGACAGCATTCCTTCATACCACTTGGGGTTTAGCAATTTGGTTCGTGCGTCAAGCCGCACAGTCTCAGAAAGCGTTCGCACCTGTTGGGCGCAAATGTAAAATTGTTCAGTACAGAAAGTAACTTGATTATTCGGAAACCATGGGTTGGGAAGATTGTAAATATTTTGTTTCAGGACTACGAGTAATTGAATTAACATTGGAGGACTTCATTTTAGGAGTTTTGAATTTCTAACCTGAGCATTAGCTGTTGTTGTGTCTGCAATGTATGCACTAGGTTTCTTGCTATCCTTCCGTAAGTTCTGCACCAGGTTTGTTGGATCTGAGTCGAAGTAGTGGCTTACATCTGTGAGCGAGATTTCTGAGGAATCAAGATTCTGGAAAGTGGCATCTGCTGTGCTGAGAACCATCTCAAAAACTTTTCTCTTCTCCATCATGCCTGCACCAGGAGCATCGCAATCGAAGGCAAAGGACTTCCGGCCCAAGTACATGTCTTGCAGCTGCTTCTCATCATTCCATGATGAATTCTCCACTGCAAGGTTTACATTAGAGGAGTAGGACCCTGAAGCATTGGAAAATACTCTTGTTGCAGCTTCCCGGATGCCAATTCCAAGGGCTTCAGCTTGTTCCAGAGCATGCTTCCTGACATAGTTTTGGTCAGCTGGCTCATCTAACTCAGCTACCATCTTCACTGCCCGGTCAAGTAGATTCATCTGTGGAGTTCAAGAAAATTTAATGAATGATCGGGGAAAGTGAAGAGCAGGGTATATGCATGGAAACTTATAAACTGATTTTCATGATAATATGAAAAACTCTCTACCTGATTGATAAAGAGGTCTCTGAAAACCCCTGAGCAGTTGACGACAACATCAATCCTAGGTCTTCCAAGATCTTCAAGGCTTACTGGTTCCACCCGGTTAACCCTGCCAAAGGTATCAGCAACTGGCTTGACTCCAATCATCCACAGGACCTGAGCCAGTGACTCACCATAGGTCTTTATGTTGTCGGTTCCCCACAATACAAGTGCAATTGTCTCAGGATACTTTCCACCATTGTCAGCATTCTGCCTCTCAATCAATCTTTCAACCACAATTTTTGCACTTTGCATTGCTGCTGTAGTAGGAATAGCTTGTGGATCCAATGCATGGATGTTCTTTCCTGTTGGCAACACCTTCGGGTTTCTGATTGGGTCACCACCAGGCCCTGGCTCTACATACTTTCCCTCCAAGGCTTGTTTCAGACTCCCTAACTCATTGTCAGCAACCACCAGTTTCAGACACTCCCCTAGGAACCTGAACAATGTTCTAAGCTTATCTCTCTCTGCCCTGTAAAACTTTGTGTTTGATAAGTATTGAATCCATGGTTCATTGATCCCAAAACCAAGGATTGAGCTAAGCTTATCCGCCACATCTACAACTTGCCCTTTTTTATTAGTTGTTTGCTCTACAAAGGCAGAGATGGCACCACGTGATGCCTCAGTTATTTGCCGAAGAAGCTCTACATCCTTCAATATTCCCTTGTCACTTCCCCTATAGACTTCCTCAATGTCTCGCCCAACACTCTCAGCTAATATAGCTGGGAGACATGAAATCCCATCTTCCGGACGATCCAATGCTGCAATATTTACTAAAGTTGCAACTGCTTCCATGGCAGATGGAGGCTCACCAATGACATGTAGCCCACATGGCAAAAGCCGTGACTCAATCTCCATAATCTTGGAGTATACTTTTCCAACCGCAAGGTCTCGCTCTTTTGGAGATATATGCTCACCCTCATCAGGAAGTTCAACATCCTTGTCAAGATTGCATTGCTTTGCTGTACTAATTATGGAGCTCACTATCTGTGCCCCACGGCCTGTATCCTTAAGTGACTGGTATGAGGAGATGAGTTCACTTAACTGCTTCAGGCCCTTGTAAAGGCCAGCATTTTCAGCAGGAGGGGTCAAATAACTGATTGTATTTGCATAGCTACGACGTTTCGCTATGGTTGCCTCAGATGGGTTATTTGCTGCATAGTAGTAAACATTGGGAATATTTCCGATGAGACTGTCAGGATAGCAAACATCACTCATCCCCACCTGCTTTCCTGGCATGAATTCAAGTGAACCATGGGTGCCAAAGTGAAGAACAGCATCAGCTTTGAAAATCTTCTCAACAAAGGAGTAATAAGCTGCAAATCCATGATGTGGGCTAGCTGATTTGGAGAATAATAAACGCATTGGATCACCCTCATAGCCAAAAGTGGGCTGGACACCAATGAAGACATTTCCGTACCGTTTTCCATATACTAATAGATGCTCTCCATCAGAATTCAAGTTGCCCGGAGGTTTTCCCCAGTTTTCTTCTAGTGCAGTGGCATACGGAGTTAGCTGTTGGTATTCTCGAATGCCCATTTTGTAAGCAATGTTCAGGTTTGGGCTACTGAATTGAGCTTCTTTGTCATGAAGTATGTCTTCAATTAAAGCTTCTGAAGTCTCTGGAAGTCCTTCAACATTGTAGCCATCTTGCTTGAGATCTTTCAGAACTGAGAAGATGGAGGAGAATACGTTAAGGTAGGCTGCTGTCCCTACATTCCCTTTGTCTGGAGGAAAACTGAAGACTGTGATTGATAACTTCTTCTCAGCCTGCATTCGTTCATAAGCTTGTCATGACATGTTCATAAGCTAAATTCAAACTCTTAAATTGGGCATACTTTTACCGGATGAAATGATTAGCGAATGAAATAGATTTTAGGTTGATTTTTCTAAATGAAAATTAACCAGAAAATTTTCTCAGGAATGTTAATGAGAAAGAAAGTTTGTCATTAAACCATATGCATCTATATTTCCATTTAACTCTGACAAGGTGCACCGGCACACTTTATCATCCTTTTCATTTCTATCAGCATCCAATTGGAATTTTTGAATTGCTTATAGCAGATTTAACAAATAATATAAGTCATGTCTTTTCTTTGGTAGGATGTACTTATGGTGGCACTATTTTTGTCTCTACAATTCTCTCATTAACCAGAATGGACTGGCAATTAAAAGAAGTGAACAATAATAAAAGTTGATTGCAAATAATAACAAAATATCAGTATCAGGGCCTAAATGCCACTAGTAGATGTAAACCCAAGTCAAAGTTTAATAGTTTTGGTTGTCCTTGCTTACGGATAAATTCATATTTCACATCATATGAGAGAAGCTTACCAAACTTTATAAACTATAAGCTAGCATTATTTATCTTATCAACAGGATATAATATATTAGAGCCTCCTGCAACCTCTAAAGGAAAATGTTATGCATACAGGGTCTGAAACTCAATAAGGTGAACAGAATAAAGTAAATACCTTTGATTTCCTTTTCAGCTCAGCCCACCTGATTGCCCTGGTGCAGAGCTGCTCTACCCTCTTGTGAAGGGCATGTGACTTCCCTACAATCAGGTCCAACCTCAATGAATAAATGATCAAATGCGCACACACAATAGAAAGCACTAGAAATACACTTAATTGGCAAGGAAAAGAAGCTTCAACTTCTTGAACTAATTTTTAGAATGATGTGATTTTACCTCTCTAATGTAAATTCAACGGCTGATCTAATAGTGTAAAAATCATACAAGTAACGGATGATTACAAGACAAGCTAAAATTAGAAGATAAACTTGCCTGTTCTTGGATCCCGGCCGGCAAACAATGGGTTCCATGCCACCATCCAGCTCAGGAAGAGCAACCTGTAAAGCTACCTGAATCGGGTGTAGCCCCAGAGTGCTATATAACCACTCCTCGGTTGTTTGAAACACGAGAGGCAAAGCAACAATGTAAGGCACGTCAAGCTTCCTCAGTGCTTCTATAGCTCTAGGATGGTCCTGCCTTGCTGGTCCACCAACAAGAGCAAAGCCAGTCAATGATACCACTGAATTCACAGTTGGCTTTTTAGAGACTGAATCGATCAAAAACCTCTCAACCGGCCCAGAAAAGTCGAGCCCACCAGCGAAGATAGGGATCACTTTAGCACCTCTTGCCTCCAACTCCATGATCACGGCCACATAATGACTCTCATCCCCAGTCACAATATGACTCCTTTGCAAAACCAACCCAATAACTGGAGCATTAGGCCCTTTAAGCTCCTCATTAGCATCCCTTCTAGTTCCATACCAGTTCAAATACTCCTTCACATCATCGTACATACAAGGAGCCAGAGGGTGCCAAATTCCACTGTCCAAATACAAAACTGGATCAGAGTACTCAATCTTTTGCCCTCTCAACGTGGGAACATAAGAGCCAGAAATCATTTTCAAGAAGTTCTGCAAGTTCTCAGGTGACCCACCAAGCCAAAATTGCAAACTCAAGATATAAAGCCTAGCATCTTGAGCCTTATCACTGGGCAAATATTTGAGAACCTTAGGCAGAGTCCTCACCAACTTCAACATACTTTCAGCGAAACCGGCACCTTGCTTCTTTCTCTTGAATAACTGGAAGAATGGACTCTTGGATTGACCAAGCTGTGACATACTAAAGGAGCCCAATTTGTTTAGCCTCATTACCTCGGGCATTGAGGGGAACACCAAAACTGCATCAAGCCTATCCCTCTCTTTCTCCACAGCAGCTTTGACCTTCAGTGCAAGCTCCTCGACAAAAATCAATGACCCAATGAAGATATTTGCATCTTCAAGGTCCTTGCAGAAAGTTTTGTAAGTTGATTCATCGCGAAGTTCCTCTACCAAGTAACCAACAACTTCAAATAAGGAAAAATTGGAGTTTCTGTTGAGAGATTGAACTGCAGCAGTGAGTGAAGACTGGTACTGGGCTTCAAGAACGACATAGACAATTTTGACAGTGGGAAGATTCTGCCTCTTTTCAGGCACTATCCGGCGGACTTCTGGTGTTGTCTGTGTGAAGAGGCCATTGCCAATTGCAGCACATTTTACTTTCAAGGAGGCTTTAGAGCTGGATTGGTTGGTTCTCTTGGGGAGAAATGAGTGGAGAAAGTAGTGTTTTCGAGATAGTGGAGAGACTTCTCCTGGTTTTGAGGATTTTAGAGTGAATGGAGAAGGCACCAGAGAAGCCATGCAGTTCTTGTAATTCAATGCAGCAACTCAAAAACAGGGCCCTTTGTTTCTCCTCTCTTCTTCTCCTCTCACTTACAAAGAAAAGAAACAGACTTTCAAGAAAAATGTATGAAATTTTTTCTGCTCTCTTCTATGGGTTTGTTTTGGGTTTCTAGTTCCGTGCTTCTTCTTCTTCCTTCTCTTCTTATTGAGAGGCCTAACGTTGTGGTTTTATGTATTTTTTGCGGGAATGGAGGGGGGAGGGGAGGGGAAGGGGGGTGGGACTCCGAGCGTTGAAACATTTGGTTATTGTGGTCAGTGGTAGCAGGAAGGACACGTGGCAAAATGGGAGTCGAGGAATTGTGATGGGACTGTTTTTTGAGGTTCAGTTTCATTTCTGGCATTTTGGAGAGAAAAAATGAAGGAACAGGTCGTGTAATCTATCTTTTTGGGGTTTTTATGATGGAGTTTCTTGATATATGATTGGTCGAGCTGGATCTCCCCAAAGTGCCATAAGGTGTGACGGAGGTGGAACGTGGGTTATGATACAGAGTGACGCAGATTTTTCTTTGAAGTACACTGCAAGGGGGACCTTTTATGTCTTGCAATGTATTCTTCGACGCGGATATGCGTCTCTCCATTAAAAGGACTGGATATTTTTTTTTTTTCCTGAGCACTCGGCGAGACCACGTATTCTAGTTCTTAGCATCACGAACTGCTGTCCTTTTGGCCTCCTTTTAAAACCTTGTTCTTGATTGGTCAATACAGAGACGATTGAAGATAACATGATCGCTAATAACAGTACGAGGAGGCCCACAGAATCGTTACCGCAGTAAACCAGGCAAATTTAGCAAATCTAATGGCTACTTCCGTTGCTCTGGACGCAATTCACGCTTCTCACCCTTGCCTTGAAGTGTATGTATGCTTTTCACGGATATGATGCTGTAAAGGAATCCAGAGTGGTGTTCTTTTTTTTTTTTTTTTTGATAAGGTTACATGGGAAATGAAAATAGTGCTTATTTGCACAAGTCTTTATAGTTTCGCTATTCTCCTAAGCAATGCTCATCATCGATTTGATTAATCAATAAGACGAAAGATGTCACAACAAAATATAGGTTAAATTCGAGGAAAAATGCCGATCAGTTTCCAAAATAAGAGAACCAAGGGCAACGGGATGTTCCTTCCATTATGCAACAAAAATCCCCCACCAATACCGCCTGCGTTTCTGGTTTCTCCAACGGCAATATGATAGAACAACAAAATTGTGATTAAAAGAAAGATTACGTAATTGGCGTTGCCCTTGAGTCATAGACAATTACTACTGCTCAACTGCCATGCCGGAAACAGCCTCGTCTAGTATCTCCTGAAGTTCCCTCACTCTTTGTCTCGTTAATGCAACACAATCCTGCAACCATAGCAAAGCCTTATCAGCATGCTCTTAAATGCTTTAAGAACAATACGAATGTCCCAACAAGGCCATGTAGACCATTACAGTAGTATCAACCACATCGACAGTAAGAATGCATCATAAAAGCTCGTTCAAAAAAGTGTTTGTGTGCTTTATGTTCCACATGCCCTCTCCTTGGCTATCTGCCATTGGGATGTTAAGTGTACAATATCTACCAAAAGAAATATCAGTTCTGTGAAAGACTGAAATTCTTGGAACCATCCAGCATTAGAAGCCATTGCAAATATTTGAAGTTTCAAAAATATTCCGAGCTCCTGTAATGGAGTTGATTCCTAGCATTTTTGTCACATTCCTAAAATCAGTTCTCGAACGGCAGCAACAGATCAAACGTGATAACAGTGCATGTGACCTTAGTTATGATGGTTCAAATTTAAATTTTCCAGGTCCTGGAATGGACTTGATTCCTAGCATTTTTGCCACATTCCCAAAATCAGTTCTCGAACAGCAGCAACAGATCAAACATGATAACAGTGCATGTGACCATAGTTATGATGGTTCAAATTTAAATCTTTGGACCATAACCCAGTGTGTAACTGAATCAGTGTTTTGAGCAAAGGAATACATGCCCTCTGGAAGCACAATCTAACCTGGACTGCTGAAGTGTAGGCAAGAACTGATCCACCTGGCTTGTAAAAAGAAACAAGTCTGGAAGATGAATCCAAAACCACTGTTAAAAAAGTTTCCATGATAGACTCTTCCTCTGAAGTGGGATCTGCTAAGATGTACTTTTTGTATAGTATGCAAGTTAATGAAAATGGTATGGTGCTTAGTCTGAGCTTTCTCTTTTCTTTGTTGACTGGCTGTTCCTCATCTTCCTCAGACAAAACTACTATTTTCCCATTGTCATTTAAGGAAACTACAGGTATCTGCACTGCAGGATATTAACAAATAAAGAAGTTACAGATAAAAGGCCCAAAACTCCAGGCTCAGCACAAAGCCTCAATCTGATAAAAAGAGAGAGAGAGAGAGAGAGAGAGAGAGAGAGAGAGAGAGAGAGAGGAGAAAAACGAAAATAAAATAGAAGATAGACAGGAAGGGAGAGGCAGAGATTAAAGTACACATCAGTTGAAAGAAACAGCAAACAAAATCAATAGCCTACACTGCCTAATAGCTAGAGAAACTTGAGAGAGTTGAGTGTCAGCACTCCTAAGAACTCAATGTTAATCTTTTGTTAGGTTAGCAAGGGATTTACTGTCTAGTGGTTTCTTATATATATGAGAAGTCAGTGTATATTTATTTGATTCACAAGGGGTGAAGCAATGAAGGAGTTTAGATGTAATCATACAGTGAGAGAAGGCAGCAACCGCTGAAAGTAAGGCAGCATCAAATAGTGCACCATCTGCATCCAAGCAGTATATGTCCTGCAGCAAATATATCATTAATCAGTTTGTCATCCAACAAAAGACAGGCATTTGCAAGTTGTCCAAGTAACTTGCTCATAAGTATAAAATATAAATAAGGAAAGGCCCCAAATCAACACACAATTTATGTCCAACCAAAAAAGAGATAGAGAGGTAAAGCAGAAATTAGGAAAGATGTGCATGGGCTTAATTTCAATTTTAATGCATAAATAGACAAACGAAAATTTTTAAAAACCATTATTCCTTACCAAGTATGCCATCCATGCTGCTTTTCCATGGAGCAAGGATAGTTCTTTCAGATCAATCATGCCAGAACTGAGATAAAGCATATAATCAGATGATATGACACATAAGTCAGGCAATGAATGCAATGAAGAGGGAAAGATGTAACCAACTGAAGAACAAAGGGCAATCCATGTCTTAATGCTAATAGCAACTGTTTAGCAAACTCAGAAGTCAGTTTAGCCAATCAGGATTAGATCACCTATGCTAGCAACTAGTTCAGTGCTCTCACATAGCAGAAAAAATATATGCACTTTTGTTAGTCAAGCAGGAAGTTCTGGAACATCAGATAATAAACAAGAGTTGCTTGATTTATGGAAGTGCAGTTCTTCAGCAATTCCTGAATAAGCCAGCCAATGTGGTAGATGAAGACATCACTCGTCACAATTTACAATTATTCCATACCAGCAGTCACATTTCCATGCACCATGGACCTATCCCAGACCTTAACCATAAAGCATTCCACAAATAATGGTGCAAATGCATGAGTTACATTGCTAATAAACTGCCACTTAAGGAGCTTTCATGCTTACCAGAGGACATCGGCAAAGAGTCAAAAGCATGATAACAAGACAAGTACAACTTTTGGTCGCTAGTCTAGTGATGAATGAAAAAAAAAAAACAAAAGAAAGAAAAACAAAGGCTCGCAAATTCGAGTTCTTAGAGTAGCCACATGAAGTAACAGTGCTTGAAACATAGGGCCACTTTTATACTTCTTCTCAATACTTCCACCGCAAAGGGTCTATAACTTGCTGAATGGCCTTTTACCTATTTAATTGTAATTTCTCCATTTATTGTCATCCACCAGTTCATAATTCTCTCCCATAAAGCTAAAAGACTTTTCCAGAGAAATCCAATAAACAATAAATCCTGAAATAGAGTCCAAAAAGTAACCCACCAAATCACCCTTAAGTTGATGTGCCCCATACCGGAGTATTTGCAAATGCATATATACTGGCATGCTATGAAGATAAACTGGAAAATGATCTATAAGTAAGCAAAAACAAATCCAGTAGAATTTCTGATGGAAGAAGTGAATTGAACCTAACCAAACCAAATCATAGCATCAATACATACAAGAGGGGGGAGAATGAAGACCAGTAATTTACTAGAGAGAAACTCCACTTGCCTTGATATGGTATCAGACAACTGCTTTGATAGAACTGGAGCTGCCTCAGCTGGCCTACCAGGCCTAACAATTGGAGAACAAATTGGAGGCATGTGGAAATCGATAGCTGACAATAACAAGATTAATGCATTGAAAATCCATACCTTTATAGAAGAGAAGAAACAAAGTAAACAAAACAAGATGACATACATAATCCAAGATAACCAACCTATACAGCCCTCGTCTGGTGACTCCACAGAAGGGGTCATGACTTCCATTTTAACGGCAGCCAACATGGTCTGTGGAACAACAAATCACAACTACTTGAATTACATTCATTAAACATATATGCCATGACCCGATAACAAAGAGACAAAGGGAAGAGTAGAGAAGGGACTAACAGTTGAACCTATCTTTGCCAATGCCGAACCATTAGCAGATGCAACAGCCCCTACAAATTCAAATTCAGATTATTATTCAGCACAACATGGGAGATCATGCATTAAATTAGCTAAATCAAAATTGAGAATTTGGAAACTTGAGAAATAAAAAACAAGGTTAGGAGGCAACCAAGAGCTAAAGTAGTATCTCTAGCTTTTCCAAGTGGCCTGCCATCAGGGCGGATAGATTGTGAGAGATGTTTCTCATAAAATTGAAGTGGGAAAAGTCGCCTGAAAGCATCCATCTCCATCTCTGATGACAAATCTCCAGAGCCGGTTGGCAACCCCATCCTCACCGCCTTTTGCCTTTCACTTTAACATTATGGAAAGAAGATTTTGATGCACAAGCACATTCACAAAATTATTTAAATTCCAAGATCTTCGCATAGACAAACAGAACAAGCACCTAATTAGAGCAACCCCTTCATTCAAAACAAAAGGAAAAAAAAAAAGAAAGAAACTTGTGAATACCCATATCATATATAATGGATTGTAAGAGTCAAAACATATTGGTTGAACGACAGAGCGTTTAACACGAAGCAGAGCGGGAAACTTGCATAGCAGCTACTGATTTCAAGTCAACGTTGCAAACTTTCCAGAGCATTTAAAATATTGCACGACAAAGAAACAAACTTACACTTTCTTTGCTACTTCCTGATTTACACCAAGCTCACAAGCGACAGAGAGAGAGAGAGAGAGAGAGAGAGAGAGAAACAGGGGCTTTCTAGAGAGAAAGGTCTCTTGCTCAGTCTCTCTCCGGCTGACTCCTGCCGATAAAAACCTTCTGCTGCTACCCCACCTTTTCTTTTTTGTTTTTTGTTTTTTTTCAACTGAAAGTTATGGGCTCTGGATAGCAGACAAAGTTCGAAAGCCCAAACCTTTTAGGCGTATTCCATTGAGCCCAAAAGGCCAACCAGTTTAACATAGCAGGTTAGGTTATATAAGGAAAGGACAACACGCGTTTTCTTTAAACGACATCGTTGCAATCTAAGATCTCCCTATAAATAGCTAAAGACGGTGCGTTTAGCTTCCAAAACAGCAGCGATCATCGAGTTGATAAATGGAATCAGAATCTGGTAATGGGTCTCCGCCGCCACAACAGCAGCAGCGCCGCCGCTCACTCTGTGGAAGCTGCGATCGGCCTCTTCCGGTCTGCCTCTGCCACGTCATCCCGACGCCGCCAATTCCAACGACTACCCGAGTTGTCATAATCCAACACCCGCACGAGTACCGCCACAAGCTCAACACTACGCCTCTCCTCACCAAATCCCTCCTGAACTCCACCTCTACCGTCACTCGCCGCCTCACCCCGAACATCCTCGACCACAATTTCGACCAATCACCTCCCTCCACGTTCTACCTCTTCCCTCCCTCCCCTTCCTCACCCGCAGTCACCCTCTCACAGCTCAAGAATTGCGAGCAATTCCCCCCGCGAAATGCCGACAATGCCTCTGCTGTTCTGATAGTCTTTGATGCCACCTGGAAGCATGCCAGGGAGATGGTATCTGCAAGCGAGGCGTATCTGAGTAAATTCGCCACGAGGGTTTGTTTGGATGGGTTTGACAAGGGCGTGGAGGGAGGGAGCATTTACGACTCGGCTTTGGTTTTGAGAAAGGAGCCGTGTGGCGGTTGCGTGAGTACGATGGAGGCCGTGGCGCGGTGGCTCGGAGCAGTGGAGCCAAATGGGCCGGAGATTGAAGATAAATTGATTGGGGTTTTGAGGGAGGCAGTGAGAATGCAGGCCCATTTCTTGAAGCCCACGAAGCCCAGGCCCAAACTTTTAAAGAAGACTAATGGTATTCGTTCCGAACATTGAACGGGGTTGAAGATTATTGAGTCACTGAATTAGTGGTTCAACTAAAGAGCTAATAGTTGACTTGGTCGTGTCAATGTTCAGAATATTATTATTATTATTTTTGATTTCTTGGGCCAACTTGATATTGATTTTGATCCAATCACTGGAAAAATTCAAGTAATTGAGCATCGACACTGCCAAAAAGGAAATCGATTCCTTTAATTTGGAGATAAAACAAGAAGCGTCAAACGGAGTTCTGCAATTAAGAACCCCACTCGCCATTAAGACCCTCGAAGAATTAAAAGGCAGCTTCCAGGACCCTTCGTCCCCATGGGCCAAGCGGTAGGCGGCAAATAGAAATTTATGCTGCCTGGGAAGGCCCCTCTGATTCTGACAATTTCCACACAGTTAGCAAGTCAGTTCCATCTCCAGTGAGTGAAGTAAAAAGACCACCAGGACCTACTTGTATTGTTCCAATTTCTTGCTTTTGAAAATATCCTGCCTCTTCCGAGTGAATCAGAGCCAAAACGAGGACGAAAATAAGATGCCATTAGAAGGCTTGTATTCCATAGCCAAAACCAACCTACTTGTGGTTCATACATAAATTATTTGATTAAAAGCAACAAAACACAAAGAAATCAGATAAAACTTGAGGCTCATTTTCAATTATTTCAGCTAAGTCACTATTAATGATATTTATAACTCCATGATGACTAGAAACACATACATATGAATCAGCACAAAAAAAAAAATAATCACATAAACTGCCTAGCACCGTCATTTATTCAGATTATGCCTCGTTGATTGGATGTTGGGGCTTCAGCCCACTTCCTTTCTTTTTTGTGACTCTGACAAAAAAACACACTGTAAAACTGACTAGAAAACATAAATAGACGACATGGTCACTGTCCTTATGAGACACCATTTGCTATGAATGTATGAAGTCTACGTGGACCTTCCATGTTCTAACACAATTTCATGTTAGAGTCAATCAATCACCAGTTAGGAGCACATTTAGGAGCCGCCTGCTTTTGGGGTCTGGAAACAGAATGACAAATTTTATAGCAAGATTGGTTTACCATGGAGGTGGAGCAAGTTATCTTTATTTTTGTTTGGTCCAAGATGAATATAGGCATCAGGATCAAATTAAAATTTTTAAAAATAAAAACAATAGAATTTCTGTTTTCCATACACAACTTCTCGTTAAAACAAAAGGTAAGGAATAAAAATGGTAAAGAACACACATACCCAACAATTTTGATTGATTTGACAAATAAACAGATATCAAAAACACATTTATTTTGAATACCCAAAAGAGATTAGTGGAAAAAAAAAGAAGGAAATTGAGGAGATAAAACAAAGACAAAAAATGAGGAAAGATAATCAGGGTGGGGAGAGAGAGAGAGAGTGGGGGTGAAGGGAGAGGGAAAAGGGGAAAGAACATGAGAGGGAAATAGGGAAATTATAAGAATAGTTAACTATATCTAGAATGACAAAATGATTCCCATAAAGAGGGGAATGAGAATGCAACTAACCCTTTCCAAACACAATGAATTGGAACCTTTCATTCCCATTCCCACTTATAACTTTCATATTACAAACACTCCCTTAAATCACTCCAAATCTCACAAGTGCAAAAAAAGGTGGCCCCTAATTTTGAATACCAATAAAATGGGCAAGAGATCATCTACTTACACGCTTCTCTTCATGTGTATAAGTCACTTCCATATTGCCCTCTTCAGTATTAACCCAAACTTTTATTGTTTGGTCCAATGAACAAGAGAAAATATACTGATTCCAGAATATCAGGGACATCACAGCATCTGTATGCCCATTAAGCATATGAATGCACTGTAAACTGTCGAGTTCCCAAACCTGATACAAGCGAGTAAAGAAAATATGATTCTGTTACCTTTAGTGATGAGGCTCATAAAAGATTAATCAATCACCACATAATGTGAAGGCCAAATTTTGATGGATCAAGAATTCTAAGTCAATAGAATTGGAATAAATAAAAAACATACATCTTTTAATCAGAAGCCCATAAAAGGTTGTAGGCTTGAAGTAAAACCATATTTTTATGGATAAGCTTCAAAATGACACATAAAACTTTAAGAGCAGGAGCATGATCCATTTAGCTAGTGACATAGAGATGACACAAACATCCCAGATGCATGAACCAAAGAAAATGAATATATTAGTCCAATTACTGTTGCAACAACCATTGTATGTTGTTTTATAAGGGAAGGCATTGAATACAAGATACTGTCTGCACAGGCTCCAAATAAAAGCAAAATATTTTATAGAGCCTGCATCCAATCACAGAAGACTATGCTTAAAATCTTTGCTCACAAGCAAAATAGAAAGTGGAAGGAACAAGTTAGATCACCTGCTTATGCCCAGCAAGCTTTGCAAGATTAAAAATCCAATCCCGCCAGCAAGGACCAACGAAGTTCTCAGGGTATGCTTGCTAGCATTTTCTGGACTTGTCTGAAAGGTTTTATCTTCAGGTGCAACACTCCCAGTAGTCAAAATCAATGAATTTTCAGGATTGCAACCAGGAAACTCGTTATCCAGTCTTATCTTCTTCTCACCTATTGCCTCACTTCCAGGACTAATGATCTTCTGAGCACAGCTAACTTCAGAGGGCTTCATCTCCAGTACTCAAGACAAGCAACTTTGAAGGGCTTAGCTGCTTCCTTTGCAGGTCCTCAGTGACAAAGTTAATACTGCATTTAGGGCTTCCGTCCTCAGTGACACGGTTGATACCGCATTGAGACCTTCCGTCCTCAATGACATTGCGTCCGCTAGTCGAAACTGACAAGTTCTCAGCAGCAGGGCAATTCCTTGGTAACTCCTCAATATGACAATGGAAGCTCTTCCAAGTTCTTTTAACTTCAGACCCACTACTTCGAGAAGTTAACCTCTTTGATCCATGGTGAGGCTTCTTCGTCAGGCCGTCCTTGGAACTATAAATGAAACTTCCAAGTTCTCAGTAATGTTAACTAGGTTTGGCTTGCGTTAGACTTGCAGGCGTGAGTTGAAGTCAATATCTCACGCTGTCAAAAAATAGAGTAGTAAAGTAACATGTAAAGTGACAAAAACTCATCATTTAATGCCCTGGAGATTTTTTTTTTCTTTTGGGGGAGAAGTGGGTTTGAAAAGCCCGTTGTGCTCAGCCCTTCTAATAGATGATAATCCATTTGCTAATTGTTACATACAAAACGGTCCAACCTTTTTTTTTTTTTTCTTTTTTGTTAAAAACAGAATCATCAGAGTGTGGTGATCCTAACATAACATAACAATAGAATTTTGCTTTGGCCATAATTCTGAGATTTTGAGTAAGAAATTAAGGACCCCTCAGTATTTGAATCTGTCCTTGCCTGCCAACTTCTAACTTCACTAAACCTTGCTTCAACTGCCTTCTCATTTCGCAGTGCTATGCCATACCACCAAATGGATTGACCCACAAAGGAGGAGGTAAGAGGGGATTGTCCGGCCCATTAAGCCACAAACATGACCTAATATCACTGGAGTTCAGTAACAGTAAAAATGTCCGTTTCCCCAGTCAAGCGTGCCATATGTCGTGAAAAACATCGTGTCTATATCAAGGAAATACAAGGGTTGATACACAGGGAGAAGAAAGGAAGAAGAATTGAGTGGGACCGCGGGAGGTTGTGGGGGACCCTGGATGCCTAGAGCTGGTGAGACAATCCATGATACAACTCCCATGATGCATGTCTACCAAAGAGAGCCCAATCTTAATCAATGGAGATACCACAGTGAAATCTTGTTTGCTTTTCCTGTCCGTTCCTCTCTTTATTCTTTTTTTTTTTTTTTTTTGCTGGTGTGACCATGACTAAAAGTTGCGGCCCCCCCTCGCGGCGGGACCATCACATTCACTCATGCATATGCCATTGGTAGAAGGTGGAGATGAGTGGAGTCTTGTCTTCAGAAAGTGAAAAGGTCGAGGATGGGGGAAGGTGGGATTTGTTGGATCTAGATATATATTTGATTCTTCTTCTTACAGTTTAATAGGATATATTGCTGCTACAATTACGGTAACAATTATGAAGTTTTTCGTTAATTGAACCAACTATTTAGGACTGGGAAGAATATCAGCAAGTAAGGAGGACCCATGTTTTCTCAGACTCGTTAAAAGAACTGTCTTCGCATGAAATTGACATCCAATTGTTTGGCATGAACACGATGTCAATTAGTGTAATAATCTTGTGGATTTGAAGGGTCCAAGCAATCTGCCCGTCCATCATATGTCATACTCTAATAATACAGTCTAAAATGCAACGGACCCCCCCAGGGCAAGAGGGCATGGACAGTTTTTTTTTTTTTTTTTTTTTCTGGATTAATTGGCCGAGCTTTTCAGTCCTTTTGCAGATTTTAGCATGGTTGAGGACCTCACCTTTGGAGCAACTTTTTCTCCTTTTTCTCTATGGTCAATGTTGTGCCTCCATCAATGATGCCATCGTGACTCCTATTGAATTCCCAATGGCCTATGGTTTCTAGATAGCATCTTTGCCTAACACCCACATTAAAAATGTGCTTTTCTTTTTAATTGAAAAATAATTTTTACTTATCATTTTTACAGATCGATAATTTAGTGATAGTATCCATTTGGAAATCCAATTAAAAAAAAAAAAAAGAGGAATTTCCGATAAGACCAGCCAAGTTTATATGCAAATTAAAAAAGTATTGACTTAGTCCATTGCCGCCTAAAGGGACCCACAAAGAGATGGTTGAAGTAAGCATGCTTTGCTAGGTGATG
This sequence comes from Ceriops zippeliana, assembly GCA_037897445.1. Taxonomy (NCBI): domain Eukaryota; kingdom Viridiplantae; phylum Streptophyta; class Magnoliopsida; order Malpighiales; family Rhizophoraceae; genus Ceriops; species Ceriops zippeliana. Next base: position 6,717,168 of record JBAPLH010000014.1, on the reverse strand, counting down.
CAACTCAAGCCAAAAAGAAAAATTAAATAATAATAACAATAATAATTAGACTTATAAAGTGTGAGACAAAATGGCGCAACCATGGGATCGCGCAATGTACATCTCAATATCACTGTATTCCACGGAACATCAAGACCCTTTAAGAAGAAGAAGAAGAAGAAAAGGTGGCAAAGCATAATGTACAATGCTGCCCTGCTCCTTTTAACATAAAGTCCTTGTAGACATTAGTCTGCTTGAATAAGGAATGTAAGAATTGTAATTATAACATTCTTTATATTTGCTTTACGCATGTATATATCATATGACATGGAGCCGTAGGTCAACCTAATCAACGTTATGGTTCCCCCCCCCCCCCCAAAAAAAAAAAAAGAAAAACCTTAACCACTGTCACCACTCAGCCATGGCTTGTCCTTACTTACTTCTCCGAGGGGATGCCACAAGCCTTGGGGGCCTTAGTAAAAAGGTCCCACAAAACCATAATAAAATAAATCAATTTTTTGGGATATCTTTCTTAAAATTCAAGGAGTGGGAAGGGCGAGTTATTCAATAATTAGCGAGGAAACAACGAAGATTAGCGTTTGAAACGAAGAATGTTGGTCAATTATTGGGAGTTGTGTGTTTGGATGGTGTTCAAATGGTTTATTTTATGACTGTGGAAAACCCCAAGTGTAACGTAGCATTTGAGATTTAATTAGAATCATTTTAACTGTGGGTAATAATCAACCAAAGTTCTCTTCGTAGCATTTTATGTTGTGCGAGGGAAATTATCATTCCATCTTTCTGTATCCCTTTTTTTTGTTTTTTTCCCTGGAAGTTTTGCATTGCTTGCTTAGGAGTCAGACATCATTGGCATTCTGAAAAGGCTCTAAAAAGAGAAGGTTTAGTGACTCGATGTTGCCGGCACAATCACAGCCATAGCTTGGAATCACAAAAAACACTTTTTCTTGGGGTGGTTATAATTTCTTAATTTTTTGATTAATTAAATTCTCTGGGGCCATTTGGTGGGTTAACGCAACAATTACAGGACAGAGTGTGCTTTTCCGGAGGTAAAAATTAAGTATTGCTTGCACAAATAACATTGGCACTACGACATGGACGTGGTGCCCTAGCCTAGCCAGCCGCCCCCCACAGCTACTAGGTAGGTGGCTCACCGTGTGTGTTCTTTCAACAGTTGAAAAGGTCATGAGCAATGTTAAATTTATTGTTTTCTAGGCACGGAATGCCTTGACGAGCGACTGAGCCTTTTTTTTTTTTTTTTTTTTTTTTCTTTTTAATTATTACATACAATTATATACCGAACGATTATTTGTGTCCAAGATTTTTTATTATTAATTAACATCATACATTTTATGATTGGGATATTAATATTCTAGTGGTGGGTATAACTTTAAAATAATAAAAAGTATTAATTTTCTTTAGGATTGCTTCCCAATTAATATCTTTGTTTCTATACGTATTGCCTTTCCCAACATGCTTTGTGGACTTAAAGATTTTATTCTTATAGAGGTAGTTGTTACACACTCTAATAAATTATCTTTTAGAGGGGAGTATAATGTCCTATAACATGTAACTCATGTTCTTTCTTTTTTTTTTTTTATCTTGTTTATTTAATATTTTTCTTTTTTTAAAAAAATTCCCAAAAGGAATACATTTTTTTATTGGAAAAAAAATAAGCTGAATGGTGAGATGAAATTCGGGACTTGGATTCAAAAAGGGAGGTGCAAAATTCAGAAAAGTCGGTGAATTGAAAATTCCACAATCTATGGTTGTTATTATTATTTTTTTAATATTTGTTTTGGAACAAAAAGCATAGTCCCTAATGCCATTGAGATTATTTAATAAAATTCCAAATGGAAAGTCTCTGCAAGCATAATGACAATGCCTTATCCGTATTGTACAGAAGGTGCAAGCATTTAACGATGCCAAAATTGGTCATGAAATGTACATTCACTGTGAATATTAATATTCATAATTCTCTATTCACTATACATGATATGTTTCCGATATAAAGCAACCAAATTCCTATGAATATTGCAAATTTGGCTAAAGAGCTGCAAGGTCACGTTTGCCTTTTACCTAACATTAACTTATTTGCTAATAGAGCTTTCAAACTTCCTTTATATCAAAGTTAAATTTTCCAAATTAACTGCTGTGAACAAAAGAATATGCAATAAATATTTTTAAAATCCATTAAAAATTTACTATATTATAAATTACACAATTGAAAAAACAAAAAAAAAAAAAAAAAAAAAAAAAAAAACCAAGGGAAGCACATTAGAGGGAATCCTAGGTTTAGGTGTTGAATTGACAGATTTGTTTCTTGTCGTGTAATAATAATGGACAGGACAAAAAAAAAAAAAAAAGAGCAATCAACTTAAAAAATCAGTTAGATTAATCGGTTCTTCGATTTTGTTTGATCACTCCATTTCCTTTATCTAATTCATTCCATTTTCTCCAACACCCCAGCTCCCACGTCTATTATTCTTTCCATTTGCATGAAAGAGAAAAATGAAAAATAAAAAATTACAGGTCTTTTTTTTTTGTATTCACGACCATCATGAAGGTGCAACGATGTGGAGCCATTATGGAAAATTTTTAACTTTTGGACGTTAATTAATGTAATGCATGTCCTTGGGACTTCGGACTAACAAAACCAAAGATGCTTTGCAGAGTTGGTGTCAGTAGAGAGAGATTTTGTGGAGCTTTCATTCACTTATCACTGCCCACTTCTCGTGAAAAGCCTTAACGTTAGAGGGAACATTAACAACAATTCCTTTCCTCCTGTCTTTTCATGCCTTTCTCACATCTCTCTCTCTCTCTCACAGACCACCTGTACCAACCAAGAAAACATAGTAACTTTGTTCCCCTTTTATTTCTTCCCCTATCTTCACTTTCTTTCACTCACATAAAGCCTTGTCCCTTGAACTATTTTCTTGTTGTTTGATTCTGTGATATTGAATAAAGATGGGAATATATACAGCCTATGCTTCTATAATGCAGCACCTTTTTGGCCTGCCTTTATTTGTTTTTTTTTTTTTCTAACTCTTGTTTTTGGTTGTTGCTCAACTTGTCTTTGATGCTCTCACTTTTTCTCTAGCCTTGTGAATTCTGCATTGGTTTGTTTCCAATACATAATCAATGGGATTTCCTTGAAATATTTTGTAGTGATCTGGGGTCTGTATTTCCGGGCTTTGTCTTGGTGCTTCACACCCTTATTCTGATTTTCACTTTAAATTCTATTTTCCTCCATTGAGGTTGGAAGCAGCGAAGAGAAGTGCGATGCGATTGTGACAACTGATCGTGTTCTCTAGTCTGAGCGGTTGAAAATTTGATTTCTTTAATTAAAGAACTGGCAGCCTAGAACATATATAAAATAGAGCCAAAAATGAGATTTCTGTTCTTCTTGTATCTTTTGATAGTTGAGCTTCTATCAAAATCCTTCCAGCTAGATGATGTGACTGCTAAATTGGATGACGAAGCTACAATTTTAGCCATTAACAGAGAGCTTAGAGTTCCTGGATGGGGTTCCAATGCCACACATTACTGTAATTGGACTGGCATTCGCTGTGGGTTGAATCATTTGATGGTTGAAAGACTTGATCTTTCAAGTCTTGACCTTCAAGGTAATGTTACTCTAATCTCTCAGCTGAAAGCATTGAAGCAGCTTGATCTTTCTAGCAATAACTTTCATGGTACAATTCCTCCAGCTTTTGGCAATCTGTCTCAGCTCGAAGTTCTTGACTTGTCTTTAAATAAGTTTGGTGGTGCTCTTCCAAGGGAGTTGGGTAGTCTTCGAAATCTTAGATCAGCGAATCTTTCGAATAACCTGCTTGTAGGACAGATACCTGTTGAGCTTCGAGGTCTAGAGAAGTTGGAGGAATTTCAAGTTTCTACTAATAGGCTGAATGGCTCTATTCCTTCTTGGATGGGTAATTTGACTAATTTGAGAGTCTTTACTGCCTATGAGAATGAATTACGAGGTGAGATACCTGAAACTCTAGGCTTGTTTTCTGAGCTGAAGTTGTTGAACCTCCATTCGAACAAACTTGAAGGGCTGATACCGAACAGCATTTTTGCTGCTGGAAAGTTGGAAGTCTTAGTTCTGACACAGAATAGATTAAGTGGTGAACTTCCTGAATCAGTGGGGAACTGCCGAGGCCTTTCTAGTATCCGGATCGGGAATAATGGTCTCATTGGAGTCATTCCCAAGGCAGTTGGAGAGATTAGAAGCCTCACCTATTTTGAAGCAGACAATAACCACCTTTCTGGTGAGGTTGTTGCAGGCTTTGCTCGGTGCTCTAATCTCACTCTCCTGAATTTGGCCTCAAATGGGTTAACTGGTGCTATCCCTGTTGAGTTCGGACAGCTTGTGAACCTTGAAGAATTGATTCTTTCTGGCAACAGCCTGTTTGGGGATATCTCCTTATCGATTCTTGGATGCAAGAGTCTCAACAAGTTGGATCTTAGCAACAACAGATTCAATGGCACCATACCAAATGAAATTTGCAACATCTCAAGATTGCAGTACTTGCTCTTGGATCAAAACTCGATAAAAGGAGAGATACCACGGGAGATTGGGAACTGCACGAAACTGCTTCAATTGCAACTAGGTAGTAACTATTTGACTGGAAGTATCCCTCCGGAGATTGGCCGCATCAGGAACTTACAAATAGCCTTAAATTTGAGCTTCAATCATCTTTATGGTCTTCTGCCCCCTGATTTAGGAAAACTTGACAAGCTGGTTTCTTTGGATGTCTCTAACAATCGGCTTTCGGGCACTATACCACCTTCATTCAAGGGCATGTTGAGCTTGATAGAGGTTAATTTCTCAAATAATTTGCTTGGTGGCCCAATACCCACCTTTGTACCTTTCCAGAATAGCCCTGGTTCAAGCTTTTTGGGTAATAAAGGGCTCTGCGGAGAGCCATTGAGTTTTCCATGCAGAAGTTCTTATGCCATTGGTCATGAGAACTACCATCACAAAGTTTCTTTCCGGATCATTCTTGCTGTTATTGGTTCAGGCTTGGCAGTTTTTGTCTCGGTAACCGTAATTGTTTTGCTGTTTATGATGAGGGAGAGACAGGAAAAAGGAGCCAAAGCTGAAGGAATAACTGATAACGTAGCCAATGACCAGCCAACAATAATGGCGGGCAATGTATTCGTTGAAAATCTCAGACAAGCAATAGATCTTGATGCTGCCGTTAGGGCAACTCTGAAAGAGTCAAATAAACTCAGCAATGGAACTTTCAGCACTGTTTACAAGGCAGTTATGCCTTCTGGGATGGTATTATCAGTAAGAAGACTAAAATCTATGGACAGAACCATTATTCATCACCAGAGCAAGATGATTAGAGAGCTTGAGCGGCTAAGCAAGCTCTGTCATGATAATCTAGTTCGGCCAATTGGATTTGCTATTTATGAAGATGTTGCTCTTTTGCTGCATCATTTTGTACCCAATGGGACATTAGCTCAGCTTCTCCACGAGTCTAGCCAGCAACCTGGGTATCAACCTGACTGGCCCAGGAGGCTATCCATTGCCATGGGAATAGCGGAAGGATTGGCTTTTCTTCATAGTGTGGCGATTATCCACCTTGACATTTCTTCTGGTAATGTTCTTTTAGATGCTGACTTCAGGCCCTTAGTTGGGGAGATTGAGATATCGAAGCTCTTAGATCCATGCAAAGGCACTGCAAGCATCAGTGCAGTTGCAGGCTCCTTTGGCTATATACCCCCTGGTATGTTGTTTTGGTCTTTATGCTTAGAACCCAGTACCATTCAGTAGGTTCACAATGCGGATTGGTTTGAGTGCTTTTCTTTGCCATTTCTTTTTATTTTCCTAATTTTACTTCTAGTCCCTGAAATACATTAACTATAGTATGGACATATAAGCTTGAAGGCTACTGATTAGTGAAAACTGAACCACGACAATCAAAATTTATAGACAAACTAAAAGAAAACTGCATGTTATTATTCTTATTATTTGCAGTATCCTGATGCATCCCCAACTATTCAATGCAGTTTTGTATGCGGCATCTCAAGTATATGATCTCGAACTTTATAGTCTTGATTGCAATTCCTTCTTATGTACTTGATTCTATTTTTGGTATTTGCGTCCAGAATATGCATTCACAATGCAAGTTACCGCACCAGGAAATGTTTATAGCTATGGGGTAGTATTGCTTGAAATTTTAACCACGAGATTCCAGTTGATGAAGAGTTTGGTGAAGGGGTGGATTTGGTGAAGTGGGTTCATGGTGCTCCTGCGAGGGGAGAGACTCCGGAGCAGATACTTGATGCAAGACTTAGCACAGTTTCCTTTGTTTGGAGGAGAGAAATGCTGGCAGCTCTTAAGGTAGCACTACTCTGCACCGACAGCACACCTGCCAAACGCCTGAAAATGAAGAAGGTAGTGGAAATGCTTCAAGAAATAAAACAGAACTGAGCAAAATTTTCTTGCTTGAGTTGTACGCTAAACAGGACTATGGCGAGCGGATAACCCATCATAATGGTGACCTTTGTCAGCAAAAGTTGAGTCAATGACAAATGCTTGTGCAGAGGAGAAAGAAGGCTGCATATGTTGATTCAGGCCCAAATCTGTCGAACTCCCACAATGGCAGGCTGCAAGCTATTTAAATTAGAAGCGGTAAAGGTTGTGGGTCAGAGAGAGGATGCTTGATCACAAAGAGTACTACGAGTCTCTTCTGATGTTTGGTTTGGCATGCAATTGTAACTTTTGGTTTTAATGTCTGTCAGAAACATCAACTAATCAATCGATTATAATTCCTACTCATACGAAATTCCACTGTGCTTCAATATATTGTGAACTCTTAGCTTGAGCAATACAGAGCCCCGTAAACCTGACCTGTAGTTCCCCGGGCAAATGGTTTCAAGAAAAGTAAACGGGTAAAAAAGGAATGTGTGACGATGTTCAGCTCTTTAAACCATCTGCCAAAAGAAGTTTGAATGCTCGAACGTACAAAAACCAAGTTAGGAGGATTCTCTACAAACTGCCCACTTAAACAATCTGTTTAAACGGTTAAACATGCAACAGCAAGTTACCGCATCCTCTACAAACCAAGTCCAAGGCAAATGGTTTTGAGATAAGAGCAGAATTATGGTATGGCAGATAACTAGATATTTGTTATTGACAAAAGCAAGCACCAGTCTTCCTTTGGGGATAGTTATTTATTGGTAGCGGGTACCAAAAGTTGCTTTGTTACCTATTCCATTAGTAACTGCTGACTTTTTGGCACATCACATTCTGCACCCTTACCATTCATGTAACAGTATTGATAGTCTTTTCAATTTGCCCGAAGATCCCTTTTGATACTGGATAAAGAAAATCTTAGTTTCTATTTTTCTTGTGATAGACCCGGTGTAGTGGAAATTTGTCAATCCAAATTGTATTGAAATCACTCCTAATGTCTTTTCAATCTTACGTAAAGTTGCCCAAATACAGATTGAATTGAAATCACCCCTAATGTACCTAGCATTGGCTACAATTTACAAGAACATTATGTAGTCTTGGTACGTGGGCAAAAAATTAAGGATTTACCAATGGACTTGCTGTGTAGTTACTGCTAAATTTGGAAAGATTTTCGGCATGCATTTTGCCTTTGCTTTACGACTTTCTCCTTTTATAATATTAACCGAAGAATAGTTTTTGTAGAAAACTTCCCCTGTGCCGCCATAGGCAGACTCATTTAGGGGTTGTTTGCCCTACTCTCGGCAGAAACATGGGAGATGATTTTATCGAGTTTCCAGCTGCTTTGGGCGACCCCATGCCAAAGAAATCTTCTTGTATGCTAATTTTCCCAGATGAGGCTATGTTCCAACTATTATGAACATCATGGCAGAATGTTTTCTTCTTGCAAGTCAGAATTCTTTAGGTCAAAATAGTTAAAGCCAAACAGCTTGCAATGGATCAAACACTGTAACCAAGCTAAATATAATCGATTGCAACAAAAAAAAAAAAAAGTTTACTTGATGCATGATAAGCGAGAAACCTGCTGATAGAATCAAATATACCAGAATGGTCATGGATGCAGAAAATCAAGGCAAACTATTTTGTGACTGCCCTAGTCATACTCCAGAATCACACATTAATCACAAGATAAAAGAAACAAGGAACACTACCAGATATTTAACAGACTTTATTCAAATTCAACAACCATAACATCACTGCCAGGCTTTAAAGTATGCAAACAAAAATGGGACAAAAGCCGTTAACATTTCAGCTACGTGCAGACATGCCCACATTATCAACAAAGTTATCAGCAAAGCAACAAACTGAAACTAACAGATGACAATTTAATACTGGATTATTCGTCATGAGCCTTGACAATGAAGTTCTGGCGGCTGATGGGATTCATTACCACTGGTGAGCCAGCAGTACGAGGCCATGCTTGAAGTTTCTTGTCAGTCTCCTCCCACCATTCCTTGCCGGAAACAGTGTGCGGAGTAGTTCCTGATTTCAAATATTATCATTGATGGCATCAAATAGTATTAATATGTAAAAAGCAAGGGGAAAAAAAAAAGGGACAGCTACATTGACTTACCTCCAAATATCTTCTTGTCAGAAACAAGTTGGTCACACACATAGGCAACCGCAAATGATCCAAGCACTGCCGGAATTATATACTTGGTTCCCATGGTCAAGCTGCAAAAATGAGATGATGCTATCGTGTGAGAAGTATTATTAACACTACAAAATCTCACTTTGCACCCTCGCTAATGATAGTTCTGTATAATGTACTTCCACAGTGAAACTCACTTAACGAAAATTTAGTTTTTTCCAGACAAGCTATTAACCCAAAAAAAGGGGGGGGGGGGTTATCTGAGATATTTCAAACCAATTCAAAGCAATAACAAACAACACCCCCCGCTTAAGAAAAACCCATAAACAAATCACACAAGAAAATTAAAAAGAAAAAAACTCTGAAAAGCCCCAAAAGGGTCGGTCGGCTCCGGCCCTTTTGGCCTCACAAATCATGCAATCAGTATGGAGCAACCTCATTGTTTCTAGCTCACAAATCACCGGACCCGAACACCGGAGTTGCAACGTAAGGAAAGATAAATAGCCAATCGTATCGCAAACAAAAACATGAACGCATCTTACCGTGCCAATTAGCGTTGAAACAAATAAAAACCCCAGGCGAATCAGGATCGTCCTAAAAATAAAACACAATATAAATTAACCTGATAAGGAGATGCAGAAGTGGGATTTGGAATCTAAGGCGGCGGCGGCGGCGGCGGCGCTCGGCGACCAGAAAGAAATGGTTTGGAACTTCTGAAGAGATTTCTTTCTTTTTGCCCTTTTTTTCTTTTTTGTTTAATTTGTCTCTCCCTAGAAATTAGAAAACAGAGCTCTGGTACGACTTCGTTTAGTTTTGTAAAACGAGGCCGCTTTAAATGTGAAGAAGCCATTTAGAACGATGTCGTTTTCCTTCCATAATTTTTTTCTTCTCCTGTCGTGCTGTATGCACAAACATTACCATTTTTTTAATTTATTAAAAAAAAGTTATTTTTATTGAAGTAAATAATTTTTTATACATTTTATCAAATAATTTTATTGATAAAAAATTATCTAACTCATAACTTTTTTTTAATAAATCAAAAAATTATAATATTTAGATTATTCTAATTTCTAATAATTTATCTGATTTTTTTGCATGATTTAATTAAACATAAATAAATAAATAAATAACAAACGTCCTCATTAAATGTGTTAAAAAGGCAAGCTGCCGTTTGTCATCCAAGCAAATGTTACCTTTTGTTTGTTTGTTTGTTTTTTTTTTTTTTTTTTTTTTTTTTTGCTTCAAGATAAGTGAACTTCCATTAGCGATTGTATGTTCTTTTTACTTTTTATTATATATTGTAAATGAAAATATAAGAAGAACCAGGACATTAAGAATAATGAACTAATTTTGAAAGGTCTGAATGTCTCGTGCCTTCTATGCACAATGCATGGTGCTGATGCATTGCCAACATTGATAAACATAAAAAGAGCAAACCCATCACAACAACTTGTGTGTCCAATTGGCAGGAGAACTGGAAATCTATGGTACAGTATATATAACTGCTGATGTTTTTTACGCATACATCCGTCGTACCAGTGATGGAACCAAGCATGGAAAAGAACTATTAACTGGCATTACCCTTGTTTCAGGAAGCCAGAAACTGGAAAACTCTTGGGGGTATCGCCGGAATCTTAGGGGCTGCCCGGGGGCAGGAGCAAACATTGAGCACACCTTCACTCTTAATAGTCGTCGTGGAAAATGAAACAGAGATGAAATAACAAGTTAAAAGAATGAAACAATTATAGTGAAATTTAACGAAACACCTTCTTGTTCACTTCTCTAACTCTTCCTGCAGGACATAAGAGATGCCTTTTACAGTTAGAATATGATGCTTGTGCCCCCAAGCTTTGAAAAATTACTCCAAGCGTGATTACTACACTTTCCTGGCCAGGTATCAAAGAAGTGTGTTTCTCACTCTTGCTTGAGATCAACAACCAGCAGCTTTTAGGAAGCTATCGTACGGGTTTGATGCAGGTAGCTTGAAGATGTTAGGATTGTGTTGTGACTCTGTTACCCACTGCATTGGAACGGGGACAATGAGTTGTCTTTGTGCGTTTGCAGAAGAGTTTTGGTCAAGGAAAGGATTGCCAGCCTGCAATATCAGTTTAGTTAGGTGATTGTAAGAGAACGGATTCTATTAAGCTGACTGTGAATGCCAGCGGATTGAAAACTACAAGTCTCTGAATGCATGATATGTCTGTCAATACATTCTTATAAAATGGAAAGCCCACATTGGAATCAATCAGAAATCACCTTCTCATCTTCATAACAAAAATCCTGTACAGAGTAGCCAATCAGATTCTCCTGGCTCATTTGAGTACTCGTCACAAGAGACATCTTCTTCTGCTTTCCCATTTGAAGGGTCTCACAATGAAGAGCCATTTCCTTGTATGGCACATCAGGTGCACTTACAGATAATCTCCCAATTTGATGCCCTATCTCCAATACCTGGCACATAACGCACAATATTAGCAATTTTACTTTAGGTTATTTTTCCTAACTGGTTAATTGCATAATTTAGTGTGGCAGTTAGAATATCAGTTTTGAACTTAGGCCTCTAGCACTAAGTCATCAACAAGGCCCTCAAACAAGAATATATTGGCATTTCCCCACTAGATGAAAAAGGCGCCTCCCCACACCCCACCAACTGAAACACTAGGAAAAAGAGCATGATATTAGCTAACATACAGCTTCTATAAGTTGATTGACACTCAGCGAGTCAGGGCTTTGGACAACCAACTCCATGTCCTGTTTGTCATGGCTTTCATACGAGTCTGGGAAGCCTTCATCATCAATTCTGAATATTGGAGCACCCTGCACAATAAAAAACCAAAACACGATGCATTTCTAGGCACAAATTGAAATGGCATCACAGTCTGAAAAGCTTCCCCATTGCCGGTTCAAGGGAATGATAGGAGCTAGCACAAATTCAAAAAGCATAACCAACACAAGCAATTACCTCTCTCTGGGAATCATCTTTTGAGTCAACCTGATTTATTTTGTTTGGGGTATCCATAAACAACTGGGCTTCAAAGAAGCAGATGTCATCAGGAGAGAATTCCCTGAGGAGCTGTTCTCGTGCATTGGAGAGCTCAGACTGCAGAGAAGTGTAACCCATTCAAGTAAATTGTTAAACAGTGCAAAATACCATAAGAATTTATATTAAAGCTTACATCTGAAAAATTCTGCAAGTTCTTCACAATCTCAGTCACAAAAGATTCCCTGCTCTGGTCTCCTGTGACATTTATTTCTGAAAGAGTTTTTAAAGCCTTATTTTCATCCTCTTTAGATCCATAAATACTTGTGGGGTAATCAGATGTATTAACTGCCTGCAACTTGCAATCCTCAACTAAGTGCAAAAATGGATCCACCTAATCCAAACACAGATAGTGTCAGAAACAAAATTAAAAGAGAAGAAACTGATGGTAATTTTTTGCTTTGAAAGCTACAAGGATAGTCCATATGATAAACACATCTTCTCTATTTGTGCTTAAAAGGTAAAGAACATGAACAGTGGGAACAATTCGAAGGCCCATAATCCACTCACCATTCTTTCCACGAGCACTGCCTTGGTACAATAAACAAGTTGAACAATATTATATGCTTTTGAGGAAAATAGAATCATTGAAGTTGCCAAGGTAAACAAGGATCTGCGACGTGAAGGTGGGAGCATCCCTGCAATTAATTTCCCACTCATTAATGAGTGAGTATGTCAAAAAATTAAAATGAGAAAGTAGATGAAATAGAAGCCAGTGACATACTAACCAGGCATTTAGAAGGCCAACATTTATGTGATTAGTACTCCTCTAGTTTCTTCCAATACCCAATTATCTATCTAATCAAGCACACAATTTTGTACATAAAATTAATTTGAAAATCAGTTTGATACTTTTCATTATTTAGGTTTCTTAAAGCTGTCAAAGCAAAGTAACTGAAATTACCACAAGACAGTTTATTAACATTTTGGTATGACAGATCAACCAAGGCAAACACATAGTTATTCTCTCCAACTGTGATTAAGCCAACAATGTTCACATATTTATTCCATTGAACAGCAATTAAGCCAACAATGTTGTACAGTACCGAGTGTTCAGAAAACATGTCCAAAAATGACTGAAGCAAAGATGAAAAATTCTTAAATGGATTTGTGGTTACTCTCTAGGAAGGATTAAATAAAAAAAATGGGGATATTCATAGCATAGTAAGTGTCACACCATTAGAGATAAGTTGAGTGAGTAGCACTTGTGTTAGTTTGGACATGACAATGTAGACCTACAAACGCTACAATTAAGAGGGAAAACCAATTCAGGTGGATGGCGAGAGAAGAGGGAAAGGACAACCTAAGTTGACTTGGGAATCTTTGGTTGGGAAGGATTTAGAGCACCTACATCTCACACAAAACTCAAGTCATAATAGAACAAAATGACAAGAAAAGATTCATGTAGCCGACCTTAATTAAATTAGAGATTAAGTCTTTGTAGTTGTTGTTGCAGCATCATGAAATTATGGAAATGGATACTAGCAGAGAAGCATGAAATTTAGAAGAAGAAAACATTTGGAGATCAGCTAGCTACAGAGAAAAATCAAGTACAGTAAGTTCCACAGGATATTAAGGAGGGTAAAAATTTAAGAACTTCACCTCCTTCATTAACAGCAAAGTTTCTCAATGAAAGACCAAGCTGAAAACTTTGTATTAAAGCTTCATGACTGGAATTCTGCAAAAGAAAATGAGAATGGTGTGAAAACATTAACCCAATAAAAGAGGAGGGGATTACATGAAAGAGCAAAATGAAGCTATGCAAAATTCAATGCAATCTTTGAAGAAAAAATAGAGAGATATATGCTCACCAACAACAATATAAGCACTAGGTAAACCCAAGTATGCATCACTCTGACCAAGAAATTAAAAAAAAAAAACTAAAAGTTCATGGCTAGTTATTAAGTTGAATTCCATGAAAACCTCATCACAATAAGGATTCTGCTGCATCAGCAGCTGCCACAGAAGATGAATCATATATTCAGTTGTAAATAAAAATCAAGGACGTCCTTAAACAGAAAGGGAAAAGACATTCCAGCATATAAATTACTTTAGAATTCAGAATGAGTATTTTTCCAATATTTCAGATGCCTATCATCAAGATGACAAGCTTAGACCTTGATGAACAAAATAACAAAGTGCAATAGCAATAGGTTTGAAAGGTGTATTCAACATTCTATTCTTAGAGACTACTATCGACCAACATCAATCTAGGAATTAATTACCTTGTCTCGAGAGAACAGCAACACCAGGCTGTATGTATGAGCAATTGCTTCATAGTTTTCAGGTCTATTTGCAGGGGAGATGGACTGTGCCCAAATTGATGAAAGCAAGAGACTAATCTGGTGGCTGCTCAGTCTTAGAGAACTAGACCCCTGCATTCAATAAGTACAAGAAGCTCTATAAATCGATGGAGGACTATGGTGGACCAATTTTTAGCAACCAACTTTAGAGCTGAATATTCATGACATACAATCTATGGTAATTCATTGGGAGTGGGAGAAATTTGAGAGATTTGAATCACTTCCGTGTAATATACATTTAATTTCCCATTCCAAAGAATATACATGTATATTAGTCCCCCTTTAGCGAAAGGTATGTTAATTGATGCTCATAGACTGTCTGCTATAAAGCCCCTTTGGCCTGAATTGACCTTAATTTAGATATTTAGTTTCTAACGTAAGAGACATTAGATGTATCCAACAAGAATCTACTATGCTTCACACCAAGGAGCCTCATCTGAATTAATTGATAACCTTTAGCAATTTACACACACATCTCCGAATAAAACATTTCTTGCAGGCAGGCTAGGCTGTTTCCAGGGATAGCTAGACACTTCTGTCAGAAGAGTCCAATTGGGATGATACCAAAATGAATCACAATCCTAGACATAAACTCTTGGAATTTCAGTAGGTATAGCACACCTGATTCTGAGCAAATAGGCAACTGAAAAATGCTTACAGAAGAAGGGTATCCATAATTCATATTATAGATAAGAAATTTGAGATGGCAATCACATTGCCAGAACTTACTGTTTCCTTGTTTAAATTCCTCATGATGTTTTCATCTGCTGGTGAATTTGTATCGTGTGCTTGGCCATAAGATGACTTCAATCTATTAAGGATCCCATTGCTGAGTTTTCCAACCTCAGGGGCAATATTCTTGCTGTGTGCTTGATATGCATTTTCTACACTGGAAGTACTCCCATTCCTTAGCTTCTCGAACAAAGCAGCCGAAGATGAAAAGACAGAGACAGTTCTTGAGAGGGTCCGCAGAAGATCGACACCATTCTTTGATTCAAGACTAGCTGAGGATGGACGAGGGAACACTGAAGATGGCACAAGAACAACAGAAAATATGCAGTGAGCTCCAACTCGTGTTTCATGGTCAGGATGGACCATAGCTGGGAGTAACTGATGAAATAAAGCCTCAGGGAATGCCTGAAAGTAGAAGACACTTGTTAGAATAAGCCACCATCATGATAACAGCCAATACTCGAGTACAAAGAAGGTGTCATTCTGCATTGCCTTGTTTTGATATGATAAGTTCTGTATCGAGGCTATAATTTGAGCAGTACGAAAAATAGCTGCAATGGTGGTTCTGGCAATAACTGTGACATTTGAGATGTTCTCCAACATCACAGCCATAATGTCAAGAACTGGGCCTGCATCACCAACCTGCTCAAAAGAAGCAGCAAGTTCCCTATCTCAATAAAAATCCAGCAAAAATTTAACACAATAGCAAAACATTTAAAAGTACATACAGGCACTATAAAAATAGTTTAAACCAGGTTTAATAATAATGAAACATGAGAATTATAGTTAAAGTTACAACAATGAAGGTGCACATGACCTTATTTGATAACTCCACAAGGCACTTATCCACTGCTTCCCTAAACTTTTTGTTCCATTCTCTTATTTCAGAACCCAGATTTTCATCACCAAGTGAGCAATGAATACTCTTCCTTAAATGCCTCATGACATCACTTACAGCACCAACTATTGCTACAGATGATTCAGCCTTTGCATGTCGAGTAAGGCAGGCAGTAACCTCAAGAATGTTGAGCTGCATGTCCGGTTCTTTCAGGACATGCTTGTGATCAAGATGCTTAATCAGTATGGATAGCAAAACATGTGTATTTTGTCCTTATAACATAAAGCAAACAACAAATTGTTAGGGACTAGTTCATTGCCAAACCACAGCAAAAATTGCAGGAACAGATAGCATTGGCAAATGAATTAGGAAAATACCAGAATTATCCATTAAAAATTGCATATCCTTTAAGACTGGGAAGGCAAGACCATGCTCAGGAGACCACAGATTTCCATGGTCGAAGTACTGGAACAAAGATTCAAGAATGCGCCGGATGGTTGTAGCCTCCTTCCCAAGCTTGGCCATGTTATGCAAGCAAGCCCTGGACCAAAAGTAGGGGTTCTGGGCATCTTCCCTGAGCAAACAAATAATAAAAAGCATCAGAAAGTTAACAAACAGCACAAGATTAAAATGCAATATGTTTTTAGAGAGATTTACTCCCAGATTACATTTTCACATTTATTTCGCCTTTTTCATTCACAATCATCTCCCAGGAAGGAATCCTTGGATGGACTTCTAGAGGAGTAATGTGGCCTTCAGTTTTGAGCACCTCTTGCACCCAGCGACTTTGTGGGCCTTGCTTCTCAGTGACAACATCATCCAAAATTTTCTTTGAACCTCCATAATTTTCCAAGACAACTGAAACAATCTGTGCCATGATATGAAAAGTATTAAAATGATAACATTTATCTCATTGCTGCAAGAGTGAAGAAGATGACAAATAAATAAATCATGCAAGAGAATATTTCTAGTAAAAATTCTCTTAAATTATCTGCTGCAGAGGCTACAGTCAATGAGGTCAGTTTGAATAGCATTCTCCACAAATTGACTTCTTTTATGGCTCCAGATATTTATAAAGTGATGAAATTAACAGGGAAACAGAAGATATGATTGTGTTCTTGATAAAATAATCTCTGCCATGGCAGATCTGATAGCATTCTGTACAAATATCAATTCCTTTGGCCCACATTGCAAGCATGTAGGGATATGAGCCTCTTCAGATATCATGCTTCCCTCAGCTCTAAATTTTTTGAATCAGGAAGATACAACATTCTGGGTGTTCAGGTCACATTTTCCTCTAAACACATCATATTACTAATTAATCAAAATTAATAATGATAACAGTAATGAAGAGTTATGGCAAGATTAAGAAAAAATTGAAGCTTATGACACTTCAGATTACAATACAGGCAAGTAAACTTGAATTTTCTGAAATCTGCTCACATTATCAAATTCCACCGAAATATGAGAGTATTGACCCATGAACCAGACCTACACAGCAAAAAGGAAAATAAATAATATGATATTTGATAAAACATAACATCAGCTGCCAGAAGACACTTTTCCTTATAACCATTCCAAGAAGTTCAAATTTATGTGAAACACAATCTGAGAACATTTTCAAGTTAAAGATGAATACAATATCAAAGTGCATTATCAGCAGAAGATGACAAAGAACATATGGTTTTACACAAGTAAGGCAATCATCCAAACAAGCTTTTTAGTCCAAACGGTTTGGAAGGTGGTTCATTTTTTAGTCCTAGAGAAATTGCGAAGAACAGGAACTCAGCAGGTTCAAAACTCACAGGACTATATAACACTCCAGTCAATCCTTCATGTGTCAACATCAACCATAATATAGGTGATCAGCTGAGACCTAAAGTTTCATAAACTACAGAATGTCATTTGTCTGGCTCCAAAGAGATACCACACTCTGCACTCAATCAGACAGCATCTCATCTTTGGATTTGAAGCATTATTAAGACAGCAAACGAGAAATAACAACATATTTACATGCACAAGCTTGTGCAGTAATGACAGGCATCTAGTTAAACTCATGTAAGGTAAACTTTTAAATAGTCAAACAATTGGTCTAGTTGTCAAATGAAGAAGATGCAAATTTATAGGAGAGTCATAATTTGCCAGCCTCTGAAGCTTATAGAGAAACAGGCAGTTAAAAGATGGAGAAATTGCCCCTACAAGCCTTCATGTTATGTTGCAAGAGTACCCTGAAAACAGATCAATGTCCCCTAAGCAGGTCACAGTGACAAGAGCACTAGTGTATGCAATTATCAGTGTGCAAAATTCCCCTTACCAACTCCTTGACCAGATTTCACTAGGTCAACTAGGAGTAGATTTATAACTTATCCTTTTTGATACAATTGGGTCTCTTCATCCAAAATTGATCCTCTGGGTTGATTACCTCTTTTTGATATAGTTAGGATAGCATCTTTGCCCAAATCATACCATTTCAAACGACAACTATCTCAGTCCACCCAAAATATATATATATATATATATTGTCAAACCCATGAAGTCAGATGTGCACACACTCAGGTTGCTTGTTCCAGTTCTTCATACCCATTATCACTTCAATGCAGGAAAAGCATGTGTCCTTGATATACAGCTGCTGCCAAATGTGTGCTTAAATTTCAAAACAATAGTACCAACATTATTGCCCTAAAGTGTTAAATAAAGGAACAAGGAAGAAAAGATGCATTTTTTTCCAAGATCACATTAACAGTTGAAAGAACAACATATTTGCAAAGCATTAGGTTGAGGTGCATCTAGATCTAGAAAATGAGACAAATGGTACATTTGATGGTGCTACTAGTCAGTATTAGCATTAAATTTATAGGATGCAGCTTGATTGATATTTGTAGGAAAACGTGATTAGTAGCTTATATTGTGCATAGTTAGCTATTTTTAGAATATATCTTTAGAAATAAATTAATTTAGGTAGATTTTTTAAGGTCCCATAAGTTATGGGATTTGATATATTTTTACCTTTTATTACTTTCCTTTTTTTACTAGGTCTAGCAACTATAAAGCTATTGTCTAATGTATTATTAAGAATAATAAGAATTTTTTCTCTTTCAATCTCTAACATGGTATCAGAGCCTTTGTTCTTCTTAGTCTTCTTCCTTCTATTTTCTTTTCTCTGACATCAAAACAGATTGCTAGCCTTTATTGCTGGTGATCTCTACTTCACATGGAAGGCCTTAATTGCCTAGTATTGTTATCTTTTTTCCATAAAAGATGTCTGAAGTTGCAGAGACAGGTTCTACAACCCAATTAAAGGGGGTTCGATCTCAACAACTTGGAGAACTACAAAGTATCCAAGCTGCATATAGGTTGAATGGAAAAAATTATCTTAAGTGGTCCCAACTGGTTCGGACAGTGCTGAAAGGAAGAGGGAAGATCAGTCATCTTATGGGTACAAGACCTAAGCCAGGAGATCTGGGTTTTGAGGCATGGGATGAAGAAGACTCCATGATTATGGCATGGCTATGGAGTTCTATGATCCCTGAAATTTGTGACACATGCATGTTCTTAACCACTGCCAAGGATATTTGGGATGCAATTCAACAAACCTATTCTAAAGCTAGAGATGCAGCTCAAGTATATGATGTCAAGGTCAAGACAATGACAGCAAAACAAGGAAACAAAATAGTCACTGAATATGCCAATCAATTGAAATCCTTGTGGCAAGAGTTGGATCATTATAGGGTGATAAAAACCAAATGTCCAGATGATGCAGCGGTTCTAAAGGCATTCAGTGAGCAAGACAGGGTTTATGAGTTCCTCGTTGGTCTTAACCCTGAATTTGATCAAGTAAGGGTCCAAATTCTTGACAAGTCAGAAGTTCCATGTTTTAATGAGGTGGTGGCAATAATCCGAAGCGAGGAAAGTAGAAGAGGTCTGATGCTAGAATCACAAATGATGGATAACTCAGTCATGATAGCTAGGGGTGACAACAAATTAGTCACAAATATGGAAAGAGCACCATATTTTGGAAGTGGACAGCTTAATCAACCAAAAGCTCAAAACCGTGACAGCTTGTGGTGCACCTATTGTAATAAGGCACGCCATACTCGTGAAAGGTGTTGGAAGCTTCATGGAAAGCCTCCTAGTCGAGAATGGGGACAGAAAGAAGAACAACCAAGGAACTATAGGCAGGCTCATGTTGTTGCAGTACAACTAAGTGAATCAACACCAAAGGAGATAGGCAGTCCTAACCAAGAAGTGATCGAGAGGACAGGATCACTTATCAACAACCTTGAAAAACCCTCAGGTACCTGTTTTTTGGCATATTCAGGTGAGTTTCCAATCTCCATTGGGTTAAATATTTCGGGTACAACCTTTGCCAACTCCTGGGTCATGGACTCAGGAGCTACTGACCATATGACTCACTTACCAAATATTTTTTCCACGTATTCCCCATGTCCAAGCAGTAGGAAAATAGCCACAGCAGACGGTTCAGTGACCACTGTAGCCGGTGTAGGGAATGTTAAAATAGGTCCATCGCTAATCCTAAAAAATGTCCTCAATGTCCCTAAACTGTCCACAAA
Source organism: Ceriops zippeliana (assembly GCA_037897445.1). Classification (NCBI taxonomy): domain Eukaryota; kingdom Viridiplantae; phylum Streptophyta; class Magnoliopsida; order Malpighiales; family Rhizophoraceae; genus Ceriops; species Ceriops zippeliana. The sequence goes on along the minus strand of JBAPLH010000014.1, from coordinate 6,697,108 downwards.
TTTGATTTCTATACAAAAACTTACTCAAGATTTGTACTGCAAAGTGGTTTTTCATCACGACTATTGTGAATTTCAGGACAAGGATTCGGGGAAGATGATTGGACATGCTAAAGAACGGTATGGTCTTTACTACCTTGAAGTACCAAGTCAGTTAAACATTACTAAGGACAGATTATCCCATTCTTTTATGTCAGAAAATCTTTCATCCAATAAAGAGAAAGTTTGGCTCCATCATCGCCGACTTGGACATCCATCTTTTAGAGTTATTGAAATTCTGTTTCCTTCTTTGTTTAAAAATCTAAATGTTGAAACCTTTCATTGTGAGGTATGTGAACTTGCTAAACACAAGCATATACCAATTCCAGCCAATAACAAAAAGAGTTCTGTTCCTTTCTATCTTGTTCATAGTGATATTTGGGGTCCTACGTCTATTCCTAATATTTCTGGGGCAGATGGTTTGTTTCATTTATTGATGACTGTACTCGTGTTACTTGGATTTTTTTACTCAAGCATAAATCAGATGTTATTACTGTTCTCCCAAATTTTTGCTCCATGGTCAAAAATCAATTTGGAATCAATATCAAAAGGTTTAGGTCAGATAATGCTAGGGAATATTTCAATCAAACCCTAACTCCATATTTTCAAAAAGAAGGGATAGTACATGAATCATCTTGTGTCAATACTTCACAACAAAATGGAGTAGCGGAAAGGAAAAATGGTCACCTTCTTGAAAAAACCCAAACCTTTATGTTCCAAAACAATGTGCCTAAAAATTTTTGGGGGGAAGCAGTTCTCACTGCTGCCCATCTCATAAATCGTTTGCCATCTAGAGTTTTGGGATTCAAAAGTCATATGGAAATACTCTCCACATTCTACCCTGACCTACAAACTACAAATAACCTTGTTCCTCGAATATTTGGATGTGTATCATTTGTTCATGTTCACTGTCCAACTAAAGGGAAATTAGATCCAAGGGCATTAGATCCAAGGGCAATAAAATGTGTCTTTGTGGGGTATTCCTCAACTCAAAAAGGGTATAAGTGCTACCATATCAAGGAAGTTCTATGTCTCAATAGATGTCACTTTCAATGAACATGAGTCTTACTTCACCCATCCTTATTTTCAGGGGGAGAATTTAACAATAGAAAATAAGGATGAGGATGTTTTACTTGATCTATCACCACTGTCCATGTGTAAACCATCCAGTTCATCTTGTCCCATTACACCAAACCGTGTGCCTGAAAATCTTCCTAAACATATAGTTGAAAATGAACCAAACCATATGTCAGAAAATTCTCTTAAATCCATGTCTAAACCTGAACTTATGTTTGAAAATCCTCAAGAAAAAACAGATTCTGCACTTGGGAATGTAAGATTTGGCAAGGGCAAGGTGTTCACAAGGAAGAAGATGACCGTTCCTGAATTTATGCAGGTCCAAGAGTCCAACCCAAGTCCTGAGAATGAGGTAACAATATCTAATCCTACATTGCAAAATGAAATTGAATTTCATATGAGTAAGGATGACCAGGATCTTCCCATTGCTATTAGGAAAGCAACAAGAGAGTGCACAAAACAACCTTTATATCCTCTTGCACACTTTATGTCTTTTGAGAAATTTTCACCATCTCATCGATCCTTCCTTGTTAGCTTAAACACCATTACCATTCCTACCACCTTATCCGAGGCGTTGTCCAACGAGAAATGGAAACAAGCTATGAATGTGGAAATGGAGGCACTTGAGAAAAATAAAACCTGGGAGTTGGTAAAGTTACCAGTGGGAAAGAAACCTGTAGGGTGTAAATGGATGTATACAATGAAGTATAGAGCAGATGGATCAATAGAAAGATACAAAGCAAGGTTAATAGCCAAAGGATATACTTAAAACTATGGAATTGATTATCTAGAAACTTTTGCACCAGTTGCAAAAATGAATACTGTTAGAGTTTTATTGTCGTTGGCAGCTAACTATGGTTGGGAATTACAGCAGTTCGATGGTTGGGAATTACAGCAGTTCGATGTAAAAAATGCATTCTTGCATGGAGAACTAGAGGAAGAAATTTATATGGAGGTCCCACCAGGTTATGGGAAGAACTTGGATTCTCAAACTGTGTGTAAATTGAAGAAAGCTTTATATGGTCTAAAACAATCACCACGAGCGTGGTTCGGACGATTTGCTAGAGTTATGATAGCTATAGGATACAAACAAAGCCGAGGGGATCATACATTGTTCATTAAACACTCAAGTTCAGGGGGAGTCACAGCTCTCTTGGTTTATGTCGATGACATAATAGTGACAGGAGATGATGACAAAGAAAAACAAATCTTGAGTCATTGTTTGGGCAAGGAATTTGAGATCAAGGTGTTAGGAAGGCTCAAATATTTTCTTGGGATTGAGATTGCTCACTCTAAGCAGGGCATTTTTATCTTCCAACAAAAGTATGTCACGGATCTCCTAAAGGAAACAGGCATGATAGCATGCAAACCAGCAAGTACTCCGATAGATCAGAATGTCAAACTTGGAAAAGCAGAGGAGGATGTCGCGGTAGACAAGGAAACATATCAACGCCTTGTAGGAAGACTTATTTATTTGTCTCACACACGACCAGATATAACATATGCAGTTAGTGTGATTAGCCAATTCATGCATAACCCAAAGAAAGTTCATCTACAAGCAGCTTACCGAGTATTACAGTACCTTAAGGAAGTACCAGGAAAAGGTATTTTATTCAAAAGGAACGGAGGTTTAATACTTGAGACATACACAGATGCTGATTATGCTGGGTCAATTGTTGACAGAAAGTCAACCACTGGATATTGCACCTTTCTTGGTGGAAACCTTGTGACATGGAGGAGTAAAAAACAGAATGTAGTGGCCAGGTCTAGTGCAGAAGCAGAATTTCGAGCAATGGCTCAAGGTGTGTGTGAAGTACTTTGGTTAAAAATCATTCTAGAAGACTTGAAGATTAAGTGGGATGGCTCAATAAGACTCTATTGTAACAACAAGTCTGCAATCAGCATAGCTCACAACCCAGTACAACATGATCGAACAAAGCACATTGAGGTCAACAGACACTTTATCAAAAAACACTTGGAGAGCGGGTTGATTTGTACCCCTTACATGCCTACACACAGCCAGCTTGCTGATGTACTTACCAAAGGGTTAACCAGTTCAGTGTTTCAAAATATAATATCCAAGCTGGGAATGGAAAATGCCTATTCACCAGCTTGAGGGGGAGTGTAGGAAAACGTGATTAGTGGCTTATATTGTGCATAGTTAGCTATTTTTAGAATATATCTTTAGAAATAAACTAATTTAGGTAGGTTTTTTAAGGTCCCATAAGTTATGGGATTTGATATATTTTTACCTTTTATTACTTTCCTTTTTTTTACTAGGTCTAGCAACTATAAAGCTATTGTCTAATGTATTATTAAGAATAATAAGAATTTTTTCTCTTTCAATCTCTAACAATATCATCAACTCATTAAATTCAGCTACAAAATTTTGAAAAGAGAAAAAACAAGTTCCAGATTTAGAAGAGGAATAATGACAATACCATTGAACAAAGTGCTTGCAGCCCAGCTGAACGAAGACTCTGTGCCCTTTCATCTTCTCCCACTTCTTGAGCTAAAAGGCAAAGTTTTGGGATAAAGCCTTCCAAGTTAAACATGAAGGTTCCATCCTTCTGCAAAATGCAGCTGAATTAAATGATTTTGATATTCTTTCCTGTAAGCTAAACTGCAAGTTACTCTTGATGCTGGAAATTTTTAAGCTTACCAATCACACCAACCTGATTATTTACAAATTCAAAAAGGGTTTTACATCCTATCACTCGTATTTCATCCTGCCGCGTTTGATCCAATAGAGTGTGCATAATGCTTAGTAAGCTACTTGCAAACAGAGGCCTGTAAAATGGGTCCAAAACCATAATAATAGAGACATGTCAAATTGGAAGTGGGGTTCACCCAGTAGACATCACATACTTCTAACTCATTGAAGAGAGAAAAAATAAAAAAAAAGACAGACAAAAATCCCTGTCCTAGCTACTGAGATCATGAAATATTAGCTAAACTATAAATTATCAAAATGTAAAAGAAAAAAAAATATTAGAACTATGAATCAGACTTTTTTTGCCTCTGTTTTGATTATAGCATTAATGAGTAGAAACTTCAACATCAACATAATCCAGATCATAGATAGGTCATAAATCCTTGGCTGTTAGGTTTTTAAGTTTTTTATGTTTTGTATTTTGCTTCCACAGATTTTAGAGGGCAAGCTTTTGCATGACAGGAATACAACTCCATTGGGATCTGGAGAACATGAGTTCAAGTTCCAGAAACACCTGAATGAATGAGGTAGGAAGGCTGATGAATTTGACATTTGACCCTAACTGGAACCTAGAATGCTTCAGCCTTGTGCACTGGGACTTTTTACACTAATTTTTGACACCAGAACCATAGGTAGGTATGCAGAACCTTGGACAGCATCAATAAAGTTGGCAGAGAATTCAAACATAACCACATCTTTCCAAACTAAGAATGATATGTTAGCTATGTTTCCTTGATTACGGGGGTTAAGAAGGAGACAACAATTTATTGACCACATTAATTTGGTGGCATCTTTTTAATGGATTGCAAACTTTGAGCTACAATTCCCTCCTATGATATAATATTTAATTACTGAATGAAATCGAGATGCTAGAAAGGTTGTTCTGTACTTGCCCCTCATGCCACAAACCTGCTTATGTTCTTTTCAGAGTCAACCCTCTTTTAGCCAGAATAGTCTCATAGGCAAACTTAGCAGTATTAGAGAAGGTGGTGTTAATGGTAAATTCCTGGTAATGCTTTAAGCAGAAACAGTGGTGAAACAATGCCATATACTTTGAACACACAAATATTCCTATAATTAAGCATAAAAGTGATGTGCCCACTGAGGTTTGCTGGTGTAAGAGAGGCCTAATTGACTGACATTAAAGCCATTTGCTCCCAATATCTAGTAGACCTAACAAGTTTGTGCATGTGGGGGTTTTTTTTTGGGGGGGGGGGGTGTTTGAGAAGGCAAAAGAGAGGTAAGAATTAATAATCCAATGCTGTCATCAGGACATCAAAAAATTATGAGATGTCAGAAATGCAAATAGGGAACATATCATATATTAGGGGAAAAAAAAATAAAAGGGAAGAAGGATGCACTCACATTTGCTCCTTGCAAATGCTGAGCAATTTCCTGTAAATGCACATAACAATTTTTGCAGATTGAACGTTCTCATTTCTAAGTTCTTTGTAACACCTTTGCTCGAGAGAATTTGTGATCTGTTCACCAAATTTGCAGCTTTCATTAATGAACAAGAATTATTAATTATTTGTAAACCTTTGACTCATAATTTGGTGCTTTGGAAACTGGAAAACTATAATCACCATATGAATGGAGGTAATCACGATGATAGCATTAGCAACAAGCAAGAAAATGCACAATACAATAGTGGAATGTTTAATGCCACTTCTAGCTTCAGTTTTCCTCTCAATTTAAGGCAGCATAAACTGGCATGAGAAGTTGCAAATAGTGGCAATTATAAGTTTCACATGCAGACCAAAACATTTTATTAGATTGACTTGCTGCATTGTATGCTGGAGAAGAAGAGGAACTAAGCACCTCACTACAAAACAGAACAAAAGAAAAAAAATACATATATAGTTGGAGAGAGTGGAGGAGAATGAAATAATGAAGCTCCTCTAAAAGCAATGAAAGTGAAGCAAAATTGAGAAGCACCAAGGAAAAATGGAGTGACACATGAAGTAGGCACATCAAAGAAAAAGAAAACCACAAGAGATGTGATCTATTAATGTACAAAGCAATAAACAATAGACAACAATTTTAACACCCAGTTGTCTTGTGACAAAAGGAGTGCCTACATGAGAGAAATGAATACCTACTAACAGGGTCCCGTCAGAATGAGATACACAGGAAAAAAGAAATCCTAACACAGAGCCTTCTTTGTGTGCATGCTTGTGTGTGCCTATGTGTTTTGTGCCAGAAAGCATACCTTTGGAATGCGCAAAGGATTTTTAGCAGCATATTCACAAAGTTTTCCAATTTTCCTATCATTTGGTCCTTCCTCCTGTCATTGAGTATACATATAAGAGTCAGAAGAAAAGACATAAAAAGATCAAATTATTTTCCTGATGGAAAAAGGTCTTAGATTACATGCTTCTCAGGAAGAGCCAAAAGCATGAGTGTTATTGCATCCAACTCCGTGTAAAAAAGTAGTTTGACATGAGTAAAATAAACAAGCAGTAACTTTTAATTGCAAAAGAAGTGGTAGAAAAGGATAAGTCAAAGCCAAAGTTGTGAAGTCAGATTAATTGACACTACAGAAGCAAAGCTTAAGTTCCTCAGAAATGGAATTTATGAAGCGGACATAGGACAGGCTGAAAATCAACAAAAAAGAGGGAGCATCTTTTACAAAATAATCTACACAAGTGAAAGGCTAATACACCTCAAGATTTTAGAGATTGATTAGCATGTGCATCCTAATTAAAATAAACTGGTGGAGGTCAAATTTCTAAAGGAGATGAACTGACAATTTGCAAACCAAAATGCAACACTACATTAGATCAATATATCCATGACATCAGAACAGACCATGCACCTAATAACAGAATAGCATTCACTGGTTTCAAAACCCATCAGAAAAAGAAGCTAAATAAAAAAGGTAACACATCTTAACCTTGAACAGTAGACTGATGCAGCAGAGAACACGTTTAGAAAACAAAATTGGTGCGACCATACTAAATGAATCAGCAATATGCTTGCACCAACAACAAAGGCTTAAGTATATTTATCAGCATCAAAACAGTTAACATTAAAAAAAAAAAATGATGATAAAATGAGCAACAACCCATGAGACTACTTTAACTTCAGCAGAGCTGAGGTTTACCAAAAAGAGAGTGAAAAAAAAAAAAACAAAGAGGATTGCCAACCTGATTCCGAGGGAAGACATCGGCAATGAGCTTCTTGTACCTCTTGACAGGCTGTCTAGACCTTGCCCTCATAGAAGGGCAAAAGAAACAAAGGCCGCCACATGCAGGCAATACTTGCCTCGAAATCACACCGGAGACACCGCTCATTGTTGAACTCACGGTTTAGGACAATTCCCAACAAAATAATTTAGCCTCAAAACCTCTGTTCCTTTCTTTCCCTCCCTTCCACGCCAAGAAGGAAAAATCGAAACTTGGGGGCCAAGGAGGGAAAGAGGCAATCAAGGAAACTCAAATGGGTAAAGCCCTTTAAAATTGAATGACCAGCCTGTGATCCACAAATTCAAAATCCACCAAAAAACGAAGTCAAAATCCGATACCCATTAAACAATGTGGGGTAGCAAGTTCGATAATACATACATACACACACACACACACACACACACACACTCTTATATATATATAAAAAGATTGTGAATTTGGTCATCGTAAAACGTAAAAACAAAAGGGGTAATTAAAGAAGAAACAGAGAGATTTTACCTATTGGGATCAGACCCAACAAGGGCTGACCGCAAAATCGCTCTTGGCTATCGTCGAAACAACCCACCAGATTTCCAGCATTGTCCGGAAACCGCTAAAATTCAACATCTCTTTCTCTCTCCCACCCCAATGTCTAAAAATTTGAATGATGAGAGCCGGCGGAATGACACGTTTACGTTAATTTTTTAATTATTATAATATCCAAGAAACGGTATCGTAGGTGGGGCCCCGATGCACATGGACAACTGGAGTTCCTCTTTTTAACGTTAACTAACTGTCACGAACGACATCGCCCTTCTGCCTTGTCACTCTTTCTTTATTTCATTTTTTTATTTGTGGGCGGTTCAGTTGTATTTTAAGCTGATTTTCACACGCCAAACTCAATGATTGTTCTCTTCCAAAATATTAATGCTCTTCAATAAATAGTTATTAATGTTTTTATTTTTTATTTTACCAAAAAATATTATTTGTTGTGATGCTAATAACCAACACTTTTGCCTCGTTTAGCATTCAAATTGCTCCTACCATGCAAGTACAAAAATCGTCGTTATTTGACTTGGTCTCGCAAGAGAAGTCCTCTACTTCTTTCTTTTTCCTTTTTTAACAAAAAAAAAAAAAAGAAAATTTAACACCATTTTGTTTGATTCTCCTGCATTCTAAATTGAGAGCGCATTTCCTTGTGGAAAAGGCAAAAGGGTAAGTGTTACAAATGATACTTCAGGTAAATCTTTCTATGATTTTCCAAGGCAGGTTTGTTAACTTTGTTGGGGGAGAGGTGGGGTGGGAGGAATAATACCCTGCCAGTTTGGACGCATTGAGTAGTTTCAACTTTTAGTTTGCAATGGGCTCTACACACCGTGTTTTGGAGCGTGGGAAGAGGAAAAGGTGAAGAGGAAGGGAAATGAAACTAAAATTTGTTGTTTTTTTTTTTTGAGGAGTTGCAATTTCAAAGCATGGAAAGAAAATGGATAGTATTATGCTTGTATATCCACTTGGAGCGATGTGTTTCCTCTATTTTTTTTTTCTCAAGATTTGGGTCTCACGTTGAATGTGGCACCTCTTTCCTCGTGGAAATAGTCCATCATGTGCTGCCTTCAGCTTCAATCCTTTTTGTTCGGATAATCAAAGCAGAATCAACCATCCTTTAGCTTAAAGCAGACTTCACAGCCAAATAACAGAAGCTTCATCGTTTGTTATTAAACTAAATAAACAGGGAAGCAGCTGCTTGAGGAACCTTTTGAAAACAACCTTCACCGAACAAGCAACTCTAACCATACTCGTATGGGAGAAACTGGATAGATCCTGCTAAATTAGGAGTTTAAAATAAGTACCAATTATGCCCCAAAACTGCATCACTCAGCAACTATTTTCAGATATCTTACAATACAAAGAGTGGGGTAGGATCTATCAGATGCCAACAACGCCAGCCCCACAAACTACAATGAATCCCCAGCCTTCAAACTATAGTGGTCTCAGCTTCCATCCCACCAACAATGCTCAAATTAAGGCACAAAATTTGCAAAAATTAAAAAAAAAAAAAAACAAAAAGAAGCAAGAAAATTTCTTTGACGGTCAACAAAATACACACACCGCATAACCCTTTGCATGAGAGATTGAATCTTAAAGCCTAAAAATTGCATGTCCACAGTGTATTCAAATTTTTGCTGCCTTAAATCATTGAAAACAGCCCATAAAAGGAACACATTAACTACTACAAGGAGAAACTTTTAAGTTTGATGGGCAGAATCTTCTAAGCTTTTGAAGATCCTCTGTGATCTCTCTCAACATGCTCCACAAGGGCCACAGGATCACGAAAGCCTTTGCTGCATTTGGGGCACACTTCTACAGGCAAACTCAAGACACGAGATTGGTTCCCACTCTTTTCATGAACCTTCTGCACATGTTCTACTAGAGTTGTAGCCGAGGGAAACCTTGTGCCACATTGTGGACACTCCTCTGGCCCACTTCCACCACTTCCCTGGCTACTACTTGGCCCCACTCCATTCCTTGTATTCAGCCAGACTTGGCTAATCTCACTACTCAATTTTGCCATACCTGCTTCAGCTGATGCTCGAACAGTTGATGTGGCACTAAGAAAGCTAGATGCCCATTTGGACGAAGACAAGGATGGAGCACGTTTGACTTTTGACGACTCCGTCTTACTCCTACTTAAGAGACCTATAAATGGAAAACCTACATCAGGTTTCTTTGGTCCTATACAATTGTGGTCAGGCCCAAACCGGTGCTTCAAGCAGTGGTCTATGCTGCAGTCCCTACACTTTATTGTGTTTGAGAATGTGAGGACTTCTCTACAGCGAGGCACAGGACATTTTCTCTTCTTTGTAACCTTCTCATAATTTGAGGGGTCACATTCAGTATTAACATGTGTTTCCCAAGAGATATTTGGGTCTTCATCAGGATTCAAGCACACTCCTTTGGCACATAGAGGACAGATGACAACAGTGACATCGTTTCTATCAGCTTTTGGGCATTTATGTTTAACATAGCTTCGGTGCTCTAAACAAAATACCTGTAACAAATTTGGCATGGTTAATTAAAATGAATAAGTTCTGCAAAACTTGAGCATGCGAAATATCTGATAGCAAGCAGAATGATGAATCATAATAGTGTATGGGAACAACAAAGCAGAAAAGATGAATATTAGGCATCACGTTTTGCCTATAAATCCAGGTGCAGGGCAAGAGGAGGGCGAGAGAGCATGACTTGAGAATCTTTAATTAGGAAAGATTTATAACAATTTCATCATGTACCACATTCAATGCGTAATGAAACGGAATGCAAGAAAAGATTTATGTAGTTGACCCAATTAAATTTGGGATTAAGGCTTTGTTATTGTTGTTGTTGCATACAAAGTGAGAGATGAGGCAGATTTTAAAAAGCAATCAGAAGCTTACTATAACTTGGAATCATGGAAACTCTAACAACTTGAAGTGCTTTGAAGCACGTTATCATGTTTTTGTCTTCAATAAACTATTTGAAGGAACATAGAATCCAGAGCAGAATTCCTTAGTGAACTGATTTCAGACAGTACAGATTTTAAAGCCTTCTTTTGTCAGAGTTACGTGGTAGGCTAATCATACTGGAAATTATTACAGACAATACAGATTTATAAGGCCTTTTTAAATTAGGATCACCTCGTGACAACCTACATTACTCTATCAAGAAGAAGTTAAACAAAAAAGAGAACCTTAGCCACATTAATCCAATTCAATGCCCAACAATTCAAACTTCTGGGGTCTTTCTAAATTCCCATCAAAGATCTAAATCCAATCTTCAAAAAAAAACAAATTCAACAAAACCCACCCCAAAAAAAAAAATCCAATCTTTGAGCCAGTTCATGCATAAAAATGAACTTTACCTGGCAGCAGCGATCGCAAGTGAAAGGCAAGAAATCGATCTGCCGGCAATCGTCGACGGTGCAATGCTTTCCAAGATCTGGGAATTCTGGCGTTCCCATTGTTCTGTAATTGGGGTTCTGTTCTCTCTCTCTCTCTCTCTCTCTCTCTCTCTCTCTCTCTCTTTCTCTGATTATCAAAGCTAGAAAATTTTCTTCAAAAAGAAGAAAAAAAAAAAACAGAGGATTGTAAGCGGCGACGAGATTTCCGGGATTGAAAATCGGAAACTTTACGATTCCGCGTATATAGAAAGACCAGAAACCCCGCGCGGAATCGTAGTGGTCACGGGCGGAGGAGTCGTCTGCAGAAGTCGTCGCCCAACCAGTTTATATATATTTTTTTCTTTTTTTCCTTTCGTTGTTTTTGTTGTTTGAATGTTTGTTTCCGATGGAACTGGCAATTAATTAATCGAGGAGCTTCAGGAAAGTCGTTCCCTAGGCGTGGCAGTTGTCCGACTCCGTTCCCAAATTGACGCGGCTTCTCTCTTTCAATGGTTTTTGATCTAATCCTAATCCTCCTTTCCCTTCCCACTGGCTTAAATTTCAGTCCTCAAAATGGCTTCTCAGGGCCAGGACCCCCACCCCGCCGCCCACGCATGGCAGTATTTTGATGTGTTTTTTCTTTTTTCTTTTTTCTTTTTTAAAAAAATTATTATTGTTATTTTTTTAATATTAATACAAGTTAACAGGATGTCACGGACGTATGAATTTTTCTCACGACCGTGCGGCACTTAATTTTCATTACGCCCTTCGTAGAAGTTAAGTCAGCCTTCCCTCTTGGATAATGAAGAGAAAGTATAGCACAATAGAAAATATAAGAGAGAATGATGAGAGAAAAGAAACACTATATTAAACTTGAAAGAGAATACAAGTGAATTCGATACCTCCTACCCTTGGGGCTAATCCCTTTATATACAACTCTTCCTCCTAAATGGATGGTTAAGATTCGTTTAATCTAACGGTTACAATCAAAGATCTAGAGAATTCTACAAGGATCTACACAAGTCTACCTATTCAAGAGAATTTTAGAATAATATGCAATAAGGTGGAATGTTCTAGGGTCCTAGTAAGCCTCTAGGCTCCCCTAGAACATTCCAGGGCGTTTCACTCTATCCCACCTAATCCATCGACGCTTTCGTCGAGTCTTCGTATTCCTGAAGTTGTTGTTGAAATTGCCACAGATCCTCTTTGCTTTCCCATGTTACTTCACTCTCGGGCAATCTCTTCCATTTGATCAAGTATTGAGTGTTTGGTGGTATACCACGTTTTCGAACAACTCGTTTGCCTAGCATTTCTTCGACTTGTTTGTCATAGGACTTTACCACAATTGGGGGAGTTCTAGTGGAAACTCCACGTCTGGGGTCTTCTTGGTCTTCCTTGAATAGTTTGAGCCTACTTACGTGGAAGACGGGGTAAATTTTTATGTTTTTCGGTAAATCAAATTTGTAAAAGACCTTACCAACCTTCCCCAAGACTGAATAAGGTCCTTCATACTTCCTTATTAGACCCTTATGGATAGAACGAAAAGCTTTGAATTGTTGGAGCAAGATTTTGACCATTACCTTGTTTCCAACAACAAACTTCACGTGTCGTCTTCTCTTGTCTGCCCATTTCTTCATCTTCTTCGCTACCTTGTCAAGGTAGGAACGGGTTATGTCGGCTTGTTCCTTCCACGACTTGGCCATCTTTAGGGCTCCTGGGCTTCTAGTTGATGAATCTATATCCACGTTGTGGGGCGTTATAAGTTGTTACCCAGTCGCCAATTTAAAGGGACTTCTCCCGGTCGCCTCGCTCTTTTGTAGATTGTAAGAGAATTGTGCCACGTCCAGGAGTTTTCCCCAATCCCGTTGGTTGGCACTTACAAAGTGCCTAAGATAACACTCCAAAAGAGCAATCACCCTCTTAGTTTGGCCGTCAGTTTGAGGGTGAAAACTCGTGGAGAAGTGCAACTCCGTCCCCAAGAGCTTGAACAACTCGTCCCACAATCGACCAGTGAAACGAGGATCACGATCAGTTATGATGTGGCGCGGCAACCCCCAGTATTTCACCACATTTTTAAAGAATAATCGTGCCGCCTCTTCAACTGTACAATCAGTTGGGGCAGGGATGAACGTCTCGTACTTTAAAAATCGATCCACGACCACTAAGATCGACCCTGACCCTTCTGACTTGGGTAATGCCGAAATGAAGTCCATTGTAATGGTCTCCCAAGGCTTTTGAGGTATGGGTAATGGTTCCAATAAGCCTCCAGGTAATTGATGGTCAACCTTGTCTTGCTGGCACACCAGACATGTTCGAACATACATCTCAACCTCATCCCTCAGTTGAAGCCAATAGTATGTCGTCTCCAACAATGCCTACGTCCTCTTCATGCTTGGGTGACCCACCCACTTGGTATCGTGACACTCCTTAATGAGGAAGCGTTTTATATTTCCCCACTTATGCACATAGAGTCACCTACCTCGAGTATAGATTAGGCCATCCTCCATCCAAAACCTTTTTGTCCCCTTCTTGACAGCAAGGTTGGAAATTTGCCTGGCCACAGGGTCATGCTTAAGCCCCTTCCGAATCTGATCTTTGATATCCCCTTTTATTTGAGAGATGACCGCCAATTCTACTTTGCGACTTAATGCATCAGCGACTACATTGGCTTTACCTGGCTTATATTCCAATGTATAATCAAACTCAGCCAAGTAGTCCTGCCACCTAACTTGCTTCGGGGTCAGCTTTTTTTGGGTTTGGAAGTAGCTAGTGGCCACATTGTCCGTCTTGATCGCAAATTGAGAACCCAACAGATAATGGCGCCAAGTACGGAGGCAATGAACAATGGCAGTCATCTCCTTCTCCTGCACCGTGTACTTCCGTTCGGTGTCATTCAGTTTCCTGCTCTCATAAGCCACGGGATGCCCTTCTTGCATTAGGACCCCTCCTATTGCAAAGTCTGAAGCATCAGTGTGGACTTCAAATGCCTTAGTAAAGTCAGGGAGAACAAGGACAGACTCTTTACTCACTGCAGCCTTCAACCCTTCAAAGACCATTTGCTGTTGTGTTGTCTATTCCCATGACTGGTTTTTCTTCAACAAATTAGTTAGGGCAGCCGTCCGTGCTGAGTATCCCTCAATGAACCGCCTGTAGTAGTTGGCTAGCCCAAGGAATGATCGCAACTGTGACACGTTCTTTGGTGGTTCCCAATCTTGGATGGCTCGAACCTTCTCCTCATCCATTTGAATCCGTCCATTCCCCACCACATGACCAAGGAAGTGTACTTTCTGTACCGCAAAAGTGCACTTCTCCCTCTTTATGTAGAGCTCATTGTCCCGCAAAAGCTTGAACACGGTTCGTAGATAGTCTACATGGTCTTCAAGGGTCTCACTATAGATAAGGATGTCGTCCAAGTAGACCACTACAAACTGGTCTAAGAATGGCCGAAAGATTTGGTTCATGAGTGTGGAGAAGGTTGCAGGGGCATTGGTTAACCCAAAGGGCATCACCAACCACTCAAAGGAACCATAGCGGGTGACACAGGTGATATTTGCCTCGTCTCCTTCTGCTATACGAACTTGATAGTATCCAGAACGCAAGTCCACCTTCGTAATCCACTTGGCTTGCCCTAGTCTATCAAACAAATCAGGAATGAGAGGAAGGGAGTATCGATTCTTTACCGTAATCTTATTGAGTGCCCGGTAGTCGATGCACATACGTAATGAACCATCGTGCTTCCTCTGGAATAGGACTGGAGCGCCATAAGAAGCCTTTGAAGGTCGCACTTGACCCGCATCTAGTAAACTAACCAGTTGTCTTTTCACCTCTTCAAGCTCAATAGGTGCCATGCGATAGGGGGTCATAGCAGGTGGCTTAGACCCTTGCTCCAACTCTATTCTATGGTCAACTTTTTTCCTTGGAGGAAGTCGTTTGGGCAGCTCGGGAGGCATAACATCCTTGTTTTCTTCAAAGACATCTTTAATTGTCTGGGGTAGGTCCACCTCTGGAGGTCTGGAGGGATCACTTGTCACCATCATTGCCAAGTATGTGAGTTCCCCTCGTTTGAGGCCCTTCTTAGCTTGCATGGCAGATAGGACTTTCCTATCACTCACTTTCGACACGGCAGAAACCATGCACGGGGCCTCCTTCTCAAGCACACACACAGAGTTTAAATATGGCATAAGAACAATTTGTACCTTGCGAAGGAAGTCCATGCCCAACACGATCTTGAAGTCATCCATGTGCGCCATTGAGAAGTCCACTGCACCTCTCCATGGACCAAGACTCATTGGTACATTTCGGGTAACTCCACGTAAAAGTTTGGCACCAGTGTTGACGGTCTTGAGCCAACCCCCACCATTGGCCACAAAGAGACCAAGCCGTTTAGCTTCCTCCTCAGTGATGAAGTTGAGTGGCACCCGTGTTAATCATGACTTGGGCGTGCTGTCCATTTATCTGCACATCTACAAACATCAGTCCCTTACCTTTCATTACTTGTAGCTCTTGTTTGCCCTTAAGAGCGTTGAACAATTGTAGAGAACCAATCTGCTCTGTTGGATCATCTACTACTTATGCCTCTTGTTGCTCGATCATAGCAGCCAATGAACCCAATTTCGGACAATCTTTCATAGGGTGTGGCCCCTTGCACACGAAACACCCTCCTCTAGGCGTGAAAGATTGTTTCTTTTCCTCGTAGTCCCTTCTCGTAGGCGGGTTGTGACTTCCTTGGCCTTTATCTCTTTCTCCCCCACCTTTGTTCGAGTTACTCTTGGAGTTTCTATTTCTAGAAGACTCGCTCCTTTGGTACTCGGTGAGGGACTCCGCAATTGCAATGGCCTAGTCAACGTCTTTTGCCCCTCGCCGCTGCACTTCTTGCTTGGCCCAATTCTGGAGTCCATCCACAAAGTAAAATAGTGCATCTTCTGCACCTAGGTTAGGTATTTTCAACAATACCGTAGTGAAATCCCTAACATAGTCAGGGATAAAGGACTTATGTCGCAACTCCTTTAGTTGCTTACGTGCCTCATATACCACGTTTTCAGGAAAGAACTGCCTCTTGAGTTCCTTCTTGAAGTCTTCCCACATCTCTATGGTGCAAAGGCCTCTTTGCATATCCGCAAGGTAAAGGGTTATCGTGTTCACCTTGTCTCGTGCATCTACCATCTTTAGACAATCGAAGTATCTCTCCATCTGCCAAAGGAAATTCTCCACCTCTTGGGCATCCCTCTTGCCCGAGAATTCCTTGGGCTTGGGAGCTTCCATCCTAGGAGCTCCCCTTAAGCCGCCATCGCTAGCCATGACTCTCTTGCACATGGCTACGTCTTGGCGCATCTCCTCTAAAAATAGTTTCTAAGGATGTCACTTGAGTTTGCAAGTTTTTGACAGTCTGCATAACCGTCGCCTTAAAGGCTTGCTCACCCCCATAACACCATTCATTATTGGAAAGACTCTTGGACGTCTCCTTTAACTTTATCAAGCTCTTTTAATGTGTGAGATTCTAAAGTATCAAAATTATGTTCAATATGTTCAATACGTGTACCCATTGCGGACATTACCTGTTTAAGGATGTTCGACTTTTCTTCCAACGTAGCAAGAGTGATGGCAGAACGAGTTTTGCTGCGTCCACGCTCCTTTTTTTTGTTCCCATCTCGAATGGGAGATGGATCACGTCCCCTCTCCATCCCTTGGTGTTCCCTCGGCACATTCTCCTCCATGGTGCTCGACATTATGCCTCACGAACCTGGCTCTGATACCAACTGTCACGAACGTACGAATTTCCCTCACAACCGTGCGACACTTAGCTTTCACTACGCCCTTCGTAGAAGCTAAGTCAGCTTTCCCTCTTGGATAATGAAAAGAAAGTAGAGTACAATAGAAAACACAAGAGAGAATGATGAAAGAAAAGAAACACTATATTAAACTTGAGAGAGAATACAAGTGAATTCGATACCTCCTACCATTGGGACTAATCCCTTTATATACAATTATTCCTCCTAAATGGATGGTTAGGATTTGTTTAATCTAACGGCTACAATCAAAGATCTAGAGAATTATACAAGGATCTACATAAATCTACCTATTCAAAAGAATTTTAAAATAATATAGAATAAAGTAAAATATTTTAAGGTCTTAATAAGCCTCTAGCTCCCCTATAACATTCCAGGGCATTTCATGGAGCTAATTTTGCACCGCGGGGGCGGGGGGGCTGAATGGGACTTGAGGCCTGGAAGCGTCGTCGATTGCCTCTGGTGTGAGGCCGGGGGAGGCTCGGCTCTAAGCAAACCAAGGACAGCCCACTCCTTTCATTGGCAATACAAATGAAAAGTTTGCCCTCCTACAACTCCTGCCGGACCTCCGCAAAATAATCGCACTCAATGTGACCCCCCACTTCGAAATTCGCACCTATTTATTTTCTTAACAATAAATTTAAGATATTATTAAATAATTAATTATTTATATAATAATAATAATGCACGTCAATTTTATTTTAAAAAAATAATATTAATGGTATCGTACGCTTCGAATAAAAATGTCTGGACTTAAACGGACTCGAAATTGAAACAAAAATACAAACTCCCATCATAGCTAGAAAAGAAAATCTAAGAAATCTCACCCTCTTCTCATTTGTCAAATTTATGCGACAAAATGCCTGTATTTGATCCTTTTTTTTTTTTTGGTTGCTTCACCATTACATCTACAAAGAAATTGCATTAAAAAAAAGAAAAAAAACTAATTTTTAATTTTATTACTAATGCCTCTAGATACTGACAGAAGTTCTGAAATTATTAGTAAAAATTTATTTGATTCCATTCCTGACTCCAAAATCGGTATTATTTGTTTATTTCTCAATTGATTTTTTTTTCCTGAAAAGGACCCATAATTTGAACAGTAAATAATTTCAATAAATTCTCAAAACACTCGACTACAAGGTAGAAGACGACCTTTACACAACTTTTCATTTATCCAAAGAGTTTGGAGAGAATTTTAACTGCGCAAGGGGTGGGGAGGGGGGCGGGGAAACCACCCGGGAATTAATTTCTTTGACCACGGACGCATAAATTAATGAAAGAAATTTAACTGTGAGAAGATTTAGACGACTTTTCATTTATTCAAGGAGTTTGGTAAGAATTCCAAATGCCATTGAACGCGTAAAAATTACCCAAGATAACCATCAAATTCTCAATTTCTATAACGAACAGACCCATAAATTAATGAAATCAAACATGTTGAAAGAAATTACCCTTGGGAAGATTTAGACAATCACAGCCTTTCTCAATTTTTGTTTGATCACAGGCCCATCAATGTTTCCGTAGAAAATATGATAAATGCCTCTATATCTTAAAACTGAATCATGTTGTTGTCCTTTCCGTATTGCAGACATGCCGACTGTGCAGGCAGGTCAGGGCTGCTGCCCTGGAAAGGGTCATTGGTCATCGGGGGTGATTTGAACCTATGAAACTACATGTTGACAAAATAGCCAACTGGGGTGGATGAAACTTTTGACTCTTACTGCTCACATTTCCCGAGGGACAAGATAATGGCAAATAACTACGGACAAACTGGGTTACAAATTTTTTTTTTTTTTAAAAAGGAAAAACAATAATCACAGTCAATTCTTGGGTTAGGGTTCACATATGAAACATTAACACGTGATGTCAATGTGGACAATTCAAGAAGATTATTTGTGGAGAAATTCAAGGTACGGAACTGACATGAGTGAGGGGTTAACCTCAAACTGTGTTGGGCAGAATTAGAAAGAAAATTAATTAGGCTTCTTGGCCTTCAACCTTCTTTTTATGCCTCAAAAACCACACCAACTTGAAAGCAGAAATCCAAAGCAGAAAAAGTAGTGACAGGAGAAAATGCAGTGACCACAAAGTATGACCCAGATACCAAAAGTGGATATGGAGGAGATGTAATCAATGCGTGCTAGTTCTCATTTGATTTTTTTTTTTATCCAATCTTTTAAACGTTGCCACATCCTCCCTACTCTCCGTACTGTTTACTCCACGGCATCAATTTGTTTTCTTGCAAATTTCACATTCACAACCTCTCTTCTTTGGTGCCTTGTTTTTCTCACTTCCCAACTCCTGTCCTCTATTTCCCAACTTCATTTCCTTTCTAAGTTATTGATACTGTAGCTTGTACCGTTTCCTTCTTAGTGCCTATCCATCCACTGCTTTTTGGCACCAATCTTATCTCCCACCATTCTTATGCTTTTTCATTCTCTGTATCTTTCAAACTTCTACCTACAGAAAGATCTCTCTCTTTCTCTCTCTGTCTCACACACACACATTATTCCATTATAAACTGCCAGAATAACACACTAACTTTGGGAGCTGATGGTTACATTTCCAGTCATGGGGACTTTAGAGGCAGTGGCAAGGGTGAACGCCCAGTCGCAACCAGTAGTCCAAACACCGCCAACACGGGTGGATCCAAGCCGGTATACACATCGATCGATTGAAACCCTTGTGGTTGTACTGGCTGTGATCACTATACTAAGTGTTATTGCAGGAATTATTGCTAGGCTGTGTGGTGGTCAGCATTTTGGCAGAAATGGGGAGCATGACATAGAAGGTTGGGTAGAAAGGAAGTGCAGGAGCTGCATTGATGGTGGGGTCCCCGCCACGCCCCCTGCCGAAGAGCCAAAGCCAGCAACAGAAGAGGTAAAGAAGTGAATTGGTCATCCATGGACCACACAGTCCAAGGCACCATAGCAAGTTTTTAACATAACTTACATATCTATCCTGCATGGCTGAACAAGGTCTAGGAATATTGTACCCGTTGACATTGCTTTAGCGATATATATGTAGAGATTGAGGGGTCTTCTGCTTCTTCATTGTAGTAGCTCACAAGAATGTAACAATCTTTGGTGTGTGTTGCAAAACCATCGTCACTGTTAACAATGGAGCTCTTGGTTGCGAACCGTTTGATGTAGCAAAACAATCGTCACTCTTGCGAGCTCGTGGGTACAACGAGCGTGATTTGCTGCACAAAATAGTGAACATCTCGGATTTGCCACAACTTTCAAATACTGAAATGTTACAAGAAAGCAAACTTCCCCGTAGGGGACATATGCATATTCATAAAATGTGTTATGTTTCACTATATGATGATCTTTTGTTATACATTTGTAATAGTTTGATACATTAACACAACTAAGAATGTAAATTACAAATATATAATTAACAATTATTGCAATGTCAACTTGAATTTGTTGCGCGTCGAGATAGTTTTCCTAATAAGTACGGATTGTGAGGCACCATGGTAAAGGACTGTTGTTAAATCATTAGAGTGCAAAGCACAAAGAAACTTTTCAACAAGGTGACCGTTGCTTTTCGAAAGGCTAAAACTTTTGTAAGCAAGCTGAATTCAACGAACTTAATGAAACTTTTTTTTTTTTTTTTATCATAACCGTTGCAGATTTGCTTTTCACAAAAGGAAAACAAAATCAAATCATCAATCATTACTTTATTTGGTCTGGCATGCCATTCCAAGTTTATGATGGATGATATACGGCAACATGTTTGATGCCTATAATTAAAATATAAAACAAAAATTGTATTTCCATACACTTTTTCCCAAGATAGAAATGCTAAAGTTATAAAAACATCTCCTTCCAAAAAATAGAGAAAAAGAAAAAGTTAATGATCATCGTGACAGCTCTATTCCGCATCCATGGAAGACCTAAAAACCCATGTAGATATATATATAACTACCCTATTTAGGATTTTATCATGTTATCAATTTACCCGTTTTGCCTGATTTCTTGTCACTAATTGTCCTCAATTGAAATGAAATTCAAACGTTCAGAATTGAATTGAAACTATTAAAAAGTGTAGGATTATAATGTAAAAAACCTGGCATTAAATTTCTGCTCATCCCAGCTAAAGTCCAGGCATAACTTCAGCCCCATCCATTCCACAAAAAAGAATAGAGACCCGAGGCCTAACCTAAGCGGAATTGAGTCGTACGACCCGAAAGTCACCAGCAAGACTTGAAATCCTCACTGGCTCCTCACTATGTCAAATACCCTCAACCTCGAACATCGAGAACTCTCATTTGCCCATAGCGAAACCCAGATAAAAGAACCAAAGAAATACATATGGTTAAAAAAAGGGTCAGTGAAAAAATTAGTCACAAAATTTATGAAATTTTTTGATGTAACGCTGTTATTTTTTCAGTTTACCAAATGGGCTGCGTATCTTTATTTTTCGTTTCATTTGGGTCTTTTTTAAAATGAAAATTGAAAATTTTAGAACATATTTCGTTTAATTAAATATTTAAAAAAAAAAAAAAAAACAGAACAATTGAATTCCGTTCCAAAATAAACTTAAATGGAATGAAAAATAAAGGTATAAGGTTCATTTGATAAATTAAAAGGTAAAGGCACCAAAATGAAAAAAATATTTACAGAAGTTTAAAAATGACGTTCAGTTTATTTTTAACATATAATAACTAAGCTCGCAGAATTTTGATAATTTTTTTGTAATTAACTGAACATATAAATATGTTGCTCACACTATAGACAGTTTCGAATTCCTCAAATTTTCCTTTCTTAGCCGTTGTATGAATACCGTATTTCTACAACACACATAAATTCGATTAAGTTGGATATGTACGTATTTCGCGATAAACAAATTTTTTGAGTTGATAAATGATACCTCATCATTAACTATCAACATGTCAACAGTGATCAAATGGTCCTTTTTAGTGTTCACATATTTCCATAGGTGAATGAAGCATACTTTGATGTTCACATTCTTCTGAGCAGTCTTTGATATTTAGATAGATACAATGCATATTTATTATTTACAGGCAACATTGTACAAAGTACTCTGTAATTCACTTAACTGATAGAATGAAACTTATCATCGTTGAAAATGGGGTTCCACCATCATCCAGATTTGATAACAAGAACTAGTCACAAAGCCACTAGGAACCTGAGACTTCTGCTACCAAATTTGTCCCAGCACCATAATACAGACATGTTTTAACAATCAGATGAATTAACTTCATCAAATACTTTCTGAAGTTCCTGAATGCAACGTTTAGATAATCCTCCCCACTTATCCAGAAACATTATGCTTTATACTTTTGACAAGGAAAAAAGACCAGAATAAATGTGAAAACTCAATATAATAGACAGGGCAGGAGCATTTAAACAAAGAATCCTTCTTGTACAACAAAAACAATACATGATTGGGGGGGGGGGAACGATAAGCAGTATCTCTTACAGTAGTAATATCTTTAAGACTGTCAACTTATGAATCAATTCAACAAACTTACCCAGTAATGCTTAAAGAACATTTTCACGAGGAGAAACAAAATGAACAGCTTAAGCAGAATAATATGTGGCAACTAACATAGGGTTGTTATGAAATACCTAAGGCCTCGGCAACGGTCTTCACAAAGCATGGTGTAGAGGTACCTTCAAGACGGATTTTTCCAATTGAGGCTTCCTGTATAAAAGATTGGAACTTTTATTCCAGCATTTTATGATTTTATTGCTTTCATTCCCACCCTTACTTTTTCTAGCAGTTAATTCCACACTGCTCAACATCTGGACCAGTCACCCGGGTCATAAAAGGATCAATACGAACCCAGAGCAGTGAGAAGATCGAAGCAAGGAGAATTGACCATACAACAACAATAGTAGGTGTTCGGTTTTGGCGGCCCATAAGACCCTTGAGGAAGGGATAAAGATGAACAATCACCCAAAAAGCAAAGAATAGCTTGCCAAAGAGTGGACCCCAAGATTGGTAGCCACTGTTAATAGCATAAGAGACACCAGCAACCACTCCAACAATGTTGATTATAAGGAGAGTAGTTGGAGGGATAAGTAGAGTAGTCCATTTGAACATATAGAGCTCCGAAAAGTCCCCTTCATCATCAGATGCCTTCGAAGTGACAGTAAAATTGGTATCTATGCCTGCAAGGACTTTCAGCAGGCCCTGGAAAACAGCAAATAGATGAGCAGACACACCTCCAATAACCCAGAATTGTTCATTTCTCCACCACTCATCAATTCCAACGCCACTCCATCTCATTTCTAAAATACCAGTAGCAAAGATGGAAAGAAAGAGAGATATGAACCAGATACTCGCAAGATTACTGATCTGCATTGGAAAAGATCAAGCATGTATGTTCAGCTGGCATTCTACATATTAAAAAACTGCTCACTATCCTAGAAAATTGTTTGGTACACAGTGCATATGGCTACGAACAAGTGATATTCAGTGAAAAGGTTTTATACTGCAGGTTAAGTAATGTTTGCAGAAGCCTAGAAGAATAATGATGCTTTGCAATGACACAGTGCAACTGTATTTACCTGCGGAATAATGAACTTTCCTGTAAGTAGACACACAGCTGGCAATGTACAATAGATAAGAAGAGGAATGGCTGTTACTGGATAAATGGTGGTGTTAACATAAGCAAATCTCTCGAGCCATTTTAACCTTCCGCCATAACCATACCATATGGGGCAGTGGCGACTAAAAAGAATTTCAATTGAACCCAAAGCCCACCGAAGTACTTGATTCAAACGATCAGAAAGGTTAATAGGTGCAGATCCTTTAAAGGCAGGGCGAAATGGCATGCAGTAGATTGATTTCCAACCTCGTGCATGCATCTTGAATCCTGTAAGGATATCCTCTGTAACAGAACCGTATATCCACCCTATCTGCACAAAGAAATATCAACAGATTTTATTAGGAATTGCTAATATCCTTAGAAAAGCCAATTGCATTTTTCCCCTAGCTTCTTTTGTTTCAATTGGTTGGAGATGGGACACATTGGTTCTTATTTTTGGCAGGTTCACTTGCTTATTTCGAAGATGAAGCATTCAAAGAGCAGAGCATAACACTGGGCATTAAAGATAAATATTGCACACATACTTCACTTCCCCAGTCTGTCTTATCCTCGTATCCACAGCTAATGACATGAATAGCTTCTTTGAGGAGAGACTCTGGAGTGGCAGATTCAGGAACACCACCATTTTCCATAAGCGTTGAAGCAACAAATACAGCTGATTGACCAAACCTTTTCTCGAGTGTCATCTGTGACATGAGCAGTGACTTCTCATCATCAAATCCAGCACCTATAGCAAAATAAATTCAAAAAAATCAGCTTTTCTAGAAGGAAAAGCAATTGTCTGATTCTTGTAGTGCCAGTTCCTATTCATATTATGCCGATGATCTTCTTTAGCAATATTCACCAAGAAAATTAAAGTTCATCTATGCATATCACCTTTTCCCATTGTTTTCACTCCCCTTTCCATTACCTTTTGTTTTACTAGGCTTGTGGAGGTTGTGGAGAGGGAAGCTGGGGAGTGAGGGGTAAACCAGCTGGAATACCCACCAAAAACTAGCACTTGGGTTAAGAGAAGATTGATAGAAGTGCAAAACCTAATGAAAGTATCCCCTAGTAGAAAAACAAAAATAATGTTGAATAAATTCCAAGTGAAATTGCCAATGGATGCATCCAGAATTAATTTAGAGTCTCTCCCAGACAAAATCACTTCTCAAAGCTTACCTTCTACCCCTTCTTCTATATCTTCCAAGTTGAATACTGGCACGGTAGGGTCAATATTTTTGCTTGATTTTTTCTTGGAGTCCTTTCTACTTGATTTAGAACTCTTCTTTTTGGATCCACCAAAGCATGAAGAACACTCCTGGTCTTTTATGCTTGGGCTTCAGAGGAGGCTCATAGCCATATAAGGCTGTTCTGTTGAAAACACACCCTGTACCCACATACACAGGGCCTTGGATGCCATCCTGTCCTCTTAAATTTATCTAACACAGCATAAAATTTCACAAAAGAACTTTGATAAGTACATTTCATTAGGTGTTTGATAAGTACATATGAGATTAACATAGAGTAATAAATGAACTAAGTGGATTTGGTACATGGAGGATAAATATATTCCCAAGAATATCTGTTAACTTACATCAAAGAACACAGTGTTACGGTTGGCATATCGATCATTTTTATCAATCCCATCAAATCTCTGGGGAAACTGGACATAACAAACTGATCTTCCAAGATTAGGATCCATTAGGAAACACATGGCTTCTCTCAAAGCCTTGCTATTGTTTATGTAATGGTCACAATCAAGATTCAACAAGAAAGGACCATTGGTAAGAACTGCAGAAACACGCACCTGTACAAGAAACCATAGATAACTGGGTTTAACAACTGTCTAGATTCTAGACAAAGGGCTCCAAGATTCGGGAGCTAACTACTTACAAGTGCATTCATAGCACCAGCCTTTTTGTGATGCTGAAAACCAGGACGCTTTTCACGAGAAACATACACTAGTCGTGGGAGTTCATTGCCCTCACTGTCAAGTCCACCACTATTGCCCAAGAAAACCTGCAAATTGAAATGCAACAAAAATATTGAGCAAAGGCCAGCATCAACAAAAAGAAGAGATGACTTATGCTGCAACAGAAATCACTGTCAACAAGTAGATTATTAAGGTTATAGACAGAAAGCACATACAGACTCAGAGACTAAGCAGCAGAAGATTACTAATAAGAAAAACTTCCTGACTATACAAAAAAAAATGGACTAGGACATTGAGGAGCACAGACCAGCATTGTGATTTTAGCACACAACTGGTACACAAGCATCGTGGAATCATTGATTTTTCGCGAGCTTGTCCCAAGTATTTTTTGTTGTCTTCAAAAGCACCACTAAATATGAAAGCATACTAGTTTAACTTGTGATTGACAAACCTGAATCATTCCTGGATGATCTCTCGTATTATTCCCAGGCCAAGGTGTACCATCTTGCATTGACCATCCTTCATCTGGAACCTTCTGTGCCTTTGCTACCAGCCCGTTGACACGAACTTTAAATTCTTCATATTCTCTCTAAAATGGAATAATTTGCATTTAGGCACATAATATCCAAAACACAACCTAGAGCATTTAAGTAAAATTACTGAATAGACTGTTGAATCCCTACCTTCATTGCTCTGCGATCTTTTACAAATGATGGATGAACTTTATCTTTCAGGTAGTCAATCTTCTGCGTAAAGTACCACTCTGGAGCTCGTGGTTCGATGCTATATTTCTTGCAGAAGGGAACCCATTTTCTTGCAAATTCAGACGTTTCAGACAATGCTTCAAATGTCAACATTGCAGCTCCATCATCTGAAACATAGCAAGAAACTTTGTCGACTGGATAGTCAACTGCAAGAATAGATAGAACCGTATTGGCAGTGACAAGTGGAGGCTCCTTTAAAGGGTCAACTGTACTGACAAAAATGTCAACAGCAGCCAGTTGAGATGGCTCTCCTTCTTTCTCATATCTGTGAGGTGTCAAAAAGTCTAAAATTAAATCTTTGAAGGATTTTAAGGAATATAATGACAATGGTGGCAGGCCAAGGAAAATACCTAAGAGACAGTCTGTCAAGATAAGTCTCCCGGTTCACAGGGAGCCATTTAGGAAATTGATCCAGTATCCAGGATATTGCAAACCAGATCTCACATATAACAGACAATAGCCACAAAGAGTAGGCATCCCTCACTGGATTTGTTATTCGGTAGTGTAAGAAAATGCCAAGAATAACAAGCCGCAACATTATGACCATTCTATAGGGATTAATCCTGGAGGAAGAAATAGAAACCTTCCTCGAGAGAGGCTGACGCGTTTCATCATTTCTGTATCACATCAATATTACATTAAGATATAGTGAAGATACAAATTGGCATTAAATGAAATATGATAAACAGATTCGGAAAACATACTTCACCTACCGTGTTTTTTTTTCCTAAAGAAAATGAGATAATAGCACTCTAGTTACAATCATAGCTTCTTAATATATAAAAGTTGTTATGCCCCTTCTGGTATGGCTCAACTAATATAACATTCAATGCACTTTATATCTTTAAATGAGAAAATGATTCATCAAGCTTTGGACTCAGAACCTTCTCTACCAGTAAACTTCGGACACTGTGAATTCCAACATGAACAAGAATGAAATATGCCATGCCATGACAAAGACAATCAAGAATGAATATCTGCCCCAACCATGCAAGTAGGCCAAGGTGGTACCATGGCTTGACTAAATCAATGCAATCTTAGCTCATAATAACACAATACAACCAAGAGAGGAACTCATGAATGGGTTGAAGTTAGGATGAAGAGAAAACTAAAGAAGAGACATAAACAGCTCATATAAGGATGAAGTAAAAATGCACGATCCACCCAAGGTCATACAAGAAAAAACAAAAAACGGTAACCATCAACACGAGTCTTATCACATAATTTGAAATAAAACAATTTGATCTGAATTCCATAATCACGAAACTAACTGAAGAAAGGCAATATATTGGAAAGGAGCAAAGAGAGGCAGAAAAGTGTCAAATGGATGAACTTTGAGTGTTATTGGGCAATAAATACCAAGATGTTCTGTGCAAAAGGAACATCATTGAGGCACTTACAGCAAAGAATCATCCATAAGCACATCAGTGCTAGCATCAAAATCTGCACCACCCCTGCCTTCAGATGGTGCATGACTAACACTCATTGGAGCAGCACTCTTTTCTGGCTTCATCTTCCAACCATCAATCCTCTCTTTCCAGGCTACATTGCCAAAACCTAATGGGCCAGAATCCTTTGTTGAATCTGTCATTCTGGTATTAGCTGTAAAAATTACAATGTTGACATCAAAAGTCAAACCAAAAGAAACACATAGAAATAGAAGAATACTTAAAGTGATCAAAGTATTCAATAAACCTATGTCCAGCCATTACCTCTACTACCAATTTCAGGAGAAGTCATTGAGTAACGCTCAAGAGAAGCAGCTGATAAGTCCCCAGAAACCTAAAGTATTTAGGTAGCCAATTTTTATCCTCTTGTCATGGAAAGACAACAAAATGTTAAGAAGTCAACAATTGGATAAATCTACCACATACCGATCGTCTACTAGCCAGATAAGGAATTTGGTTAAGAGAAACATCTTTATCATAGTTTGTGGGTGCAACATATTCCTTCCTACTGGAGCCTGCATCCCAACCCAGCATGTGCTCTACTTTATTTTTCTCATCCAAAACCTGATGAATTGGGATTCAACTTTGTTCCCATGTCACTACCATCATCAACTTCCACTTCTTCCCCGCGAATGGCAGGGCTACCTGGTAATGATCAACAATCAAAATTTATCTATTGCTCTGTATCTCTATATGCATTGAAGGTAAAAGGAGCAATAAAGGGTTTCGGACTACCTTTATGCCTCTTGTATTTGGTCTTGCACTGAGGACAAGACTGATTACCGTCTTTCCTCTCATACTCATAACAAGGGCGGCAAACAGGAAAAGCACAAACATGGCAAGCAACAAAAGACTCTCCATCTGCGGTTGTACCAATGTCATCACTGCAGATCTGGCAGACTTGCAGATTGGCTTGTTTCAAATTTTTTGTCTGCGTACGAAAAAAACAAAGTCAGAAGTGAATCCAACGATATACACAGTCAGACCAGATTATAACTGCACAGAAAAAAGAAAAATAGGCAGACATTTGAAGATGTCTGATTTACTTTAAGTATAAACAACAGTTAAAGGAGGCTAACACCAAAAAGAACTCAACAAAGCAGATCAGTACTCATGGTGTTAGCTTCATGGATCTAATGTAGCGAAGTGGACGCATAATTCCAGGGAAACGAAAAGAGACTATAACTATTACCAGATAAAGCATCCGAATGACAACGATTAAACTAATAATAACAAAAAAAAAGCACGGGAACAAGCTCTTTGAAGCTATACATGTCATCCCCGTTTAGATCTAGGAAACGGTGGGCTAAAGGAAAACAAAATGCTTAGCGTATGATTCATGTCCAAACATACAAAAGGCCAAAAAAACAAAAAAAAAGCAGTAGCATAATCTTATTTCCCTTTCTTCCTCATTCTTCCAGGGATCCAATCATGGCATAAAGAACGAATCTTTGAAACCAAGGGTCCTGCAATGACTCGTGAAATGAACAGTAAATCACAATGCAATCGAGAAAAAAGAAAATTGACATCAGAATCCGACGACCAACTGTCAAATGAATATAAATCGGAAAGAGCCCATCAAAACCCATCAAGCATTAAGCAGAATTTTTCAGTGTGGTAACCAACCCCTGCATCTCCTTCTGAATCCATTGCTTTCTTCAGCTATCAGAAGATTGCTCAATTACATTCAAATCCACACCAAACGCAGTAACTTCAAGACCTCTTCTTCTGTTTTTTGTTTTTTTTTTTTTTTGTACAAAAGAAAACCCAAAAAACAATCCAAATGCTAAAAACCCACAGAATTTCTAGATGGGTGTTTGCATTAGGAGAAATGTAGCCATCCGCTGGTTGATGCCATTAATGAAATATATCCAAAAAAAAAAATCATATAGAAAGTAAACAGTTCTCAATTCAAGAAGTCACACCGACACTGAGGGAGGGTGGTTAGGCAGTGACAGACAAGATCCACACTGTCTGTCCCCACTTCCGCATTTCTTTATTGCCTTTTTTTTTTTTTTTTTTGTTTACCGTCACAAGAAAAAAAAAAAGAAACACAAAGGCTGCAGAACAGAACACAACGGAAACTGTAAAACTCGAGAGACAACTTGAAGTGTACGTTTTGGAGATATTTATGCGGGTGAAAGTTTCTGCCGTAACCTTCTTCATCTCACGTAACCTGTTGACGGATCCTCCCACCCAACGTCTTATCTTGATTGTGACGGCAACCTTTTTTATATTTTTTAACTCTTTCATTCACTTTTAGCTGTTTAGCCGATTGAGTTAAATCACAAAAGAACTTCAGTGGCATGTTTATACAATTGTCACCGGAATTCTTGATCATGCAATACGTGCTGACCATCAGATTGTGCAATTAGCTTGTACAATGGTAAGATTCCACTGGTGTCTGTAGGTAAACACACTCAGGATTACGCCATGCAGAGATATACATAACTGACGTCCTTTTGGGGAGAAGCAGCCGATGTGATAAATGAATTTTTACCCACCCCACAACCTAGAACTGGAATTGCCAACCAGGGCTTTATGGGTTGTTAGGGAAAGAAAGCCATTGGGCATTGCCCCGGTTACCTAGGACTCGTGTACTTGGAGTTCTAAAGGCCCACTGCCATCCCATTTTATTTTTGTAAATTAAGATTGGGTCACATGTTACTGTTTTTACTCAACCCTTTTTTTTTTTGTTTTGAATTTTCAGTCTTAATTTTAACAAATTTAAAATCTAAACACTCAAATTTATATTTTTTTTTGTTAAAACAAGTGTTAATAAAAAATAAAATACGTTAAATTACTCATTAAGTTACTATCGTGAAGAGTATCCCATTCATCCTCTCTTTTACGAAGGAAAACAAAAAAAAAAAAAAAAAGGAACAATTACAAGAAGATTTATTTGCCAAACCGTCCACAGATTTCATCGAATTCTTCTGCTTTACAAGAAAAATTTATCAGCAAACTGAAACCAACATTAGCAAAAGGCAATTTTTATTGCCAACAAAAATATATTACAAACACATCGTGGGTCTCTGATCGTCCCCCCACTGTGGGAGAAGGCCTCTCTTCGTTGCATTTTTAATCATGCATCACCGTCTCTAACCCCACGACTAATTATGTTCTTGTATATACATATATATATTTAGTAACAATAACTTTAAAGCTACTTAAATGAGGAGTTTATTTGTTTACTAAAAAATCTATTAAATTACGAGTTTTATGATAAGATAATTATATTTTATTCATATAAATTTATATATATTTTTTAAGATTATGAATTAATATCTCAAAGAAAAAAAGTTTAAATTTTTAACTATGTAAGTATATAGAAAAAATATTTTATTGATGGCGAAGGAAAAAGGAGGTATTAAGTAAGGGCACTAATGACCATAAAGTTGACTATTATTAAAAATTGTATTCATCTTAACTACGGTAGTCTATCAGTTTTATTTTTTCTTTTTCTTTTTTTTTTTCTCAAGTCACAAGCAATGCTTGCAGTAGTAGAATTCGTAGCTTTCATTTGATAAAAACATGCCAAATTTTAAGCGAATAGAACTGTTATTGGTTCTTATATCTAACTATGTAAATATTGATTATTTTGTAACTTCCAAACTAATAAAAATGCTAAATTCTCTCAAGGACACTGTG
This sequence comes from Ceriops zippeliana, assembly GCA_037897445.1. Lineage (NCBI taxonomy): Eukaryota > Viridiplantae > Streptophyta > Magnoliopsida > Malpighiales > Rhizophoraceae > Ceriops > Ceriops zippeliana. The sequence continues at coordinate 6,666,046 of JBAPLH010000014.1, read as the reverse complement.
GAGAAACGGTGCCCAATTCAGCTAATGTAACACTGTTGCAGGCAGCTTTGGCTGTTTCCCCCCCTCCTGTTTCTAGGTCTACATTTTGCAGCAGTATTCGTTGACATGGATGCCTCTTGCTGCAATCCAATTTTATAGCCACATCGGAAGCGCTGGTCCCCCTGATGTTCATGTACACCACATTTTTCACTTGAACTGCTGAGCTCTGCAACAATCAATGGAGTAATTTTCTTTAACAATTGAAAAACTAAGGGCTTATATCCCCTTGTTAGTTTGTGAAGCCTTGTGGGTCAGGGTCCCTTACCTGTTCTTTGCATGGTGTCTGTTGGTCGCAGTAATATTGATCTATAATGATGGGGTTTGTTACATTGTCCATTTCAACATTTTGAAACTTGATGTTGCTTGCAGTTCCAGATCCTCCCTGCGCATTTTAAGACAATGTGGGATTGGTTAAATTCAAATGTACAAGTATTCATCAATCATGATGGTCTATTTATATTTCACTACAGTAACTTGGGATATTGAATATATTACCTGCCATGTCTTGATCCTAACACCATTCGTGGTACCAGAAAGCTTAGCACCATTTATAGTTACTCTTGAAACATAAGCGTTGGAATTTTTAGCACCTAAGCTTCCAATACTGCGTTCAGCATCAAACGGATAAAAAAAATTAATTATGACGATAGTTACTGCAATGAAACTAGGTAAGCGCGCGCGCGCGCACACACATATATAGTTGCTACTGTGGAGAGATTGTTCACGATTTTAAAGGTTATATTGGTTATTTGGTTTAGAAACCTGATTCCATGGCCAGGTCCACAGGTTATGTCTGTTGCTTCCACATATTGGGATCCGCTGACAATCGAGATACAGTCATCACCTTCGTGAATTTCAAATATGAATTAGTCAGAGGAAATAAAGTTTGCATACTTGCTCTCCAATCATACACCTATGTACCTGTTGCTATTACACAGTTTGTAATCTGGATGAGCTGAGTGGCTACAACATGGATTCCGTCAGTGTTGGGGCTGTCCTCTGGTGATGTTACCTTGAGATTGGAGACCCGAACATTCTTGCTACTGTCAAATGAGATGTGAAATTTTTGTGAATTCTGGATTTTGAGGTCCTTCACAACCAAGTTACTGCAGTTATGGAAGGTGACAGCCTGCACGTTTGATTCATGGAGTTAAATGATCAACTGAGCATTGGGGTGTTGGTACAGCCACCGAGAAGGTGTATTCTACTCACCGAAAAACTAGACTCCCCTATACATATATCTAAAAGAGAGAATCATGCTTCAACGTACGTTCATGCTGTGCTGTGGGCTCTAAAGAATAGTTATTATTTCTAACTAATGTCACAGCTCGGCAATCCTATTGTTACCTCTCCCTTCAATATTAAATGTATATTGAATCAAAAAAAGAAACGCACTATAAGACTACTCCGAGTCGATCTTATGATCTTCTAATTTTCTGGGAATAACAACATTTTATGGCAATGTACCATGTGCTAATCTTCTTGACTACATGCAGTCTCTGTATCAATCAATCCTACACAAGATGAGCCTTCGCATACTTGAAAATTTCAAAAATTTTCTTAAAAACGTATTGAAAGTTAAATTTGAATAGGTACCGATTATAATTTTTTAATTAAGGGTATAGATTGTATCTGTATATATGGTAAAAATTCTAGTCATCACCCAAATTATTTTTAGGACTATTACATATGAATATCAGTAACACCTAAAACTTTAGTTTGCCAAAAAAAAAAACCCTCTTATTTTTAAGGAAAATAAAAGTTGCATCGCTGCTGCTTGATCGGAGCTACAAATTCACACTTATAGTTTAAAAGCAATGTCATTTTGAGATTTGGAAACAAAAATTCACCAAATGAAGATGGATTACATACCGTTGGCGCATCCTTGCAGGGCTGAATACCATGAAATGAACAAGAAGAGTTAATCCTAACGAAGATATTAAAAAAAAAAAAAAAGCTTATAAATCACTAAAATGGAATAATTTGATGTGAAAATAGCTTACGAGATTTTTGTTGATTTTGCATGAGTTTTGCCACCATATGCCTCCATTTCCATCTATGGTGCCGCCACCTTCCACCAACAAATTTTCTACACTATCAAAGAGAAGCCAGTGCGTACCATCTTCATAGTCTGATCGATCCCCAGATGCTTCAATGGTCCCATAAATCTGCAATTTCTCGCGAAATCATCAATCAAACACTCATAATTTATTCATCCATCGTCATCCCGCAAAACTCGAATTTGACAATGAAGGGAGACAAATAATTAACCTCACCCGGAACGTAACGTCTGATTTGCAGGGACCCCTGAATGTAACTGGCTTAAGCAGATATTTGTTATCGGGCACCACAATAATACCCCCCTTAGTCGAACAAGCCTCCTTCCATGCCTTTTCAAATGCCTGACATAGTTCCCATGTGCAAATGAATCAGATAACATTCATTCGTCCAATTATGTATGTGCATACTTAAAAGATGCATTCCCTTTAAGTCTAAACCGGTTGTTCAGACTTCAAAGTTTGCCATGACTCAAGCCTCCAAATTGCAAGTAGTAAAGTTTTAAAATCGGCCCTCACAATTGTACTGCAATAACGTTGGTACCACGATGCCATGGTAGGCATAACGACCGCTATGGCTATAATTGCGGTTACATTAGCCGCAATGATGGCCATTGATTGTAGGGAACCGAGGGGGTGGGTGAGATTAGGTTCTTTGTTTTTTGACCTAATGAAATAGGGAGTTGAGTTAAGGTTGAAAAAAATAAATAAATTAATTTCTTATTCAACCCACTACACAGACCGAGCTCGATCCGTGTACACTTTTTTTTTTTTCTTGATTCTGATCACAATATTATCAACAAAATGTAATTTTAAAACTTTTTATGTTGACTATATTAGTATTAGGTAGGCAATCATGTTTATACAGTATAATGGTGAGAATACTATTAAAAATAATCACTTTGTAAAAATAAAAATAAAAATAAAATTTATATGTGATTTTCTTTTTTCTTTTTTAAATGTTACAATATAGAAGTCTCGTAAACAAAAATGCCTTCTATATTATTTGCCGTAGTTTGTTTTCTCTTAATCAGATATACAAGAAGTCGATCAAGACATTATGGCCCTGACCAGCTAATCTTCCAACATACATGCCTTTAGCTTGTGGGATTATAGTAATTACCTCTGCATCATCGGCTCCATCAGCTTTAGCTCCAAAATCAGCAACGCTAAATTTGTAGCAGAAGTTGAAGGTCTGGTACTGCCCGCTTTGTCAAAGCTCGTTAAACTAAGAACATCCCATCCCAACCTGATCAAGTTATTGAACTTGGGCATGCCACCACCGGCAGAGCTAATGCGGTCGTCGTGGTAAGCTAGATGGGAGGCATCATAAGTAGATGCTTCGTCATGGTAATGATGAGGTGGGTCCTGATGATGATCTTTCAAACAGCTATAACGTGGGATATTGATGACTGAGATAAAGAAGAGGATCCTAAAGATCATGGAGAATGGACACAGAAGTCTCTGTAAGGCCATCGTGTCTTTGCTTCTTTTGTAAGACAGACAGAAATGACAACACTGGAAGTACTTAGAAAGTTTGATGGCGATAACTATAGCTAGTAGGTATGGAATTGAATTGAAGGCCATGATGTTCGACGCATATTTATAGAGAGAGACACAAACAAAGAACGTGAGAGAGAGAGAGAGAGAGAGATAGAGGTAGGGAGGGTTGCGGGGGGCTTTGGTTGTCCTCTTGGGCATACGACTTTTGGGGTATGGTCCGAGAGGGTACAAGAGATTGAGACGAAAGGATCTCTCGGGCATTCTCTGACTTTTTATCCATGCCATAAAAAGTGCATAAAACCCCTACAATCATGCTTATGCCCCCCTCCCAAAGGTCCATTTCCACCATGTTTCTAGCACAAATTTTATTATTTTTGAAGAAACTGTAATTATATATCTGCTTAATTATACCATTTTTGGTCATTAACAATGTGTTTGATGGTATATATCAAAACTAAACAACAATGACGGTTTTTTTTTTCAAAAAATAAAAAAAAAATAATAATAGTGATACTCAACAATTTTATTTAAAAAAAGATTATGCTTTCTTGCCTTTTAAAAATATATATCTAATTTTACTAAATATCTCAACGAAGACTTGAACCCAAAAAAAAAAAAAAAAAAAAATTACGTGTGAGCAACTTGGATTCGGCGATTCAGTGACCCTAAAAAGCAAAAGGGAAAAGGGAATTAAAAACTAAAATCAATGATATTTTTTTTTGTTATCAAATTATATTAATTAGAAAGCAATCATTTTTGTCCCGAATCATGTGACCCAAAAAGCAGGAGTTAGCAAACGTCCTGCTTGTGTGCAAGAAACACCAACAGAAATAGAAGTATATTTTCCGGTAGCTAAGATATGCTGCTTTCTGAATCTTCTTTTCACAATGGGCTAACTAACTCATAACTGATTCCCTTCTCCAGGCTAACGTAAATTATGTATTTTATGGGTTTGGGGGTTATAAGATTTGAACCTTAAACTTAATACTAAGAATTTAAGTAATTCTACCACAAACCAACATAAATTATACTTAGTTATTCAAGTCTAAAAATTGAAATCTTACAAACGTGATGAGCTATATGCCATCGTTAACCTAAGAAAAGTTTATTTGATTATTGACAGTTACATTTTTATTAGCATCGGCGATTGCTCTATCGATTTGTTTTTTGTTTTTTTTTTTAATTTATTTTTTGAAAGAAATGAAGACCATTATAATGTTGTGAGTCTTTTTTTTTTTTTTTTTTTTTTTTTTTGTGTATAACTAATTGTTAAGGGCCGATGTTATTAAACTTGAGTGATTGACCGAGAAATTCCCAATAAAATATCACTGCTTTTGCTTTAGAGATTTCTAGGAACATGTCTCCACGATTATCTTTGGTAATTTACGTAATTCTGTCAAGTCCAACACTAAACATCACTTTTTTTTTTTTTTTTTTTTTTTTTTTTTTTTGCGTTGTCATTAAATAAAGGTTGATATCTCTGACCTCGTATGTTTCAGATGCCAATCGTTAGGGAAAATTACATCTGGAGTGTGGTCATTCATGGCTTTCTATTAATTTATTTATGATTTTCTTGATGCATTATCATGCCGTTTCATGTAGTTATTCATTAGAGCCGGATGGAAAAAGAAGAAAACAAAGAGGTTGTTTGATATGTTATTATTATTTTTATTTATCACAAGCTGGGATTTTCTTCTTTTTTTTTTTTTTTTTTTTTGAACCGAACCAAAGAGGACTGGGTAGAGAAACAAAGTATAATTACAACAGGAGCATTAACGTTATGATAAAATCCTAAACCCTTTTGTTCTACTCACACCATTTTCTCATTTCACTTCTCTTGCTCTAAGTTCTCCAATTGAAGGCCCCAGTACTTCGAAAATAATTTAAATGGTTAATCATTAATTAGATAGCTCTACTAGCGACCATATAGAACTAATATTTATTTGTTTGCTTGTATTGATATGGCCTCAATTCATATGTGCAGATTATGTGTTAACATGCCTTGTACACGAGGCACGTGGCACTTGGGCAAGCTATTTATGAAAAGGTCAAAATCATATGGATTTTCTATGCCAGTCAGTCCCAAGCGTAAAAATATTCCACATGCTGTTTATTGAATTGAACTGCAATAAACACCCAATTGCAAATTAATTCCCGACCACTCATCAAAAGTTGGTTCATTTGCGTACTGGGAATTCTGCACGAGGGGGTTGCTCTGCAGTTTAAAATTATAGCATATTCCTTCAAAATTTCCGGAGTGATGACCATTAAAATTCAATGGCTGATGACACATCACATAAGATTGGTACTTGTCCATTTTTTTTATTTTACTTATATGCATGAGATTACTGTATTCTGTTTTCATGACATCACACAACGATTTTCGTTCATTGTATGTCTTAGCAAGTTTTTTCCCTTTAAGGCAAGAACAAGGGGATTAGCAATGGAAAGAGGATATAACTTGAACTTCCTTTTTCCTGTGCATCGTAGGGCATTCGATGATCCTCTACCACTGGTGCATATGGGCACACGTATTCCTCAACAATATGGGGTTTTCGCACCTGGTAAAGCGTCTTGCTTTTCCTAACTTCATGCTAGCTAGCATCACATTAATGTCTTACCTATGAGGTTGGAACGGTTTTTGGGTAAAGAACGTTTGACGACCTAATTAGTAAGTTATTTCAAAGCCCGAGTCTTGTAATTAGCCAATTTAATGCAAGACTTTATAGTACTTGTTAGATACCATATCAATCTCTCTCCCTCTCCCTCTCTTGTGGCTTGATTATGGATGTCGATCTACCAAACTTAGCGTAGTTTTTAAGTTTGATACTACTTAAACTTAGCATTTTCTACCTGTAAATCCAAATACATTGCTTAGGAGAAGATTCTTGCATCACTCCTACTTGCTAGCTTGATGGGGTTTTATACCTTGGTGATTATCATCCACATACTTTTGACCTGTATAACGATGGCATGCGGCAATGCTTCTTAATTTTGATGGTAAGTACATCTGTACGTAACACTGGCACCTCTGTACTTTAATTAATCAAGACCATTAAGTGTAACTTAATTAATCACTTTCAAGGAGCAAAGAAGCCAAAAAAAGAGAAGCTTCTGTCGTGCTAGCTGATACCCTTGTAATGGATGGAAGCTCCTAAAAGTAGCCCTTAAAACTTCTGTCTGTCTGCTGGGCATACTCCACAATTAATTCCCATGTTCAACGAAATCATTTTTCGTAAGATGCCATACAAATTTATAGAGATGCAAGTTAAAGAAAAGGGAAACTAATTATCAAATCACAACCTATAGAAGAAATTGATTACATTTCACATACTATATATTTCTAGTAGTTAAAAAATTTATACGTCATGAACTTCAAATTAGGAAAGGAACTTCGGAAGATATAAAGAGTCTATATACCAATGTGGGTCAAAATTCATTTTCATTTAGTGTAACCAAATTGTTACTATTACCTTCATTTTTATGAAAAAAAAAAAAGAAAAAGAAAAAAAGCAAGTTTATCGTGATTCCTTTGTTTATTCCTTAGAAAGTGATTTTTTTTTTCTTTCTAATTAGCACGCTATGTAATATGAGTCGCAATTGGAAATTATTAGTTGTTTTCATTTATTTGGAGCATTATCAATAATATATGTCAATACATATTAGCATGCTATCGTGTCAATTTCTCGTCATTTTGTCAAGAATACATTTATATGACATGTGCATTCTATCTATTGGTCATGTGCATTTTTTTGTACATAAAAATTATTTAATTTATTAACTTAATATATTTATAAAATTATATTGAATTCAAATTTTTATTATATATATATATATATAAAAAAAAAAGAAGGGAAAAGCATGAAAGTCATGGTATGGTATCGTATCAGACCGAGCTTAGTTTCCCGGGACATGGCCCAACGATTTTTAGGTTTCAAATTGTGAACCTCAGCACAATGGGCTTAGTTATTAGCTATTCTAATTGTAATATACTGTGATATATAATTAGACCCAAAAAAAAATGTAGAGTGAAGCTGAGATTTAGTATGTTCAATGTTAATTTGTTTAATTGAAAACAATACAATTAGCCTTGAATATCAACTTTATGTTGAAAAAAAAACTTAAAATTGAGAAAAATACTAATTTTTCTCAAAAGAAGAGATGGAAAAAAAAAAGGGGAAAAGAAGAAATTAAAAGAAGACTTTAGCGTTGTTGTGTTTGGAAGGGGAGAAAAAGGGAAGAGAGGGAAAATAAAAAAGAAAGAAAAAAAACAGGAGACAAAGACTAGTGTTAGAAAATGTCTTGAATAATTATATTGTGAGAGAAAAATTTTAGACTGTCAAATTTATTTTTTCAAAATTTAGGAGGAAAATTATTTATTTTTCTTTATGATACTTGAAATTATCAATTTATCCATATTTATTTTTTTTACTAAATTCATTAATTTTTGTATAAGAAAAAATTTAGAATTATGACATTTATTGTTTTATTTCCTCACTTTACACTTATTTCCCAGGCACAAAAATAAATTAATTTTTTTTTACCCTTTTTCTTTTCCTTTTCTTTTTCTCCGCTCCCATTTTATTATCCGAAGACTACAAGAGCTTCTCAACTCGTTCGCAGGTGGTAATTCTAAATTCATAGGGGCCTCGTTTTCCCGGTTAATTAAAATTACTTTAAAAATAAAAATATAAATAAATAAATAAATAAATAAAACCAATTATATGAAATATAGGAAAGGGGGAATAGACAACAGACAACCTTAAACAGGAAGGAATTGTATTTCATCGAACACCTGTCCGACACACCGCCCTCTCGTTACGCCTTTCGTGCAGGTCGAAACTTACCCCACGAAGAAGAGCTGGAAGAAGAAGAAACGCGGATCGTTTCTCTGATACGAAAATGTCCCAACTTGGGCGTGCTCTGCCAAATCCACGCCCGTGTCCTCACGCGCCTCCTTCCCGTATCTGCCGTCTCCTTCTTGCTCTCCAAAATCCTCACGTTCTCGGCACTTTCTCCCCACGGCAGCATCAACTATGCCCGCAAAGTTCTTGCTCAAATTCCCAACCCGAGCATCTTCGCTTGCAATTCTTTTATAAGGGGTCTTTTGTATACATCTAACCCATCAAAGGAACCTATTTTTGTGTACAGAAGGATAGTCAGGAGAGGGTACCCAAAAGCAAACACTTTTACAGTAGCATTTGCGCTCAAAGCATGCTCAATTTTAGCGGCTTTTGAAGAAGGTTGTCAGGTTCATGCGCGTGTTTTGCTTTCTGGGTTCGCTTCGAGCCCCTTTGTGCAAACTTCTTTGGTGAATTTTTATGCCAAGTGTGAAGAGATTTGGCTTGCTAGGAGGGTGTTTGATGAAATTCCCGAGAGGAATTTGGTTTCTTGGAGTACGATGATAAGTGGGTATGCGAGAGTGGGGATGGTCAATGAGGCTTTGGGTATGTTTCGGGAAATGCAAATGGTAGGCATTGAACCTGACGGGGTTTCATTAGTTAGCGTGATTTCTGCATGCGCTGTTGCGGGAGCTCTGGATACAGGGACTTGGATTCATGCGTATATGAAGAAAAGGATGATAAATATTGATATTGAGCTAAGTACAGCATTAGTTAATATGTATGCTAAGTGTGGGTATATAGAGAAAGCGAAGGAAATTTTCAATGATATGCCGGTAAAAGATGGTAAAGCTTGGAGCTCTTTGATCGTTGGACTTGCCATTCATGGACTTCCAGAGGATGCACTGGAGGAATTTTATAGGATGGAAGAGGCAAAGGTAACGAAGACAAAAGAGTAGATATAACTTTTCATGCAAAAGAATCTTTTTATGCTTATTAATCTCAAGTACTAAATGAATCATGAGCTTTTTCATATGTGCTCAGTGTTCACCATAGACTATGATTGTATGATTTTCCATATAAATTAGATTTAGTTAATGAAGTGATAAACCTACAAAGGCTTAGACTGGCGTAAAAGTTTGTGTTCCATGATGCCAAGGCTTAGATCATTCTACTTATGCAGTTATGCCAGCTTGTGATGCACAAAATTTACAGAAAGTTCCGTTTGATATATATTACTTGCTTGGCTTGATCCTGTTAAAATCTTTCCAGGTCAAGCCCAACCATGTAACATATGTTGGTCTATTAACTGCATGTGCTCATGGTGGACTGGTTTCGGAAGGTCGAAGACATTGGTCAAACATGCTAGAGTTGGGAATAGAACCTTCGTTGGAGCATTATGGTTGTATGGTTGACGCACTGTGTCGAGGTGGCCTGGTTGATGAAGCTTTCAGTTTTGTTAAAACCTTACCCATTGCAGCAGATCCTACAATTTGGCGAACATTACTAGTGGGCTGCAAGAAGAATGGAATGTTGACACAAGCTGAATTTATTGCTGATCACCTTCTAGATTTGGAACCCCTAAATCCAGAAAACTATCTCATCCTTGGAAACATGTATGCTTCTGTTTCCCAGTGGGAGAAGATGAGCCATGTAAGGAAGAAAATGAAGGAGGTGGGAATCAAGACTGTGCCAGGGTGCACCTCCATTGAGGTTGATGGCTTTGTGAATGAGTTTGTGATGGGTGACTGGTCCCACCCTGAGGCACGGGAGATAAAAAGAATTTTGAAGGATGTTTCTTTGAAGACTCGTAGATTTGGGCACAAACCATATATATCTGCTATAGGGCATAATGTGGGTGATGGAGAAAAGGAAGACAATCTATATGAGCATAGTGAGAGGTTGGCCGTAGCTTACGGCCTTCTAAAGGTTGAAGCACCAGCTGCAATTAGGATCACCAAGAATCTACGAGCTTGTGAGGACTGCCATGAAGTGATGAAGATTATCAGTAAAATATATGCACGGGAAATCATTGTTAGAGATCGGGTTCGTTTTCACAAATTTGTCAATGGTACATGTTCTTGCAAGGATTATTGGTAATGTTGATTTCATAATCTTGGTTGGTTCCTCAATGGTATTTGTTACTTGGTAACTCTAGGCTTTGGCTTACGTTGCAGTTGGGATGGTTACTACAGGTTTCTTTTTCATTTCTCTGGGACTTTTGAGCTGCTACAGTGCAGTGGACCAAGGAAAGGACTGCAATTTTGACAAAAGTGAGAATTGAGAGCTTTGGATACATCATTTCTTTGCTATTCTTATCAGAAAAATTCTTTAGGGCTGATAAATCATAGTCAGACAATCATTGACCATTGTTATGTTGTCTTGGGTTTGGGAAGTCTACATGAACATTTAAGGTCAAGTGGTGAAGATTCTGCCATCATTCGATATAAATCCAAGCATGGCTGGATTCAAAAGCTACCAGGAAACTTCAGCATTTGTTTATTTTTTCTCGACTGTTCCATTTTTGAGATCATCATTACAAACTCAAGATTGCTGCAAGGTGACCATCCCATTTTCAGTGCCTTTGATGTCTGGGGCCTCCAGTGCTTCATGAGAGCATTGCCAGAGAGGTAAATATGAAGCAACATTTTACATATTCCACTATTTCACTGACTCTTCATAAACACTGATATTCATCTCGGCTTCACCGCAGATGCTTAGACTTGGAGAAGGAGAACAAGAATAAGAACATCAGCATGCTGGGTAAACCAGTCGAATAGTTGCGTGCACAGAACCTTGGACCGACAACCGCAGTGCAATATGGTTCATCGTGCGGTGCCATGTTCTAGACCCTTTTTAACGTGTATTCTGTCATTGAACAAGTCAAAATTAGAAAAAGTGTAATATACGTGCAAAAAAAATAGGGAAAGCATTGTATTTTCTGACTCCATTGTAATCGGCCGTTTCTGTGGGCATCGACAAAGGTCTCAAAGTTAGTAGTTTAACCTCGCAAGTTGCTAGTGAGTATCAGATGTTCAAATATATTATTGGTCTCTGCAAATTCGACATATCCAATCGCCGTCGACGGCCCAAGATACCTCATACCTGTGTGTGACCCAAACTGTTGGTAATCCAATGCTCATTATCCGGACATTGACCTTGATTGCTGCATTTACGTTGTGGCTTGGGTTCCTACTCTCTGTCGATTGCAAGCTTCTTGTCATCTTGACCTTACTTTTTGATGCGTCATTTTGGGTTTAGGAACAATTTTCTTCCGAACCTCCCCGCCACCTACCACTAAATGGCAGCGGCGGCTGCTGGCAGAATGATGTCAACTCGGACAGAAAAATTTCTAAATTAAAATTAAATTGAAATATTGATTTAACTTTTCAATTTAGTTTCGATTAACTGATTTCAATTTTTTAAAAAAATTATTTAAACATACTTATTAAAATATTTTATAATCATCATTATATATGAATAAATACGTAATTGTTCAAAATATAATATCTTATCATCATTCATTTATTATTAATTACATTAATAATGTTTTTAAATATTTTAAAAATAACATACATACATACATACACATACATACATACATACATACATAGTATTGCAATTTGTTTCGTTAATGATGATTTTATAAAACTTAAAATGTAACTAAACGGAAAAATTCAGTCACATTAATTCAGTTAAACAATTATAAAATTCAATTCACACTCAAATACCCCTTTGTCTCAAGCAAGGCACAACTAACAACAACCATAACAATTTTAACAACATTTAAAACCATTGATAAAGGACCTTCACCCACTCCTTTCTCATCCTACTCTCACAAGAAGCAGACAAAAAGAAAAAAGGCAATTATGGAGAACAATTAACAATCAGAGCCCAGATCCTCCTTACTCTATGGATCTCAAAAAGTCATTAAATATTTCAAGGGGCTAAAAGACAATCCAAGAAGAAAATAATATACATGAATATATATATATATATATATATATATATATATATATATATACGTTTACAATGATTTAAATGTTCACAAAGTAATAATCAAGGCAACTCCAGTTGAAATTTGAATCATCTGTCCTAATCGTTTCACTGTAACGAGCCGTCCTTCATTAATTTGAGGCTGAGGCTGTTAAACCGTTCTCGTGAGTACTGCCTTGATGCTTTCCTCCAATCTGTACCAGCCTTCATCATTGCAGCAAACTCATCATAACTTATCCTTCCATCCTGCATGTTCACAGAAGGGAATCAAGGAGGATTTCAAAATCTAATGCAAGCAGAGAAAGAAAGCCTTATATAAAATCCCCTCCATGATTGTAGGCTGTGGACACCTCTAACTAAGAATACAAACTTGTTAAATGCGTTTGTGGCTGAAAATTTGAATGATCTTTCATTGTCATTAGATGCAGATGAGATAACAAATGTGCTACTTTAGAGCTAATTAATAAGAAAATGAGGCTGACCTTATCCGTGTCCACGTCATGAATAATAGCAACGATAATTTCTTCACTATTTGCATCAATGTCCTCAGCCAAGGTATCCCTTAACTCTTCAATTTCTATGTATCCATTATTGTTTTGGTCAAAGAATTCAAAGGCTTTGTGTAGGTGCTCATCATCGCCCATTTTTCTCAGATGAACAGAAATGGCCACAAACTCACCGTAGTCCAGGTGTCCATCCCCATCTACATCACCCTGTAAAAGGAGTTTGTTAGTTGCAGGCCAAGCTTTTTCTTTATGGTAAATTTATTTCAACAAGAATGCAGAAGCTTTTCATTCTTCTGCATGGCTTGAAATGAATTGAAAACCGGCACATCTTGGAAATCAACATTCATCTCTAGAGCCACTCATTTCTTCAGAAAAACAGAGAAATGAAGGGTCCTTTCCAATGTTGTGTCAAAGGGCACAACCTCTTGCAACTTGTTGACCCCTACACCGTACAGGGACTGAACTAGGATTTGCAAAAGTTCAATTAATTTTCAAAAATACCTTCTGGCAAAAATTGTGAACCATAATTAGACAAGCAACAGTATTTAGTACTTTCCATTCTCACTTAGTAGCCACTTTTCAATGAAATCCAAAATGCTAGTTATAAAGCATAGGAGGAAGTTAATCGAAGAGTCATTATAAATAGAACAGTGAAGAAAACAAGTATTCATTCATAATATTCCAATCTGAGAAACATTCTACCTAATGTAAAATTTCCTACACGTCCGCATGGTATTAGTACTTACAGCTTCCATTATAATCTGAACATCATCATCTGGGAGCTGATGGCCCAGTTTATGCAAACCAGCTCTAAGCTCATCTAAGTTAATCTTGCCCTTCTTGTTAATATCCATCAGCTGGAAGCCCTCCTTTATGCCAGCCACTTCCTCCACTGATAAATGCTCAGCTATTACCTACACATTTAAAATTGAAGGATAGACGTGATTAAAAGATAGGACTTGAACTTAAATCCAGGTGAATTGGAGGCCTGAACCAATTTTTCTTGAATGGGAAATCAAAGTTAATTTATTTGACCCAAAGGATGTTTACGATGTTTAAGACTGTACCCTCAAAGCTCTTTTCTTAAGCTTGTTCATTACGGAGAATTGTTTTAGCCTGGCTCTCACTGTTTCACCCAAAGAAACATTAGGTGCCCCCTTTGCATTTTGCAACCAAGGATGTTCTGCATTCAAGGAAAAAGGAACTATAATGACCCACATAGTTATTGGATGAGTAAAAGTCATCAAAGTTGCAAGATATTATTTACCTAAACTATATAACTTTTAATTATTCACTGCAAATCAGACATTAATATTACCAAGAACTTGCTGTGCTGTGTACCGACACATCGGATCAGGATCAAGCATTTTCTTCACAAGGTCCTTTGCATTATCCGAAACTTTGGGCCAGGGATCCCTCTTAAAATCTACAACAGATCGAATGATAGCTTGTGCAACCCCCTGCTCAGTTTCTGCACAGGAAGGAAATATTTGAGAGATGGAATTACAGAATTCAGTAAAGGGAAAATCTGACAAGGATGGTATTAAAAATAATAAACAGGAAAACAATTAAATTAAATTAAAATATGAAAAGAAATTGAAAGATGCTTGCATGCAGAAAATGCATTGTGAAATGTTTCAGTTTAGATAGTACAACAAACATATAACTTCTTGCAAAAGGCCATTTCACATGATTTTGAGCTTTAATATACTTATAAAAAATTCATATGTATATTTGTACATCTTAAGCAGGATAAATTAGATGATAGGTCAGCATGGCTCTCTAACTCCATTTCAATAACTAAGCACTTGTAGGTTCTTTGCAGTTGAGTGAACACTCGTTACAGAAATTCAGTCCAAGAAAAGACAGGTTGCACTGATAAGTATAGCTTGCTTAGATGCTTTAAACTCATCACCACGAAGGTTTCTCAAGTACATTCATAAGCAGGATTGTCTCCCATCCAAAAATAAACATTCTGCCATATGCAAATCTAATGACGATTTTCTTGGACCAAACCACAAAGTACCAACCTGCCCAAAAGGGTGGCATACCACAAAGCAAGATGTAAAGGATCACACCGGCACTCCATACATCTATTTCTGGGCCATAATTCTTTTTCAACACCTCAGGAGCCATGTAATATGGACTTCCAACTATTTCATCAAACCTTTCACCTGTATCAAGCAACAAAGCTTTGGTCAATCCACAAGGACTGAGGCACCAACTGATGAAATTAGGAAGAAGATTTACAGCACACAATGGCAAGCATAAGGCAATACCGGGTTTGAAGAACATTGACAAACCAAAATCAATTGCTTTCAAAGGTGCAGTCTCCTTTTTGTTTGCAAACAAAAAGTTCTCAGGTTTTAGATCTCTATGCATCACTCCATGCTTGTGACACACCTGCAAGAAAATGAAACATATCATATTTGGTGAAGACAGTATACTGCAAACTAAATGTAGAGTTTACAAATTGAAACACTACTTCCTGTAACATAACCAAAGCATGAATAGCCTACTGTCAATTTCATTAATTTTGGACGGCCTAGAAATTGTTGTACCAAGAGGATGTTATGTAGCAATAGTTAACCACTCGCCAACCCTTGATTAACAACAATAGGGCTATCACAAACGATCGTGACACACCATAGGAAAACCAGTAAAACACCATGGCAAACCGAATCTTTGGCAATTTTTAAATAGTGATTAAGGATATTCACTTAAGTGGTAAAGATAAGGAAGCAAAGATACAGTACTTGAAGTCATTCCAATCAAGCAAAAGGAAGGAAATGATACAGGGCAGACAAGTGTCGAGAACAAAACCAATATATGCCACGTCGAGCACTAACATAAAAATGAAAGAGACAAAAACCCTATAAGCCCCGCCAGATACCATTTATCAACCACTTCTAAGTTGCAACTAATTAGACCTGATCGCCAACACTTTGGAGTAGTCATAGGTTTCTGTGCAATCATGTGTAAGAATCAAATCCTAGTATTCCACCATGCATATTCCAATCTCTAATAAATTCTGCACCAACCTATAAAGGGAAAGATTCCAAAGCGCAGAAGCATCAGATTTAACAAGTTGTCCTGTTTCTAAAACGCACTGATCAACATTAAGAGTCAAACCCACAAAATTGGCCCCCTACAGTTAGGACTCCGTTCCGTATAACCGGAACCATTTTCCACTCAAGCCAGCGCAAAAACTAAGCAAAGACCCTATTGTTTTCCTGTTTAAACAATACCTACATTAGCAATCAGGGTTCCAATCACAAAAAGTAAAAGCCACTGACAATCTCTTACCTCAACAACCTCTACAATGGTCTTTGTAACCGCAGCAGCAGCTCTCTCAGTGTAATGACCTCTAGCCACAATCCTATCAAACAGCTCGCCACCCTCACACAGCTCCATCACCAAATGCACTGCATTATCATCCTCATAAGTATCCTTCAAGCTCACAATATTAGGGTGCTTGGGCATATGTCTCATGATTTCCACTTCTCTTCTCACATCCTCTATATCCACAGCTGTCCTAAGCTTCTTTTTAGATATTGATTTGCAGGCCAAGTTTTCTCCAGTCTCCTTGTCCGTACACAAATATGTGATTCCAAATTCACCTCTTCCTAGCTCTCGACCAAGCTCATATCTTTGCTCGATTTCTCGCCCTGTCGGGTCATTTAATACAATAAACCTGTGGCGGCCTCCATTGTTTGTTTCATAATTGTTGGCAAATGGGTTCTGCTTCTTCTTCTTCTTCTTCTTCCCATGAACAGAAGGTGATGATGGAGTTGCACAGCAATTACCCATTAATCAGATGAGCCAACTAAAAAAAGAGAAAAAAAAGAGAAACAAAAAACCATCAACAAAAGCTAGGCTATTGGTTTTTTTTTTTTTCTTTGGGTGCGAAAAAGGTCTTCGCATTTGACGAGAAATATGAAGGAGGGTCGATCAAACTAGGGTTTTTTTTTATCAAAATGAGATCTTTTTAGCAGATGCAATTTGCTTGCAAGGATCCAAGGTCCAACCGAAATTGATGAACATTAATACCTTACATAATTTGAATCTGGGAAGAAGGAAAAAGGAAAAAGGAAAAAAAAAAAAAGCTTGAAGCAAGTAGATAATTTGATATTCCAGGAAAGTTATTTGCCTTCCAAGAAACTAGATCAAGGGAGAATTTTCAAGAAATGAGAGAGACCTTGCTATGTTTTTTCCCCCTCTCCCACAGGCTCTTATCTCTGACCTATGCGAAGCTAAGACAAGACGCCTGAGGTGGGGCCGAGAGGTGGAAATGTCTGGGGAGAAAAGTAAAAGGAGGGAAGCTAAAGAGGGAATTCACAAGGCAACAAACAAACCATTTATCATCTATAATTCAACATCAGCAACTTGGATTGGTAAGAGAGAGAGAGAGAAAGAAAGAAAGAAAGATGGAGGTCAAACCTCTTTCACCCCCCCCCCACCCCACCAAAGAGGAGAAGGGAGATGCTTCCCTCCTAACCCCCAACGTCCCACCCACCAGCACTTGGCCCAGTCCCGGATGGTGATCCATGCCCCCCCTTTTTTTTTTTGTAATTTTGTCTCTATATTTTCCTTCTTTTTTCTAAAAAAAAAAAAAATTCCCTTTTCTCAATCCCAAAACGACATTTCATCGTCTGGTTGGTTGGTTTGTCCCAAAATATCCAAAACAAAATTCGAACTCTACTACTTGTACGGGTAACCTCGTATTTAGCTTTGCAAGCATTCGGCTTGTTCCTTTAAAATGCTTCTTAGGCTTGGTGGTGAGGGAAATATATACCGAAAACAAAAAGGAGAAAGGCCCAGGGGGGAAAATGGGAGAGCATTAAGTAGTGGGAAGATATATTATTTGATTCATAGTTGAATTTATTGTTTATTTTTATTTTAATTATTTGATTTTAATTTATTACTTTATTTCATTTTTTGATATAATCACTTTATTATTCTATTATATTAAAATTTATAGAATTTACTGTAAAAAATGTAATTTATGAGATTAAATTTATTATATCTACATTTGTTAGATTAATATGTTCATATATTAAAATTATTAAAATTGTTACAAATTAGTCAATACAATAGAGATTAAGATAATGAAATAAATAGATTTATAAGTTCACTTAAATATCAATAAATAGATTTTTCAATACCAAAATTTAAAAAATGTAGGAAATTTTATTTATTTTAAAAAATTATTATTATTATGTGATTTAGAATAATAAAAAAATTGATATATAAATTAATTGGACAAAAGTAAATGTAATAAATTTAATTGGATAAAAACACATTCTTTAACGAATGAAATTAATGTTTAATAATATAATTATAACAAATTAAATTTAAATAATAAAAATAAATATTAAGCAATAAATTGAATTATAAATAATGTTGATTGCGCAATAATGCTGCATGAATACTTCGCTTCTCTATCAAAAGATTTTGATAACAAACGTTACAACGTGGAGACATTTCTACCAACGATAATAATTTAGCGAGGGAAAACAACAAAATGGAATTGAGGGGCTAATTCTGAAATATCAAAACAAATTTTTATTGATCGAATAATCCATTTTATGCATGATATTTCGGATCATTTTTCAATTGACTTTTTTTTTTTTTTTTTTTTTACAGAGGGGCTCGTGACGAGGAGCTTTTCGGTCCGAAAGAGAAAAATAAAAACGCAAAAGAAACAGTCATTGTCCGTCTGTCTGCTGCCACATGGGCTGCTGAAGCGTTTGTCTTTTCCAGTCAAATTCGACGCTTTTCACTTGAAACGCCGATCCTTTTGTTGCAGTCTGAGTTTTTAAAATTTTTTAAATTACCGTTTTGCTGTCACACGTTATTGCAATTAAGTTCTTGTCACCTACTGGACCACCCAAACATTTGGAACTAATCACTTGGAGTCGGAAGTTCTGCATAATGATCAGCGCATGCCCAAAACGCTTATTGCTGTTTCTCCCAAGAAGTTCTTGGAATACTCTTCGGACAAACTGGCAAAGAGAACAACACAATTGTAACTGGGTCTCTTCCTTTTTTGTCCCTTTTTTTTTTTTTTAACCCTTCATCTAATGGGGTCCTAAGCAAGCTGGCTCATGTGCGACTTGTGCCCCTTCACTTCTGTCTTAGTTTTGAAGAGATCAAAATGAGACGCATGAATTTCGAGAGGTTTCTAGATGACGATGACAATGATTTTGGGCTTGCAT
Organism: Ceriops zippeliana; assembly: GCA_037897445.1. NCBI lineage: Eukaryota > Viridiplantae > Streptophyta > Magnoliopsida > Malpighiales > Rhizophoraceae > Ceriops > Ceriops zippeliana. The sequence goes on along the minus strand of JBAPLH010000014.1, from coordinate 6,646,886 downwards.
GAACTTTTAGATGCACGGCATTGACGAAAATTGCTTCTTGTTTTTTATTCTACAGTGAATGCGTTTGACCGGCACCGCCTGCCTCGTAGTTTGTTGAACAAGCCGGTAGGTATAAAAGGGTATCCGTTTGTCAATTAATTTTCCTTGCCCTTCTAGTAAGCTTGTGTGTGATCGAACTGCTTCGTGCTCAAACGGGTTTAAGGAATTACTTACTTTTAGGACTTGGCTTATTTTGCAATATAAATAAATCCATCCGAAAACGAGTCATCTTCTCGTTGGATTTCCATCTATTCCCAGTGCCTTGTTCTCCCATAAGCATGCTTACTTCATATGAGGTCCCATGGCAAACCAAATATGACGTTTATGTAAGCCTGAAGTCAATATCATTTTTATTTTTACAGAAATGCCTGACGTTGCTCTATATGCTAGCTTTGCCAGAAAAGTCGGGAAGGAGGGCGACATAAGAAGAAGTCCGTGGTTGGAGTTATGTTAGTTAGGAGATGGGTACGGTTATTCGTGATTGTGTGTGCAATTGACTTACCCAAAGGGATGTTCAAATGGGCTGAGTGCTCATCTAGATGCATACGTGTGTGATGCATGCCGGATGGCCAAACTTCACGTACCAAATCAACCTAATATTTTCTCCGTCACCTTGGGAGCCGCAAATTGACATTGTCAGGCAAGAAAGCCTCTGTCGGCGTCAGTTTTCCTTCTCGATTAATTGACTCTGACTCCAGCGGCTTTCACGGAACAGATTACGGCTTCGATTTTTCATTGAAGTTTCATTTATTTGAGTAGCTGATTTTTACCATGTTAACGGAATCTCATGAATAATTCTCAAACCAAACCGTGTTAAGATGAAAGTTTCCGTACCCCTTACACTTGGTATGGCTTCTGTATGTCCTACCTATATTCACATCATGCCAAACATTCAAACACAAAGCTTCGCAGTTGAGCACCCACCACAGAGATCCAAAAATGTGATCATCGCAAGCTACCACCTTGAGCACAGGCATTAACGCCTTTTTAAATTCTTCTATCAATGCAGCTGCCTAGCTCGTCGGTCCAATTGCAGGGAACCATACAAAGACTTTAGCTTGATGGTTGAGATGGCAACATTGTCAAAAGTAGCAGATCAACAACACATTGAAAATTTTAAGATGAATTATATGGCTGAAAACGTCTGAGTTTCATTAAAACAATGTATCATCTTCAATCCCCTTCATTGAGGTACGGACTGATTATGCTCCTACAAAACCTGCCACCATTCACCTTCTCATTTCCTGACACCAGCCTAACCAATAATACAATTGAATGCTCTCCATCATTGTGTAATAAAGAGCATAATTTTATATACCTTTATATTCATCCTACTAACTGCCATGTGCAGGAAGTTTCTTCAATTCTTTTTTTAAGTTCTATTTTTTTGTTTGGCTGTTGGGGCTGTGGGGTAGGTTGCATGACAAAGGAAGCAGAATAAACTCCATAAAATCTTTGTATTTGAATAAGCTTCTAACGGATTCTTCGGCTGGAAGATCAACTTGGCAACTGGCAATTCTGTTTGATGTTCACCTTTTCTTTTTCACAAGCTTCGGGTTTTTGCACATTCGGATGCTTAAAGGAGTGACCTCCACCAGTTCATCTTCTTGAATATACTCGATGCAGTCATCCAGACTAAAGTCCAATGGGGTATCAAGAACCACTGCATAAAGAGAACAATTGTTAAATCAAAGAAATAGAGCCACACAGTTTCAAAATTGTAAGGATGTAAACGAAAAAATTGGATAACGATGCAGAAAATATCCTTCAATATCCAAACAAGAAACAAAGAATGTATAGGTGACAAAAGAGACAAATAATCTTCATTGGAGCTTTCCTTTTTCAATTATTTCTCATTACGCTACTTGTATTATCAATGAAAAATTAGTATTTCATTATTATACTAGGGAAGGATCTTTTCATCTCTATCAATTCAATATTGCCAATTAAAAAACCCAGCACTAATCACAATTCATCCTCTGTACTAAAGACCCTACATTTTGAATTTGGTAACACCAAAAATATAAACGGACTTAAAAGGTAATCAGAAACTGCTATAGTTGAATACACACTCTCAGTTGATACTTGTCACTTAGTGATCAGAATTGGGCAAACTATCACAGGCAATTGAATTTTATTTCTCGCCTAAATAGAAAAATTGCAATAAGAGACTGCGGGGCCTTACCTGTTTGTTCTTTATTAGAACGTACATTTGTTGCAGCCTTTCTCTTGCACACATTAAGTGACAAGTCCCCTGGTCGCTGATGGATCCCGACAATTTGACCTCTATAAACTTCAACTCCAGGACCAATGAACATCTGACCCCTCTCCTGTGAACTAGCAAGTGCATATGAAGTGGATGTTCCATCCTCAAAGGCAACCTGAAAAGCAGTTTCTTGTCATTTTAATGGGTACCCTAGATAGAGGCTACAGATGCTCCCCTTCCCAGAAGTACAAGAATCTCATCAAAATGTAATTGTTTTTCTGCTAGAATCCACAAGTTTGTTTGGCTAAATACTTATGTCTAATTATGCCCCAAGCTCTGGTATCTTGTAGATGTCTTTTATCCTTATAATCAGCACTTCAAAACTAATTGCTTAATTTATAACTATTAAGATGCCTTATTTATGCCCTACATGTTGCAGATTTAAATCATAAAAATAACCTCTTTGTGAAAAAATTAAAATAAAATAAGGCTATGTACATTTGACCGTTCCCCAAACCTTGCAAGTGTGAGAACCTGGTGCATTGGGAATGCCCTACAAAAAAATGTCTTAAGGGAAACCCAAAAAAAAAAAAAAAAAAGGGAGCCGTGCAATACCATTGTCAGTCAAAAGATCAAATTCCCTCTCTTTTAGGGGACAATAGAGCCTTTCACCCTTCATGTCTCTGTTGATGATTTAGAAACTCCAGTCTTTATCTTTACTATTGATGCATGAGAATCTTAAGCATGATTTTTGCCCCAAGTCACCATTTTTACAGGACTAAAACAAATCTAGATTTCTGATTTCATAAATGATCTAACATAATATGCTTCATGTGCAATGCATGTGAACTGATAGCCAATTTAAATTTCAGGATTTGCAGTTACAAAATTCATAAAACAAATTTGGAGGTTTACCAAGGAACCCTGATCTCTTGTGGATATGTCACCAGCCCAAGCCCCAAAGCTATCAAATACTGTGCTGAGAATTGCTGTGCCACGAGAAGCAGTTAAAACTGCATTTCTCAATCCAAGAAGGCCACGAGTAGGAATCTTATATTTAAGCAGTGTTGTGCCCTCCAACCTATCACATGAAACAAGGGAACAAGAAGGCTTATGCTTTAACATCAGTCTTGTGAAAATGTGGGAACCATTGACACAAGGGATATTAGATTACAAAACCAACATATAAAATCCAAACATGAAACACCATCCCTACAGTATGAAAAACCATTAAACTGCCCAAAGATATAAGGGAATTGTTTGTTGTGCTGAAAAGGCCTTAGGAGTTAGAACTGCAGCTAGAAGGGCACAGATTTGAGAATTAAGAGCATCAACTTAAAGAAGAAAAGCTAGGAGTAACTCTCCAACTTCTTCTTTCAGAAGATCCATTTGGAGGGACAATAGTTATCTATATGACCAGTACGCTTTGGGAATTCATAAGCATCAATGTACAGAAGATACCTGCCAAAAAGGCATCTCTTTACAAGTTACATAAGGCAAACAAGTTTTCTTCTTTATGTACAACATTGATTAATATTTGTGCATGCACACAAGCTCATGTTTTTTTGTTGTGTGCGACCTACACATTTGGCACCAACACCAGCCTAGCCCACTATTCGGATCCCTAAAGAAGAATAGAGGGTAATAACTATCAAGCAGCTTCTCTTTTGATGCTGTATGCCACCAGTGATTCCATTAATTCCCATATTCAAATTACAATGGAATATCTAGAATGCAATTAAAGGAAACATGAGATTCTACACACCCGACTCCTTGCATATCAAACATCTGCCCACGTCTTCTGCCAAGAAGTTCAACCACAGCACCCATATGTTCTTCTGGTACCTCCACAGTGGCAATCTGCAGGCATTTCTCCTCTTTAGGAAATATCAGGTAATTGAAATCCCTGGAACTCTATTAATATAGTTGATGATTGATTTTACTTGTTATACATTTCAGATATCCTTACAATTTAAGTCAAGGAAACTATTCTGTAGAAAAAGAAAATCCATTGCATCATTGTTCCATTCTCCAACGAAGATCGCAATACAAATCATGCTTGCTAGCAATAATATTCATCCATGTCGATATGCATGAGTGACACAAAATTAGTAACAAACAAAACAAAATGGCAACTTGGGAAATTTAGGTGCAGTATATGACTCCAGCAGATCAAACATGATGGTATGTAGTCTACCATTTTGGGTATCAATAATTAAGCAATTCAAGCACCTTTTGATAGGCTCAGATTTATCAGTTTACTATGTTCCGCACCAATACACACAAATTCAGAATGAATAGAACAGGAGAGAAAATATTCACAGGTGTTCATCACAATGTTTGTTGGAGTATGATATATGATTCATATTATGGCCCTCACCTAACAAGTTAAGCTTTTAAGTAGAATGATTTCTTGACATAATATTAGAGCCTTTATGACCAAATAATTAAGAATTTGAATCACATTGCCCTCACATTTAATTGTAAATTAATAATGAATTTCTAGTTTGTTCTTACTTCAGGCCCAAGTGAGCATAGCTTATTCACACTTCCAGCCCATGTAATCTAGGCTTTGACGCAAGGGAATGTGTTGGAGTATAACATACGATTCATACCTCAGAGCTCCCCTAACAGCTTAGCCTTTTAGTTGAAAAGGTTTATTGACAGAACTATTATCCCAATACCATATTTTCCATTTCTGCACATAGGAAGAGAAGAAGATATGGTTAGAAAACTACCTCATGTGGCTCAAGGACATGGTCATCCACCTTTTTGCTTATAACCTTAGGAGGTCCCACCATGAATTCATATCCTTCTCTTCGCTAAAATGCATGACATACAAAAATTCAACATGCACACTAGAGATATGGATGCTCAAGAAAATAGTTTTATGCTTACATGTTCTCTATCAATATGGTGATGTGTAAAGTGCCACGCCCACTGACAATAAATGTATCTGTTGTTTCACCATCTTCAACTCTCATGGCCAAATTTCGCTCAAGCTCATGGTAGAGACGATCTCGTAAATTCCTGCTAGTAACATATTTTCCCTGAAATGAAGCAAAGAAGCTAATAAAGTTCTAACAAAGCAGAAACATAAGGAAGTTCATGACAAACATATTGCATTGCAAGGTCAGACATATGAGCAGGATCCAATGCTGAAAGCTGAAATACCAAGACAGATGGAAGGAAATCTTTGTGAAGGGATCATTGGGGTATGGAAATTATAAAATTAGTCACTCAATCACACCATTTTGTCACGGGACCATTACCTTCTCCCCAAAAGGCTAACCTATTGAGGTGTGCAGTGCCCATGCTTATATAGCCCAAGATCCCCCTCTTCCTCGACAATGTGGGAGTTGGGTAGTGTGTGCACCCGTGACATTCTCCCATACCGAATTCATCGACGACCTCGTCGATGTTCTTGGACACGCACTGAGGCGAGTTCTCGGCATTTCGCGCCAAGTCGAGGGTCCCACGGCGACAGGGGTAGGCTCTGATACCACTTGTCACAAGGTCATTACCTTCTCCCCAAAAGACTAACCTATTGGGGTGTGCAGTGCCCACGCTTATATAACCCAAGATCCCCCTCTTCCTCGACAATGTGGGAGTTGGGTAGTATGTACACCCGTGACAATTTTCTCACATCCTTTGCAAAGATAGAATTAAATAATTCTGCACGAAAGTGCACACAAGCAGCCTAGGGATGTAAATTTCTACCCCTAGGTTAACCAACAAAGCAGCCTCAAGGAAATAGTCAATTACTTTTTAATTAAAAAAATTTAAAAAAAGGGAAGAAAATGGAGTACTCATAAAGAACAGTCTCTTTTCAAGGTGTAAATCCTACAAGTTTAGATTTTATCCAGCAAACATACCTCACGACCAACAAATGGTGAAGTGTTTACAGAAAAAGCCATTTTCACAGTTGGTTCTTCAATTTTGATAGAAGGTAATGGCTTCCCAGACACCTTATCTGCAATTGTCTCCCCAATCTGGTCAAATAATTATAGTAATTTTTATCAGATAAATGCAAGGGAGCTTAAAAAATAAATAAATTCAAACAATGGCAAGAACTTGGGTATCATCCTAGAATTATGGTCCTCTATGGACACAAGTCAATTCCATTTAGATTTTTCCACCATTATAACCCTCAGATAATGTGAAAAGTGTTAAATATCTCCACTTTGAAGAATTAGTTACATAATATATCACTGCCAGTTTCATTCTTACATCAAAAACATCCCATGAATATTGAAATGATGGAAATTCTAATGTTCCAAAAAAAATTCCTAAAATCTATTCTTTAGGCAAAATGACAAATCATGCCTGATAAAGTGAAAATGGAAATTGGTAATAAAACGGGATAGAGCAAAGGAAAAGCTTACTTGAATGTCATCTATCCCACAGACAGCACAGATGTCACCTGCCCCCACACATTTTACTGGGGCCCTGCTGAAATTCTCATACACAAAAAGTTCACTAATTCTTGCATATCTACATGAATCCTCTGATGTGCATACCTAGAATTTCAAATTACAACCAGGAAAGGGAATGGGTCACAGTAGTTGGAAATTATCTCTTTATTTTTATGCTCAGTTGAAGGATTAAACAAGAACATAATGTGAATATGATGGCTTATACAAAGCATGATTGTCCATGATAAAATTTTTGTTAAGTTTCTTCTAGGAGTCCATGCCTCATCTGGCCTACTGGGATCAGGTTTCTATGATCTAAGATGAAAGGATTGATGTCTCTAACACCAGCAAATTATGCAATAAAAATTGATTCAAAACCGATAACAGCATCAACATAATGGTTCAGAAGGTGTATGTGAGTGTGTGTGTGTGTGTAGTACTAAAAAACATGAACAAAAATGATAATATAAGGCTTAAACCACATTCATGAAAAAAAGAAAACCCACCCTCACATCCATTCCTCGCTGCAGAACCCCAGCATGCAAGCGTCCAATAGCTATTCGTCCTTTATGTTCATCATAATCGATATTTGTCACCTAAAAGATGCAGGTAACAAATAAATACATCACCTAAGAAATAAAAAAAGTTGATATTATTACAAAACAATAACTGAAACCATATCTGAAAAAGTGTAGGTTAAATTTAGGCAATGTATTTTTAATTGTTACTAGACAAGGCATTTTATGGAGGCACAAGGTAGTCATAACACAGATGCAAACAAAATCCAACTAAACAGCATAGACTGTGTTTAATCAGGAAACTGATATAAGCCCTCTCTAGGTCTCTCAACAAAAATCCAGTTAAAAATATTATAACCATACTTGCTAGATTACTAAAGAATGTAGGCACTGGCTACGTATAATTCTCATATCCCAGTCAGTGGAAGTTGCATGATGAGGTTGCTACTTCATAACTGGAAGGTCATGGGTTCTAGTCATGGAAACAACCTCCAAGAAAAATAAAAGGAGAATGCTCCAGACATCATACATAGCAGGGGAGCTTCACTGCATACATCATGCTCTCTTTGTCTGATCAGCTTGATTTCTAACACTGCTATAGAACAAGAAGAATGTTGGTAATTGCTGAAGCCAAATTCATCTATTGATTAGCATGGTCTATCCCATGATAAAATAAGGATAACATTTTTTTTCTTTATGCTTTTTGTCACAGATTCACAAATCCATAAAGCAGCCTAGCCCACTTCATAATAGTCTTTGTTCTTTAAATCTTACTGGCTTCTCTAAGCTTAATTTTCAGGGGATACTCTAACAATTTTCATGCACATAGTTCTTGCATGTCCAGTATCCCTTATCATGTCCCAATTGAAGAAAGCCATAATCACAGTATAAACAGCACAAAGAAAAGAGTAAGAAGACCCATTGAAACAACAATACAAGGAAAAACCACTAACAAGCATTTGTAGAGCACCATCCTCATCAATTTGTGGTCCAGGTATGCATCTGACTATAGACTCAAATAGTGGTCCAAGATCTTCAGCCAAATCATCAGGAGACAGCCCTGCCTTTCCTTGTACACCACTTGCATAAATTGCTTGGAAATCACACTGGAATGGGAAATAAAAATTCCTATTTTGAACAATCTCTCAATGCTATTTTTTAACTGATATTGACAAGTTGTAAAGCTTCAAAGAAACAGAACTGAAAGTCTGACAATTTATGTTGAATACTCAAATTCTGTTTCCAGGAAAAAGTTTTCCATTGCATAAAGTAAACTTTTTTTGCTGTCATTCTCAGCAATATCAACCCAAATTATTAATGTATTATTACGAGGAACAAGTTTAAAAAAAAAAAATAAGAGGCCATTTTGACATGCAAATTAATCTTTCTGCAAATAAGATTCCCAAAATTGTTGATCAAAGTTTGACTTAAAAAAGAGATAATTCAATGCCCACTGTCAACCACATCAATGCAAATCCCTGTACTGTGTTAAGCAAACTACCTGTTCGTCAGATGCATTTAGTTCAATAAATAGTTCAAAGGTGGCATTAATGACATAATCTGGACGAGCAGTAGGTCTGTCAATCTTATTGACAACAACAACAACCTCATGACCAAATTCTAGTGCTTTCTTCAGAACAAATCTCGTTTGTGGCATTGGTCCCTCAACAGAATCAATCTGCAAATGGAACACTGCATCATAGTTGAGCTAAGAAAATCCTATGGTTTGTAAATGGGCAATAACCAAATGATATCAGGTAAAGGAATAAAATTGAAACTCCACCAGTCAACAAAAGAAGAAAACAAGCTAATAGATCACCAAATAGGTTATCTAACTCAGAATTGATCTCAGAAATCAGAATCTAGTCCTTCAGTTCTCACCAAAGAATCAGTAGAACCTTTCTCACTATCAAGGCAAGGGTTGAAACAAAATAAAGAAAATACTATTGTCACATATACAAAACAAACCCATGCCTAAAAACATTATACAATATAAAAAGAAGTAAAGTGTTTCCTATCTTACTATTTGGAAATTTTATGTCTCATCTAGGGATTAGATTGCAAAAACTACAAAGGATGATCCAAAAACAGTTAACGGGGTTAGCAATGTCTTTCTATCAATGTTGAGATCAGACTCTCATTAATTCTTCATTCTGATAACTTCAACCAGTCTTGCAAATTCAGCTAGTTATAAATAATTTCATGAGAAGAAATACTGCATCTAGGAATAAAAGAGATAATGCTCAATAAAAGGGAAACCATCTAGGACTACTAATCCTGAACAGGGCAAAATAATATCTCTGTAAATGTCCATGTCTTATTATTCTTTTTAAGTCATTGACAAAACAGGACATGAGCTTATTGTGAGTGGTCTGTTAAGCCCCATTAACCACCCCCCCACCCTCTCCCTCCTCTCCCCCTCCCCAAGGTCCCAATATTTTCTTCTTTCTTTTACCCTTTCAGCTGCTGCAATGTCCCCTCCAACACAAATGAGCATCTACATTCTGGGTCTGAAACTAGGATGCCACCAGAAGAATTCTTCCATTCGACAACATCACAAATTAATGTGGGTATGAGGATAACATCAAGGCCAGTACCAGAATCATTTAAATGATAGAAGATTCAACCAAATGATGTTCTATTAAAAAAAAAAATGGTGCAAGATAGTACCACTAGAAGAACCCTTCAACCATATTGAGGATGCGTTCCACTTCACCTCCAAAGTCAGAATGCCCTGGAGTATCTATTATGTTGATCTTTGTATCCTTATATGTAATTGACGTATTTTTGCTCAATATGGTAATCCCTCGTTCACGCTCTAGATCATTTGAGTCCATTATCCTTTCTCGTACAAACTGGTTATCACGAAAAACCTGCAGAAGAACATGGGAGCATAAATTACCTCATAATGAAATAATCATTGTCAGATTTATAGATTCAATTCAAGACAGCTAGAGCATTTATATTATCATAGATATTATTGACCCATTTTCTAGAGATCACACCTTTTCAGGATAAGGAAATACCAATTTTTTACATTCTATTTTGCAGGAAATTTTTTCATTCTACAGTTTCAGGCCACCACCATCATTCGATGAGTGATTGTATGCCACATGGATGGTGCAAAGGGTGGTTGTATACCAGTTTGTTATATGCGTGTAGATTTGTACTAGCTTAGGTTGCCTGTGGGTACTAGATGGGATGCTCTAAGATGGATATTCAAATAAGGATGGTCACAATTTATTTTGACATGCTTCAAACTGAAACAAACACCAACATTGTGGTTCAGTTTGATTTATCAGTTCATGAGAAATCTGTCTAAATATGCTTACATGTGGGTATAATACAAACACAAAATGGTATCAAAAAATTTCATCAGTATGACTGTGCATGTAACTCATATAAAAACTGCTATTTAGACCTTACATCTTCTAGTTAATTCCCATATCTCAAATGTCACAATAGTTTTAATTGGGAAAAAAAAAAAAAAAAGGAGGAGAGAGAGTTCATAGATAGCAACCAGAGCCATACTGAGTTTTCAAGGGCAAAAGAGTGGAAACACAGACAGGGGGTACCATTCAAGGAAGGAGGAGAAAAAGAGAGTTTGCATTGAGGCTGTTATGCTAATAGCTTCCAGCCTATCACAGAATGGTATGATGCACAAATGCAGCTAGAAAGAAGCAAAAACAAACTTAACTGTAAATATGAATAGCCACAGATACCGGTATAAAATTGTTTTAGCTATGCTAATGACTTCACCAGCAACTTGTTATATATATTGTGCCCTGTAATGGTAGCTTAAGGGAAGCACTAACACATAGCTGTTGCCTCAAACCATGTTCACAATGCTGAAGCAAACTAGATTCAAATGGTCTTTCCCAGAACACTAAACAGGATCAGAGTAACATGTTGGCAAAAGAAAGCAAACAAATAAGGCTGGCAAGAGAAATTGTGATTACTGGAATGATAAACTTGAATCCACACAGCCCAAGGGCTAGAAAAACCTTTTATTTACCTTTGCTTGCTTCAACATGGCATCAACCAAAGTTGTCTTCCCATGGTCTACATGAGCCACTATTGCAATATTTCTTATGTCACTTCTCATCATCAAATGGCTCTTCTTCTCTAAGGCAGAACAAGAAGCTTTGAAGTATTAGAAAATTCAAGAAAATAATCTACAACAACGTCCTCTGTAACCCATCAAGTGAACATATGGTGTGTAGTTATGACAAAAGCTTCATGTACATGCTTTAATTCACTTTTCTCCATCTTCAAACTCCCAAGAAATTCCTCTTAATATTCCAACTACAAGATGCTTTTTTTTTTTTTTTGCTTCAAGGATTAAAAAAAAAAAAAGAATCCCAACATCCCCAAAACTGTCAAGAAAACGGCCACAAGACCAATCCATTGGTATATTCTCAAAAAGAAACAAAATTTCCTTGTGCTTGCTTCCGTTCCATCTTTCAAACAGTTTGAGACGATTAAGTTAATATCAAAATGTAACACAACCATCGTCGACAAGCACAAAGAAGTAATCTTTCACAATATAAAATGACAAAATTAAGGCGGGGCCTTGTAAATAACCAATAAAAGAAAAAAAATACAAAAAAAAGGAGGGCTTGGGGCCCCCCGGGGGGGGGGGGGGGGGAGTACCTTTGGCAGTTTGAGTGGCCTGAGAAAGGGAGCATTTGATTGGCCTGTTGAATGAGTTAACCCATGAACGAGACCTCACTGATAACAGTCGATTATTAGATGAATGTGAAGACGACAATAAGCGGAGACCGAACACTTCCTTTGTGAGTGCGAATGAAGAAAGACTCCTTCTGGGTTTAGGGTTTAAAGCATGGAAGCGAGAATTATTGAAGCTTATTGCCATCTCCATTTCGCTGAACTCTCTCACTAGTCATCCCCAGATAAATATAGAGAAAGACAGAGACAGAGAAGGGGATTTGGCAACTGTGGTGATTAAAGAGACCAAACCCGAGAGGCTGGCGCTGCGACGGGCCCGCTTCAGCCACGTCAACTCAGTGTCCAGTGTTTCTGGTGTGAATGCTGAGCCACACACAACCACCTCGAGTAAAAAGACCAAACACAAAAAGCCTGTTTTGAGCCTCGAAAATATTCGATGAATCCCATGACACTGCTCAAAATTCTACGTATACTTTTTCTTTAATCAATAATCATAATTATATATTTATATATCTATATTTATTTTTTGTGTTTATTAATTTTTTTTTGTTTTTTATTTTTTCCTTGTCCCTCAAAGCCCCCATTACGAAAGGGTCAATAAAAAGCCTAATCTCCATTGAAGACGAGACCCAATTTTATTTTTGTGCTTTATTTATTTATTTATTTATTTATTTTTATTGTTATTATATCATAATATTTGGTAGTCGTGTAGAAGATACTACGAGTGATCACCTTGGCAGATCGACGGAGTAAAATGGTTTGTTTGTAGAAGTAAAGAAAGGAAAAAAAAATTCGTTGGATTGATAGTCTAAAAATACTTCAAGTATATAACAAAATATTGAAGTTGTCACTAATTTTTATAATTTTTTTTATAAATTAATTTATTTAACTCATTATATTTAAAACAGATATATACATATGACTATAAATAATTAATTATTAATTATATACAATTTAATATATACACAATTTGTATAGTTATATCTTATTTTTTAATTTGAAAGAAATTAAATGACTTATTTTTTATCATAACAAATCTCATTTTTTTATTTTAAAATATCTCTAAAATAAAGATAACTAGTGTGTGTGTGTGTGTGTGTGTGTGTGTAAATTTTATCTATTCATTTTGGGTTTTTATAATTGCAGCATGAAAAAAAATATGTAAAAAATAATGTTAATAATTATTTACATTATTTTATTTTAATATTATTTTTAAATGGATTTTATTGATTATAGGTAACCTTGCCCCCCACCGGCCATAATCTCCAGAGCCGTCCCTGGGGATTCTTCCATGATCTTGCAAGCATTATCGGGTGTTTTTATTATTATTATTATTTATTCTTTTATCAATATCGGGTGTTTTCAATTAAGATCTCACAGCCGTGTGCATAATAAACCTCTGGGATTGGCTGACAGGGCCAAAAGTTCAACATTATATTTGATGAAGATTAGGTTTTCTTTGACGGGTATCTTTTTTAAAAAAAAAAACAAATAATAATAAAGCAACATAACTTTTAGATGTGGCAAGTAAGTGCTTGGCCTAACAAGCCGGCAGATGCATACATACAATGGATACTTGCGTTTGATGCTTTTTCCTAAGTCATTATGCTTGTTTTTTTTTTTTTTTTTAATCCTTATTTTAGTTGAAACTGATGAGACATCTGCACCAGCCTCGTTGGCACGAGGGCTACTGCTAGATGGGGAGTGTAGCCTCTGTGTTTTGTCTCTCTGTGATTGCATTTATATCATCATCCTTTTTTTCAGATATCGGATCATCGTTCTGCGTTGTGATGCTTCTTTTCTACCCTTTTTTGTTTTTCCCCAGCTTTTTGTCTCGCGACATGGGAGACAATGGTAACGCAAAATCACGGCTGTTTGTTGCTAATTGGATGCTTTTCATTTTTCTTTGCTTTTAAGTTCTTTCGTGCTAGCAAAGACGTCATGTAAATTTTAAACCCAGTCACTTTGGTTGCTCTTCGTTTGGGTAACAGGCAGTTCCAACCAAAACTTCTAAATTTTATCTGCTTTGACCCAACTGAACTTACTTGCATCATTACATTTTGTCTCACAAAAGATGGTCACAAAAATGCTGACTACTGCACTTATAATTAAAGCTCAAAATTCTTTTCAGGACACATTCTATGTGGGGGGTGATGAAACTACGGATTTTTTCATTGCTCAGAGAATTTGACCATGGCCTTCCCAATAATTTCTAGACGCAGTGAGAAAGTTGACTGTTTGGTGAAAATGAAGATGTCCGTGTTTACCCCGTACTTCATATTTTGTGCTATCTCAAAGGTACCTTATCTCATTTTCTTATTGCACCCATCTTTCCGCATCATCCTATTTGGAGCTCTGTGGATACTCTAATTGTTGACTTGGGCGATGATTCTATTGATCAATACTCTACCATTGGGTTATGTTTTTTTTCTTTTTTGGTAATTTTCTTATTATTCAGAGAAACAAAAAAAATAAACAATTCTATTTTGTTTAATGCTGAAGAAGTTAAATATTGAATGCTCGTCGATGTTACTTTTGAACTCTTATAATTATATTGACTATTATAGAAGGTAAGGAATCAAACTATCATTAACTATTATTATTTATTGTAATAATTACAGTGTTATTAAAATTACTTATAATGACATATTTTATAAGTAAATAAACATATTAAAAAGATTATCATTTTATTCATCATTATCTTTAATAAGGGATTCTTTCTCTTGTTCCAGTATTATCTATTTTTATCAAAATTTTAATTGTTAACTTGATTTAATAAACTAGTCAACAATTTACTATTTTGAGTTTAAGGAATATTCATCAAATATTGTATTGTTAAAATTAAAATTATATATTTTATCACATATTTATATATACTTATTTTTTTGATTCTTTTATCTATAATTTTATAAATAGAGTTTTTACCTCTATGTCAAAAAAATACTAAATAATATAATAAAAAATTAATTATTTTAATTTATTCTAATAGTGTGTTTGTTGGGATGTATATTCATCATCAATTTTTGTAACGTGACAAGCAGATATATGTTTAAACACATATTCAAATTCAGTTTATAGTCGTGGTTTACTTCCGTTCAAAGTCATCTGACTTGCAAATACGTGTCCTCGGCTTTCTTCCATGATGTCTTGGTGGAAAACACTTATTTTCAGTAACCCCACTTTCCAACCATTTTTTTTGGCAAAAAAAAGCTGAAAACCAAAAATGGCAGATCTACAACAAGCAAGTACTAATAATTACTGTCTGCTCCAACCGCAAGGAAACTTGCGCTGCATGGTAGTAGGATGGATCAATCTGGGTATCAAAAACGGAGAATATAATCATACAAATTTCATTCCATAAGTAGTCGATATATCAAACAAGATATGTATATACTTTTTGTTTATATATCTGCCCACAAGGAGCAAAGTTTAATCCCCGAAAGGAAAAGCAATAATACGGCTAATTTGTATACAAGACCACCTGGAAAGATGGTTCACTTCCATCACCAACATGCTCCATCAAAACATTCTTCACACAATCTAAAGTTCATATACTCGAAAGACCTTTGTTTTTTTTTTTTTTTTAATTTTCCCATTTTTTCCCCATCAAATCTAGCATTCTCTGGATACGACTCTTACACATGCGTCATTCAGTTTGCGTACCGTACAGACAGCGCAAAAGATCGAAAACCTTTTCCTTTTTGTTTGAATTGAAACTTCTTTATTAGGTCTATATATTATAAGTTATTCCCAACCCTCAAAAGAAGGAACGTTTGGCAGGAGCTCTGCCCGCAGCTCTCATTAAATTGGCTACTTCAAACACTCTGGCCATTTTCGTTCCTTTCTTAGCCTCAGCCGATGCCCTTCTTTCCTCTGATTTTCTGCGTGCTTTTGCCACCTCATTCTGCATCTTCTCAAGGGCTCTAGCCCTTTTCTCCTCCAGTTTCCTCTACACGTAACAATAAATACAATTAACTTCCTGTCAGACGAGAAGACGACAAATTTTGATTCTGTAATATCAAACACGTACAACAAGAAATATGTGCTTCTGCTAGCTGAAGCAACAAGAATGGAAGATCATAATGCGCCTATGAGATTTCTTTAGCACTAGGGATTATGTAATACGTAACATTACAACTTATGCCCATCACAGTATTTGCTTTACATACGAATATATCTTCCGCTTATCTGCACTAGAGTGCTCGAATTTTTTTCTTTTTTTTAAATTTCTACTCTTTCAAAGAGTAGTGGTTTTGCTTTCATGGGGCCACAACTACAACATCGAGCAACGTGAGCCACAAGCTTTCCCTTGGATTCTTTTACCTGGACATAATTCCGAATAATCCACCGCCCATTTGACCATCAGCTACCCGTATACGCTATTTTTGGCCTTTGGTCTAAACATACTCGACTTAGGTAAACACATCAGACTTACTTAAAAAAGTAACATATCATATCATCAAGTAGTTCGTATACGGGGTTATAATCATATCATCAATGATGGTTAGAATTAACATCTCTTCCATTACTCAATTATTCATAGGTATTATCATAATTCTCAAGCTTATATAATACATCGAAAGATCATCTAGTGAAGGAAAATTACCCACAAACACAATTCTACTTGAAAAGAAAAAGAAAATTATACTTGAAAAGTTAATCCTCAAGTGAAGGAAACTCACTTCAAAGAAAATTAGCCAACACCATGCAAGAAGAAGAAGAGGAGTAGGACGGATTACCCAAAAAAAAAGGAAAAAGAAAAAGAATAATCACTTGATCTCTCACTTAATTACCTCAACTTTTTTCATCCAAGAGCTTGCCTTTTGCACTTGCTCATTCTCCCACCCATTAATTATGGCTTCTTCTCTCTTGAACCTATTCATGATCTTGGCGACCTTGGCGCTCTGCCATGCAGATATCTTCGTCTCCACCTCCTCTTTTTTCACTCTCTGCACCGACATCTCGCCATGACTACCACTCACCTGATGATCCCCAAAGTGCCCCATCCTTCTTGAACTCGGTTGCGGCCCTAAGGGGTTGTTATCAGGCACAATAGCCAAAGGGTTAGTTTCTTCATGGGACATCGGATCGTCATCATCACCATCTTCTCCAATCCTAGACAACAAGCTGATCCCATTAGCAGCAACATCATTAATGTTGTTAGAGAAATAGTTGTTGGCGGTGTTACTGCTGTTGTTGGTGCCGTTACTGCTTCCCTCTATAGCGGAGCCGGCAAGAACGAGAGCATTGAACTCCCTGCTCATGGAGCTGAAGTTCTCGCTTGAACCCCCTTCACTGACCGTGGACATGGAGCGTGATCGATGGCTGCCTGTTTCCCAACGTCCCCTGGCGGCGGCGGGGGCGGCGGCTGAGGTGGGGTTAAGGCATGGATGTCACGTATGTATTCATTTTCTTGGTCATGGTGGTCATGGTGGTGATTTTGATTGCTAATTTCTCCGTTGTCTGTGCTGGTGCTGGGGGTGCTGGTGCTGGCTGTCTGAGTGCTTAGCATTGGTTTATGTGTGAAAATTTAGGACAAAGTGGCTGTTGATCCAGAAGTGAACCAAAGGGTTTAAAGATTTTCAGGTATTAGTTAAAGTTTTGTGGTTGTTTTGTTATGCTATTAAGGGTATTGTTGAACCACGCTGCTAACAATGGAAGGAAGTTTTTAAGGACCAACTTTAATTGGGATAGAAACGACACAGCACAAGCCTAAGTTTGGAAAATGAAGAAGACAATAAAAATAAAGTTCTTTTGACTTGTCAAAGAGGAAGTATCGTATTCTAGTCCCCTTCAATTTGCATAATTTGTTTATAGCCCTACATTCTATATTCTCTTCGATTGCGATGCCAGGCAAGAATTAATGTCCGAAATCCAATACCTAAACAATCCCACCAAGAAATCCAAGTGATTGGATTTTTCTTTTAGAAAAAAATTAGTCTCAATTTTTTTTTTTTGGTAAAGTTTTCGACTTATACTGATAACTTGATTTGAGGTTTACTGTAAATCATTAAAGATTACAGGTTTTTTTTTTCTATTTTCAACTAATAATACACTGTGTTGTGTTTTTGAATAATTTTTGGCCTTCATCACATCCATTGCCTTAAACAAGCTGTATTTAGATGTTTTATTTATTGGGAATGAAATGAAAATTACGCTTTTCCAATATAGTTGAAGTGAGATGGCGTGTTGGGGGTTAATGTTCAAATTAGTGAAACTAAAAGGACCGAGATGCAAAAGCCTCTCTTGTATCATTAGGCTTTCTTTGTTTAGCGAGTGTCGGCCAAAAAAATTTTGGGAGTGGCCCCACCAATGTTGGCTAGTGGGATCAAACCAATCACACATTACACACGCGTCACAGAGCGTCAAATCAAAGTTTTGTCGACGGAGACACGTGGCAATAACCACTCCAACAAGGGCCCACAGAGAACCGGTGTTTGTTCTTCTTTCCATGCAGATGCCGAAGTTGTTTTGTGCCGCTCGATTTGCCCCACACGTTTACGATCTAATTTCCGACATTTGTTTTGGTGGGTTATCAAGATCCCCACGTCTCACGTGGTAAATTAACGTTATCCCGTGTGTCACACTAACTAGTCAACTATTAAATATAATAATTATATTAATGATTCGATTATATATCTTTTGTTCATGGATGGATGGATGGATGGATGGATGGATGGAGATGGAATCCGGGTGGAGTTTCAGAGCCAATCGACGGGAAACCACAAAAGCATTCATTTGATTCAATGATCAATAAGTGTACTAATTACCTAAATTATGATGATTTCGTTGATTTTTTAATAAATTAAATCAATTTTACTAAAAAAATACGGATTAAAAATATAAATTCAATACAATAAAAAATGTTAGTCGAAATAAAGATTAGAAAAACTAAGCAATGAAGTTAATTTACAACGAAAGGAATGCACATTTGAGTTCTTTATCAACTTTGGAGTTTGATTTAATGGACCACAAGTATAATAATTATGTGAAATTTTGGTCATCTTGACAGCCCTTTTAGTAAATTAACTAAATTTTATTATTAAAAAAATGCACTGTAAAGTAAATATCTGATATGTGTCATATAATCTAAATTATGTCATGATTGATTGTTCAACAATTAATAGAAATTCTCAAATACAAAAACAAAACTCAAAATAACCGTAGACTCATGTGCGACTTCACATATTCCCTTTACGTAAGCTCGTTAATTTGACTTCTTCTTTTTTTTTTAAAGCTTTTTTGTTTCTTTAGAGCCATTTCTACGGGTAGATCAGTTTTAAAATTGTTGCACTATGTGGTATCCAACCCTAAAATATGAATTCTGATACAAAATGAAAAGTTAGCCGAAAACAAAGATTAATAGAGTTAACAATGGGAGCAAAAAAACAAAAAAAAAAAAAAAAAGGAAGGGCCCATTTAGGTTTTGTGTTTTTATATATATATATATATCAAATTCGGAGTTAATTAATGTAATGATGTAATGGAAACATAGAACGAGGCAGTGGAATGTAGCATGTGTCCACTTGAAAAAAAAAAAAAAAAAAAAAAAAAAAAAAGAAAAAAAAGTTGGCCACAAGTGCTGTTGCTGGGGAGTCACGACAAGGCGGGGGAGAATTTTGCGCGCGGAGAGCGACTTCCCGATAATGCGCGTTTGGTGGGGGCCGCCGCCCCGCCCCGGTGGGTGGCGGGGGAGGGGAGGGGAGGGGAGGGAGTGGGGGGAAGGAAACCCAAACAAATACAATTGACGACATGCATGCATTAACACTGTGGGGTTCCCATTTCGGCCAATCCAAATGCCACCAGCGTCAGCGCGAGCTATGATGAAACTTTTGGTTGGGTTACCTCAAGGACATGCAACAACCTCCGCCTCACTTTTTTTTTTTTTTTTTTAATTGGTCCTCCGATGACAAGGACCCGCCATTTATTGTGCTGTTTAGAGATACAGCTCGAACAAATGTGTTTATTTATTTATTTATTATTTTTATTTATCAATTACAATATTTATTATATCATAAAATGATTAAAAACAAAATATGTAAACTAAATTGATACATTCATTCATAAAAGGTTTAGTGATTTAATTTGATAAACTAAAACAAATTTAAATAGAAGTGAACTCAATTTATTTAAAAATTATTTAAGGCTCATATTACTATCCTTAAACATTTTGTTTAATATATCATTAAATCATGTTTATTGAGTTTATTTGGGCCTTTCAACCCAAACCCAAATCCAAATCCTCCTCAGAAACAGCAGCAAAAGGAGCCCATAACAGAACAAGCACCTAAATGAATGTAAGAAAGAGGGGGAAAGGCAGTGCAGATGAGTAGCTCTTGATTCTCGATAGATCGAAGGCTAAATACCTTGGTTGAGTTTTTTGGGAAGAGAATTGAAAAAAGTTGTGATCTTTTTCGGCTTCACCCTTAGATCTGATCTGGGGGTTGAAACAAGTTCCCCACCCCCCCACCCCAACAAAACTCCTCCAGAAATCCGCCATTTGTTTTGGTTGCTATCTCTGCAACACGGTTTCAACTTCAGGGTGGGGGACCTAGTTATATGGTATGATGACTTTTCCTTCTCCCCCGTAATAAACCATGTTTGGTTGCTCTGAAAATTTGTGGAAAAAGGTGGTTTTTCTCTGATAAATCTTGCGGAAGCTTCGCAAATGAATAAACTATCTCTTTCAACTACCTTGACTTGATTAGCTGAAATTCCCTTTGTCTCCTGACAATGCACGAATCCACATTCCTTTTTCATCCTTGGTTGGTTCAAATGTTTTGACTTTGGTTTTGCTTTGATTTAGAGAATTAGGACCTGTTTGTTTGGTGAACAATAGATTATGACTGGTGATCCATAGCCACTTGGAACTTAGTAGTGGTTACATGATATGCATTTTGATTTCAGGTTTATTGAGTTTGATTTTTCTTAGCAGTTTTCATTTTATAATGTATGAATGCGTCTATCTTCAGGCAAACCCATTGCAGTTATATTTGACCTGCATAAGGAACACTCTGGAGGCAGCCATGTGTCTGCAGGTATGTGTCACCGTGGCCCAGTGCTACCCGAACTCCAAGCATTTGGGGCTGGATATCTTAGAATTGCATTGATGTTTCTGCTCACACTGCTGCATGATTTGGAAGATAGCCCAAAAAGAAATGCTTTTTGTAACTAATTTAAAATATGCTAATTGCAGAACTTCCCTTGCCAAGAAGTTGAAAGGCATAACAAGCCAGAGATTGAACTTAAGTATGTTTATTCTATGGCCTATCGGTTTTGTAATCTCTACTTGTTGCTGAATTTTCATTTTGTCCGGGTAATGTTGTTAAAATTAGAAATGCAACTGTATAGTGGTAATATTCACAGTTCAAAACTCTTTCATGGCAAGCCCCAAAACGTCCTCCAATTAAACACTCAATTTAAATTATTGCTTCAAAGGAGTGATAGTATTACCTTTATTCTTTGCAGGACAAGCCCAGAACTCCTGTTAAATCCAGTAAGTCCCCTTGTTTATAATAGCTATAGACATGATGCAGACAAGCATGTGAAGATTCCTTTGTTCTTTATGTACACAGAATTTTCATATGCCAGCCAAGCAACCTACTGAGTCCATTTTCTGTGATTTAGTATTTTCTGTAGCAAATTATATTTTAGCAATATCCCAATTGAAAATTGTTTCAAAGTTTGTCATGGGTGCATTTTTTTTGCAGTAAAATCTATGTTTTGACTCTTTTACATTCTATTTAATTTCTCGTTGTTGTCCCTACAATTTACGATAATTTCACATAATGTGTTGCAGATCTTGATATGTAGAAATGAGGCTGAGAAATGCTTGATAGAAACATCAATCAATTCACTGCGTATAAGCCTCAAGGTAACTTGAATATCTTTAGCCAGATATTTTCATATAAATTATGGTGAATGAATTTAGTTTCCTTTCTTGCAAGTTTTTGAATTTGTCTTGGTGATGAGGTCATCATCAGGTTTGTGACTATGTTTAGCTTCCTTTCCTCATTGTGGATTCACATGGTTAACAGGCAAGAGCTGAAATGTAGAAGTTTAGCTTCCTCTTGAGACAATATTCACAATTCTTCTATGTTGATAAAGTCATGGGGAAAGCTTTCAGTTGCCCTTCCCTTTGTTTTGATTTCTTATTTTCTTTTTCTGAGTGGGTTGGGAAACAAGGAATGGTGCGGTGCAAAGCCTTTTTCAGACTGGTATAAAGGAAAGGAGCAAGGAAAAATAAAAATAAATGTTCTGCAGTTGTAAAACTTTTTCCCTAAATAAACCCCAATGCACCCATATTTTGGGTCCTAAATAATATCTTTATTTTGCTAATCAGATAGAATACTTTCTCATACTCTTACCCTTCCTCACTTCAAATCTCCCAAGTATGGTTACATACATGACAATGCTAGAACAACTGTTCAAATCAAGGGCCTGTTTGGTTCTTTTTGATGGCTGATGACCAACAGCTAGTGACTAGTAGCAGGCGAATGATAATTAAAAACTTTGGTTGATAAACCAATAGTGCTTGTTAAATTTAGGATGGTGGTGGACACCAATTTTGGCTTTCTGGCTCTGACATCAAAACCAAATATCCACTGGTTAAGAATGTCTATCAAACTTCAAGATGAGTGATAAGCTGCCTACTAAGTGACTTGTATTTAATTTGTTCAAGTTATCTCTTGCACATGAACTTATATGTGAATCATTATTTTCAGTGTAATGCATCTCCTCAATCATTTGCATTTCCACTACCTTTTTCTATCTTTATCCAAGATACTGATGCACAGGTGAAACAAATGCATAAAATGTGAGTCCTCTTTTTCTCATAATATGCCTATCTTATTCTTGTATAGGTAAAACAGGCAGACGAGCTTGAAAACATTCTAACTAAAAAGTTTCTGAGATTTTTGTCTATGAGGGCAGAAGCATTTCAAGTGTTGAGGCGGAAGCCAGTACAGGTACTCGTGGACTTTTTGTTAATGTGCTAAATGAGATTTATCAAATTCACTTTGCTTGAAAAAATCAAGTGGCAGCCATATACTGTTAGGAATTATAACTTTTGATTCATGGTTATACTGTAAAATAGGGAATTCTTATGTTTGAGGTGATGTTAATCTGGCTAAACCCATGATGAATTAAATGATGCCTTCACCTCTTCAACAATCTTTTTATTTTCCTGTAAGCCAGGGTTGCTAAACCTTGCTTCAATCACAGAAATGGAGAGTTTACTTTTATAGGTTATGCTAGGTTGGTCTAATTCTTCTGGCAGTATTTGCACCAACATCTGCAGTTCTTCCTTTGAAAGTAAATAGAATCTTGTAATTAATTGCTACAATTCACTTTGTAAACATGGTTCAGGAGTGAGAGACTGTATTACCTTGTATGTGCAAATGGAGATTTGTTAATGACCTTTGCTTTGCATAAGTGCTTTGTATCCCAATGCAATTGCACAATAATTACTGAAGACAGATTCTTACTTATTTCCACATTCATCTGCTTTATAATTCATTTTCATTTAGGTTCCTAGATTGGATTCTATTTACTTCCTATATTACCTGGTGACTGGTGAGTTTTTGCAACATATGAATGGTACTAATTGTTTTGGTCTCTCACTTGGCAGGGTTATGACATCAGCTTTCTCATTACAAACTACCACTGTGAAGAGATGCAGAAGCAGAAGCTCATAGATTTCATTGTGCAATTCATGGAAGTAAGAATTTTATGTGGCCTACCATTTATCTAAGTTGATTGCTTCTGATAAGATGTTTTGCAAGATATATATATATATATATGACATGAAAATAGATTAAACTCAATGGCGAGCCATGTACCTTCATTTTTTCTCTTTAACCGAATCCAATCTCTTGTAATTTGTGCCAAGAAGGAATTTGGAGTAACAATGGTCTATATATATGTAGTTTTCATGGACAAGAACCTTATAGATGTGTTTCCTCCAAGGAAAATTATTATTATCAATTTAGTATACATGAATGGTGGTCAATTCTATCTGCTTGCAACCTTCTGGGGTTTATTGCCACCCGTGTTGTCAAAAAATGCAGTAGGCTAAACTACAGAAATCTTCCTTCTATCATCTCTAACTAAATTTATAGCCCCTTTGTTTTTGAAAATTGCAATTATTTCTGCCAAAATTTGCATATACGCTGCCATTTCAGTTGCAGCAACTAATGACACAGGCTATCCATTTTGTTTTCAGTTGCAACAAGTCTTGATTGCTTGTTTTCTTGAATTGCAGGATATTGACAAGGAGATAAGTGAATTGAAAATGTCCGTAAACACACGAGGGAGGCTGGTTGCGACGGAGTATCTGAAGCAATTCATTTGATCGCCTGATATTGGGTGCTAGTCACATTAGGTTCTGTTTTTGGATGGCAAAAGCCGTCAGATTTGGTTTACCACTGAGTCCTTCCTTCCTTTTTTTTTTTAAATATTTCTTTTCTTGTTCCTTAATATGAACTTGTCGCATGGTTGTGTGTGTGTGCGCGTGCCTGCCTGCCTGCACAGATGTATTCATGTAGATGTAGGTTCTTGGTAACTATTGTGGCAGCTATCCATGACGTGCTTGGCTTGGTGCTTCAAAAGCTACAGAAAATCAATGGGAATGACGTTTCTTTGATTGTAAAATGAACGTGAAGCCGTAGAGATGTGCGGTGGGGCAGCACAAGCAAATTGGGAGAACAGAGGGAACTTGGGAAATTAAAGATAAATTTACAATCACTAAACGTTGTGGTTTGGTGATAAAAGAAGATAATATAATAAGCGTTTATAGTAAAGATCCAACAAGACATTCGTTCAATGAGATTAATGTGTGTTAAGGACGTTTGTTCCTCCGAATGTGTGCAATTTTTCTTAGCGGGTTTGGTGGGATGCTACTGTCGGTAACGTCACATCCAAGAAAGTAAAGAAAAGGGAGACTATTATTATTTCTACTTTCCCATCGGCCAATTGTCATTGGTTAGGCATATCACCAGTCGGTTCAATGGAGCTTGACGCCATAAAATCGGGATCTAAGCAGTGCAGTTTAACGTGCCAATAATCTTTTTTATGACATAAAACAATCCAAAGTCGTTGCTCCCAAGACTTTGATTGCTTTGGAAGAGGATGTATGGGTCTGACACTCCGTTCCATGATGATTCACTGACGGTGGGGACAAACGGATTGGTCAAAGAGAAGAAACTCTAGAACACCCCCTCTGCCCATGCCCCGTCACAGTCATGTCACTTAGACCCAAAATTTAGTTTTGCCGTCCCACTTGGAATTCCCCGTGGGATTGGCCGACAGTCACGCACATTTTCCTTCTCTTTCAAGTCCCCCCTCCTGCTGGGGGGTGTTCCCAAAAAAAAAAAAAAGGCGAAAAGTGTTTTCACCAACCAATAATACTGAATTAAATTGAAATTGAATTTTTAGCTAATCGGATTAATTTTATAATTAATTAATTAAATTAAAAAGTTAAAATTTTTATTTTTAGAATTTTTAATATTAAAAAATTATGATTAATTGAATTGAATTGAAATATTATTTATATTTACATATGTATTTTTTATTCTAATAAGAAGAAAAAATATTACTAATACAATTATTAATGAAAAATAAACATTGATAAAGTATAATTATATTTTAAATAGTCAATATATATATCACAATAATTGTAATTTTCTTTTAAAAATACATCCAAAAAATATATTTCTCATATTTAAACTAGAATATTTAATTTTTTAAATTTAATTTGATTGGCGAGCACCGAACTAAAAAATTTTTATTAACCAAAATTTAAGTTTGGGAACAATTTTCAATGTATGATAAATGAAATTTTTTCTTAGTATTTTTGTAGTTTAGTTCAAGTAACTGAACTGTACACAATTTCACCTCCTACTCCAACAAACAAGGCTTGGATTAAGATTTGAGTACATAATTTGGCCAATCTTAAACCATTCTTATCTTCTTTAACAGTAGGAATTTGAAAAAAAAAAAAAAACAATTATTAGCAAAACTTATTTGACGTACAATGAAAATCATTTTGTCTAATTATTTTTCACAATTACTGTTAAACCAGCACTCAAATGCATTTTTCCATTCGAAAGAAACTTTTATTGTATTAAAAAAATTCGATAAAAAATATAATTACTGTATTTGAAGTAATAAAAAAATTTCTTTATTTTTTTCACAAAACGTTTGTTTTGACCATTGAGTTGAACAACAATTGAACAAACAATGTACAAAATGACTTGATTTATATATATATATATATATATAATCAACTTTAGCATTACAATTTAAAAAAAAAAAAAAGGAAGAAGAAGAAGAAGAAGAAAGTTTGAGGGTTCGATTAGTAATAATATAAATTTTTTGGAAGCAAATTGGTCAATATGAGACAACGTGAATGTGCAAAACCATATGAGACAGCTGCTGGAAACCAAACTCCTTATTTGTGGAATTTGAGCTTTTCAAGTTCAAACTTCAAAGTGATTTTGACCAAAAAAAAAAAAAAGTTAACACTTTAAAAATCATTTTAATTAAGTCTAAAAAAAAGAATATTTAGTATCTTTATTTCCAGAATAAAAAGTGTTTTTTTTTCAAGTAGGGTCCAAAATAAAAAATATATTTTTTCTTGGAAATTAAAGTATAACGACTCCTCTCTTTTTTTTTTTTTTTTTCCAGGAAGATATAACAATTCAATCGAAATTTGCATAATTTGTGACATACAAAGATGTTACTGCCATTTTTGGTAAAAGCATACGGAGAATTTGCTTAGTGGCCCACCCAATAGCACCAAAAAAAAAAAAAAAAAAAGGGTAGTGGCCCAGCCAAAACTGAAGTCCCGTTTGCCGCCGTGACTATCTCAAGATTCGCAGAGCACTACAAATAAAAATAAACTAAAATTCCAAAAACATAATAAAAATATAAATTAAAATTATAGCAGGAGACAATAGAAAAAAAAAAGTAATTAAAAAAAAAGAGAGAAGAA
Organism: Ceriops zippeliana; assembly: GCA_037897445.1. Lineage (NCBI taxonomy): Eukaryota > Viridiplantae > Streptophyta > Magnoliopsida > Malpighiales > Rhizophoraceae > Ceriops > Ceriops zippeliana. The sequence goes on along the minus strand of JBAPLH010000014.1, from coordinate 6,620,027 downwards.
GCTTCCCAACAAAATTAGAGCCGGTCTTGTTGTTTTGTGAATTCAATGCGACCCCAAAGTCACCCCCCCCCTCTCTCTCTCTCTCTCTCTCTCCCTCTCTATCGGCAGCCCACTTGCCTACAAATATGAGAAGGCTTCACAAGTTGTCTTGCACCTTCCTCTTGTATCCTAAGTTTGTTTTGATTTGACAAAATACCCAGCGAAAGCTCAAGCTTCAAACTTTAACCTTTTTTTCCATTTATATACACTATATATATATATATATATCAATACCCCAATAACCAACAAAAAAAAAAAAAAGGTGTGGATTTTGGAGAGATTTTTCTGCTTATATTCACAGGTACATACATCGGTCTCAATCTGTTTCTTTGTATTTTTGTCTTGATCAGTACATTGTATCAGTCTTCGATGTGGGTTTGGTTGAACCCAATTTATATTTTTGCTAATCTGTAATCCCATTATGTTGTTTGATGATGTTTATTGGCTTTCTCATTCTCCTAATAACGTCTCGTTGTGTCGTTTTTCTTTTTCTTTTTTTTTTTGACCACTTTTGTATAGAGTTTTCAGGGCGAAACCAGAGAAACGGTATTGAATCTTTCTGTGTGTTTCTCTTTTTCTTTGTTGGTTTTTTCTTTTTAATCTCTTATGGTTTCTTGTATGCAGATTCTTGCATTGCATTTAGTGCTAGATGGGAATCTGGGGATTTATAGAGTTTGGATTCCTGCTTTCATTTTGTAGTTGCTTTTAGTCTGCTTTTCTCAGGTTTCTTGATCTTGTTTTTGCTTGCATTAGATGATCTCTGGCAATTTGTTTGTTTTCCCTTAAATATAATATTTTGATTTTAACACGCTAGATCAAAATATTTGGATCTTTTAATCTGATCTCCTCTTTTTCCTCGTTCAGGTTTGAATCTTTTGTTGGAGGGTAGTTTCTCCATGGTGAGCTCTTCAGTTTTTGTTTCTCGGTTCTCATTGGATTCAAGCAGCTTAAAAGCAATTCAAAGCATTCTAAATATTGATAATTAATGTTGCACTGCTGTAATTTGAATTTTTTTTGTTTCATTCTGATCACCAGGGAAAGGCCCCAGCTTTCTTCGTCGATGATCTACTAAGTGAAGTTCAAAATGGACTCAGTTGGAAATCCCAAGGCTGTGAGACAGCCATCACCATCCGGGATAAAACAGTACTAACCTTTTTTTTTTTTAATTCCTCCCTTATTTAGTGATTAGTCTGGTCAGTCATCTTGCCAATTGTGAATTATTTGTATTGGTAGTATGTGATTGGCTGTGGAGATGATGAATCCATATTATCTATTGGGGTTCGAATATGTGATAAAGCTTCTGGCAAATGGTGAGTTGGTGGTTCTAGCTGAGTTTTACTTTCTTTGGGTTTTGGTTTGGAGTTTGGATTACTCATTATGAAAGAGTATGAAAATTTTCAGGGTAATTCCTGCTGTGCTAGGAACAAAACCTGGGCCATGCAAAGCCCACTCAGCTGTGTCCTTGAATGAAGATCGGATTTTAATTATTAAGGAGGGATGCACCCCAGATGACTGCATTTGGTTCCTCGAGGTTGGTATTTCAAAACTTGTTCTTCTCAAGATTGAAATAGAATAATATTGTGCTTTCCTTTGTTTTCTTAACATGTGAAGTTGAAAAGATCTTGTATTTCCATACTTTCTGAAAATGCAAAAAACACTTGTCTCAGATGTCATTAAGACAATGAGATTGGCTGTATCTGTGAACTACTTAAGCCTTAGCCAAATGTCCTGGATTTGGTATTCTTGTTAATCTTTGATCTTTAACATGTTTAATTTGCTTTATTGGCAGGTGGACACTCCTTACGTCAGGGAACAGAAAAAAACTTTGGGGACTGATGTTGTTGCCTTCAGTAAGGGCGTCAGAGGTGCTGCTGAGAAGCCAATTGTCATCAGTGGTCCTTCTGGAGTGGGCAAGGGAACATTGATATCCATGCTCATGAAAGAATTTCCATCCACTTTTGGATTTTCAGTGAGCCACACAACCCGTGCACCTCGTGGCATGGAAAAGGATGGGCTTCACTATCATTTCACAGAACGGAGTGTTATGGAGAAAGATATAAATGATGGGAAATTTCTTGAGTTTGCTTCTGTTCATGGAAATCTCTATGGAACCAGTATTGAAGCTGTTGAGGTAGTAACTGATGCAGGAAAGGTAAAAAAGATGCCGCGTATTACTTAAATCTAAATTCATAGGCACGGATCTGAATGTTCTTAAGTGTGGATATGCCTAAGCCAGTGAAAGAAAACTCAACATCCCATAGAAAAGTAGGTAGATTATACATGTTTACGTGCCAGGCTAATCCAAATTTGATTCTCAATTCTAAACACTGTGCAACTCAATGGAGAACTGACTTCTCAAAGAAGTCTTTTGTGTTGGTACTTGGATTCTATCATGCATCTTATGAGCATTTTCATAGTCCCTGTTCTTGGTGAAATGTGAGGAGGAGATTTACGTGTCTTTGCAATTAATATTTAGCTATTGATCTAGTGCATTGGATCTGTATGTTTAATAAATGCAAAACTTTGTTTCTCATATTGAAGGCAACAATTTTCGACCTCTAAAATGCTTTTGATGTCCTCTCTATATTGGCTGTAGAGATGCATTCTTGATATCGATGTTCAAGGGGCAAGATCCGTGAGGGCTAGTTCTCTGGATGCAATTTTCATCTTCATATGTCCTCCGTCTCTGGAAGAGCTCGAGAAGCGCCTCCGTGCAAGGTGAGTAAAAAATGCCCCAGTATATTAGTTATCTTCATGCTTGCACCTTCCTACACCCATTCTAACTTGAAACGTGTTAATAGGGGAACTGAGGCAGAGGAGCAGATTCTTAAGCGACTTTGTAATGCCAGGGCAGAGATTGAGCAAGGAAAAGCTTTGAGTATCTTTCATCACATCTTATATAACGATAAACTTGAAGAATGTTATGAGAACCTTAAGGTAGTCCTCTATCAACATCATTTCCACACCATAGAATTTGCCAAATGTGATAAGATTCTGATTTTTGTGTCTTGATATTGTGTAGAAAATCCTGGGATTAGAGGGAACTACAGGAGCTTCTCAGAAATCATGTAAGATTTTCCTGCTAAAACAGAATGCGCTTTGTTTTATTTGTGTCATTGCATCGGTTCCCTGCAATATTTTTCATGCTTAGAAGCACAAGTTATGTGTTGCTTCATCGATCCAGCACCTCGAGGGATTGACCTGCCTGTGCATCATTCAATATCCAAAACGCATGACAAAATCATCATCAGATGTGGGACACCTGAACCAGAAAAAGAAGCAGAGAAATCGTAAGTCTCATTATATCTTTTGTTCTTCACCTCTTCATTTTGTTTACTTGCGATGGCATAAAGCAGATAACATTTGTTTTAACTTTACATCATTCTGTGGATTTGAAGCAGAATTGTGTTGGATGTATCCTCAATTAAGGGAGGGGCGCCCAGACGGACAAGAGGGCTTCGCGTTTATGATATGAACTCACTTTCAGGTGGACCGAATGGGATCGATCGGCCGAGCTAACACCATGCATTCGATGATTGCTTCAACTGTGATCATTTTATTCTTCAGATATAACAAGTGACCGATGACGAAGCTCTATGGCATTGTGGCCATTATTTTCCATGCCTTGTTTTTTCTCTTTAGCTCAAATTATTATTGAACGAGGAGCCTAGGTGTAACAATAAACAAGTTCCGAGTTGCAGAAATAATTTTTCGTTTAACCCATGTCTCAACCTTTGAGTTTCTTACATTGACATATCCTTTCCTTACAATTTAAATTATTCTTTGCTTACTTGACACCAAATTAATGTTTGAACAATTTCTATGCCCTTGATAAGCAATGAGAGAAAATTCCAAGATTGTGCAGCAGATTGTAGTATTCACCCAGTGTTTGATTTACATTTTTGTTAAGGTATTTCTTTCCTTGGGAGACTAATATTCAAAATAAATAAATAAATAAATAAAGGGATCCTTTTTGTTTTTTGAGTTAAAACTTAATAAACACTTTTAAAAATTTTATTCTCATAAAATTTAAACATTTTTGTTAATATGTGTGATAACTATTTTATGACATCTTTTGTTCTTTCATTTTTTTTCTCTTTTAAAAACTGTTATCTATTTATCTTGTAACTAAATATTTTAAAGTAACACTTGTACTTATAAAAAAATGATGATAATAATAATTTTTATATATTTTTAATCTTTATTTCCTTTCAGAGCTCATTTTTAAATTAAAATCTTGATAATATTAACTAGTTTATTTAATTTTGATATATTTAATCTTGAGTACACGTATAATAGTGTAAATTGAAACATGATACTCAATAAAATTAAATTTCATAATATTTGAATTTTATAATTTTTTTTCAATTAAAAAAAATTATAATTAATATAATTATGAGGTAGGGAATTAATTGTTAAAATTAAAAATTAGAACAATTTTATAATGTTAATTGAAACCCAAAAAAAAAAACACACACACACACACACACACACACACACAATAGTTAGAACAACTTAAAATGCATTGAATCCTTTAAATCTTTATAGCTAATGCAATTTTCTCGTACTTGAAGAAAACAAATTAAGTTTACGCAAAGTATTTTAGGATATATTAATCTTTATACACAATCTTCCTGTAACGTAATGAAGAAGAATTTTTGCTTTTCTTATATTATCACCTGTATATATATATATATATATATATATATATATAATTTTATCTGCAAGTCTTACTATTGGCCCCGCCCGTTTCTAGGTCCGCCCCTGGATGCAGGTGTGCACGCCGCTGATGTCGAGCTGATCATCCTGCCTTTTAAGGCACGTCGCTTGTTTTGCAGCACTTAAATTTTGTGGGACAGGGAATCCATTAAAAATTGGGTGGCTACCTCTCCCGTTAGGTTCACCTTTAAATGCTCGCCTACTGCTAAGCCCACCTCTCATCAGAATGTACAGAATATATGCCGGAAAGCCGTCTTTTTCCGAAGATTGCGTTTGCTTCTGATCCGTTTTTAACTTCCCAAGCGCACACTTTTTAAGAGGATGTCTTGTAGTCTACGAGGGTTTAGGTTTTCACTTTCAAAATTTTGAATTTTAATATTATAAACAGATATTATATATATATATAACTCATTAAAAATAGCATAAAATATAAATACGATAATACTTTGTAACGAAATTATGATATTTTTATTAAAGAATACATAAAAAAAATTTATATTTTGAATGTACTAGTTTTCACATTTGTGAATTCAGATTACGGTTACTTGTTATCATCATTTTTAACTTGTTTTTGATGAAAAAATTTATTACTTAAATATTATTAGATTTGAACAAAAATTTCTCTTACATTTAATTTAATATTAATGAATTTAAACTAATTTCATATGATTCTACAATAACTCTTTATTGTTAGGTCCAAATAAAGGTGAGAAGGATCAAATTCAGGCCCATTAGAATACGCCGAATGACCAATTATGTAAATTTGGTCGCGTTATCTTGTCAAGGATGTTAACCCCTTTTTGCTGCTTGAGGTAGCGTCCATCCTACTTAGTGGACAAGTGTAGATGGTTCCAAGACCAAAAATAAAGGCTTCCATTCTTGGAATCATCACCATTTAAATTCCTCACAGCCTGCAAGCAACAAAAATTCCTCAACTTCCATCAAATATCCCAGTAATCATCGAACTCACGTGAAAGAGCACAAGCACCGCATCTTGTCTTGTTCATGAAGGACAAGGGATTAAGAACATGAACTTTAATAAGCAATCAGAATTGCTTTTGTGAAAGCCTCGAACAGAAATTGATACATCAGTTCCTAAGATCAGGTGCAAATAACTCGTTTCTTTTGCCTTGCCCCGTGGCAAAGAATCAGACTAAAGTCTGATAGCAACTCACCACATTTATCGGTGTTAGAAAACTTATTGAAACGGATGTATACTAACTTTCACGAGAAAGTGTAGAAAATTTTAAATTATATAAATATGATTATTAAGTAGTATTAAAATCTACCACTATATGTTGTAGAATCCTTAACTTGATTTACAATGTCAAAAACTTTTGGTTTCATGGCTTTGTATATGTTCAAGAATATCAACAAAAATATTAATAAATTTAATGTAGAAAAATATAATAAAATTTTATACATTCCAACAAATTACTTAAAAAAAAAAAAATTAATAGCTGTGGTACCATGCCATACCCGTGGCAAAATTACTCTAAAACCTAATTTCGGAATGCTAATGTCAAAACAATACTGCACATTCTAAAGTGTTTCAATGTTAAAAGTGATTCATTTAATTAATATGGCCTGGCCTAAATAAAGCTGATGATAGTAGGGTTCGAGTAGCTGATAACTGCGTGGAAGATACCGTTTTTATTTCAAAGCAATTTGAATTTCTTGGAAGATACTTCTGAGGATGGCAGATGATGGGTCGTTAATGCAGTTTTCAGTTGTAAAAGGACCTGTCAAATTGCCTTGGAACTGTGGTACCGAAAGTCCCTCAGCTGGCTGGCAAAATGGCATGGCTGAGGGCTGCGGATAGGACCTCGAGTGATCTTGTGATGGAGACATGAAAGGGCCTCGGTTATTCTTCTATAGCCTGCCAACTTATTGGCAAAGTGGGGGGTGGGGAACAGTGAGAAAGAAAAGACTGATATTTTTTTGGGATTTTATTATCCCCTATACATGTTCAATAAATGAAGGTACGCCTGTAGGTGTAGGATTGTACTGGGAAGCTTCCGCCATAGACAATGACCCAAAAACACTGGCATTTGTTGGAGGCTGGGCCACGGATGGAGACAGCTATTGGTCGCTTCTGCAAATGTTTCTCGACGGCTTGCACTCTTGCCAGTTGATGGAATTGCATATTGTCGACATCCCATTTCCTGGCACATGCCGAACAGATTGAAGTAGTTTATTAGCGTCTGCAGGGGTACAATTCAATTTTCAGGGAGTCTTCTTTGTCTTCATTAAAAATAAGTGTCTTTTCTTTTGTTTATTTGGAATACAAAATCCCACGTTGTCGAGTAGCTTTAGGTATGTTTGAAAGAGCAAAAAATGTACGGTTATGTCAACAATTTTTACAAAATGACAGGTTACAACGCTGTCTTATTAAGCCATGGGAAAGAAAACGATATTAATGGTAAACAAATCTTGATACTTTGTACCATATAAAGTGAAAAGATTAAAAAAAAAAATCTCCTTATTGTTTAATTAAACAATTTTGCGTTGATAAAAAAGAAAATTGCCTTGATTTTAACCAATTGATTTAAGCATTAATCACGGGATACTTCATATGTCTAAATGAGTATCAGAAATGTATTTTCATTTACCCTATTATTCATTACTAAGTTATGTTGTGCTGTAGAAAAGTAAATAGCACAACACCTTAATCAGTTGATCTTTTATATATAATACGTTAAAATGCCAATCTTTCCAGTTAGTTATGAAAATTATTATTAGCTAATGAGGTAGCATTGTAATTACTTGGTTCATTCGTGTGCATGGCAGGCAGAATCTAATCCTCTCTTTTCTCCCTCTATCTCTCTCTCTCTCTCTCTCTCTCTCTCTCTCTCTCTCTCTCTCTCTCTCTCTCTTAATTTTAATTTTTTTTTATTTTAATCCCATCGCATTCCAGTTAATGGAGATGGTTGGACTTTGTAGCCCACATTGTTTTCACTTTTGGATCTTAAACCCAAGAAAAAACCCATGGGCTCACTATTTTTCCCATAACACAGACAATTAGTTTAGCAATGAACCCCTCCAACCTTTGAATTGGAATATGTAAAATAGCTTGAAACAGTTCATTTTTGGAGACTAATTGAAGCAAATGGAATTTTGGCATGACAAAATATTGACTGAAAACGTAGAGAAGAAAGCACGTTGATGACGAGGAAAATCTCTTAGGCACGACCTCTCACCCCCGTAATTCTTACTTGAAATAAGGAATGTAATTCAAGAAAATCTGAAAATGGTGCGCATATAACTTTATTCGCACTTATCATTAGGCTGCCTATGGGTGGCTGTGTCACTGAAAGTGCAAGGAGTAAGAAGAGCTCTGTATTAAGGTGCACAGAAAGAGATGGGATACATTCTTTGTAAGCACTTCGAGCGAGCCAGCCTTCTCTTTTTCGTTGGAGCTGGTGGACTTGGCAACAACTTGGGTATTTTAAATCTTTTGAGCCTTTGGTGTATAGAAAAATGCCTGCACTAGTGTCTGTGCCGTCATGGCAACTGGTGATATTTGCACAGCGTGGCCCTTTTCAGCTCTCAGAACTACAAGTGTAATCCAAGCTTTTTTGACTTACCTTCCTCCCCCCACGTATGCTGCTCCCCTTGCATTTGATTGTGCCATCTAAGAGTAAAAGCACACAAGAGTACATGATGCTGTCAAGTGGATGTTACGGAATGCATTTACAAATGAGAATGTGGTGTAAAGGGGACAAAAAAATTGGCTATATATTATTGTTTCTACAAATGTGGAAGGCATGCAGTTCTTGCAACATAGCAACAGGAACATCCCGGAAACCCCATTGCAAAATCATTTAAAAATTTTGAAAGTTGCAGTCATAACAATTAAGTAAATCTAACACCATACTACAGTAGCAATTAACTGCTACCACTTAAAGAAAGCTTTATGGAAATTCTGCCAACCCCCCCTGCTAAGATTATACACTTTCTGCTAGACAGGAAATAGCCAGGTAACCCTTCTGAAAATATTCTGCTTCTTATGCTTCTAGTATAAAAAGAGGAGAGAATGCAGGGGCAAGGCACTATGTTTTAATTAGTGAGAGGTTATAAAATGTAGAAAAGCAACGTACCATAAAATTATCAGTAGCTGGATTGTAAAACGGAATGATTAATAGTTAATAGTCTAGTGCAGTGTCAGCTGGGGAAAATTGGTATCACAGATGAAGTTAGAGCCAGATTACTATAAACACAAAAGGGTAAAAAAAAAAAAGGATCAGGTTCTCAAAGCTCAGCTGGATTCTTTGGTTCCCAGCTGGACTATGGTGAATCTCCTCGCCGTAAACTCCAGCATTTGAAAGGAGGAGGCGGCGAATCAACTGCCAATGTACCCTCCAATACCTTCACTACCTCACCCATGGAAGGTCTTGTGCGTTCATCAATTTGAAGGCACCAAAATGCAATCCTCAATACTCGTTCCAGCTCTTGTATGTCCACCCCACTGTCAATTCTTCTGTCTACCAGCCTCTCTGGGTGCCCCTCAAACCATTCCTTATAGATCCATTCACAACCATCATCGATAACCGGAGACCCAGTAACCAGTATCAACACTATCTTACCAAAATCCTCCACATCTTTCTCCCCACCAACTGATGCCTGACAATGAAGTAATCCCAACCCAAATTCACTCACTTTGGCATCTAGATTTTTCTCTAAAATTACATTTTCACATTTCAGATTTCCATGGCTTATAAATTCCCTGCATTCCATGTGCAAGTAACAAATAGCCCTTGCCACACTCAAGCATATGTCAATTCTCCTTCTCCAAGTCAGTCTCTTACTCAGCTCCTCTTCTTCAATATATTTTTCCATGGAGCCATATTTAAAATATTCATAGACCAAAAACCTGTGGCCAAAATCACAACAGTATCCATGCAACTTCACCAGGTTTTTATGATGTATGCTTCCTATTTTTGAAACCACAGCTCTGAACTTCTTTTCTCCTACCCTTGTTTCCATTTCTTTAATAGCTACTGGCTGATGGTCTGCAAGCATGCCTCTGTACATCTTTGGACCAATGCGGTGCTCAAAATTCCTAGTGATATCCTTGATTTCATCAAAGGATAATATCATCAAACCCTTTGAATTATGGCACTTGTAAGCTAATGCAACTTTCTTTTGAATCAGGCTCCTCCTCCTACATATAAAGAAACAAAATCCCAGCTGAACTACAATAAATACAATGCATGTGCATGATGCTACTGCAATTAAGCAAGGAAAGCACAACTTGGGTGACTGTTTGACTGGGGATTGTGGAGCTGAAGATTTTGCCAAATTGGGATCAACAGCCAGTGGATCAGAACATTTCTTGACAAAAGATATTGAACTTAAAGAGGGGTCAGAATACCCAGAGTAGTATCGAGTAGTCTTCATCCTGCACTGAGCAGTTCCATCATTTGTGTAGGTCACTGCTGTGCAAGTTGGGTCCTGCAAGCATAAGTTTCTACATTGCTCTATGCTAGTTCGGTTGATTAAATCATTTGGCGGATATATCTGATAAAGAAAGGTGTGTTCATATCTAACCATGTCAAAATCACACATGCAATCTTGTGCAAAACATTTCGAGTTTGGATCAGAGGTGGACTTAAATGGGCATTGGCATTGAGGGGAACCCGATGCATTAAAAGCACAAATCCCTTGCTGGCCACAGGTTGCAAACACTTTGCACTGGTTCTCAACTGCTTGCCAAGCTGACCTCCACAGCTTTGCATCTTTTACCCAGGAGTACATCCTCAAATTACCATCAACATCTAGTCTAAGCAACCGAAAATCTATTCCATCATCATGGTCTCCTCCACTGACTGACCAAACAGGCTCCAAATTTTGGTTCACAATTTGCAGGACTCCGCCAGAGCTTAGCATAGCACTAACATTTGAAGTAGATGGATTTCCACCTGTCCAATAAATGACATTACTTTCCCACTTTAGCTGCAACTCACCAGAAGCATCCATGCTAAGACTGTAGTAGCTGGAAATAGAATTTTTGCTGCCAGCTCTTAGTGTTTGATGGACAGAGAGACTCTGGCCTGTAAGGAGCGTGTCTGTGGGATAATCAAAGCTCTGCCAAACAACATCTTTCTTTCCATTCAATAGAACAAGGTTGCCATCCTCACGAAGAAGGGCTGAAACAACAGCTAAGTGGCTGGTGTTACTAGTCCATACAAATTCCTTCAAGTTATCAAACAGTAGAAGGTCCCCCTTATGGGAAAGCTGGAAATAGGACTTCTCCCCAACTGTGATATCAGCTCCAACCACCCAAACAACAGTTTGCTTGCTGGCAGCAATAGATTCAGAATTGAAACGAATCCCAACACTATACTCGTTAGGCTGCCGGGCATGGTTGAAGAATCCAAAGGCAAAATTGCCATGGTTGGAGACCCAAGTTTTATTATCCCCAACAGAGAGCTTTGAACCCAAGGGCACTTGTGAAATAGCAACATGAACCAGATGGAAACCAAGGCAGACACATAGCACGAAACATCGAACGGTGAAGAATTTGTCATGTCCAAGCATGCTTGATATGCTTGTTCTGCAAAAGCAAACAAGGAAAGAGTTGAGCAATAACTTAGAGATCTATGAGGAATCACCAGTATTATAGGCATTAAAGGATTTCATTCAATTTTGAACGTGAAGAGTTGCAAAAGAAGTTTACAATGAGGCAAAATATAACAACACTTGTACAACTCAAAGAAATGAAAAATTCAAGAGTTTGGCAGATGAAATGACAACTAAAGTCGAAAACCCACAAATTCAATAAGCCGAAATGGAGTATCACCTTGACCTCAAACACAAGTATCACATGTTTCCTTTTGTGCCAATAAACAAAACACATAAGTTAGCATCCTATATTTGACCAGAGAATTTAGAATGCGAAGAAACTTATGAATGTGGAAGCAAGTAACCTATCAAAATCAAAGTACCTGTTGAGAAAAAGGAGATACAAAGTAGAAAAACTATATATTTATATATATTGAAAAAGGGCCCCCTTTTTTTTTCCATTATCTCATCTATTTAATGGAGATGGCAAGTGGGTATTGGATTGAAATTTAAAAGCAGATAATGGGACCCAAATTAGGACAATGGGAATGCAAGCGACAGGCAAATGCAATCACTTTCAGGTTGGGATCCAGAGAATCATACAGTAGCAGGGGGAAGATTCCCGCTTGGACAAGGCATTTGACAAACCAAAAAGACTGAAATTACGAAGGAAACAAAACCCAGTTATCAGAAATAAGAAACCAAACATCTGAACGAGCACATCGGTGTCTGTCTCTCAAAGAAAATATATTTCCAGGAAGACGTAAAAATAAACAAAAAATTATCGTACACAGTATCAGAGTCTTTTAGCCAAAAACAAAAAAAAAAAAAAAAAAAAAAAAAAAAAAAAAAGAAAGGATGAAAAAGCAGACCTTAAAGTGAAGCACTTGTTCAACCCTTCAGCCTCTTTTAGTTTTACAAAGCAATTCAAACAAAGGAGGAGAAGAGGGCACCACAATGCCACGAGCCAACATAACTGACTTCAACTTCAAGAGAAACAGTGGAGAGAGGAAGATAAGCTACCATTGAAAAATGGGAGCGGAAAATTAATGGGGTGTACAGAGGAGAGACAGAGTGGACTGGAAAACAATGGCAGTCAAAATGACACAGACAGACATAGTGACCTGAAACCGAAAGACAGAGGCTTTGAGTCCCACTGATGGTGAAAGAGAAGATGCTTATGCAAGACAGCACGACAGAAGCAGTAATAAATTGTCAAACAATCATTTAATTTCTCCCTCGGATATAATGAATTACAATTCATATTTACTAATTTGATTTTTCCAACTACCATATTACCATCAGCGACTAATACAAGGACTCAAAGGCTCTGTGTTAAATTAAATAAATAGCCTAAATTGTTGTCTAATTAAAAGTGGAGGAAATCGGGTGTCGACCAAAATGAAAGAAATAGATTAAAAGAACAACAAAAAAATAAAAGTTTCAAGCCTTTTCTTCCTTAATTTTTAATTAGTCAAAATTATAAGGGATAAAATAAAAATTTATCAAGAGAGGACAAAAAAAAAAAAAAACAAAACAAAACAAAACGCTTTTTTGGAATAATATCTGCAAATGAGATTGATTTCTAAGAGTATTGTGATATATAATTTAATTTATATTTGCTTTTTAAATCTGATTGCATATTTCTTTAAATTGAGATAGTTTAGATTATTATTTCCCAATTCATATGACACGTTTCGGTTCACCAACCCCTTTCGGTTCTGCGCATGTACTACGTAGGAAACGTTTTGTACCTCTTCCTTGAAGATGTTTTAAAAACATTAAATTACCCTTAATTTTTTAAGAATAAATAATTATTTTTAAAGCTCGACTTTGAAATTACATTCTTTATTAAAATGATCTTTGGATGACAATTTCTACTGAACATTCTAAGTTAAGGAAATGCCTCTTTATATATATATATATTTATTTATTTATTTATTTATTTATTTTATTTTTCAAATTTTTGATTATTAGAGTTAGCTTTTTTTTTTTTTTGAAAATTACGATTTTTTATAGAAAGGAAAACAGTAACTGTTAGTTATAATAATTTTTTTTGGTTATATTTTAAAATTTACACTTAAATTAGAATATGTTAATTGCAAAATTTTGTTCTTGCCGTCTTTTTTCTGGTGTGCTGTAGATTAACGTTTTACTGTCCAAAAGGGTTGCACAAAAGTTCTGTGCCCCAGGCTTCGTTGAAAGGTTGAAGAATCTAAGTCAGCTAGCTGTATGTTGGTAGTCTCGTCTGCATCAAATCGTACCGACCAATTCAGCTCAAATAAATAAGAATAAAAACTAGTATAATAAATTCTTTTAATTAATTTTATTTATTTGTAAAATATATTCATTTATATTTTTTATTTAATGTTATTAAAATTTTTGTGAGTATTGATATATATATATATAAGAATATAATTTCATAGTAGAGATAAAATTTATCTATTTATGTGAGATTAAATTATATATTAGACAAATAATGTTGCTTTTATTATGATGAAAAAAAAAAAAACTCTGGACTATAATTTATAATTTGATTTTAAATCCACTTCGGACCCCAACCTCTTAAAGTTCGTGCGCGTGACGATCAAAGCTTTGACAGCTTTTTTATCGTACGTTCAACGGGAGGCCAGCTCATCGCTTTTGAGATTGTCAGAATTCCAGCGGCGCAACTGCCCTCTCATTTTTAGGAGAAAAATAAAACTTAAATACACTCAAACATAATATATTCAAATAAATATAAAAATTATTTATATTTGTTTACTTTTGAATTCAATTAAACGAATTTTTTTTTTTTATTTTATGAAACTACCATTGCTTCACCACTATAATACAAGATTTTTTTGTTTTAAAAATAACTTATAATGCTTATTAATTGATCTCTTTATAAGCATAATCAGATTATTATGCTGTTTGTTGTTGAGTCCGTATCAAATTTTGTACAAAATCAAGATGGAAAATCACCAGAAATAGATCATCATAATATTGGTATTATGAACACAAAGTTATACATAGAAAAAAAAAAATTGTTATTAGTGACATTACATACCTATATATTTTCTATTTTTTTATGAATTAAAAACATATTTTATACTTCATATAGTCTCACTAATGTCTGAAAAAGAAAAAAAAAAAAAAAAACCAAGGCAATCGATTCTTCTTCTTTTTTTTTTATAAAAAAAAAAATTCAAAGAAAAACAAGGCAAATTTATTGTAGTTGCATTGCAGGACACAACAGACAGACAGCTTGATAAGGGCTCCAAAAGGATACGGACCATTACCTTTTTTTTTTTATTTTTTAAAAATAATTTATTAAAATATACAATATCTATCCTATTTATAAAATATTTATAAACTCCTACAAATGGACACGGACCATTACCTTATTCGTACCCCGAAAAAGGGCTTTGCTTTTTCTTTCTTTTGTTTTTTTTTTTTTTTAAAAAAGAATAACGTACTTTACAATTTTACTAAAAACAATTGTATTTTCGTACCATGCAATTAACTGATCCATAAATCAAAATCACAGGAAAAATAAAATTTATATGATGTCCTATAAAAAAACAAATTATATAACCAATTCTAAGATTACACGTATTTAAAACATATATTTAATTATATGAAATATTTTAATAAAAATTTATAACTTATAAATTAGGCATGAAGCGAATGAATCTCTTGGTGAGCGTGCGTTTTCGATTTTGAAGGGCCCAAAAGATTCCACTTTGTTTTTTTTGTCTTTGCTTTATCCTCAAAAGAATACAAAGACACACCCCCCCCCCCCACCACCCACCCCCCCGTGCCCCGTGCGGTGCATGAAAATGAATTTTTGAATGCTTTTTCTCTCCCTCTAATTCCCACTCATCGTAAATTCGTAATGGACCCACTTCACTCTCTGTAGAGCATCCGATACCAACTAGCAATCAAGAACGCCAACAAAAATCTCCAATTCCGGCAAAAAAAAAAAAAAAAAAGTAAAAAGTCATAAATGCAATAATGAAATCCAATTCCGAGGGAGGGTTCATTTCAATTTTTGTGCATCATTTGAAAGAAAAATTTTGAGTATATATAATTAATATTTATGTTACATATTATTATTATTATTATTATTATTATTATATCTTGCATTCATGTTTTATATAGAATATAAAATTTAATTATATCTATTTAAATTTATTATGAATTGTTCATCTCCAGAGAAATAGTCTTTAGTCGTTGTTCAACTGCTCGTCAACGATCCTTGATCCTCCAAGATTTCGATTAATTAACATTATAATTAAATTCATTTGCTTTGGACAAATGCAAGCTATCTCTCTCAAGTGATTTGGGGCCGTAACTCTGCCACATTTTCCACGTCAAAGTAGGCCTCACGGTGTTGATGGGTCGCTCATTGCTGATCAATTGCTTCTTTTTAAACAACCCAAGCTGACGTTAATTTGTCAACTGGGCTTTTGTCAGGCTAGCCTACTACTGGGTTTGCTGATTAGCTAGCCATCCGGACTTTGTCAGGCTGTCCTCCCATCATCCACATTTACAGCTACTGACTTCTTCTTCCTTTTTCTCTTTCGACCAGATTACCGGGAGAAGAAGAAGATTCGTGCATGCCATAACTTATATCATCCACCCCACCCCGTCTGCCCGATAAGGTCCAGCAATAATTAAGAATTTAAGTTTTTGTTTTTTAAATAATTAATATATAATTTATAAAAAAAATTTAAAAAAATTCATAGTTGCGCAACTCACAGTCTCAACGACGATGCACAGAGCAAAAAGTGAATGAGGAGGAGTGGTTCTACATTGCTGCCATCCATGACTGCCACAATTGTGTCAACTTGGGAGACCACCTAGAGAAAAAATGAAGACCAATTGCGATGCGGCTATATAATCAGGCCAATTAAGGTACTACACAAGTGGTTTTGGTTTACGCACGTCTTTTTAAATTTTTACTCAATCAATATATTATCGTATTTATATAGTGTATGCGTTATACAAATTTTTTTTATAATTATATAATTTAATATTTAAAGTAGAGAGAGAAAAACAAAAGGGTTTAAGGAGTGGTTTTCCTACAATGAAAAAGCACGATGTGCCATGCGGCTGCATCTCTATTCAAAAGTAAACTTCAATGCTGGTAACCGAAGCCCTGTGTCACGTAAAAGGGCAACTTATGTGCAGTATCACAATTATATGGTTAATATTCTTCTATTTTTATCCAACGTGAGCACCTTAGGATTATGCTCTCCTATCACAATTAGGGTTTTTCCTCTCTACTTTTTTCGTATTAAGCGTTTGGCAATAAACACTATATTTAGATTGTGTTGAATCTGATACTGCTTATATGTATCATCAAGAACTCGTCTGGCGCTGACAACTGTCGGTGAGATTATAAATATCCTTTAAGCCAAGTTATTAAGTAAGAACTCGTCCGGTGTTAGCTGTAATCATAGAGGAATGTGAGCACACTTTAGCCAAATTAACCAAGTTTCTAATTGTGTTGCAAAAAGGGTTAAAATTCAGATGTGTCTAAATGATTATATTGCCTTTTGTTTTCTTTTATTAATTTTTTTTTCCTACCGTGCTTCGTAATTTTCTTAATTCGGATGTAAACGCTTTATACACACATGCATAGTTAATGAAGTTGGTTCCACCCTACTCAAAAGAAAGTGCACCCTGTTGAGTAATAACAGACGCAGTTCTCGAGCCCGTTTCTCAAACAAGCTGGATGGCAATAAGGATAAAATTCATCTTAATTTTTTTTTTTTAAAATAAATGGAGTCTTATATGTTTAAATTTTTTATTTTAGTCTTAAATATTTGTATATTTTTTAAAAATTTATATTAATTCTGGATAGAAAATAATCAAGTCATTAATTTTGTATATTAATTGTAAAAAAATACATATAAATTCATAGAAACACATATTTTGAATATATTTAAATTTTAAACCAATCCTAAACTTTTAGTGATTTTTGTAATTGAATTTTGAACCTTCGAGATCTTTTTTTTTTTTTTTATCTCAATACAATCAACACACAAAGTTAATAGTTTAACTGTTATTGGTTTGAAATTATCCTAAATTGAAATGAAATACAAATATTAAAAGTTAAAATAAAAAAAAATGTTTAGAACTATTTTTTTTTTTTTTACTTATTCCAGCTGGACGTTTCCTACACGATATATTCTTATTTTTAAGTAGTCTAAGTAGAATTTCAATTGTTTAGCTGGGGCAGAAAATGTTATCTCTTCTGTCTGGCTTAATTGGCAAGACAATTCGGTGAATGGATCCCTGTAGGAGGCAATTGAAACATATGCTATCACGGAAGAGAATTGTTACTTACAAGAACAAATAGGCTTCATGCACGCACAGTACAAAAGTAAAAATAGGCCCCACAAAAATGTTTTGTGCCTGTCTGAAGTTCTTTTGGTGTGTATATGACAACTGCCATCTCGGAATACTATTCACATTGGAAAACTTGGTTTATATTATCTCAAATGTTATGGCAATTTTCATGGGACTAAAACAAATTTTGTACCAAAAGTTATACTTTTTCAAGCCAAAATTGAAGGGAAAAAAAAAAAAAAAAAAAGGGATTTTGGAACTTTAGAGGACGCAATCAATCAATTATGTAGAACCTCAAAACTATAGCATGCAGGATTCTTTATTTTCCCCATTGTCTAAAAATCCATATATTGATTTGTTCAAATTGTGAGTACAAATTTGTTTCCCGATTGTCCCCTGGTGCAGTGATCCATGTGGTTGCCAAAAACACTCCAAAACTCCTTCACCTTCATGTCTCCGCCCGCAACAGGTCAGAACATGGTCTCGGGAACTATAAAACAAAAACGTACAAATATCTGATTAATTTAGCATGACTAAGTTCCATACGTCCATTTGGCCACCATACAGAGACATCTCCTGCATGAAAGTGACCTTGACATGGTGCATGAGTCATCCCATTTGTTTAGGTTTTGACAAACGAAGGTCTCTTGCGTAGGAACCCATTCATGCTTCTGTGTTGGCTCGTTTCTGTCTTGACGCTGATTAGTTAAGGTTATTAGAACCGTTGATTGAAATTTGTGGTCCCTATCATTTGTTTTAATTATAAATCAAATTACTTCGAACATACGACTAATGTGCATTATAATACTTTAGTATAATATATTTTTTGATTTACGCTAACGCACGTCAAATCATTCTCTCATGGAGCATTTCAATAACCCTCAAATAACTACTGGTTTTTCGTGTCCATTTAGATTCAATTGATGCTCAAGGAAATGCCAAATAAGAAAAATTGAGCTCTTATCGTTGGAGGTCTTGGGTTCTGATCTTTAGGACGAGGACGAGGATGAGAAAATATATTTTTATTGTGTATTTAATGATTTAATTAACTTTTTAATAGAAAAAAAAAAAAGGTACTTAAAAGTTCCCATTCGAATATAAAAATAACAGTTCTCTTTGATTAAATCTGCCAAGGCGACCGGAGCTTTTCCAAGTATAAAGTGAATTCGGGTGAGTCCATTTTGGTCGCTATCAAAGCCAGCCAATAAAGCCGGCCAGAAAATTCCATGCTACGTATTCCGACAAGAACATGGGGCAGAAGATAACAAGTCCATTTTGGCTCCTTGGTCTCCCATAAAGAAAGTCCCTTTCAATCTTTTGCAGAGACTTGTGGATTTTTAGATTTAAATTTTATATGTTTTTAGTTAATATTTTATGATTATTGTTAATTTTTAGATGTCATTCTTGAAGGGCTAATTAGAAAATTTTGAAAGAGTTTGATCTGTTATAAAATTTTTATTTTTCAGGAGATATTTTGATCATTAAATTTTTAGACATTTATCTTAAAGGTGCCGAACTTTAATGTTAAGAAAAAATAACAAGAACTATTTTCATAAACCATAGTCAAACAGATTTTTTAATAGACAAAAAAAAAAAATCTCTAAAAAGTGGATACTTGGATTTGAGATTTTTTTTTTTTATGTAATTGCAAAATACATGAGATGTTACACGACAATTTTGATTAACAGAATTTATGCTTCTTTAATACAAGATAGCTTGTCATGTATTATGATAGATTCATAAGATGTTACCATTCTTAACACCTTAAATCGATTTCAAATGAAATCTCAATTTTTAATAATATTGACAACAAGTGAGAGGGAGGGCGGCAGATCAAAATGGACCTTTCTTGATACATACGACAACATTTACACGAACAATTTTGATAGATGTTTCTTAAATATGATATATCCTAGTTACGGTTTCAAGCAACAATTTACACTTACTTCGATCACAGGAGAATAATTCTTCGACGAAAGCCCACTCAACTCGCTTAGACTTTCGCAAAATACAAATTTTAATTTCGATGGAAAACAAAAAAAAAAAAAAAGAGACACCGTTCGTGCTAGTGTTGAAGCAACGAGACTGTTACTCCATCTTATACCTATTAGCTAGAATATTTTACCTGGGGTTGTCCTTTTCTTTTAGGGGAGGAAGGAGGAGGAGCAAGCATGATGGCTCAAAACAGCCTTTTTCTTTTCTTTTTTTTTTTCTTTAATCGAGGCTCAAGGTCGTTAAAAAAAAAAAAAAAAAAAGTCTCAAAGCCCCGTCAAATAACTTTGATGGAGTTTTTGGATATATGTGCGTGCGTGCGTGCAGTTTTTTTTTTTTTTTTTTTTTTCGGAGCAATACCCTTTTTAAAGTTCAGCCTTTCCCGCGTCGGAAAGAAATACAGTGAATATGGACTTTATATTTCAACAAAAAATGCTAGCTGACACGACCTTACTTGAACAGGATCTGTTCTGTAGGCCCGTGCCTCTGTGTCCTTTAGTACAAAGGAGACAGGAATCCTAGTCTGGTGGATGAATCGTAACCGGGCGATCAGAGGGTGATTAACGGCTGGATTGTCGCATAGATAACCAAATACTGTAGAGGATCGTTCTCAACGACCTTCTGTCTGGTGGGGATGGCTGTCCGGGTGTCTGACAGACTCAACCTCATCCCTCTTCAACCTCTTTTATATTTCAACAATTTTCAACAATTTTTTTTTTTAAATTTTTACGCTTATTGGTCCCGACTAAAATTTTATGAATTGCAATTCCCATATATTTATTTCTCTCTAATATTTTGGTGTTTCATGCTAAACAAATGCCCTCGATTATTCGAGTTTTTTTTTTTTTTTTACAAAATGTTGTTCTTGTTGATCGATTGAGCCAGTTTTCCGACATTTATCTTCTAGAATATACTGATTAGTAGTTACTTAGCATTTAGGTAGACTAACAGTTTAACGCATGGCATTTTAAAATCAAGAAACTCTGCGTTAATGAGCTAGCTAAATTATTATAGAGGTTTATCATATTATTCCTTTCTTTAAGACGTTTGTCAAAATTAAGGTAACGAAAAGAAGAAGGACCATCGGTGTCTAGTTCGGTCTTGGATGGAAAAGCTGCAATGCAATGAGAACGTACAAGTAGAGCGACGAGGGATGATTGCTTTGGTCGAGTAAAAGTTGATTTGGATCCCAATAATTTAAGTTTTGTTCTTAATTTAATAAAAAAAAAAAAAAGAGAGAAGTTTGTGTGAAAAAAAGAAGTCATTAATTAGTGTAAGAAAAAGTCGTCCACTCTGGCCCATCGCCGACCTCTTCTTTTAAGTATGATTTTTGGTGCAGTAACGATTATGACATTACAAATTTTATGAATTAGTTGTGCATTAGGTATTAATGATGTGATCCCAACGAAACCAATTTTTTTTATTTTTTATTTTTTTGGGGCAGAGGCAAACGTTCTGAAGTGCTTAATTAGGAAATATTTGCTTTTATCGCAGTCACAAAAACAATAAGAGAGAATGAGAGATAACAATCGCACAATAATGCACGTAATAACCAATCTATCTAAGAAGTTTAGAAAGTGAAAAATCTCACTCATTGGACCCCAAAAGTTGATGTATTTAGTAACGTGAATGCACCCTTTACTCTATATAGATCGCACTTGAATCTCCACAATTTATATCTTGCATTTTGATTAGACTGAAGAAATAATGGACTCGTTTGATAAAAGAAAAGAAAAGATAAGATTCCACTAATTGGGGGAAACATGTTTAAGGGAAGAGGGAAAAGAAAAAAAGAAAGAAAGAGAAAAATGACAGAGAAGTAAAAGATAAATGATGCGTCCAGCAACTGGCACAAATTCTACTTGGACTGAGTAGAGGTATTGGATGCCATTCCGCGCATATAAGATATGCATACCAACGAGGCGTGGCCTCCTCAAAGTTCAAAGGGAAAGCAAAGACAAAAATGTGTAGTTTTCAAGTTGATTTGGGCCATTGTCTGAATCTGTCGATGGACCAACTCATGATGCCGACAGACGCTAAAAACCATTGTCATGAAGAAGCAATTGACGTCCATTCTTATTTTTAGTCATCTTTTCATCCCACGAGGTTCAAAAGAAAAAGAAGAAAGTATACATTGCGATGCCAATAAGTCAAGCATGAAATGTTCGTAATGAATGTTTATGATCATACTCGAGGACGAATTTTTTGGAAAATGTTACATCCTGCCACCAGGTTTTGTGAACGTTTTAAGATAGAGAAGGGAGAAATATTATGTGTTAAATCCTATCAAGATTAAGAACGTTTATGGACAATTGACAAGTAACACGATTTTTATTCTTATTTGTCTCTCTGTTTTCCTCATCTTTCATATCGTATTGTCGTAATGATATCCATATTCTTACTTTTTCTCTCTTCTCGTTAATTCGCCCTATACTTTATTAGAATAATTATATTTGTATTGTTTTATTAATATTTTTTCTAAGATATTAGGGTGATAGTAATATTTTGGGACCAGATTCCCTTTTTTTTTTTTACCAATTATAATTATATATTGTGAGACTAGATGGAAAACCCAATATACATGCTAACATAATTAAGGTAACACGTATCACTTACTCATTTTTAAAATAAAGAATTATTAACATTAATGCTAAAAGAAAACTGATGGGAGTAATTTTCTACTTCTAACTATTTTTAGAGTGGAACGTAGCTTTGAGGAAAAAAAAAAAAAAGAAATTGATTTTTCGGCAAAAACAAAAAATTGTCTTTCGTTCCACTTGTGGGTATTATAATTTAAACTGAAGGACATGGAATCATACAGGCAATTTACCAGCATGTTTGTCGAGCTATTAAGTTACACTTCCCTACTACTACCCCACGAATTGACTTCTAATATCACGTAACCATAATAATATACATACGCACGCATTTACTTACGTGTGTGTGTGTGTGTGTGTGTGTGTGTGTGTGTGTGTGTAAATTATCTTAATTTGTTGGGTGAGTGTTTTTAGAAAATTGATTGTTTATAAAATATTCCTTGAAGAAAAGAAAAGAATTTTTTTTTATTTTTTTCGTGGTGAAGAAAAAAAAAAAGAGAAAAACTTTCGTCAATCAAAATCCTGCCCCATGCATGCCAAAATGGAAAAGGGAGAACTTTTTGAACACCTCAGAGGGCGTCAATTGCACCGCCCATGATTCATAAAGCCTGGCCCCTCATAATAAAAAAATAGGTATGTACCATGCACTTTCAGGCTCTTCACCCACTAGATTCTGGCGCTACAGCCTGAGTAGGGGGTCCCCGCATCCGTCCCATTTTGTAAACCCCACAGTCAATAATATTGTAGACGCAGGTTAGGTTATATAGCTCATTCAACAACCCAGCGAGATGTCCTCCGTCACTTACTTGAATTTAGATGCTTATCTTGAAATTTTTAGATTAAAATCTAAAATTTGGTTATTTCATGGTCAAGTTAAGTGGGCGTTCTATATTTCTTAAGTTTCATATGAAATGGATGTGCAATCAATCGAGTGATTTTGTCTATGTTAATTTTGCTTACTCCTAAAGTTGGCATCCTGCATGCAATCAATCCAGTTTTTTGTTTTTTCAGTCGTGAATAGGTGTTTCTGCGTTAATTTTACCTCTATCATGACATTAAATTGCCATCACCGTCGTTATCACATCAAATAACAGTACCCGCCGTCATATCATATCGTCTTCTGCCTCCCCAGTTTTGTCAGAAAACCAGTTGAATAGTGATTCAACGGGCAAACGCTGAACTCCCTTGTGCAAATGCTTAGAAGAAACTTGACTACAATGAATCACAGTACAACAGATGTCGACGACTAATCCAATATAATTTTTTTTTTATTTTAGAGAATTCGAATGTAAATGACAATGATCATAATTCATAAATGAATAATTAATAAATTTGTGAAATATTTTTTGTAAAAAAAAAAAGAGAGTAACAGTCCAACAGCCCTCGAGTTAACCACTCGGGGGACTAGGAGGGAATTCAGAGTGCTTTAATTAAACGTGTGTGTTGTGGGCTTGATCTGAGTTTAAAATCATGCATGATAATCCTAAGTTTATGACAAATGTTAGAGCTTTTCGTATGATTCCACCCCCCCTCTTTTTTTTTTTTTTTGGTGCTTGTTCGCCGGAACTGTTTCTTTAACTTGGTATCGAATTCGACTCGTAACGCTCACGACCCACCCACCCCCAGCTCTTTCCGGCGGGTTTGTGTGTGTGTGTGTGACTTCATTCCACTCGATGGATTTGGGTGGCTAGGAATAGGAAAATTAACTTTCATGTGTGATGAATTTGGGTTGAATTTCAAAGTTTGACCCTCTGGAAGACCAAAGGTAAAATTATTACCAAGGGCCGCGTTTGGCTTCTTTTTCACGCTGTAAACCCGACTTTTTTTTACATGATTGCCAATCATAATCCGCCACCTCGCTCATCTCGAAATGACAGTTTTGTCCCTACGCAAAATGGCCTGGCATAATGACGTGGCATGATTTAATGGGAGGTTAAAAAAAGGAGAGGACAGAAGAGGACAGAAGAGGAAGGAGGGGAATATTCAAATACAGCATTCTCGAATTTCACTCTCTCGCTCTCTCTCTCTCTCTCTCTCTCTTTTTTCTTGAAATATTGTTTACAAAATTATGAAAATAAAGAAAAATACTTCTCTTTTTTATTGGATAGGCTCATTTATCAAAACCCCAGAATAAATATATTAAAAAAAAAGGAAGTGTTACAATTTTCTATTTTTTTAAAGGTGATTTTTGGGGGTGGGGGGTTCTTTTTTATGAGAGAAAGTAGAGAAGAATGCATAGAAATTGGAGATGGTAATAGCAGAAGTAGAAGAGTCCCCTGCTCTCTGTTCCGCCTCTCTCTCTCCGTCTCTATCTCTTTCTCTCTATACCTGAAGATTGTTTCCTTCTTTTTCACTGGAGAAGAAATTTAATTTCTTGACGTTGAAGGTGTTTTGTGAAGTGGGTTTTTAAGTCCCTTTTCATCAGAGTAGAGTTAGATCTGTGAAACATCTCTCACTCTTTTAGCTGGAACTAAAAGGAAACTGGTAAGATTCTCCTTGCAACAACCTTAAAATCCATTTGTTTGGTGTTGTTTCATGTGCAAAAGTGGTCAGTTATATGCCCTTCTTTCTCCCCCTTACCGTCTTTCCTTCTCGTTTTGTTCCCTATTGTTTTGGGGGTGGGGGTTTCGTTTGTTTTCTTTTTTTTTTTTGGGTTTTATATCCGTCAAGATTTTTCTCTGAAAGACCCGATCTTTTTACTTGTTTTCTACTCTGTCATTTTCCCCATTAATTCTTGCTAAAAGTATTGTAATATGCTATTTTGTTTTTGATTCTTGACCATATGTAGGTGTATGCAGGCTGTGTTTTTGCGCTTGAGAGAGAGGGGGAGGGAGGGGGGAGAGTGATCTGAACCCATTGACTTCTGTGTTGTTTATTATTATTACTTGAAGATTAACTTGAGAGAGCTAAATATTTTGATCCCGTGTTCTCTGTTGCTGGATTTTCGCAGTGGGCTGGGGAAAAAAATTATAGAATTTCCAATAGTTCCTCTATTTTTCAGGAACGGAAATATTTTGAAAAGGATGCAATCTAGGTAAGATAATGTTAATGATATGTACGCTCCTTGGTTCTCTTATTTACGAGACAAGAAAGAATGCTTGTGAAAGTTAAGTCATTCTTAGTAAATTTTTTTTCTTGCACTTCTTCTTAGTCAAATCTAGAAACAAAGTACAATCTTTGGCTCAGAATCTAAACAATGACTCCCCTTCCGGGTTTTCCGCCGATTGTTTAGCTGGAGTTTGATATCCTTACTTGTGTCATTTTGCGCTTGTGATATTCCGTGGATCCTTTAATAACTTGGTTATTTAGTCAGCCTTCCACCTTCTACCTTCCGTCAACATTTCCTTATAATTCTCTTCCAAGTGCTGCAACATGGCCTTCATTTTTTATGCTGCAGATGCCTTATCTTATACGAAAATTTCTTTGCTAGCCACTATGATGAGTAGATGGGAGTTAATTGGTTTTTGTTTATATGTCTTGGTCTTATTAGTTGATAATTGGATGATGATTTAATTTCTCCGCAAGGTGATACTAATATTTTTGGTTCTCATTTTCAGTTGTGCGTTGAGCAAATGAAAGTATGTCTTTTGGATTGGAGAGGTTAAATCCCGTGTAGTCTCTGACATTCCTCACTAATTCTTTTGACAAAAGTAAACTCACTAACATGGACATGAATCATTTGACAATTAAAACTGAAGATGCGTTTGCAAGCTTGCTCGAGCTTGCAGCTAACAATGATGTAGAAGGCATTAAGCGATCATATGAGCGTGACCCATCTTGTGTTGATGAGATTGGATTATGGTATGGTCGTCGGAAGGGCTCGAAGCAAATGGTCAATGAGCAGAGAACGCCCTTAATGGTTGCTGCTACTTATGGTAGTGTTGATGTTGTAAAGCTTATTCTTTCTGTATCAGATGGTGATGTCAATCGTTCCTGTGGCCTTGACGGAAGCACTGCTCTTCACTGTGCTGTGTCTGGTGGGTCTGTAAATGTTGTTGATGTTGTGAAACTGCTTTTAGCAGCAGGTGCTGATCCAAATTTGGTAGATGCAAGTGGTCATCGCCCAATTGATGTCATTATCGTTCCACCTAAGCTCAAAGATATGAAATTGATTCTTGATGAACTGCTTGCAACAAATGGATCTGTCATTGAGCGCAATCTAAGGATTTCGACAGTGAAATCAAATTCAAATTCTCCGCCCCTTTCCCCTACCATGGAAAGTGGGTCTCCCTTATTTTGTTCAGATTCTCGCATGAAATCAATGCTTAATGATGTACCTGCTTGCTTGGCATTGGAGAAGAAAGAATACCCTGTTGACCCATGTCTCCCAGACATTAAAAACAGCATCTATGCAACTGACGAGTTCCGAATGTATTCTTTCAAGGTGAGACCATGTTCTCGTGCCTACTCCCATGATTGGACCGAGTGCCCTTTTGTTCATCCAGGGGAAAATGCTCGAAGAAGGGATCCTAGGAAATATCATTATAGTTGTGTTCCATGTCCCGATTTTCGGAAAGGTGCTTGTAGGCGTGGGAATATGTGCGAATATGCGCACGGGGTTTTTGAGTGCTGGCTTCATCCTGCTCAATATCGAACACGGCTTTGCAAAGATGGCACAAATTGTGCGAGAAGAGTTTGCTTTTTCGCTCACACTCTTGAGGAACTTCGTCCGCTATATGTATCTACTGGTTCTGCAGTGCCCTCTCCTCGAACGTCTAGTGCTGCTGCCATGGATTTTGCTGCTGTCATGAACCTTTTGCCAGGCTCTCCTTCGTCAGTCATGTCTCCTTCTCCATTCACCCCACCCATGTCTCCATCTGCCAATGCCATGCTGCATTCGTCTGTTGCTTGGCCCCAACAAAATGTTCCGGCCTTGCATCTCCCTGGAAGCAATCTTCAGTCCAGTCGATTGAGGTCTTCCCTTAATGCAAGGGACTTCCCAACAGAGGACTACAATTTGCTGCCAGATTTTGACGTGCAGCAACAGCAACTCCTGAACGAGTTGTCTGGTCTTACCCAACCATCTTTAAGTAACAACACGTTGAACCGATCTGGCGGATGGAAAACATTGACCCCTTCAAATCTTGATGATCTCTTTTCTTCAGAGAGCTTATCTCCTCGGTATGTTGATCAAGCACTGGCTTCAACTGTCTACTCCCCAACTCATAAGTCTGCTATGATCAATCAATTTCAGCAGCAGCAAAGCATGCTGTCCCCGGTTAACACAAGTTTTTCTCCCAAAAATGTTGACCACCCTTTGTTACAAGCGTCATTAGCATCAGGCAGGATGTCCCCTCGAAATGTGGAGCCCATGTCACCAATAAGCTCTCGAGTGTCTATGTTGGCTCAATGGGAGAAGCAGCATCCACAGCTTCGTAGTCTCAGCTCTCGGGAATTTGGATCCAACTCTGCAGCAATTGATGGCACCCCGGTAAACTCTTTATCTAAATGGGGTTCTTCAAATGGAAAACTGGACTGGACTGTTGGTGCTGAGGAGTTGGGTAACCTTCACAGATCAAATTCTTCTGAGCTTGGTAATGATGAGGAGCCTGATGTATCGTGGGTTCAATCTCTCGTTAAAGAATCTCCGACTGATGCGAAAGAAAAATTAGCTACACAGATATCTGTTGCAGCCAGTGGCTCGAGAGTTTAATTATGACCTCTTAGTTTGAATCAGTTGATCAAGCAGTGGCAGCGTTCGCACAGCAAAATGGAAAAAATTGATTATATTGGGCCTAGAAGCAATTGAAGCAGGAAGCAGTTTTTGGTAAATAGCTTTGTGTTTTTTGGAATATGTTAGCAGCTGTTGTTTCAAGGTATAACCTAAAACAGAAGAGGAGATGGTGGGGAGAAACAGATTGAAAGATAAAAATTCATTTTGATCATTTGTTATTACAGCAGAAATTAGAAAAAGGGTGAGATAACCTCTCAACCTCTCGGCTATAATTGGAAAGTCAAAGCCAAATTAGGCGTATTTTTTTCATTCACCAATATTTTTAGATTTGGAATTTCTACTATTGTCATTTGTACTTTGTTACTAAGTTTTTATGGGGTAACATTGTTAAATTTCAATGAAATTAGATTCATGTTCCGGCCCTTGTGCTGCCCTTTGCCCGATCTGTTGCCCGTGACCTTTTGAAAAATCTACAGACGCCATCTTTTTTCTTCAAGGCTATGTATGCTATGTTGAAGGATGATCAGCTCCTCCTTTTGGGGCGTGTATAAAATATGTTCTTATCTGTCTTTTCTGGTAATTGGGAGTCAATCATTGCAGATGCCAGTAACTGTGGAACGGCAGGAGCACGATGAAATGGTATGAACGGTACAATTGCATTGGTATTAAAATTCGCACCATTATTTTTGGGAACATGTGCAAGTTTCTGGCCCCATCCTTTGTCAGTCACCCATCTCACTTCGGTGGATTATTTGATGATGAACTTGAGATCTGTGCTCCAGATTCGAAATCCAGTTGGTGGGATTTGGGTTTGAGGGGCTGTACGGAAAATGTGGGGTTGTGAGATGTGGATGTGGGAAAAGGGGCCATTTAATATTGGTTGTTCTGGGAGATTGCAATGTAGATGAGATGCCAGAAAAACAATTTTTATTCATGACTAGGAGTTGCTGTGGTGGGTCTTGTTCCACTTTTAGGTGGTGGTGGATGAAGCTTTTTTATTGGGGTGGGACATGTTTATATGCCATCATTCTTCGCTTGCTTGATGCATTCACTTCCATTTAATTCTCACGTGAAGAATGGGGACTTATTTGACATTACCTCCAGTTAAAAAAAATAAAAATAAATAAATAAATATATATATATATATAGATTATTATATATATATATATATATATATATATAGATTATTGTATAACTTTCTATAATGAAAGAATGAAACAAAAGGAAGAAAGAAAAAAAAGGCAAGTCAGGTCCATCTGTTTATCAAATGGACAAATGAACCTCATCTCCTCTCTCTCATAATTGAGTTTTTTTTTTTTTATCTTTTGTTTTGGCAAAGTTGAAAAGAGATTGATGACATTGCTATTTCACTTTGTCTGGTCTCGTTGATAAGAGAATGGTCATGTTATTTTGTGGTAAAACGGTGTTTGTTTAAGCTAATAATGTATTATTATGTATTTTTTTTTTGAAAGAAAAAAGGGACCTAATGTGAAGTAACAAAAGAAAAGGGGGTATGAAAGCAAGTTCTTTTAGTTGTCACTAAACCAACCATTTTGGTGAAAGAGGACGTTAATATGCCTCTTTTCTAAATAATTACTTTTCAAAAAAAAAAAAAAAAAAAAAGAAGCTCCCTTTTTCTCAATTGTACCAAAATATAAAAGGACCATTGTCTTGAATTGAAATATAAGCAACTCAATTTGAATACCGTTCTTTGGTACTTTGCTTTGGCATTTGCTGTAAGTTGACGGGGAATTACTTAAAAACTAAAATGGTTTTAGTAGCAGACTTTTGTTTTTTCCTCTAATGAATAGATTTGGACAAATTGATGGATTTGAAAACTTGGGGAGTTGGAGAATTCTTCTTTGGACAAAAAATTTAAATCCTTTTCTTGTTGATATTAATGTGAGAATTTGATAACTTCTTTGTTTGGCTCAACTGATTTTCTTGATGCTTTGAAGAAAAAAAAATAAAAATTGAATGGCTACTCCCAAGAACTAGTTGGAGTAGTAAAAAGGAAAATAATATTTTTATTCATAAATATTGCAAGTAAATAATATAAATAATTTTATGTAATATTTATTGTATATCGCATTCATTTCTTCATTTTTTTCATTTATGTCCCAAATCATTGTTATTTTTGGGTTTATTTTATGGAAATATTTTCCTCACGCGGTTCAACAACCAATATACTGAATTATATTTTCCATGGAGGCAAGGGCTGCGGTAAGGTTGGCTTTGGGGTCAACCATGAAAAAACTAATTAAAACCGTAGTGCGACGGAATCTCACATCTCTAGTAGATTGAGAAGATAATGACTATGTTACAATAGATAACATAAATGTTCTTGAACTTAAATTTAAGAAATTATAGTAATTAAAAATTTAGATATTCATCTTAAAGCTGTTGGAGTTTATAATTCTTTTTGATTAATTGGCTCATAACAAAAGGAAAAAAAAAAAAAAGTCTATAAGAATTAAGAGAGAATTTTTTTTTCTTTGTATCAATAGCTCTCATAATAAACATGATCGGTCGAATTTTATGTTACCTAAGCATCGTCGGAACAGCGATGTCTCAGAAGACTCAATCCCTATTGAGGGGTTTATTTGGGTAGGAGGACCATGAGACTTATTATATCATAATTTAATTAACTGCATGTAATGTTCTTGTAAGATTTATTATATCTGAAATTGGCCCACTAATGAAGTTTGAACGATTAGAAACAGGTGCCAGACTTCAACATTACATTTTCCAATTCCGTGCCAAAAGCAACAAGAAGCAGAGGACTAGGGGGGCACAATCTCTTTCAAACAAATTTTGGACCACCGAGTATGATTCCAACCACTGCAACTCCCAGACACAACATTTCGAGGTCGCCCTTAGCACTGGCTTCCCCTGAAGGTTTCAGGGCATGTAACATGATTCCTTACTATATAACCTGGAAGAAAATTTTCCAAAGTCTAATACTAACGTTGAGATTCTAGATTACCATATCTACAAGCGGGGGAATACTGCAGCAGAATCCGGCCTTGGTATTGGATTCTGGAGAAGTATTCCTGATAAGATAGTGGATGCCTTAATAGTACATTTTTCATAATTAAGTGGTAACACAATAGGGGCCCGGAAGAAAGAATTTGATCTTCTCATTCTATATCAGGCAATGTGCACATCTATTTGCAGCGTTATGTACAGTCCCAAAAGTTAGCGGAAAATGCAGATACAAATAGGCTATCCTAACAATCATCTGGCTTCTCTTCTGCTCTTTGGACAAAAGGATTTCATTGGACAACCCTCAAATGAAATACTTCTGAAGTACTACAGATACAACTATAATCTACAGAGAAGACAATCAGCTTCTGAGAAAGCTCCAAGGTCCGATACCAGTTCCTATCCTGCAGACGTAGACGTAACAAGCTTTAGGAAAGAAAAAAAATAAAAAATCTATGGAAAAGAATAAGTGGGGAAGTAATTTTCTTTAAGCAAATTGCATGCTATACTAATAATCCTATCAACAGAGTAAAACTATTGAAACTTTCAAATCTAAGCTATTACCTCAAAAATCCGGTGAATGCACGCAAACTCATGAAAATTGTCAGTGCAATCCAGATGCCAACAAAACCATGGCTTGAGGATAATGCGAACAAGGTTATGACACTTATTATTGCCACCAAAACCTGAAGGGAGAAGAAAAGAAACACGGAAAAAGTTATTGAAAAGTAATAGAATCTCCCTTGTTCTTCAGACTTTTAAGATTATTGACATTCAAGATTGCTCCTTTCAGACAATTACACAGCCAATTATACTTTTCAAAAACAATAGAGGGTTGGCAGGCTGGATTGGGAATACTTTAAAGAAATTGTTAAGCAGGGTAACCGGCAAATTATACCATCGAGTATGCAGAATACGCAAAATCAGACGCTCCGTAGTTGATTCCATCAAAGACAAAGGCCAAGGCATTGATGGGTTGGGTCACTGCAACAAACTGAACAGAAAAATGGAAATTCTCGTGGCATTTTGACTCTAATCCAAGGCATGAAAAAGAAAACCATATGATAATGCGGTTAGATGAAAGGAAGTCAAGGATACCGGTATGCCAACACTAATTAGGCTCAAAACGTTGATGTCTTCTGTAAATAATCTAGAAGCAAACTGCAATCCAACTAAAAGGATGATGGAAAGTGCCAGCCCTAGAACTAGGCCAAGCTGCAAAAGAACCATAAAGGATTTACAGCATGAAAAGTAATAAACAATTACTTTTATACCTGGAGAATAGCCCACCTGCAATACGCGAGAGGCTGTGGTTACAGCTTTGTTGTAATCCCTATTTGCAAAAGCACTCGCCAAAATTGCCTGAAAAAACTGAAACTCGTTATCATATTTAGCTGCATGGAGATACCTAGTACTGAATCACACCGGGGAGAAAAATAAGGTGAGGCAATAGTGGCAAAAATCAGATCAAGCACGGACTAAATGACGGGTATGTCTTGCTTCCTAGCTCTAGAGTGCTTCTTAATGCATACATTTTTTTATTAACAGAAGGAGCACTCCTTAACAAGATTTTGGAGGACAAATCTATGATATGGCTCCAAATCGTATTAATACTTTTGGAAACATTCCGAAATCTTGACTTGGTTAGGAGGGATCACGTAAGGCAATGGACCAGAGTTAGTACAAGAATAAATTACTTATCTCTTAATCGCAATAAAGTTAGTTGGAGTTGGCTACAGTTACTGTGCTACCACAAATTCTGTATACAGAACCAAAAATTGAGTTCATAGTTCATGCTTTCTGTCACACATAGTTGATCTCTGCATTCAATGCTGAGTAGTGTGCTTTTGTAGCATATGCATGCAAGAAAATGAATTATGACAGCAATGGTACTTGAAGTGAAAAGGCTTCTTACCTGTCCAGCCACTGCCAGACCATCAGCGAGCAGAGAAGTTGCCAGCCAAATCTGCAAGCAAACTTGAAATGCAGCCATTGACATTGATCCGTGCCTTGCAGCCAATGATGCTGCCAATGTTACACAGATTGTGGCAGCTATTACCCTCATCAACAGCAGGAATCCTGAATGCAATGGAAGAAAATAGTCCAGTGTATCAGTTAAACTTAGATCAAATGAGATATAGGAAAAGAGAAACTTGACTTGCTCACAGGGTGGTGGAGAAAAAAGAGAAACATACATCTTATACACACACAAGCACACTCACATATATACATATATATGTGCGTAAATGTGTGTGTGTGTGTGTGTGTGTGTGTGTGAGAGAGAGAGAGAGAGAGAGAGAAATTACCGCTTTTGAGAAACTGACCAAATTTCAGCTCTCTAATGCTTGGAGGTAATAGATCAACATGTTCAAGTAGTTTACAAAGTAAAATCAGGCAGATCAGGTACCTAACCAACCGCCAACAAGTTGAGATCATGGTAAATATGTTTCCTCACTAAATTATGACCAAGAAGCAGAAAACAGAAAAATGGGACACCGCCCATCAGCAAAATGAACTCACTGGGAGATAACATGAGCAATGGCTGCACCACTGACATTCATATGATACAAATATAAATATTGCATCCAATACAATATTGGCTGCATCTCCAACAACTGCAACAAAATTAACCAAGTTAATGATATTCTGGAATGGTAGGCCCAAGATGTGCAGTGAAAAAGCGGGCAGAGCCAAGGAATGCTTAGTTGTATCCAATTCAAGGCACAACAACTTCACTAAATCCCTTACCTTTGCCACACCTCTCATTCAAAGCGGAAATCATTATTTCAATTCAAGGCATAACAAAAAATACAAAATTATAAAAAGAAGTTAACAATGGAATGAAGGTGCTTCATTCTTCAAATGATCTAACAAATGCAAGTCCATCACAAATTCTTATCTAATGTGTATCTAAACAACTACTGACATTTCATGTTGATCTGTCTACCCAACACTCAACAAAACATGCAGTAGAAACAACACCAAGAGTTTTGTCTAACCGGTAGCAAACAAAGGAATTATTGTATCCTTGATGCCTCGGAAAACCCCTTGCATGGCTAAAGAAAGAAGAACAGCTGGAGAACCTAATGACCTCAATATCAAATATTGCTGTGCTGGTATTAGCATGGGAGAATCCTGCATAAAAGTAAGCTTACTTAGAAGGGAAAAAAATGATTTCATTGGCAACTTTGCAGTTCAAATGAGAAGAGCTCCAGGGACAAATAGCCACTTCCTGGAGTGTCAAGCGAAAAAGCTGGCTCAAAAATTTATGAGTTGCACTTCCACTATTTAAATGTATAAGGTAGCAAACTACCTCTACAAGCATAGCATATCAGCATCAACTGTGAAAAAAACACTCGATCAAGAATTTCTAAATTACAAGGACGCAACAATATTCAGCACAAATGTATCCTTAAGTTGTTATTTTTCGAACATCACAATAATAATGAGGATGGTTACAGAAAATTTCATATCATTATGACTTAAGACGAAGGACACTTACAGAATATACACCCATGTAGTTCAGGACTGGGCTAGCAGCCAAACAAAGGGAAAAGGTTTGGATGATGCCAAGTGTAAATCCAACAAACAGTGCCGAAGAAGCTGAAGGAATATGCCTTCTCCCTTCGCCTTTTTTTGTGAAATTACCATTCACACTCGATGATTTGCCGGTAAACTCTGCTGAAGAGACAAAAAAAAAAAAAAGATACAGAGAAAAGAGACCATGTTCATTGAGCATGGGAATTCTGTGAAGTATAGGAAAATCAAACAAGAGTATCAAGTATCCTATATCTCAAAAACGATGCCTACTTGTTTACACAATCAGCTTAGCTCTTCAACAATTCAAAGAGAGAAAAGAAAGCATACCAGCTTTAGGTAACAGTTCTTCCATTTCCTCGTCCACAGAACCATCTTCAGGTTTCATTATTTCCTGTTCTAAAGTATTCAATTTTACTCTAGCGTCCTCCTCGGCAACAAGAGAGGTTGTAACACTGACAAGTGGGAAAATTGCAATCTTTGACACTTGATTGAACACAGCAATAGAAACACCCACAGCAGCAAGCTCCACCGCACCTATAAATAGATGTAAAATGTGCCATAATCGAGATGGAAATGCACATCATTACTGTGCATTACCAACAAAAATGGTTATCTATTTCACACAGACTGTCTTTCAACAAAGTTTGAGATTGCAAACACAAACCTATGTGGCCAATGAATGCTGTATCGATCAGTGAAGCAACAGGATCTGCAATTAAAGCAAGAGCTGCAGGAAGTGCAATTTCTGCAATTTCCATCCCCAACTCATCCTTCCTGAAAACATTTCTGGCCCAAAAATGCATTTTTTTTTTCACAGATCAGACATTATCAAGTCAATAACTTGCTCCAATAATGACTGTTGTCAAGAAAAGGTTCCTTGGCATGAATGATTGAAGAAACACAAGCTAAGGCTCAAATTTGAAACAGAAATGGAGCATACCTGCTATCCTTGAAGAACACAAAGAGAGGCATCTGGGTCATGTATTTCCACAGACAAAGAACAATGGCCATTACCACAACTTGCCTTTTCAGATACAGCAAATATTTCAATCATCTATGAAAGATCATGGAACCAAAAACAGATATCCACAACTCTACCATTAAACCACAATTTCAAAACCACCGAGCAAAGTTTTTTTTTTTTTGGGCCAGCACACAAAATTCCAAAGAACCAAGTAGCTCTCCTTTATTGAAAAAAAAAAAAAACCAACGATTTTTGACGAGGAAAATTGCAGCAGCAACATCCCCGGATGTTTCCTTCAAAATCTTCTAACCAAAGAAAAGGAAAATAATAATAAAAAAGAAAAAGTAGAAGAAGACAAGTGCCTCACGTTTGATATAAATAAATGGGGATTATGTGTGAGATTCCATTAAACAAGCCTTGACCGCCCACCAACCCCAGATCAAGCACGCATTGACTTTTCTCTTGTTTCTTCTTAATTTGATTTCCTCTTTGCTCAGAATCAATAGCTTCCACGTCAAGGAAAGAATGATTATATATGATTCCATTAACAGCTTGAACCGGGTTAAATAAGGAAGGCAGAACACTTGGAAATGTGAAAAACATACACCGATCTTCCAACAACGTGGGACGCACGGACAGTAAAAAGCAGAAACTTCAACGGTGAAAGTGACGCCGAAGGAAGGGAGGAACCGTGCATGGATGGTTCATGTATCGGACTACCACGGGACGTAGATTGACAGTACTGGCAAACACGGAGAACGAGACCCCCTCATAAATATAGAGTTCACCCAACAACGACGTTTGATTGCATGCCGATTGATCGTTCGTTGGCTTGATGATCCGGACAAAAGTGGATTTCGGAGCAGGATGCGGTCATAGTTAATAATTGCAGTTAATTATTTATTACATACAAAAAAAAATTATTAATTGTATAGACATATATCTAATCTCTTTAAAAAAAAAAAAAAAATTATTGGCTGCTCAAATTGCGCAATCCTCCAGCGGAAGGATGGTCACTCATGATATCAATTATTATTGTTTTTCTATTCTTCCTTGTATCAAATAAAGAAATTTGTTGCATACTTTGTACAGGTCTATTTGTTAGTCAACAAAATAAATATGATGCAGGTGCAGTTAATCAGGTTTAAAATGTTCAAGAATTGTTAAAAGAATGTGAATGAGATTGGCCAATTACTAAAAGCTTGGCAAGTTTGACTGAACTTGTGCAGTGGAAGATGACTAACCAAATGGACACGATTTCATGAATAGAAATAGAAATATAAATATTTTTTTATATTGCATATAAAATGTTTTATTTTATATTAAAAAATATTAGTATAATATAAAATACTTTATATATAATATTAAAGCGCTTTGTGTCTATTTATTTTTATGAAAATCGTATCTCTATATGGCAATTCCCGACTAAATTTACCATCTTGTGTCATCATAGGACCACAGCGCAGGCAAGTGATTTTGAACCCAATCCATTTGTTCCCCAAGCAAAGTCCCAAATCCATTTCAATTTTCACAAATTATCTACCGATTCTGCATTTCAATTGGTCTCCGTTGATTCTTTCAACACATCTGAGCATGAAGATGATGAAAAAGGCAGACGCAAGGCAATTTCCTAAACATTTGTTATTTGCCCGACTCACCATTTGTTTCCGTACGAATTATGGCATCCACGGACTAATTTAGTGGGGTGCGTCTGTGCACTGTGTTTTATGTAGGAAGAGGGGGCGTCGGGGTGTAGCTATCCACAAACTCACTTATATTGTCTTAACATCTCATTGTTGAGAGACAGTGTGATCGTGAGAATTATGAAAAAGAATACAAAAGAAAATTGAGAGAAACAAGCGTATAAGTGATAGAAACAAGAGTATTGTCTTAACATCTCACTGTGGTTTTCTTTTTATACATATACAAAAAATACAATGATATAATATGTAAATTTGTTGTACAAGTAAAAATATAAAAAAATTTACATAAAAATAATCTCGAAATTAAATAAAATAAATAGTTTAAATTCATAATATGAAAAAAGTGTGATTTATCATTTCTTGTTTGGTAAAGTGTATGCAAAATTTCCTTGCCAAGTTGGTCAAGGTGCCACAACAACAGTAATTTTTCTTCTTTTCTTTTCTTTTCTTTCTTTCTTCACCTTTGTTCCCCTTGGTTTTCATTCAATCCAAACAAAGTTTTTAAACATCTAATGAGATTTTTATTGTGGGGATTAATTAGAGCGGGCCATCTGAAAATCATACCAGAGATATTATTGCCCACAGATGTGCTAGGAGACGTAATGCCATGCCACCATGGCGATCAAACACCCAAGATATTAAGCTGACACTGATCCTATCATCAAACCGCGATGAAACGACATCACCTCTCGACAAACTTACTAACTTTAGAGTTACAGCGACGGACGTCTTATATAATCTATGGTCGTAATATGTGTTTTTTATTTTCTATTTTTCTCGACTAATATTACCAACCAAGAGGTATAACCCAACATTAAGTGTCGTATTATACTAGAGTGAGTTTATCTGTTATAATTCAATTCAATCCAATCCAAGTAGACTCCGGCAGTTTGGTGTGAAATGATGCAAGCTTTTAATCTCCCGGGGCTTCCTTGCAGTGAAAAGCATTCTTCGTTAACCTGGAACGTGGAAAGCATTCTTTACCGAGAATACTTCTACGACAATGTTGAGTACAATTTTCATGGATGTTGCCGCTTGAGACGTATGATTTAGGATGCAACCCAATGCTCACTCTGTTTGTTTGAACAACGTTTTGGGTTTTGAGTGGTGGAGATGCGGTGTGTTTTTTATAGATCAAGAGTCTTGTTGGGTTAGCCACATGATTTTCGGTTGAACTGCAGCATTTTTCGAGTTCAAATGACGTCAAAGCTGGCTGAGTTCCTTTGGACCGTCGTGTTGGGAAACTTCCGACGAAGCATCATGCCACAACCCATTGAGTAAAAGCCGATATTCATAAGAGTCCGTTTCTCTGGAGCCCGACTGGATGATTGCGGTGGATTGTTTAATAAAGAAAAAAGATTTGAAAATAATAATAATAATAATAATAACTTTAATGAATTTTTATACTTATGTTTATTTTTAATTTTAAAAATATATCTAACACATTAATTTTATTAATTAAATTTAATTTATATTAAATATTTTTTATTAAATATAGTTACTTGGTTACTAGTCACTTACTAACATAATCTCTCGTCATAATATTATTAAATTTATTAATGTAGTATATTTTAATTTTTTAAAAAAATAATAAAATAAAAAATATTATTAAATATTATAAAAACAAAAAAATTATAACATTTAAACAATTATATTTTTTATTTTATAAACTTTGTTAAAAAATTGAAATTTATATCATATCAACAAATTTATCAATAAGATAATAATAAAAAAATATATATCTGTCACCTATTATATAATTATATTTTTGATAAAAAAATATTTTAGTGTTGATTAAATTTAACAATTATTGCATTAGGTAAATTTTAAAAATAAAAAATAAAATAAATATAATTAAAGAAAATTTTAATTGTGATAAGTAAATTTAATTTATTTGCATAAAGAAAAAAAAAAGTAAAATCGTTCAAATGTAAATTTAATTCGCTTCGTGTGAAAAGATGTTGAGAAGAAAGTTGATAAGGTCTGCATGTCTTGTACCTTACGACGCGGGAATTGGGTGGCCAGCCGGCCAAATTCAGTTATAAGAATTGCCGCACTCCTGGAATCCAATGCCCCCGTAGTTACCCCTTTCTAGTAGTAGTAGTAGAATTTGCTTTCTTTTGTACAAATAAATAAATTAATAATAAAAACATAAATTACGAGTCCAGTCATTTTCTTCTATTCTTAATAGAATATTCACAAAAATAATATTCTTTATAACATCATTTTAAGGAGATACACTTGCTCTCTCAGGAGAGCCGCCTTCCTCAGTTAGTACAAAACACGCGCGCACACACACCGAGACACAAGCAAAACGGAGTATTTAAGTACCAACCAAACACAGGCTGAAACTCAAAACACAATCGAATTTCAGTCTCAAGGTAACATTCCCTCGTTAGTTGTCATCTCTTTTCTGCATTCGTTCTTTTTTATTTATTTATTTATTTATTGCTCTGTGTTTGATTGATTGGTTCGAATGATAGAGAAACCTAATCTCTGGTCTTTGGCTAAGCTACTAGCCATGAAAGTTTAGTACCAACTGGCTGGATCATTTACTGTTGCAATATCTTGCGGAAATCTTCAATGTTCATCGGTTCCAGGCTTTATCCAATAAAGCCGGTTTCTGCCTCCCTTTTGTTTTTTGTTCGTAATGGATTTGCTTGCTGGCCCGTTTATTTTTTTCTATTAACAAAGCTTAGTGTTTGCTGTCATTTATTTGTTTGTTTCTTTGTTTAGTTATTGATGGTTTCATTGAAGTTGGATTTTAGAAAAATTTTCCACTCCAACATCTGTATCCCTGTTTGGATGGTGAAATTGGAATTGGAATTTTGCTTGTTGATTCTACACTTGGATTGCTTTTGCCTATTAATTTACCAGTAATTTCCCATCATATACCGGTAACTGCAGCTGCTTATTAAACATTCAGCACAAATGCTAGAGATTTTAGGGCTGAAGAAATGGATTTTTGAAATTCACCTTGGATGTGCCGAATCATCTACAATTTCATTTTCTTCCTGTATGGAATACTGGTTAGCTCATTTGCTTGATGGTCTTACTAACATGATTCCATCTTTTTGGTCTTTGAGTGTAGACCTGATCATTTGAATCATTGAGCCTTGAGGTTTTTCTGATGGGGAATCTCAATGAAGAAAAACTCAGATTCTGCATTGACAGAGGAGGCACTTTTACTGATATCTACGCGGAAATCCCCGGCCATGCCGAAGGCCGCATTTTGAAGCTTTTGTCTGTTGACCCGGCCAATTATGATGATGCTCCGGTTGAAGGGATTCGGAGGATTCTTGAAGACTATACAGGAGACAATTCCCAGAACCTCTAAAATCCCCACGGATAAGATTGAGTGGATAAGGATGGGCACTACAGTTGCAACGAATGCACTTTTGGAGAGAAAAGGTGAAAGGATTGCTCTTTGTGTGACTCGAGGCTTCAAGGATCTGCTTCAGATTGGTAACCAGGCCCGCCCCAACATCTTTGATCTCACAGTCTCAAAGCCATCAAATCTTTATGAGGAAGTTATAGAGGTCGATGAGAGAGTTGAGCTTGTCCTTGATAAGGAAGAAGCCAGCCAGCATTCGGCAGTATCATTAGTTGAAGGAGTCTCAGGCGAGCTTGTGAGAATAGTGAAGCCGCTTGATGAAGAAGCTTTAAAGCATTCTTTGAGAGGTTTATTGGAGAATGGCATTAGCTGTTTGGCTGTTGTGTTACTTCATTCTTACACTTTCCCACAGCACGAAATAGCTGTGGAAAAGGTAGCTTTGAATTTGGGTTTCAGACATGTTTCCTTGTCTTCAGCTTTGAGCCCCATGGTTCGAGCCATTCCACGAGGTCTAACTGCTAGTGTTGATGCCTATTTGACCCCGGTTATCAAGGAGTACTTGTCAGGATTCATTTCCAAATTTGATGAAGGGCTGAGACAGGTGAATGTACTATTTATGCAATCAGATGGAGGACTCGCATCAGAAAGCAGATTTTCAGGGCACAAAGCCGTTTTATCAGGCCCTGCGGGTGGAGTTGTTGGTTACTCACAGACTCTTTTTGGGGTTGAAACGGAAAAACCCCTTATTGGATTTGACATGGGTGGTACGTCTACAGATGTGAGTCGTTATGCTGGGAGCTATGAACAAGTACTTGAAACCCAGATTGCTGGTGCCATTATACAAGCTCCTCAACTTGACATAAGCACTGTTGCTGCCGGTGGTGGATCAAAGTTGAAGTTCCAATTTGGAGCTTTTAGGGTAGGACCAGAGTCAGTTGGTGCACACCCAGGTCCTGTTTGTTACCGCAAAGGTGGGGAATTGGCAGTTACTGATGCTAACCTTATTCTGGGTTTTGTTATTCCTGACTATTTCCCATCAATCTTTGGCCCCAACGAAGATCAACCATTGGATGTTGAGGCGACTAGGGATGAATTTGAGAAGCTTGCAAAGCAAATAAACTCCTACAGAAAGAGCCAAGACCCATATGCGAAAGACATGACGGTGGAACAAATTGCACTGGGATTTGTGAATGTTGCAAATGAGACAATGTGCCGTCCAATACGGCAATTAACTGAAATGAAGGGTCACGAGACAAGAAATCATGCTCTTGGTTGTTTTGGAGGTGCTGGACCACAACATGCTTGTGCTATTGCCAGGTCATTGGGTATGAAAGAGGTACTCATCCACAGGTTCTGTGGGATCCTAAGTGCATATGGCGTGGGATTGGCAGATGTTGTTGAGGAGGTGCAAGAGCCATATTTCGCTGTTTATGGGCCTGATTCTGTGTTGGAGGCTTCCCGTAGACAAAACATGTTATTGGGGCATGTGAAGAAGAAGCTACAGCAGCAAGGGTTCAGGGAGGAAAATATTAAGATTGAGACTTTCTTAAATTTGAGGTATGAGGGGACAGATACTGCAATAATGGTGGGGAAGCATGCAAATGATGATAGGGGTGTAAGTGACTATGATGTGGAGTTTGTCAAGCTTTTCAAGCAGGAATATGGATTCAAGCTTGAGAACAGAAATATTATTGTCTGTGATGTAAGAGTTCGTGGTATTGGAGTGACCAGCATATTGAAGCCACATGTCTTGGAGCCTGCCTCTGGCAGCCCAAAGGTAGAAGGACACGACAAGGTTTACTTTGGAAATGGATGGGTCGAAACTCCATCATACAAGCTTGAGAGTTTTGGTCCTGGACAAATCATACCTGGCCCTGCAGTCATCATGAATGGGAATAGTACAGTGATTGTGGAACCCAATTGCAAAGCTATCATAACAAAATATGGAAACATAAAAATTGAAATAGAATCCAACATGAGCATGGTTAAAGTGGATGAGAAAGTGGCAGATGTTGTGCTGCTCTCAATTTTCAATCACAGGTTTATGGGAATAGCTGAACAAATGGGACTGACCCTCCAAAGGACTTCCATTTCAACAAATATCAAGGAAAGGTTAGATTTCTCCTGTGCTCTTTTTGGTCCTGATGGGGGATTAGTTGCTAATGCCCCCCATGTACCTGTGCATCTTGGAGCTATGTCGAGTACAGTCCGCTGGCAGCTCAAGTACTGGGGTGACAAATTGCATGAGGGTGATGTTTTGGTCAGCAATCATCCTTGTGCCGGAGGCAGCCATCTTCCTGACATAACTGTCATTACACCTGTGTTTGACAAAGGGCAGCTGGTGTTTTTTGTTGCAAGTAGAGGGCACCATGCAGAAATAGGAGGGATAACTCCTGGAAGTATGCCACCCTTTTCAAAGTCCATATGGGAAGAAGGAGCAGCAATTAAAGCATTTAAGCTTGTGGACAGGGGGATTTTTCAAGAAGAGGGAATTATCAAACTTCTCCAGTTTCCTTGTTCCATTGAATCTGCTCATAAAATTCCAGGGACTCGGCGCCTTAAAGATAATTTATCAGATCTACACGCGCAAGTTGCTGCAAACCAGAGAGGAATAACCCTTATCAAAGAACTTATTGAGCAGTATGGTCTGGAAACTGTTCGGGCATACATGACATATGTGCAGCTTAATGCAGAAGAGGCAGTGAGAGAAATGCTGAAGTCAGTTGCTGCAAGAGTTTCATCTGAGTCGGTTAAGTTTAGAGAAAATGATTTTGTAACTATTGAAGCGGAGGATTACATGGATGATGGATCTGTTATACATCTGAAGCTCACAATTGATTCTGCTAAAGGGGAAGCTTTTTTTGATTTTACCGGGACCAGTGCCGAGGTATATGGCAACTGGAATGCACCGGAAGCAGTAACTGCTGCTGCAATCATATATTGCCTTCGCTCATTGTTAGATGTTGATATTCCTCTCAATCAGGGTTGCTTAGCCCCAGTTAAAATCCATATTCCTGAGGGGTCATTCCTTTCACCAAGTGACAAGGCTGCTGTGGTTGGAGGTAATGTCCTCACGTCACAGAGAATAACTGATGTTGTGCTGACTGCATTTCAGGCCAGTGCTTGTTCTCAGGGTTGTATGAATAATCTTACTTTTGGGGATAATACGTTTGGGTACTATGAAACAATTGGCGGTGGAAGTGGGGCTGGCCCTACCTGGGATGGGACAAGTGGAGTCCAGTGCCATATGACCAATACCCGTATGACTGATCCGGAGATTTTTGAGCAGAGGTATCCTGTTATTTTACACAAATTTGGAATAAGAGAGGATAGTGGGGGAGTCGGACTTCATAAAGGGGGTGATGGGATCGTTAGGGAGATAGAATTCAGGCGGAGAGTTGTAGTGAGCATCCTTTCAGAGAGGCGTGTTCATCCACCGAGAGGTTTGAGAGGAGGAAAAGATGGTGCCCGTGGCGCCAATTTCCTCATTAGGAAAGATAATCGTAAAGTATATCTTGGAGGTAAGAACACAGTTGTGGTAGAGGCAGGGGAAATTCTTCAGATTCTAACGCCTGGCGGTGGAGGATGGGGCTCTTGATCTTTAAGGGATATTTGCAATAATAACGACGACGATGATCTAAGTTACACCATTCCAATGTGCTGTTCTAAGTCGGCGTCGATTCCCATGTGCTGGAAAATTGTGAATTTCCCTTGTGTCTGGTTACATTATTCGCGTGAAAGAAGGATACTTCTTTGTTATTGTTTTTTTTTTACTTCCTTTCCAACTGGCTGCCATTTTTGCGGTCCAAATCTGCTTTACTCCTTTTTTAACCTTTGAAGGAAGTCCTCTACCATTCTCTTCCCTTCTCTTTTTTGGGACATGAGTATAATTGTCCGTATCTTCCATAAAAAAAAAAAAAAATTGTTATGCTATGAAGCGATAAACCTTACATCATCATTCTCACAAGGGACCAGCTCTTTCGTCAGCTTGGCTTTGATTCAACGCGACCAACTTTTCTACATCGACTTGCGCTTTGACCAAACTGCGCTAAGCCTTACCGATTATTTTATATTCGGTATTCAGTTAAATTACGAGAAGAATCGGATTATAGAAAATTATATCTTATAGGATTACAAACACCAACAAACAACCGCCATATCATAAACGGCGCAGGTACAGAGGACACGTGCCCCCACAGGAAACAAAACGAGTCGCCAATCTCAATCTCGCCATCACCTGACAGTCATCTCCCTCGC
This sequence comes from Ceriops zippeliana, assembly GCA_037897445.1. Classification (NCBI taxonomy): domain Eukaryota; kingdom Viridiplantae; phylum Streptophyta; class Magnoliopsida; order Malpighiales; family Rhizophoraceae; genus Ceriops; species Ceriops zippeliana. The sequence goes on along the minus strand of JBAPLH010000014.1, from coordinate 6,575,320 downwards.
TCTCGACCAGCAAGCAAAGAAAAGCATCCACTACAAATGCTGCAAGTGTTGCGGTGGCCTTCTCGGTGGTGCCTTTGACGCTGTACATCCCGCCAATCCGATCTCTGAACCTGTTCGTGGACACCATCCAGAACCTGCTACGACGCGCCGCCTTGTATACCCTCAGCGCCTACCCTCGCGTCCGCTTCGCTTTCTCTCGGTTCCTCTCCAATCTTCTCCGCGTCTCCTCCACCACCACCTCCAGGTAGACCACCGCCTCTGCTTCCACTTGGGGCTTTTCGCACCCAATTTCCTTCTTCCCTTATCCTCCAAACCCATATTTGTCGTTGTACAATAATTCACGGAAATCATGCCTGCTTTTATGCTGTTTCTCAATTGGGTTCTTTGATCTCGAATCCAAGTAAAGGTTTCTTGTCTTGTCTGTCATACTAGTCATGGCGTTTGATCTGTCTTCTAATCCTTTGGACAATAGGCTTTTGAGGATTTTTCCCTTTTGTGGGAAGTGACCTGTACATATAATTTTAAGACTAAGTGAGGCTTCTTGTTGTGTTTCGGGGGATGTTGCTCTTATGTTCTCACAATTGTCGATTTGATGAAGGCACAATTGTCTGTGCAAAATACCATTCTGTTGTTTGATCTAGATGAACATCATCTTCTTTAACTGGCGTTGACCGACCGGATACGAATCCGAGAAGTTTTTAGAGATGACTAATCAAGACCTTGCGTAGTTTTCTTCCTCAATTTTTTTTTCTCTTTTCGTTTTTTTGTTCTTTTTTGCTTGTTTGTTTTTCTTTACCGTGAGCCGGTTGGAATACTGGCTAGTAGGCGTTTCTTATTATTATTATTATTATGTTTTTTTTCAATGGATTGTGGGAAACATCATTTGACATTCACAGTCAGAGTTGTCTCTTTGCAATTTTAAGAACCACTTGGCATGTAGCTAAATTCCTTTAACTTTTCAATTGTTGGGCTTAAGGTATAAAATAAAAATTTTCTTGTAAATTTTTTAGCCTTGTGGGGGGGGGGGTAATTGACTGCCTCGAACCAGGCTGAATTGTGTGTGTTTAGTACTTTTTTGTTTGAATCTAGCCAAGTTGGAAATAGGGGTGCATATTGTGTGAATGAGATGTAGTTCGAACTTCATTTCTTGTCCAGAACCAAGACAAATAGCTTGATGGCCCTTAGGTTACAGTTGTGGATTGTGAATTTAGTATATATTACAGATTACAATAGCAAAAAGTTAGAATTATCTCTTTGCTTCAACAGTTGTCATGCCTCTTTTTTGTTTGTTCCATCATCTGTTAGGTTGAATTATGAATTATGGTGGGAAATTGGGCTGTATGGATGATGAATTTTGCAAGAAGAAAATCTTTTAAGAGTTTTAGGCACATGCAATCCGTCATCATTCACACCATATGACTGCAATTTTAATTCAGGAGACGGTGCACATATATGTTCATGCACAAAACACCAAATGAATCTATTGCTAATATTGTTCAAAAAAAAAAAAAAATTGTCAAATTCTGTTTAGTTTAGATGGGCTTTTTGTAGTTTCTCATTCGTGATCGGTTTGGTGTTTACTTTTCATTTCCTTTGTGCCCTCCATCTCGTTTATGCTAACCAAACTCTGCTTTTCAAAGCTTTCGCCAACCGACCAACTAGAGTACTTAATAACTTCAAACAATGAGGGAAGATGAGACGAGGGGGTGATCCTCTTTAAAACCATAAAGTTATGGAAGGTTACCAAATTTAGATATAAAATAAATATCATGTATGATGATTATTAGTTATAATTTCCCTTTTCTTTTTCTTTTTTTTTTTGGGTACACAAAACAAAGGTAGGTGTTTATTTATGATTTTTATCAATAAAATTCATTTAAAAGTTACGTTACTGAGCCAAGGTAATTCTTTGATGCAAACTCGTGTTTGATATATACGTCGATGGAACGTTGAAGTTTGTGTCAGTGTTATGGCAATTGCCATTCTATTAACCACAACTGCATCGAAGAGGCGTCTTTGGCTGTGAATGAACGGTGGTAGAAATCAAATAATCGAATATTGCAAACAACGTTGTACAGGAATATTCTTGCATGGAAAATTTCATTACGCAATCGCAAATCCACCCAACTGTAAGCCCCCAAAGACGTTTATTTTTAGCTTATTGAAATCGCAGCAATTAAATGCGAAAATGCCAAATTGACTGATGTTATGAAACTTTCTGAAAAGGTTTGATTAGAAAAGTTTATCAGGGTATTTAGTTAGCTTTACGTGAACGGGCAAGGAATCTGAATTTGGGGACTACAAGGAAATAGCTCGTCCGTCATCCAGAGATGGCTTGTAGGGCCAACCAAGAAAGGAGGACCTGTCGACAAGTTCAGGCATGCAGGAGAATAACAACAGCTAACTCTGGTGTTTTAGAAATTCAGTGAGCCACATAGGTTCTAGTCTTAGTCTGAGGCTGCTTTGGACGGACGAGATAAAAATGGAATGGCAATGGAATGCTATCACACCATCCGGCTACACAAACCTCAAATTTTGTCTAATTATTGTAAGGTATTTAAATTTATTTCAAATATTTTATTTTAACTATAAAATAGACTAATTACCTGTCTTATCTTATGCTATGCTTACTATCTTCTCATAATATCTATTCTATATTATTTTTGTGATAACGCACCATAAGTGACCACTCTTTTGTTCGTTTAGAGCGTAGGAAGCAGTGAGGTGGGATAATCAAATAGTCTCATTCACTTTTGGGGCAAGAAAATGAATAGTTTGTTTGGATATTAAAAGAAATATATAATTATTTATCAAAAAAAGGAAAATAGGAATAATAATAATAATAATAAAGGTTTTGATCTCAACGAAATCTAAGGGCTCAATTAAAAAAAAAAAAAAAAGAATAGTAACAAACACAGTGTTGTTACCTGGTTAAAAATGTTGACCAAAAAAAAAAAAAAAAAGACAAAAGATGATTAAATAGACTTACTTCGGTTCTGGTAAAATTCATTTTCCAAAATTTCAGTTCAGCCTCGTCTTTTGTCTTAACCTGCCACCCGTGTAAGCTTTTTTTGTTCGTCGAAGAAGAAAGCAGACAAAACAATGACCACCACTGTACACCGGCCTGTACCCGAATATTTCCCCAATCATCTTCCGTTTGGTTCTCGAGAAAATTGACGGCCCAAAATTGAAGTATTTTATTTTATTTCACATAAAAAGGTTTGGCTTTTCTGAGAATCACTCTTAAAATCTTTTCCCCGCGGAGAGGAAAATTGACCTCTTCTTCGTTTATCAATCGAGGTGATTTCTTTTAATGGTTTTTGGCCCGCGGCCTCGCCTTCGATGGCTGACGACGACACTTCTGAAGCTGATTTGGGCATTGTGTGGCTTTGGGTCATTGAATACCTATCAAGCTTCCAGCAATCCGACCCTTCACTTTTACAAGGTGTGCCTCCTTTTTTTAAAAAATAAAAAAATTTAAAAGCTGTGGACTTTTCATTTACTTGGCTTTGCATTGCAGTAAGGCTTTTTTTTTTTAAAAAAAAAAAAAGGAGAAAAATAAATTAATATTGTAATTTATGACGATTTTCTTTCAGATTTGATTGAGGCTGCTCCGGAATTACCAGATGATTTGGGAAAGAATACGAGGGAAATGGCTGCTTTGAGACGCTTGGAGGATTTGCTTGGCGAGGTTTCTCATTCTTCCTCTTCATCAGAACAGAGATATGCATTTGACTTGTCACAGAGCTGCCAAGATGTTCTTCAATCTTTACTGCAAAAGGTAATATTTTTTGAAAATTTTCATGGGGTAATGTACTGTTGAATGAATTTGCTTGCTGTATGTAACAGCAAGACTGACGTGGAATTCTTGTTTTTCAGATGTCAGGATCGGATTCTTCAATGGCCATAGCAGAGCTTTCTAGATGGGATATTCAACCTTTCATTATGCATAAAAGAGCTTATGTACCTAAATGTGCTTTAGAACAGGTGATTTTGGGAGTCCCTTTCAAAATTTATTGTTCTTGTCTTATGGAAGACAACAAATGCTTATCAGTGTTTGCTTTTGCTTATTAAAAAATAACTGATAATTAACAAATAGATAAACGAAGATGCTTGTTGAGTATCTTGCTCGTGTTTGGTTCCCTTCTTGTTAACAAACAGCTGAAAGGTGCAATTGTTGGAGGGTTACATACGTGTGCTGCTTCCCTGAAGGAACCTGGTCGACTGGTGCAAACAATTGATGGACGTGATAATATTTCTGTGGATAACAATGGTGATAATGGGAAAACATGGGGAATTCATGGGAATAACCCTGATACCCAGGACATGGCACTGGAAGATACCTCTGCTTCTCTGCCACTTGAAAATGAGAATGGAACCATGGAGGATGATTTTAACAGCAGAAATTTGTTACCCTCAAAGAGAGATGGAACAAATCTAGATAAAGATGATGTGGTTGGAGGCCACCGAGAAAGTGTACCCTGTATGGATGATGCTGATGATCATTTAAATGTTAAGAGGTTGAAAAAAGGTGCCATGTGTATGGATAAGTCTATGGAACAGTTTCCTATGCATGGAAAGGATTTGTTGGGAGGTTCTTCTGAAAGGACAATTAAAGTCATAGAGAATAATGGTGGCCGTATGGAAAAAGAATCTCAGGTGACAGGATTTGAGGAAACCATACCTTTGAAGAATGGTTGTGGTGAACATGTCACAGTGAGGCTTCTGCAGAGTCATGATGCTGATGTTGATGAGGGATTTGAGCGTGAGCAAAAAGCTACGGTTAATTCCAATCAGATTGCAGAAGACACTTCTGGGGATGTGCCTGGTCACTGTATCATGGTGAACAGAGATGATGCTGCATATATGACATCAAACAGTACCAATGTTGTCAGAAGCCAGTTAAAAGGCACTGTTGATGAAGATGAAGATGTTGTTGATCGTGGTATTTGGTTAAGCTCTCCTAATGCTTTGGCCTTGAACAATTCTTGTAGGAAGGCTGGCTTTGGAGTGGAAGGTGGAGTGGAACATATTTTTGAGGAAGACACATCAAGTGACAATGATGAGCATCATCATGAGAGGGCTGATGTTGCTGGGAAGAAGAGTCGTTTCTTGAACTCTCAATGTATGCTAAGTCATGATGTTGTTGAAACAGCTGACTGGACTGAGCTGAGTCGTGCGAAATGTAGCAAACCTGGTCATTTGTTAGTTTGCAGTGCTTCTGGTTGCCCACTGGCAGTCCATGCAAACTGTTTGAGTTCTCCAGTGCAGTTTGTTGATGGAGGAAACTTTTACTGCCCTTTCTGTGCTTATTCGAGGGGTATTTCTGAATATCTTGGATCTAAGAAAAAGGTCTCACTAGCCAAGAAGGAACTAATTGCGTTTGTTCGCTCCTGTTCAGATCCACTGAAGAGGTGGACTGAGACATTTCAACCTATAGAGCATGGCAATTCGGAACAGAAGGGTGATGAGAATCATATGCACAAATCCGATAAACTTGTTGGAGCAAGTGAGAGGGATGCTTCAGAGCAACATACCCATGATTCACCAAAGGATACTGTTTGTATCACTAATCTTAATGGAGATGTTATGTTTGATGACAATCAGTTGAGAACAAAAGAACATTATGGCTCAGGACAGAACATAGATGAGAATGATCTTCACCAAACCTGCGACGATTTTTATGGAAGAATTGAGAGGGAAGTGTCAGAGCACCAAATTATTGATTCTTCAAAGAAGCCTGTTTGCACCATTAATGATGGAGACAGTATTTCTGACAATGAAGATGAAAGATCAATAATTTCTAACTATTCCATGAGATTGTGCAGGAGAGACAGGCAATAGTAAGTATCCACTTGCTCAAAAGTCCTTTCTGGATCATTACTATGTTTTTTTGTGCCTTATTTTAGAGTAGGATAGCTCTGGCTGTGGGGTTCATATCCTTTTTGGCATTGATTTGGTATGATAGCGAGTTTTATGTTTTTGTTCTGTGTTTTTCTGTTTCTTGTTTTTGTTTCAAACTTTCAAACTCTGGTTGACATTATCAAGAATCAGTGGCTTGAGCAGCTTTCATTCCTAGAACCTGTGCTTATTTTTAGGAATGTCAAACTGCATTGTTTTCTTTTCTAACCCTCAATGCCAGTCTTCATACTGATCATACAAATTTTAGAAAATGGCAAGTGTTTAGTCTGCTTTAAAAACCCACACAGGCTTGTCATGTCTTTGAAAATGAAAATTGAGAGTTCACTTCATGCACTTTTCACTTTGTTTACTAAAGGAGAAAATTAAAAATCAACTATAATAACAATTCTAGCTTTCAATTTGAATCATAAGGAGTAATGACATGTGCATTCCTAATTTGTAGCATGTACCCATCAGTTCCTCTGTTGAGGAGAAAGAAAGTTCCATGGACAGTCAAGGAAGAAGAGATGCTTAAGGTACTCTCTTTTTGCATATATTGCTACATTGACACTGCTTCATTGCTGCTGACAGTTGTGCTGAAACTTCACTTATTACGTCGCACATGTATATTTTGTCTTGTCATTCTCCAAAAATTAGGTGCTTATGTTTTGGCATTTGGTTTCTCTTTCTCCATTTTCCTATTTATAATGGAAGTGTGGAGATGCAAGAAAAGACTTAATCAAGTTCACTTATTGGAAGGAGGATGTGGTCCATGTTGGGAAGAAGATAGGGTGTGGGAACCATTGTGGTTTTGCCATGCCTTGCATAAGCATATGAGTGCACCGGGGCAAATGAAGAAGTGCACTCAAGAAGTGAGAGTGCAGAAAGAACAAGATGGATCAAATACTGGCAGATGTTTTGAAAAGGGTTGATTTTCACAACAGTGTTAGAATGTCAATTGTTAACAAAATGTTGGTGAAAGGACTTCTTTATTAGGGAATAAAATATTGTGAAAGGAATCATGGAGGCTTGGTTTAGTTGGATTTAGTTTAGGTATGCTGCATGTGTGATTGTGTTTTCCTCTGCTTTTGTTATTGATATGGATCTTAAGTGTCGCTGCAGGAGGGAATGCAAAAATTTTCAACTGATAACAGCAGAAGTATTCAATGGAAGAAAATTTTGGAGTATGGTGACTTTGTATTTACGAAAGGTCATCGTACAACAGTGGACCTTAAAGACAAATGGAGGAATATGTGCAGAGGAAGCCCTATATCCAAATAGAGATTTGTGAGCTTGGTCAGTATGCTTATATAGATATCTCATTTTGACATGCTCTAATTCAAGGTTTCCATCAATCATTGTGTATGCTCAACTCTCTCTATCATTGGTGATGGTATAGCCTTTTGCACGATAAAATACAAATTCCAAGCCAAGCTGTGATTTAAGTTGCAACATATCTGTTCTTGTCTAGTCTTAATTGTGGCTATTTCGATCTACTAGGATAAAATTATATCTTCATGGTTTGGATATTATAAGCCTAAAATTGTAATTTTTTACTGTTAACTTATGCTCAGAGAAACTTCACTAACAGTTTATTTTAATCTACAGCTATGCATGGACTGATTTATGGAAAGATATGACCTACATATTGTGCCTCAAAGGAAAAAAACTATATTTTATGACAGTATTTTCTATTACATATAAAAAATTATCTTACAAAATCATAAAATGGACATAATTATCCTCATGTGGCCCTTGTTCATAGTTGCGTGATCATGAATCTTGAATAAGATGTACCAAAAAAATGCACGGCAATATCATTTAATTTTCAGCATAAACATGCTCATCAAGCTAATTCATGCACATTACTTTCAATTAAGATGTAAGATGTGGCATTCCTGTTGCAATGTGCAGGCCATTATATGTCTCACAGGCATGCATACAGGGAGCACTCTGTGTGTGTGTGTGTGTGAGAGAGAGAGAGAGAGAGAGGATGGCATGGGATAAAGGTGAATTGGGTCTCGGGAATCAAGTTGAGAGTCGCAGGACATGTGAAAAAGAGCTCGTGAAAATGAAAATTATTGTGAGGTGGCTGTGTTATCTTCCGGTAGAATTTCAACTCATTGTAGATCAAAGTTGTGTGGAATCCTAGGGAAGGAAACCCAGTCTCTCATCTGTATTCAAAGCTTTCATTTCCTCACAGTACGTAGTCAAGCTACGCAGCAGCTGTGGCTGAGCCGCGTGTGATCAAGAGTTATCTTAAAATGTTTTTACCCTATTTGCTGTAATTACTTTAAACAAACATGGCAAAAAAACCATAGAACAAGACCGAAGCCAAATTAATTTAGTTTTGTGACAGGACTATGGAGAATTTATAGCTTCATTAATTTTTGGGAACATACAAATTTTCCTATCAACAAGCACTGGATAATGATGTTGAGGCTGAGAAATTTGTGAGGGTAGCCCCCTTTATGTCTTAATAGCAGTGACAACTGATTTTGAGGCCTCCGCCTAAGTCCTAACCCGCGCACTCAGACGGTCGAGCCTCCTCCCTTTCCTTGAGCCAATTCCACAGGAGCTTAAACTTTGACGCGAAAGGCAATCAAACGTTCTGCCTGTTCAGCTTTGCACGTACATCCTATCCATTTGAGGTTGTAGTTTCCAGCGAGCAAGATTGTTTCGAGATAGACATATGTTTACAGCTGACCCTTTCCGAAATTCCACAGAATGTGAGTCTTTAAAGACACCTTTCATGTTTTATGACTGAATCAGTTACAAAAAATGATTAATCTTCATTTTTCCCTTAAAAGAGAAAAAGGAATTTCTAGGAATTTGAAAGTATCTAGTTAACACCCACTAACGGTCACATGGGCTTGAGCACTTAGGCTAAACGTGACAACATTTAAATCAAAGCTTCAGCTGCACTCACACTCCCTACAAATCCCGCGCCTTCCCAACCCCCTTGCATTGTCACACTCCCAACTCTCCCACTCAAACCTCTCTCCATCCACTCAGCCTGCCATCTGACCACACCAATATAAAACTTTAATGGAAAATTGCAGAAAATCCCCTCTGAAGCCATGGAAGAAAGGCCCAACGAGAGGCAAAGGCGGCCCTCAGAATGCCACATGCGAGTACCGAGGGGTTCGCCAGAGAACTTGGGGCAAATGGGTGGCAGAAATCAGGGAACCCAAGAAGAGGACCCGACTCTGGTTAGGTTCCTTTGCCACTGCTGAAGAAGCTGCCTTGGCCTATGATGAGGCTGCCAGGAGATTGTATGGCCCAGATGCTTATCTCAATCTGCCTCACCTTCAACCTATTAGCACCAATACACCTCTGCACAAATCACACAAGTTCAAGTGGGTTCCATCCAATAGTTTCATTTCCATGTTTCCTTCCTATGGATTGCTCAATATTCATGCACAACCTAGTGTTCATGTCATTCACCAGAGGCTTCAGGAACTCAAGAAAAATGGGGTTATTGGCCAATCCTCTGCAAACAATTCTTCCGCATCATCTTCCTCACATTCCAAAACTGAAGGTAAGAGCATAAATGAAATATCACATGGAGAAGACCCTCCGGTTATGGAGAAAGACGTGGAAAACTTATCAGAGAAAATGGTGTCTGACGTTGAAAACTTGTCGGAGAAAACGGTAGAGACAGAGAAACCACAGATTGATCTAAATGAGTTCCTTCAGCAGCTAGGCATCCTGAAAGAAGATCAAAGGCAGCCAGAGGAAGCAAATGATGGCACGGCAACTCTTGCGGTGCCAGAATCTTTAATAGAAGATCAGGGTGAACTTGCGGCCCTGGCTGACCAGAATTTTAATTGGGATTCGCTGATTGAGATGGAAGGGATTATAGATAATCAAGTAGCGGAAGCAGGTAGCTACCAGGCTTCTAATGAGGTCCAAGAAGATCTTACTTTCCCAACTTCCATTTGGAACTTCTAGAGAAAGTTCAAGTAGCAGTAGCAATATTTAGAGTGAGTTAGCTTGGTCGATCGTGGGCACTTAAACACTTTTGTTTTTTCTACATCTACTGCAACTTTTATACCCTACTACTGTAGCCATTTTACTCCCTCACCATCGTAAAGTCCAGATTTTAAGATTTAGACTTCGACCATCTGAGAGAGGTTGTAACAAAAGCTATCGCTTTGAATGCATAAGATTTCAATGACAGTATCCTATGGAGAAAAGATAAGATGAATTGTCATTGACATGCATCAAACCCAAATTAAAAAATTTACCAACTATGATCTCTGCAATCCTCCATTTTATCTGTCGGATGCACCATAGTTTCTCTTTTATTCTTCTCCTCTTGCTCCGATGATGAGTTCAAACCCACCTATATGGCCAGAATCAAGTACCACGGTCACCTTCATTACGATTCCCTAGTTAAACGTCTTTTCGTTTATCCTCAAGCCAATCACCATCACTTCTAATACGAAAAATGATTTGAACGACAAACATCTGCTGGATATGCCATCCTTTTATTTTCTTTTTGTTTTTTTTTTTTTAATTTTGGTTTTTAATAAGTTGGAAGAAGACAGTTTTCCTAATGTTCAAACTAACTCCAAATTGAAGAGAGAATTTTGACTGCATGTAATAGACAATTAAACTGAAACAAACAAACAAATAAATAAAAGACTCAGAGTGGAAGAAATATAACCAAGAAAAAAACAAACAAAACAAAAGAGAGAGAACAATAAAAAAACTTGTGCAACTTAGAAAAAGCTCATGCAAGACGCTAAGCTTAGAAGACCCGTCCGGCGGTTAATAATTCCGATAAAACATACAACTACGAGTGCAGAGGCAATGATAAAATATCAATTTCTAATTTAGGTTAGCAATAAATTGCAAACACATGTATTATTAAAAATCAACTCACCTTGGACCTTAGAGTAACCAGTCCATCAAGCAGCAAGTTGGACAACAAAAGCAAGAGAACTTTTCTAATGCAAAAACAGCAGGCCTTGCAAGACCAGCAGAAAGTCTAAGGTTGTGCTAAATGAGACACACATACAATCAGAGTAAACTAGTTCACAAGTTTGTGCTTTGTTCCTAAAAAATTGCCCCAGTTTTCCAGCACAAAGGGCCTCATTTCATTGCCAAGAGCATGAAAAATTGCTAATTAAATAATCTTCAAATTACTTGACTATGAGAGCATCACGTCCAGGTCCAACACCAATATAATGGATAGGTACACCAACAAGTTCCTCTATCCTTTCCACATATCGTTGTGCAGCTTTTGGAAGGTCAGAGTAGTTTCTAACAGATGAAATATCACTCTTCCATCCCGGTAACACTTCATATTCCACCTAAACCAAGTGAAACCCAACATATTAGCAGCTTAAACAAACATTCCAACTAAGTTCTTGATTTTTTTTCTTTTTCAAACAAGAGATAGAGATTAAGTACGGTGGCAAAAAACATCACCAAGATAAGAGGGCAACTTGAAACTCATAGACAGATAAAGAAATGAAGTAAAGAGAGTTAAGAAACTTCACCAGGAATCCAAGGGAGGTTATGGACTTACACCAGTGAATTTGTATCATTTGAAATGTAGCCCCAAAACTTAAGCTTAAGTCTTTATCTTGGTAATAAAATTGAACTTCAATTTCAATTTGGTTGTCCATTATATCCAATTTATCAATAACATGAATATTAGTTAGAGTTGGGATATACAAACTTGCCTTCAACTGTTCAAGAAGACGAAGATCGGAAGGGAATGATTTGATTGGTGTACCATCAACATTTTTATAAGAAACACCCAGCTGAATTTCGGGGAGCTCCGACAAAACATCAAGTTTGGTGAGATTCAAAGATGATAAACCATTAATCTGACAGCAATATTTTAGTGCACTATATCAAGCCATCCACATCGACGAGGACGGCCGGTAGTTGTCCCAAACTCCTGACCCACAAGCCTAAGGAGGTCACCCCCTTGACCCAAAATCTCTGTGGGGAAAGGCCCAGAACCGACCCTTGTAGTGTATGCTTTCACCTGAAAGTCATGATACACAAGGAAGCAGTCATGCAAAGGCCAAACAGGAGCTAGAACAGACAAAAGTGCATAAAATTTAGGCAAATAGAGCATGAAGATATATTTGTTAGAAGTATATTTTGTTAATAAAATATCACAGTCTGAGATAATATATACCATTGGATGCAAAATTATTGCCAGCACTACTATTGCTCACAAGAAGCCATGAAGGTAAGTATAAAAAAAAAAAAAAAAAAGAGGAAATCAGCAGTACACTCACCACTCCAATAAGGTCACCAATGACTCTTGGAGCAATGCCAAGACCAGTGCAGATGCCACCAGCAGACGGGCTAGAGGAAGTAACAAAAGGGTAAGTTCCAAAGTCAATATCCAACATGGTTGCTTGACCCCCCTCAACCAAAATCCTCTTCTTCTGTCCGATTGATTCATTAATGACATGAATGGTATCTGCAATATAAGGCTCCAACCTCTCAGCAAATCTCTTGTATCTTTCGACTTCATCCCTAAGCATATCCGAAGTACAATTAAAACCCTTGAATCTGGAAGCCGCATCTGACAATAAAAGATCAAGCTTTTGAGGGAAAGTGTCCATATGCCTCAAATCACCAACTCTAATCCCATTCCGAATCACCTTGCTCGAATAACAAGGACCAATCCCTCTCCTAGTAGTCCCAATAAACGACTTGGCAAGCTCAGCTTCCCTAAGGCCATCCACTTCCTGGTGGAAATCAAACAAGAGGTGCGAGCGATCAGAGACCAGAATCCGGCCCTTGCAGGAAACCCCGTTGGATTCAAGCCCATCAATTTCCTTGAAGAGCCCAGGCAGATGAATCACAACACCATTTCCAATTACACAGACGGTGTCCTCATTGAGAATCCCTGAAGGGACGAGGTGGAGGGCGAATTTCTTGCCCTCCGAATTGTAGATGGTATGTCCAGCATTGGCCCCACCCTAACAATCATTCGCCAATCAAATATTCAAAAAATCAAATTCAATTAATTGTACTCGATACGTACTTCATTTCAGACACACACACAGACACAAACAAACACTTCAACATAAAAAGAAAAAAAAGAAGCAAAAACAACGACGACGACGAGAGAGAACGAAGAGGATGATGCCTTGTCTTGGTAGCAACCTGGGGATTTGTCTGAAAGGGATTGCTCGTCATAAAACACAAATAGAGAGGTAAAGAGAGTACCTGACAGCGGGCGACGATGTCGAAATGGTTAGCTAGGATGTCAACGAGTTTTCCTTTGCCTTCGTCGCCCCACTGGGAGCCTAGGACGCCGGAAACTTGACTGAGGGAGCCGATTCGGATGACTGAGTCGGCGGAAGTCGACTGAGCGACGCTTAGAGAGGGCGATTTCACAGAGCAGACGACAACGTTCTTCCGAGAAAAGGGAGCCGCAGTGGGGGAGGGCGGCGTCCGGCGGGACCAGGGTGGGGAAGCGATGAGGTTGGATTCGAAGCTGAGCGCGGACGACAAGTTCATCATCGCAGCTTAAGCCCACCAATACAATCAGACCCCTGTGCCCCCCGACAGCGCCTCTGTTTATGAGCGATGGAGACAGAACTTGGTCTATTAGTACTTCAATTAGTGTATTAATATCGTACTTTCTGTTTTTTTTTTTTTTTTTAATTTGAAGACAAATAATATTTAAATAATAATTTTTTATTTATATAAAAAATAAAAATAATTAAATATTTTAAAATTCTTATTATATAATTATAATCATGATAATCAAAAGTTATAATAAAAAATTAAGCTTAAAACGCATGAAATTGATTGTACTCATATGGATAAAGATCGTCTCCCAAGAAGTGACCAGAAGCCTTTGATTCAATGTCCACCAATCTTGACTCCGAAATCTCACTCGATTTTGGAAGTTATAATATGTACATTTTAAAAAAAAAATATTTTTTAAATATAAAATATGTTACAAATAGTATAATAATAATAATAATAATAATAATAATAATAATAATAATAATAATAATTTCCTTCCAAGTATGGCAAATGTTGGTGTTGACCTATAAATTAATACGATGACTATTAATACTGTTCCCTCGTATTAATGGCACCAACTCGAAATCCTGGAAAAAAATTTACAAACCAATATCAATGCCTAGGCCCCATTTCCTTTTCAATCAATTCACCCGATAAGAACAGAAATATAGATGACTTGTTTTTTTTTTTTTTTTGGGATACATAAAAATATAAAATATAGTACAATCACACTTTGTGTGTTATTATAAATAAATAAATTTTAAAATAAAAAAAATCATTTGAATCTAATTGAAATTGAAATTTTTACTTCTGAAAATAATTTTAATATCAATGAATATTCATTAGTCAAATATATTATTGTGTGACAGCTCTCTTTCGGTTTTCATTATTATTATTCTTATTAATTTTTTTTCTTTGTGGGAGGGGGGGTGGCGGCGGGGGGATGTTGAACCGTTTTAATTAATGCCTCTTGGCATTGCCATGGGTCCGTGCAGATTCATTAGGCGAAAATGTAGTTGACAGGCTGAGAAACCAATGGAAGTTGGACATAATTAATTAATGATCTTCTTGTACCTGAAGATTTTGAGTTTCTTCAACACCTTCCCCCCCCCCCCCCCACCCACCCCAACCCTTGTTTTTTTCTTTCTTTCTTTTTTAATTTGAAGGGAAAATCCGGTTTAAACTTTTAAGACTTTTTACGACGGTAACACTTGTGCCTGTTCCCAAGATACCAAAGCACTTTGGTTGGTTTTTGAAACCAAAGTTAATGAAAAGTGTTCATACATATTATAACATTTAACAAAATAAAAGGAAAAAAAAAGATTTAGATATTTGTACCCTGACGAAGTAAGTGACCATGTCATATATTTTTCAAATAAATTTTATTTTTAAAAAAGTTAAAAAAGTATTATTTTATTGAAAGGATCTGTACATCTGTTTTTTTAATACATTTTTTAATAAATCAAAGTTAATAAAAAGTATTCGTAAATATTATAAAAGGAAAAAAAAAACAACAAACATTTAATAGAATGAAAGGAAAAATAAAAAGAAAAACGAATTGTTGATAAATTTAAATTTGTATATAACAATGTGTTAATTAGATTATATATTTTAAGTAATCATTATAATTAAATGAATAAAAATTTTAAATTAAATCAAATTAATGAATAATTCAGGGATAATTGAATTATTTACATATATATATATATATATATATATATATGTATGTATATAGATTAGATTTCTCGTAAAAAGAAAAAAAGATGGGGAGGATTTTCATGTAAAAATATATTAATTTAAAATTTATCATCATATATATATATATATATATATGCGTATAAAAAATAAATCAAAGGGAGCTGGGCTTGTAAATTAGGCATTCAAGTAGACGCCCAACCAAAAGGGCAGGGCCTGCCCTGCGCGTGATCCACACAGCATTATAATAATATAATATCATTTCAACACAGCACAATACAATACAATACAAGACGAGCGGCAAGCTTCCCTCTAGCTCTTGTTTTTCCTACTTCGCATCCCCCATTGATTGCTATTTGTTGAAAAAGGAGGAGGAGGAGGAGGAGGAGGAGGCGGTGGTGGTGGTGGTTGAAGTGAATTAAATTTCGGCGGAAAGATGGGGATTCTGGTAGCTGCAATTATCGTGCCATTTGCTCTTCTCTTCTTCGCTTCTGGATTGGTTGTTAATCTCATTCAGGTCCTCCCCAGTTTATTTATTTATTTATTTATAATGTTCATTTCGTTCAAAAATTTTTCTGCAATATTTTATTTTTTCCTCTCTTTCTTTAATAATTGTTTTTTTTTTTTTGGTTTTTGTTTTTTAAGTTTGCAGGTATTTTGCTTCGTCCTCGTCTGGCCGCTGTCAAGGAGCTTGTACAGAACAATTAACAGATCAGTGGCCCAATTGCTTTGGCTCGAACTCGTATGGCTCGTAGATTGGTGGGCTGGTGTTAAGGTCACAGCGTCGCTCAGCTCTTTTATTGCATTCGATTTCCTCGACTAGCTCTATTTCCCGCTTGCTGTTGCCCCCCTCCCTTCTCCCCGCCGCCCCCCCCCCCCCGGGCCTTTCTTTCAAAAACAAAGAAATTTTATGTGTATTGTGTGGTTAATTGGTGGAATTCGTTGATGATGAGGTTACTTTCAGCTCCAATTTAGTAATCGGAGAGTCATTTCTATTGTTTGCTTATCATTTACAAATTTTTGAAAAATGTGATTTTTGATCTTTCTGTGTCGGGGGAAGACGAAAATAGAAGAGGGTCATTGGAGTGAAGTAAATCCGTTGGCATTATCATATTTTGAACGTCTGTTGTCACTTCTGTGAATATGTGGCTAATGTTACTGTTCTGAACCATTTTAGCATATACTTTCTGGATTTTTTTAGCACTTTTGGGTCTTTATTTTAATATGCGTGCAGTTGTTCTTTTACAGCCTGCTTCTGTAGTTTCTGTTTGTAAAAGGAGAAAGATATTGTATAGAAGAAGACGTATATTCTTGCACAATGTATTCTGATGCAAATTTTCAGTTGGTGGATACCAGAGTCTTTTATTTCTGGCACTCATGTTAAAAGATATTATGAATTGCAGTTGGATTTCTGAAACCATGCTTATTTAAAATCACATATATATATATTCCAAATACTTTCAAGGTCCTTATATCATATTCTTACCTGCCTTCTAACTTGCTTCTATAGGATGGATTTCTGAAATGTGCATCACAGTTGGACTTCAGAAAACCATAGGAGTTCACTTAAGTTCAATCAGTTCCAAAGTTTCCCTTTTTTCCTCATTTATCCCTCTTACCCTTCCATAACTTGCTTCCATAAGATGACTTTTTTTTTCCTTTCTTTCTTCATTTTTTTTTATTGATGCATGAGCTGGAACATGGAATTCATAGTCTGCAGAATTTTTCTTCTGAAATTTGGTTTGCAATATAGTCTTTGCACCCACGAGAAGTAGGATCTTAATCATTTGGATGATTGTTTTGCAGATCCAAGTGTTTACCGATCAGGAGACATTCCGTCTGATGGGTATGGCTAGTCTCTTGTCAACCAAGATTGTGGATGCTTGCTGTTCATATAAGTTTAAACTGAGATATGCTAAATGGCTTGCTTTTGGCTAATTCTGTGATTTTTCAGGTAAAGAACATGCCCTTGTTGTATGCAACCACAGAAGTGACATTGATTGGCTTGTTGGATGGGTCTTGGCTCAGGTGCAATGTTTGCACATGGCATATTATTTGCACTTGTGTCAAATAAACAGACTAACGCATTCTTAAATTCATAAATAATCCTATGGATAGGTAGACATGCACATGCACCAAAAATAATATGGATACCTGGGCCAGAGATTTGTACTGTTATTCTAGTTTCATTTGTTTATTTGGAAACTTTATGGGCACATAGATGTGGAGAGTCTCAAATTCAAGAATCTGCCTTGCTTCAGATTTATGTACCATATATCTTTTTTCAGGTTGTTGCTGTGATTTGAAAATTGATATTTCTGGTGTAATCACTCATTGAGATTTTACATATGACAGCGGGTAGGCTGCCTGGGAAGTACATTAGCTGTTATGAAGAAGTCGTCAAAACTACTTCCAGTATGTTTTTCATTTTACATTTGATGGCGTTTGTTATTTCTGGAGTTAATTCAGTTTACCAGATGGCAAATGGAGTTTTTGTTGTTCTCTGGAATTGTGGCATTCGTGTTCCTGGTTACTTGATTGAATTGGTTTTCTGTCTTACGTCTGTTGAGAATAATTGGCATGTAAAACCTATATATTGCAGGTCATAGGTTGGTCTATGTGGTTCTCTGAGTACCTCTTCCTGGAACGAAGCTGGGCCAAGGATGAAAATACACTAAAGGTACAAATACTTAAATATGTATTGAATACATTTAGCATGGCTATGCATGATCACAGAATATGTTGCTCAATACATGCCCTCTATATTTGTGGTTGTGTTGTGTGTGCTGGGTATTCCCTTTCTGAGCTCTGTGGACTCTATTTGCAGTCAGGTTACAGAAGTCTGACGGACTTCCCTCGCCCATTTTGGTTGGCTCTTTTTGTTGAAGGAACTCGCTTTACTCAGGCAAAGCTTTTAGCAGCTCAGGAGTATGCCGCTTCAGCAGGGTTGCCCGTTCCTAGAAATGTTTTGATTCCTCGAACCAAGGTTGATTCAATGCCCTGTTATGCTCTTTGAATGTATAATTTTTCCTCTTTTCTGTCTTCTAACTTTTTACTATTTTTTTAATAACATTTGAGCTCCATAAGAAGGATAACAGGATAAATAAGGATGTGAATTGAATGATAAGCCAAATAGGAGTGAGTGTTGCGATAAATTCTTTTATGTGAACTGGCAAGGTGCCCAACCCAACTACAAAAAGGGAAACAGCTACCTTCCCTCTCCTGGAACAAGGGAATAAAAAGAAAGCTATGAAGGAAAAGAAGATTACATTCCCTTAAACTTTGTATACCTCATACCTCCCCTTCCCCACTTCCCTCAACTGCGACAAAAGTTGTTTCAATGGCATGCACGGTTGCTTATTTGTTTTGCTTTCAGGGCTTTGTTGCTGCAGTAAGTAATATGCGCTCCTTTGTCCCAGCCATTTATGATGTAACAGTGGCTATCCCTAAAAGTTCACCTCAACCTACAATGGTCAGACTATTCAAGGGGCAGTCCTCTGTGGTATGTCACACAAATCTAAGGTTTTTCTGACCACATGTATGGTCGAATGTTAATGTTATTTTCATTTTCTCATGTTTTGTGATATTTCTCTGCTTCTTGGTGTGCTAAAGTATTGCAGGACATTTGGTTATTATTTTGAGACGTGTTCTTATTTCACACAGGCATGATGGATCATTCATGGTGATTGAGAATCACAATATTTTCATTAGCATTGCTAGTTAATGTTTCAACAATCATTCGTTTCTTGGCCTATCCCTAATGGTGTGGCACTCTGCCATGGCGCCTTGTAATTAAAGGAATCAATGCATTTTTGCAGGTTCATGTACACTTAAAGAGACATTTGATGAGGGAATTGCCTGAAACAGATGATTCTGTTGCTCAATGGTGTAGAGATATTTTTGTTGCTAAGGTGTGCGCTATTGCTAAGTATATAATGGGTGCATCTAATTCATTCACTATGGCACAAAATGTGTATGTTTTGGAGGCCCATAAGTAAATGTGCCTACATGCTCAAACTATTTTAGCCCATGCTGTTTGCTTCTGGCATACTAGGATGCTTTGCTGGACAGACACAAAGCTGAGGACACCTTCTGTGACCAAGAATTGCAGGATATTAGCCGACCAATTAAGTCCTTTGTGGTGAGTTACTGGTTCAAGCAAACTAGATGATCTACAGTGTAAAGTTGATCATAAAATATTTTAATTATTGGATTTTCATAGGCCGTTCTTATTGTGACAAATTTGTCCTATATCTTATCAGGTTGTCATCATGTGGGCATGCCTGCTTGTTTTTGGGGCTTTGAAGTTCCTCCAATGGTCTTCACTTTTCTCCACTTGGAATGGCATTGCATTGACAGTGTCCAGTTTGGGCCTTGTAACTTTCCTTATGAATATCTTGATACAATTCTCTCAGTCAGAGCGTTCAACGCCAGCCAAAGTTGTCCCATCAAAGGCTAGGTTCAATGGAGAAGAACCCGCAATGACAATGGCACATGATAGTCAGCGATAGATTAAAGTTTGTACGCCCATGCCTCATATACTTTTGGGAACCTTCGCCATAATCATTTTTGTGATGATACATGTAGAATGTGTCTCCCTTTCCTTATCTCTTGTGTGCTTCATTTCAAACTAGTCTGAATGAATAGAAATGTTCTTGATGACCATATTGATGCCATAGATTCAACTGCAATAGATGTACTAGGTACCTTGGGCTCTTTTACCATTCCTATTGCGGTATGCTGGGGATGCGTCTTCTGTTAAACGTTATACAAGTCAGGACCGATTTTGCCGTAAGCTAATGCTTTTGGTTTTCCTTTGAACTTTTCCGGCCATTTAAAGGCTTTTGGAAGCAATTTGTTGGAGAAGTCTTCTCGATGAATCTCAGGATGCCACAGAATTTACACGGATTGTTAATAGGGATGATTTTGGTATACCCAGGACAGGAATGAGAATGAGAAATCCATTCCATTTTACGGGTTTGGTTACATCTAGCCATTGGGGAGTGTGTTGCTATTGCTGCTGTAATTCTGCAATGCTCTTGTGCTCTTATCTCGCGCAAGGTTGGTTTTTTCGTCACCCGCAAAATTCTCTCTTTGGTCCTCGGTTTCTTGGCTAAATTTTGCCGAAGACCTGACGGTAGCGACAGGATTCTTTGGTGGCCGTTCTCCCCTGCTACATTGACTTGCTGTATTCGATTACTAGAGTTTTGACCCATCAAAAAAATAATGACAATAATAATAATAATAATAACATCCAGAGTTTTGTGTCTTGAAGGCAATGCAAATCTTATGACTCCGAAAATTGTAATCAATTGGGGGAGTGGGGGGGGGGGGGGGGCGTAAATCCAATTATTAAACTCATTGAGTTGAATTTGTCCCTTAAAAGTGAATTCAATTGAAGTCCATCCTTAAAGTTAACATTAAACAAGATGTTAAGGAAACAATTTGTTTTTTTTTTATTTATTAAGAAATTTATTGAGTTATGGGCTAAAAACAATAGTAACGTTTTTTTTTTTTCCTCATAAACCTTAAACTCTATATTTAAAAAAAATTAAAATCTGAGACCTTTATAAATATTTGACTACCGAAGTATGTCGTGCAGAACTAAACAATTATTATGAGTAGAATTAATCAAATTCAGTCTCCATATCAAATCAAATAAATCATGGACAAGAGTGTACTTATTTTGGACCAAATTGCCAGAGCATCATTGTGGCATGGCCCAACTAAAGAGAACAAGAGAGTCCAAGTTATATTATTAGCCCTAGTTTTCTGTTGAAAGACGACCGATGTCACCCACTGTCCTCAGCCCATAGCTGACCTCGCCCGACAATTATGTCAATGCTTGGTAGACACTCCACAGACCTCGTAAAATAGAAATATTTTTCTAGAGAGTTCAAAAAAAAAAAAAAAAAAAAAAAAAAGAATTACAGGCCGATATATAAACCCTTCTCTTGTGCCTGTCTCCTTCGAGGCCCCTAGAAAAAGCATTACTCCCTCACCCCTTCCACCCCTCCCTGGCTCCGAGAAACCCTCTCGGTCGGTTGTTTGCTTTGATTGACGAAACTTCCCCAGTCCGTTGCTGGCCGTGCCCACCACCACTTCATATGCGCCGGAGTCTCACTTTTGCTGCTGTTTAACTTTCTTGCTTCTTTCTCTCTTCCAAAGGGTTTTCTTTTCAGTAATTACTGTATGGCCACCCTAGAGGTTCCTCTCTCTCTCTCTCTCTCTCTCTGCACATTTATATGTTGGGGAGAGTGCTTGAACATTTGTTTTGGTATAGAGTGCTTAATAGATTTTTCGGTCTTTTCGTTTCTTGGCAATTAAATCTTTTTTGGGATGTGGCTTTGTATAAGTCTCTCTCTTATCTGTTTTCCTTTCGTTTTTTTTTTTTTCTATTGACGAAGCAAGTCTCCGTGTGTGTTCTTGCTGGCTCCTTCCTTCCTTGTGTTTCAGTTTTGCCTTGTGGCTTGCCGAGATGAGGGGCTAGTTCAAGAATGTTTAGGCGTAGAAACTAGTGCCCGCATTTTCACACAAATCATTACCTTTTTATTGATACATTGAGGGAGTCATTCTAAAAGTAGCTCCAAGAAGCTTCCATTTATTTTCGTTCTTGTTTTATATCTTAAAGATTGAATCAATTGAGGATTCTGTGGTAGATTCTATGGAGTATGTAGAATAATAATTTTAAGCCTAAGATGACTTTAATTGGAACCTTGTCATTGTTTGGCATCATTGGATGATTATTCTTGTGCATTACCACTGCATTCCACTTCTGTAAAAACCCAAATTCACCTTTCTTTTTGGTACTGGGTTATCATTGCACCCTTTAGCCAGTTGACTATTGTATACTGTTCTGAATGCTGTTGCTGAATGCGTATGTTATTGCAGGTTGCAACTGAGTCCATTGACTCGGTAACTTTTAGTTTCTTAACAGATGAAGAGGTTCGAAAGCATAGTTTTGTGAGGATTACAAACCCCAGATTGCTTGACCTAGTGGAGAGACCTGTGCCTGGCGGCCTTTATGATCCAGCACTGGGGCCTCTAACTGAGAGGACCATGTAAGTCTCTATTGCATTTATTGTCATGTTGCAAGAAGACTTATGGCTTGAAACTTCTGACCTGCAAAAACCATAAGCTTGTGTGTGCTTTTGTATGAGCATATTTGTAAATTCTGTCTTGACAGATCTTTTGTGATTTCTTTTTTTCATTTTTTTGTTATCTTGTCTTAAATGTTTCTAAGTGGTTTCTTGTTTTAAATGGGCTATTTAGAGTCTCAAGTTAGCAGCGGCACCCAATAATTGTGTTTGATATTGAGCAATGGTTCAACAAAATAAATAAAACATTGTTAGTGGAATTCTCCATGTGAAGATCCATGATTACTGATGGCTGACTTCTGGTTTTTCCCTTACTTTTTTGTGCAAGCATATACAGTGACATATCATTTTATTTTTTTTCCTATATTTGTTGAAAATCGATTTTGGCAATCTTTATTGGTGAGCAATGAATAAGTTGTTAGAAATGAAGGGGTTTCCAGAGAGATGGTACAAATAGAAAAAGAAGACAATAAATTATTTCTTTTTTGCTTTCATTGGTGGAAACTAAAAATTTTGTTGCTTTCATTATCTGTTCTTAATTTTTGATGCTTGCAATGCACAGAGCTTTTTCCTTTGTCACCATCTTGTTCTTGCTGCATATTTCTGTTTGATCATGCATTTCATTAAAATGCAATGACCTGAATTTCTATTTACCGGATATCTGCATTTGTGTCATTGTGGTTGTGGCCTATTGCTTATGGCTGTTGTAGTGATTTTTCCTTTGTAATGCAGTTGCCAAACATGCGGCCAGCGTTTAACTACCTGCCCAGGTCACTGTGGCCATGTTGAACTTATTTCTCCAGTTTACAATCCCCTTCTCTTCAATGTTCTTTACAAAATCCTTCAAAGAACATGTTTCTTTTGCCATCATTTTAGAACAGATAGAAGTAAGGTAATTTAATTTTGTAGCGTTCACTTTGACTTCTTGTGGTTCTTGGTGCTTGATTGCAATTATTTGAGTTTCTTTGCTGATTCATAATTTTTTTATTGAGATAAGGTTGAGAGATGTGTTGCTCAGTTGGAGCTCATTGTTAAAGGTGATATTGTGGGGGCTAAAAGGTTAGATTCAATGCCAGGGGATGAAATTTTATATCCAGCAGAGAGTGATGAAAGTCATGAATCTTGCTCCACAATTCATTCAGGTGTCCAGAATCATGATAATTATCATGATTCTGTGGTGCAGCGAGGATGGACATCCCTTCAGTTCACTGAAGTAATATCTGTTTTGAACAAGTTTTTGGAGCCAAAAGTTCGGAAGTGCAAGCATTGCAATGCTTCAAACCCTAGCATTAGCAAACCTGCTTTTGGATGGTTTGAAAAGGTACACTTTCCTCTACCTGGTGTCCAATTGCTTGAACATCTGGATTTTTAACTGACTTTTTTTGCTTTCTGACATGCATGTGAATTATTTTACCATAAATAATTGTCTTTCTCTATTGATGAAAACAATCACCTTTTGTTTTTTTGGCTTCTCCTTGCTACCTTGCAAACTCATGCAATTGGATTTTATACTCAATAAATCCTTTTAGAAAGTCGGCACCTCATGTTGTTTACCACCCTTGTTGGAATTTATTTGATTTCCCCCTATTTCTGTTAAGAGCACATACATCCATAGTCCAATCTTAGATTTGTAACTTTGGTGGGCTTCTAATAAACGCACAGCTGATTGATGGGTTTCTTGTTATCCTTGTTATGGGCTAACAGCCAAATGCAGTCATCTAATTTGGACTGTAATTTTTTTTTATTTGTTGCTTTTGGGGGCTTTCCACAATTCTCCTCTGGTTGAGGGCCATAGATTGATATGTCAGATGCCAGTATCAGACAAAATGTGATAGGAAATCAACAGCTGCATGGGCCATTAGCCAGTGAATCTGAAGGAATGACGGATATGGAAGGTACAGATGAAGCTCCCCAGAGCCTAGATGGTGCTAAAAGGAAGCAGAAGAAAAAAGGAAAACTGGCTTCTGTTGAGTTCATTAAGCAGAAAGACAAATTATCTAGGTTGCTGATACCATCACAGGTATGCACATTGCCAATATTTGGAAGTACCTTGGTTGGTATTCAATAAATTGATTGTTGTTATAGGTAGGCTTATATTTCATATTGTCCTATATGATGAAGCTTATTCCGATTGGACTTTTAAACTTGTTTATGCCAGGTTAAGGATATTTTAGAGTTATTGTGGCAAAATGAGCCTCAACTTTGCTCATTTATATGTAATCTTCAGCAGCAAGGTTGTGGAAGGAAAAAAGCAGGACCCTTTATGTTCTTTTTGGAGACCATTTTAGTACCCCCAATCAAATTTCGACCTCCCACCAAGGGTGGTGATTCTGTAAGTACTTGATAGAAAATCTTGCCACACAAGGACTGGTTAGTTATGGTTCTTGTACATATATTCTGGAATTTTTTGGGAAGCAAAGTATAACTCTACTTTTTTCCACACTATTCTTTATGGGAGGCTTTGAGTGGAGGAATGTTAAAATTGCAGATACAGGTTTTTGTGCTGATGCCATCTGAAATCTGTTGGCACTTTTTTTTATCCTGCAATGCCATTTGTCTTGGGGATTTGGGGCAAGTTTCTAGGAGGACATTTGAAGGATTCTCAAATGGAAATGTCATGCTTTCTGCTTATTAATTTGTAGGTAATGGAGCATCCTCAAACTGTTTTATTAAGCAAGGTTCTGCAGTCAAACATATCTTTGGGAGATGCTCATGTCAATAAAGAACGCTCCAAAATAGTCAAACGATGGTTTGAACTTCAACAATCCATAAATGTTGTTCGATAGCAAAACTGCCAAAGGTGATTTCATCTCTTTTTCTCGGTTTACATTGACATTATTGTATTTGCATTTCAGTTTTGCTGGTATGTTTCAACTTTGCGATGGTATTGTTTCTTTCAGGCACTATGTTTCTCTGAAGCCAGCATTTGGCAGTTTTCACTATTGCCATTGTGTTATATTCACATACACATGCAAACTCCATTGTATATACGTGTATTTTGAAAATAAATTTAAATCAACTCTTATGGTGTTGACTGTATTTAGGTAGTGAAAGAGCTATGTTAGAAAATATCTGCAAGTGTTCCTCTAGGGATACTCTAACAGTTAAGAACTTAGACTTCTATTTTTCAGGTCTTGGGTTGTAGTCTTGCAAAGGGAAGGGGGGGGGTGTGGAATTTATTGGAATGGGGAGAGCTACCCCTATTGTGCAGCTCATGGCCTAATGGCCTCCTAATGAACTAAAAAAAAAAAATCTGCAAGTAGTTGGCATTTATTTTTTTAGTGTGTGGCACATTGACTGAATGTTCAAGGCATTTGGTGCCTTTTGTTTATTTCAGGCTCTGCAAAATGGATACAAGTTTTGTGGATTTCATATTAACTTGCAAAATTTCTAGAAGAAATTTTCTGTATGGGTATGTCTGGACAAAACAGAGCTATGGCAATGTCAAAATGTTTGAGTCTTGGGAGCAGCAGCCTTATAGAAAAATCTGTTGAAATACAAGATTGTCCCCAAATATTCCATCGCAGGCTCCCACTTCTTTTTGAACTATTATGGATGGTGGCCACAGCACAAACATTTGACTTGTTGATCTAGTAGTACTTATTAATTCAGTTTGCTCGACTTCTTGTGGCTCCTGCAAACTGATGTGACATTCAAATTAATTATCTTTATCACTGCAGATTGAAATTACTTGTCTGGTTTTTGTTTAAATATGCTGTGTTCATTTTAAGATAAATTATCACCTTGCCAACCTCAAGAAGTTGCAATTAATTTACATTTTTGTTTGGTCAGTTTAATATTGGTGCAATAATGTTCCAAGCATGAATTCTTTGAGAGACTGAGTCTCTCTCTCTCTCTCTCTCCCTCTCTGTGGTCCCTCTGTTACCTTGTTGCAGTTACATTAAACTTTGGGCATGGACAGGTTGTATTGTTGACCCTGTCTGATGAGACTTCATTGGTTTTCAATTGCCCATAATCTACTAATATTTACTGGTATAAGAATTATATTTAAAATAAAATGTAATCCGTTTATGCGCAATTAAGTGGTACCAGTTGTTTTCCTTACAACAGGTCCCGGCCAAAGGGATATGACTTCTGGAATATTTCAATTGCTTGAGAAGAAGGAGGGGTTGTTTCGCCAGAAAATGATGGGAAAGAGGGTTAATTATGCATGTCGATCTGTAATTTCACCAGATCCTTATTTAGGTGTGAATGAAATTGGAATTCCTCCATGCTTTTCTGACAAGATAACCTATCCTGAGGTCAGGTCTTGCTAGAGTATCTATTCTATATATATCAATTTAGTCACTAAATTTTGCATTGTGAATATAATTTGTTGATAACTTGCACGTTCCTATTGTTTCTTTACTTTATTTTACTTTGTATGGTTTAGAATTTGCTATTTTCTTGTCACAATGGTGACCTCAAACCATGGCATGCACCAGTACAGTATTGCACTAACCTATCATGTTATATGCATTTTACTCTTCCTCCATTTAGATAATACATTTCTGATATTCATAAAGTTATTTGGAAAGCTTCCTGAGGCTGATTAATTCTTCTGGGAACAGAATTTACTTGTCTGTTAAGACTTATCATCATCTTTATTTACCTGTGAGAGGATAAATCTGTTATACGTGCCAAAAAGGTTATGGCTTATATATGTGTCTATTCAATCTCAGTTCATGGGTTCCACTGGTGCATTGTTGGTTTTCATTAACTTTGTCTGTTTCCTAGCGTCAAATCTTTTGCTTATGATTGGTGTCATCCCTCCCTTGTTTAAGCCACCCTATTCACATTTGTTTTCAATTAGGATTTCTCGCAAATTCAGAACTTATAGCAGATCTCCATTATTAGCGTATTTTGGAGTATCTGTTTTTAGATGTAACTTGCTGATACAGTGCACAATAGAGATTATTACCCCTATAGAGGTTAACATTGCATGTGTCAAGGGGCTTTGCTATGGTTGATGTACTTTTGCTTGACATAACATGAAAGCAGTAACTTGGATGCTTTATGTGTTTGGTTTGAGGTCAATGTCATTGGACAATGCTAGTTGGTGCCATGAGTTATTTTTCTTGTTCCTCACATGCTTTTCTGGAATTTGGGTTGAAGCTGTTCATTGATGTTAAAGTGTCTACTGTAAATTTACATGAATACTGGGTGTATTTCAATGTTTATATATTGTTGCTCAGAAAAACTTTCTGGTGATAAGTTGTGCTGTTGAATCAAGAGCAGAAGATGGGAGAAAATTGTTTTGGGCCTCAGAAGAACTCTTTAGATTTTCAAAATATTGATTGGTACCTTGGGTTTTCTATGATAGTGTTAATGCTTTGTTTTTTTGGTTGGGAAGGGAGGGTGAGGGTTGCAGGTTTGAGTTTGAATGCATTTCTACTCAGTGGTCTTTATTATCTCAACTAGGTGCTTTTAGACTTCTGATTGGATTGTTTTTGCTCGTTTTCTTCATTAAGAGATTCTTGTTTTCCTTATCTGTTGTGGTTGGGCAGAGTTTATCTCTTAAAGTACCTCTGGACAGAATTATTTTTGCCTCGGTAATATTGGATTGATTGTTTAGCAAAAAATTCTTGCAGATGTGTCTGAGACAGCATATCTACACTCAATGTTCAGGTCTAACCTTGATGTAATAATGCATGGATGTCATGATTCATGACTTCTAATAGAGAAAAATGGGATCTTTTCACTTGAGAATATTTAACTTTTCCATTGCGTCTTTTTTTGTTACCATTCTTTCAGAGGGTGACTCCATGGAACATTGGCAAGTTGAGAAATGCTGTTATCAATGGATCTGAATGTCACCCTGGGGCAACACACTATGCTGATAAGCAGTCCATTAATAAACTTCCACTTAGCCGGAAAATGCGTATTGCCATATCAAGGAAATTACCTTCCTCAAGAGGAGCTCTCACACAATCTGGGAAAAGTTCTGACTATGAATATGAAGGGAAAATTGTGTATCGTCATTTGCAAGATGGAGACATTGTGCTTGTCAATCGGCAGGTATATAAGCATTATTACTTGCAAATATACATGTATGTGTGGTAATCATGCTAGGTACATGTTTGCTATCCTTACATTATTTGGATTGTGTCTTTTTGAGTTTTGTCATCGTTTGTATCACTCAACATTTTGATTCAGAGTCTCAATAGTCTCTCTGTGCATAATAGAAAATTTTAACATTGGAGGAAGTGGAGCAGAGAAGGAATACATATTTAGACAACCTAGTAATATAGAAGCCAGGGCAATGCATAGCTTTCACTTTTTGCGCCCATCGGCTCCCCCACCTTGCCCTATAATAGAAAAAACGCGCCACATAAAAAAACTGATGAAACCAAACAATCAAAACCACTACTAACTGGTAGTACTCTGTCACATTGTAGTAGTCATACATCACTTCACATTTTAATAAAGATATTTATCTGTAAGGTCTGCTCCCACATCATTGTACCTTTATGGCATGTTGCAGCCTTTTTCCTGTTCATGATTTTGTTTTCAAATTTTTTGACTTTTGCAATGTTGGGTTATACGTTGGAAACCACAAATATTGAAATGTGGAACACTTAAGGAAGTTAAATCATTGACTAGCTAGATATACAACTTTCCTATATCAAAATGGTAGTACTTGCTTTGATTTCTTTATGCAGACCTTGCAGGGTTGATGTCTGTGATGTATAGTTATTCATGTCACTGGGTTGCTCTCTTGAAACTAACAAGTTTGTGCTTTGGATAAACTAGGCTCTTTAGTAATTTTAGATTTTAATATATTAACATCTCTTTTGAGAAAGAGGCATAATTTAGTAAACTGCTGTGGTGGTGATTACTAATTATTTATTCTTAGTTATTGCTCTGTGCTGATTCTAATTTTCATATGCAGCCTACACTTCACAAGCCCGGTATAATGGCACATAGAGTTCGGGTGTTGCAGGGAGAAAAGACACTTCGGATGCACTACGCAAATTGCAGGTTGGTTTTGGGTGTATGCTTATGTGTCTATGATAGAATCACACAAAGACATAAATGTGCATGTTGCTCATGATGCACACATCTTCCTGTAGTTCATTTACAATTGCAGAAAAACATAATAGCAGGTTGCTCTTTGACATATTTGTATATGTGTCACAATGTTTCTGTGTTCTAATAATTGTTCTGATTCCAGTACTTACAATGCTGATTTTGATGGTGACGAAATGAATGTTCATTTTCCACAAGATGAAATTTCGCGTGCTGAAGCATACAACATTGTCAATGCAAATAACCAATATGTTAAGCCTTCCAATGGTGAACCAATTAGAGCCTTAATTCAGGTTTGGTATTTTGCTTAATAACCCTTTGGTTTAATAACCCTTTGGTACTCGCTTAGTGCATTTTGGATATTTAACATTGATAAAACTCATCTTTTGAACTTTTCAGGATCATATTGTTAGTGCTGCCCTGCTTACAAAGAGGGATGCATTTTTAAGTCAAGATGAGTATGAACTACTTTATGTTTCTGGCATCTCAACTGCTGCTCAAATTAATGAATATGGCAAACCTGGCCGGAAAATTTTTGTGTCAAACAATGAAGTTGGGATTCAGATCCCACAACCTGCCATATTGAAACCTGTGCCCAAGTGGACAGGAAAACAGGTTTTCATTTTATGATTTCTCAAAATAGAATCTTTAATAGTTCTTGTAGGACTTATGGCTTTTGAAGCAGAGAAGTTTTTCTTCTTGTTTATGATTTGTAAGTATCAATATGATTGTGTAGAGCCTTTGGACTAGTTTTTTGTCAAACTGATTGTTTAATGGTGTATTCTGGTAACTTCTAGTTGCTGATGATTTTGTGTTTTATGTATTTCTTTTACTGCTTCCTTTTAGGTCATCAATGCTGTGTTAGATCACATTACAAGGGGCCATCCTCCGTTTACTGTGGAGAAAGATGTGAAGATCCCTTGTGACTTTTTTAAGAAGAGAGTTGACAAAAATAAGTCAGAGTACAAAGAGCGTGATAATTATACATCAAAGTGGCTTGATGAGGATAAGATGGTTGGAAGAAATAAATTAGGGGGAAAACAATCTGATGATTGTGTGCCAAAGGGGCTTGATGAAGATAAGATGGTCATCTTTAGGAACTATTTTGTCCGTGGTGTAATTGACAAGGCTCAGTTTGGCGATTATGGTTTAGTACATACAATTCATGAACTCTTTGGTGCAAATACTGCAGGCACCTTGCTTTCTGTCTTGAGTCGTTTATTTACTGCTTACTTGCAGGTCAGGACATTTTTTTGTATGAGTCACTTTGTCTTTGCTACATCAGCTTGTTATGTCTGTGATGCTCTGTACAATATTTCAGATACATGGGTTCACATGTGGAGTTGATGATCTTTTGATAATGGAATCTAAAGACAATGAAAGGAGGCAGCTACTTGAAAGCTGTGAAAAAAGTGGTGAACTAGTTCATCGAAATTTTATTGGAGTCAGGGATGCTACAATTGAGATAAGTACGGACTTTGTATCCTTCTAATTGTTGCTTAGCGTAAAAATGCCTTCTGCAAGTTCATTTTTTATGTTTACTTGTAAATGCAGTTGGTAGTTGTCTTCATAAACTGTGAGCATGGGGAATAGATTCTTGAGTGCACCTAAGACAATGTGACTGATAATTATTGTATCAATGGTGTAAATAAGGAAAAATGACTTAAACAAGCAACAGCCTTGAGTTGGCACATTGGGACAATATTTTTCAATTTTCTTTACCTCAGCTTTGAATGGAGGGGTTGAAAGGCATTTTAAAGTTTTTCCAAAATGGTTTGAAATGATACGGTATTTGGCTAACCAACTAACTGTTGGCAATCTAATTTGTGTGGTAGAACTTGGAGACCTGTTTGGTGCATTTTGTTGTTCGTATTTTACATCTCATTTCAGCCTTGCAACATTGCATTTAGTGTCTTCCATCTTCTCATTGATGAACATCAGTTGCTTGGTTAAATGGAGGGACACTGATTGTTGGAGACCTAAATCTTCTCAAATCAAGAAAAGATTTGAGGGCTTACACTGAATTTCATAATTGTATCTTTTTTATTTAGACATCAGTATCCATTGGTATCCTCAACTGGGATCTAAGAATCCCTCTTAGTTGTTTTTCTTTTCAATTTTTGTCAATATGGCCTTACGAATGGTGGCTGTGTTATCGGGGAAAAGGTTTTTTTATTTTATTTTTTCTAAGTTACTATTAAGTATAAGGATTTTTATACCAAATGACAACACCAGTGGGTTCTGCTATTACACTTTATATCCTATACCTTTTCAAATTGTTAAACATTGACTTGGACAACTTGTAACTTGGACACAGTAATATAGCTGGACTGTGTTATTTTTTTTCCAACTTGAAACAGTGATGCATTAAATGAACCTTTATGCTGGATTCAACACAGCAATCTACACTTGACATTCTAGCTGGCTGTTGATTAAATTTTTTGGCTCTATTATTTTTTTGTTCCCTTTTATTCTGTCATTAAAATTTTTTTGGCCAGTGTTTTAAGACGCTTTTTTTTCCCCCCTTATATTTGGTCTCCAGAACCAACAACCCTGCAATCAAATGTTGAAAAGACAATATGTGAAGAGGGAGAATCTGCTGTGACATATTTGGATAGGCAGATGAGAAATGATCTTAATTCCAAAACAAGCTCCAGGGTCATCAATGAATTGCTGTCTGATGGGTTACTGAAACCCTCCGTAAAGAATTGTATATCTCTCATGACTACGTCTGGGGCTAAAGGTAGTAAGGTAAATTTTTTTGGCATCCTTGTCTTCACTTGCTCACTGATTTGTATGTATGCAAAACATAGGTAACAGGTGTCTTTATTTTCTTGGAAATTTGAGTTGTACATAATAGTGGAGGATAATCATAGATAGATAAGAGACATTATTTTTGGTGGCATTTGTTTTAAGAAGTTTCAAATTAGTTATTTTCAATGCAGATTAGAGAAATAATCCTGCATTACAAGAAGTTTGAAAATTTGGTTGACTGCAATGAGCAAAAATTATCTTACATCTTCCCTCCTTTTTTGATCTAATTTAATTCACTACAATGTCCAGGTGGAATGTGAGGGAATTCCAAGCTTAATATAACTCTGATAACATGCTTACTGCAGAAAGTACTGGTTTCAAAACCATGATTGACGTTTTTAAGCAGCCAACCTGTCCATCCACAGCTTTATTGCTACCTCTCATTCACTGCTACATAATTGGCTTTTGGAATTTTGTTCATATAGCCTTCACAGCCTTTATTTACCTTTGGACAAATTTAAAGTGAGCTTTAAACTGTCTTCTTGTTGCCTTCAAAGGTCTAGCAGTTGCTTTCTTAAAATTTTCCATGATTATTTTGTCTGTGCCTGTAGCCATTAAGGGGTAACTTGAACTGTGATATTCTATAGCCACTTTGGTTACATTGAATGATTGATTATTAGTTTCACAATGTGCTGTGCAGGTCAATTTCAGCAAATATCTTCATTTTTGGGCCAACAAGATTTGGAAGGCAAAAGAGTCCCTAGAATGGTTTCTGGAAAGACCTTGCCCTCCTTTCATCCATGGGATTGGACAGCTAGAGCTGGAGGCTATATTATTGATTGTTTCCTTGCAGGTCTTCGCCCTCAAGAATATTATTTTCATTGCATGGCTGGTCGGGAAGGGTAATTGGAACTTCAACCTCATCCTTGTCCAAATCTGTTGGTTTCTGTAGCTCTGTTGAATTATTAATGTGGTGTAGGTTACTGACTGTATATGTGCAAGCATTGTGAAAATATTATCTGAATTTTTGGACATCAGAACACTATTTTAATTGTATCAGTACCTTGTACCTGCAGATGCCTCTGTGATCAACTATTTTTCATAAATGTTTCATTGATGCATGCATAATGTTTGAGTGCCAATTCATGCTGGATTAGTACCCTATTATTAGTGTAGGAACAAGCAGTTTCATTCATGGTTATCTTCAGGTTTTATTGTCATTCAGTTCACATGACAATTTGATGATTATGAAAATCAATTTTGCAGGTTAGTTGATACAGCAGTCAAAACATCTCGCAGTGGATACCTACAGAGATGCTTGATTAAAAATCTTGAGTGTTTGAAAGTGAGTTATGATTATACAGTTCGTGACGCTGATGGCTCAATTGTTCAATTTCAGTATGGAGAAGACGGTGTTGATGTTCATCAAACAAGCTTTATTTCAAAATTGGACGCATTGGCAGTGGTAAGAATTTGCTTTTTATTGTCTTATCTAAGAAATGGTATGTAATGGCTAAACTCTGAACAATTTTCATCTTCTCCTTTTGTTTCAGAATCAAGAAGTGATTTACAAAAAATATGGTCATCAGCTTGGCACATTAAATGCATATATTTCAGAATTACCTAAAACTCTTAAAGAGAAAGCAGAGTTCTTTGATGATTTCTCTTTACAGAATCAAATTTCGTCTAATGTAGTGAAACAAGATGACTTGTATAAGTTAATGAAGCAGAAGTTCCTGTCAAGTCTTGCACAGCCTGGAGAACCTGTTGGTGTCCTTGCTGCTCAATCTGTGGGAGAACCATCAACACAAATGACGTTAGATTTCTTCTTTTGTGTCTCATCATTTCCTAAAAAGTGTTCTGTATATTTGTGAGAGATGTTGACTTAACATGCTGTAGGCATTGTAGCACATTTTCATGCATTTTAGGTTCAAGTTGCAGCTTTGCCATTTCATAAATCATGTTGATGTTCGCTTGTGGTGGGCTTTGGATGTCCATGAACATTTTGTGAGCTCAATTTTGTCCTTAAGTTGTGGGATTCTTTGCTTTTAGGATGGAGAGGACAATGGTTAATGTGATTGTTGCATAACTTCCTAGTACTGTAATATTGTTTCATCATTTATATGGAAACTCCTCTGAAACCTTCTCTTCGATATTTAGGACTTTATATGACTTAGATTTAGAATGCTGCATTATAAACATTATAAAATGAAATTGTTGAAACTTACTAGTTTGAGTTCATTGTCAAAGTTGTAAAATGTTCTTATACAAATCGTTCAGTTAATGGCCTTGTGAAACCTTCAGTAGCTTGTTCATCTTTTTGCCTCCTTTATTTACTTATTTATTTTGGAGTCCCAAGTTGCTAAAGAACTTCAAATCCACTTTGCTTCTCATTTTCTGTAATTTTTTTTTTTTTGAGATACTGGAATTATGGAACTTATTGAGTCTTTTTTATAGTCCGAAATACCAAGAAGCATTTATAAATGTATGCAGGAGAGGGGAGTGTAATACCAATTGAATTTGTATAATGTGAACAGTTGATTATTGTAGTGCCTCAATAGCTTTAATTGGTGTCCGGTGCCAGTGAGATGGGGCAAGTGATAATGAAGGATTTTAGCCTTCTGTGGCTGACAGTCTGATTGGTTCACATTGAAGCAACTGTTGTTATTTTTATCAAGCCACTGCTCTTATTAGTTTGTTTTCCTTATGAGTAAATGACATGTAGTGTCTTTTTTATGCTTCTTTATGTTGGAGATGGCTTCCTTCTTTTCCCAATTTTCAACTGCAGCATGGAATTTATATGCTGCATTGTATATGTAAATTGGCTTTTTAGTGCTGGGTGGAGCTTACTAAAATTTGTTTTCTTCCTTTTATGTCTGCATTCGAGCTCCCATTTCCTGTTCTCATGGGTTTGGCATTTTTTTTCTATTTTTTGGGGTATTCTGTTTGACTTCCTTCTGGATTTCAGGCTGAATACATTTCATCTTGCTGGACGTGGTGAAATGAATGTCACACTCGGAATCCCACGTCTTCAAGAGATTCTTATGACTGCTTCAAGTGATATTAGAACTCCAATAATGACCTGCCCATTCCAAGAGGGGACAACAAAGTATGTTATACTTTATTGCCTTTGTTGCTTTTTTTTTTTAAATGATTTCACACTTTGGTATGCTTGGCAGACTGCAGTTTAACAGATGGGTTTTGTATTTTCATTGATGTTTTGCTTTTTCTTTTTTTAATTGGGCCCTCAGTTCCATCTTTTGATGGGCAAACCTTAGTGTAACGGTAAAACTACTTCATTGTGTCCTGGAGCTCATAAGTTCAAATCACAAAAACAATCACTTTGCAAAAACAAGGGTAAAGCTATGTACTTTTGAACCTTTCTCAAATCCCACAATGTGGAAGCCTTTTGCACTGAGACGACCTCTTTACATGCTATGGTTTATGTCCATCATTCTCTTTTGTATGTTTCTTTGAACAGTCTTACTTTTTAAAGGTTTCTTTGAGTTCTAATTTCTCTACTGAGCATGAGATTACCTCCTTCAACTGATCTTTGGTTAGTAGTTTATTGCTTGAAAAATCTAAGACAGGCTAGGTGAATGACTTGATAGGACCTTAAACTATAGGATCTTCTGAGCTGTTTTGTTCTTTTCCCCGTAACTTTTTCCCATGCAAAGCTGCACATTGGATTGCTTTGCAGTTGCATGGTTTTGTAATTCCGAAATTTTTTTATTTCTTGTGCATGTGTAAAAGTTGCTAGGTCATTCACTGACTTAAACAAAGTATAGAGGATGTGCATATTGATATTTGTTATTTGCAGAGAGGATGCTAATTTTCTTGCGGATAAATTTACAAAAGTAACTGTAGCAGATATTGTTGAGAGTATGGAAGTATCTGTCATACCATTTGCTGTTCTCAGAGGTGATGTATGCAGAATTTGTAAGCTTAGAATGAAGCTTTATAGGGCAAAGCAGCATCCACGGTTCACTCACTTATCTTCAAAGGGCTGGGCAGAAACCCTACAAGTGTTGTTTTTGAGGGAGCTGGAGGATGCTATAGAAAATCATCTGCATTTTCTGTCTAGAATTAGTGGCATTAGAAACCTTGTTTCAGAATCACATTCAAAGGCTTCAAATGATGAAAATGTTTCTGGTGATAGATCATGTAGAGAAGAATTTGATGATGATGATGATAATGATGAATATGGTGAAGGGGCCGAGGATCTTGGTTTATATGCACAGAGAATGAAAGTTCAAGCTACAGATGAAATGGACTATGATGATTTTGATGAGGGACCTGATGAAGCAGAGTCATCAACTAGTGAGCAGTCATCTGGAGTGGAAAGTGAGGCTGAACTGACTGATAACGAAACTCAGGTTATTGAGGATAATGCGCTTGACAATGGAATTTCTGCAAGTCAACCAGGCCTGAAAAATCCCTTTAAGTCAAGGGGGAAAGTCTCTGAAGATCTGGTGCATGGTGAAAGTAGTCCTTCCAAGCAACAGTCGAGTAGCAAGAGGAAACCCAAAACTAGAAAAAAGAAGAGAGCCCAAGGGAAAATGCTCAAAAAGGAGTTTGATAGAGCAATCTTTGTGGCAGTTGGTGACACACACTTTGAAGTCCATTTTAAGTTCACTAATGAACCTCATATATTACTGGCTGAGGTACGATCTCTTTCATAGTTTTGTGAGCTTGCATCATTTTACCTATGTTGCTTTCCTCTAGGCTTAATTACTTATTTAACACTGTTTGTGGGTACTGTTGCCCTTTTGCTAAGAATTGATTAACTTTACAAACTATTTCAATTTTATTATCATTGTTTTTGTTTTGAAAAAAAATTGTTGCAAATATGTGGCTTGTTTTGGGTTTCTCATTCAAATATGCATTGCATTATTGATGGAATTTTATTTCCTTCTGTGTTTATCTTCAAAGTCATCCTCAAGCTTCTCATTCTGTACAGAGTATGCATTGCTTAGTTTATCTATGCTTGTGAGATAACCAAAATATTCCTAATTTTTTTGGTTTTTAAAATATTTCTTTGGCTTTTAATTTTAAACAGTCAATTTGTGAAAACTCACCCTTTTTTTGGTTCTTTCTTTTCCCGATAAATATAGTTTCCACCAGTGTTGTTAAAGGTGTGCCTAAAGTGCAAGGCACACTGACCCTGGGGCATTGAAACCTCAGGGGCATGCACCCTTAAGGGGAGCTGCAAGGCACTGTTTAGGCATGCCTTGTGTGAAACAGAAGAGTTTCCACTGGAATGGTGAAATTGATGTTGGAAGGAGGAGATGATCCAAGAAGAGGGATGGAGGAAGATGGAGAGGGAAAAAAAAACAGAGAATAATTTGTGTTTTATACTTTTGGCCTATGGTACAAATTGAAGGCGCCCTTTTTGAAGCTTGGTAGTGCTTGAATGCCTAAAGACATTTTTGTTACCTGAGAGATGAATTTTTGTGTTGTGAATTTTTTTTATCTTATCAGGTTGCTCAAAGGACAGCGAAGAAGGTTTATATCCAGAACCCTGGGAAGATAGAGAGATGTGAAGTCACGAATTGCAAAGAAAATCAAGTAATTAACTATGGGAAAGATCCCAAGAGCAGGCGTGACCTTGGACCCAAAAAAAAGGAAGAAATTCCTGCACTGCATACAGCTGGAGTTGATTTCACTGCATTTTGGAAAATGCAAGATCAACTTGATTGCAGGTATCTATATTCCAATAACATTCATGCTATGCTAAATACTTATGGTATAGAAGCGGCCAGAGAAACAATCATTAGGGAGGTGAAAAATGTTTTCACTCCTTATGGCGTATCTGTCAATGTTAGGCACTTAACGCTTATTGCAGACTTTATGACCCAGACGGGTCGGTATCGTCCACTGAACAGACTTGGGGGCATTGCAGAGTCCATTTCACCATTTAGTAAAATGTCCTTTGAGACAGCCTCTAAATTCATTGTTGAAGCTGCATTGCAAGGCCAGACTGACAAGTTGGAGACCCCATCTGCTAGGATTTGTCTTGGGCTGCCAGTTAAAATGGGTACTGGATCTTTTGATTTGATGCAGAAACTGGAGATTTGATGCTCGTTATAGGAGCATTGTACCTGTTACAATGTGTTCCGTCTAGAGAAAGCATAAAAATTTTGCCGGCATTGTTATATTGGTTTAATTACCATGCAAGGATTTTGTGAAAGTTGACTAGAAAAGAAATGCTGAGGTACAATTTTGTTTTGGACTCTGTAAGTGAGCTCAAAATCGCACCGATAATGTCTGTAAATTACTAGTTAATTAAGCTCTGTTGTTAGTGATTTTATTTAGATTGACGGTAGGAATTCTCAGGAAAGTTTTTCATTGTCGCTCGAGCATCTTTCATAGAAAAATTTTATTATCCTTCGAGGCAGGATTCAGACTGGGTTGGTTTCTTTTGTTTGATCCTTAAAACTTAACTCTTGGATGCTTCTCTGTTTCCCGAATACTCAACCATCCTTGAAGAGAGAAAAATGGGAAAGGAAGAGGAGAGGGGAAAGACAAGTGATATGTTGTTTGTTTTATGGGTGGAGGAAGGAAAGAAAATTTTAATTGTTAACCGTATCCATTCCTCTCAATTTTCCAAGAAAAATTATTAAATTTTTTATTTGACTTATAAAACAATCAATATGGTCATATCATTTTCTTTGTTCTTGCTTTTTTCACATTTTGAAATGCATGTTTTTGAATTTGTAATTCTTTTTCAATTTTTTCAAAATTTTATATCTTCAGATTTTTTTTAAAAGAAAATCGCATCTTCAATAATAATAATAATGACAAAGCATTATAATCAATACCAAATAGTTGACATAAAATGTCACGTAACAAATTTAACGATAAATTAACAAAAATATCTCAAAACCATTAACGGTGAGAACGATGCAACGAAAAACTGAAAAACTGCCTCATGGTTGTTGATGGAAGAAAAATTATGTGGCATAATTCTGCCCAGTGATGCATGACATCGTGAATCTGTGGGCTCCACTCTCTCTCTCTCAACCCTTTTTCCAGCTTCTTGGCTCAAAGCAAAAACCCTATGCAAATGACACTTTATATACGAATGTTAAAACAATTCATTTGTGAGAAAACGTGCAAATGAAGGGGAATAAACAACTGGGGTTGGAAGGTTTCAAGAAGGAGAAGCCTCCGCTCCATCATGGAGTGCACAACAAACAGTAGCCTTAAGATGCCCTTGATACACCTTGATGTCTTCCCCACTTGACATGGACCAGAGTCTTGCTGTTGCATCTGATGAAGCTGCACCAAAAAAAAAAAGAGGGGAGGGGGGGTTGTGCCAAAAGCATTTTAACATGGAGGCCTCAATCCGGAAAAGTCAAATTTGCCTGCAAACTTGGTCTCAGTTAATGAGATAAATCATGTCAATCAAATCAGTTCCTGTGGAGAAAATAGACATGTACATTGACCTTGCACTTTTCCAATTAAATCACTGCCTTAGCTTGGCATTATGATCAAATAAAAACAAATTAAGATATGCTAACTTAACGGACAACAACAACAATCATAACAAAGCCTTGACTTTAAAGGGAATTAAAGTTGGCTAGACGACTATTCATCCATAATACCCGATTTATTTAAGGTCTCAAGCCTTTCGTTTTCTTATTTGAGCTAATTTATAAATCACATTCTCCTCTTCTTTGATTCTACGTTTGCTATACAAATTAATTACTACATGCATTCACTCTAGCCATCGCCACTGCTAACTTAAGAACAAGACTATCATATGAAACATGCCAGTCTTAAATGCAAATTCTGTTGTTATTGGGAAATAGTTAGCTGCAACATAGATGAATTAAATTTCTGTTAGTACACCAGCAAAGTACCTGTTATTAAGTAGGCACCGTCCACGGAGAAGACACAGTCCCATACCCAGCGTAGGTGACCTAAAATCCACAAATTGCAAATGAATTCATGAAACAGTTAACGTGGCCAATCACATCATTCACACGGCAATACCATGTAGAGTTTTCTCTA
The DNA here is from genome assembly GCA_037897445.1 of Ceriops zippeliana. Lineage (NCBI taxonomy): Eukaryota > Viridiplantae > Streptophyta > Magnoliopsida > Malpighiales > Rhizophoraceae > Ceriops > Ceriops zippeliana. The sequence goes on along the minus strand of JBAPLH010000014.1, from coordinate 6,535,310 downwards.
ATGTGAAGCCATCAACATTCCATATCTTGACAGTGTGGTCAGATGATGCAGTGGCCAGATACCTACAAGATAATTTTGACATTGATTAGTCTCAAATTGCACAACTCAAGGTTACTAGAAAGATGCCAAAGCAAATATAGAAAAATCAGAGAAAAGAAAAAGTGAAAGGGTGAAGTCCAAGGAATTGAAACCTATGGGGTTCACAAAACTCAGGTGAAAGAAGGCATTTGAGAATGTAGCCATTATGCGCTTGCAGCTTGTGAAGTGGCTCAAAATTGGTCATGGTCTACAGGAGAAAAAGAAAAGAAAAGAAAAAAAAAAACATTGCAGAAGATAATAATACAATCAAAACTTAAGCAAGTATTCCATGGTAATTGAATTGGCAAGCTACCTGTGTTGCCCGATGCAAGCGCCAAACATAGCAAGTTCCTCGATTATTTGCAGCAACTACCAAACTCCCATCCCACATAACTGTTAGAGACCTTACAGCAGTATCAACTTCTGGCACCTAGGTTCACATGGTAAATAATTAATCCATGTAGACATCCAAATTTTGACACCATAGACTCATACAATAGTACAAATAATTAGAGTATACCAATTCACAACTGCATGAATTTGCTGTCAAATCCCACACTCGGATGTTCCCATTTTGGTCACCAGATATCAGCTCAGTCTGCAAAACCACAGACACACAACCCATCAAATGACCACAGAAGCATAGTCACAATCTTAAACATTATGCTTTTAGGGGCTGAAATTCAATAGGAATTTAATAAGCAAAGAATATCTCCTTAGAGGACAACAGTATTTTCATTTTTAAATCCTCTTCTTATTATTTGAAAAATGATAAATTTGAGTTGCTAGTCAGTTCCATGAAGTTTGCAGACAACTTATGAGGAAGATGAAAAGTGCACCAACCGGAGTGAAATCAAATCTGGAATTACAAATGTCCAAGTTAGCAAAGTCTATTTACTATGGCATTTTCACTTCTAAAGCTCCACGCTACAAGTTTATTTACAGATTGTTCTAAATATTTGCCATCTAATAACAAAGTAGGTTCTGTCAAATATATATCATAACATATTTTCTCAGCTTCAAGGCAATTCTAAGAAAAATGAGAAAGCAAGACATGAAGGATATGATGTAACAGATAAAATATAAATTCTGTTCTGCAAATCCCTAACTCTATATTTAAAATGTGAAAGATCTCCTATATTTTCTTCCTTCTTTTTCAATAATTTTTCAAATATGAAAAAAATTGGAATTTTATAGGCAATAAACAAGCAATCAAACAAATTCAAAATTCTGTTCGTCACAGTTTCTTTAAAAGTATTGCTCAGGCATTTTGACCAGACAGACAACAGCGAACCTGATTTGGGTGTAAGACAACAGTGTTAACCGCAGCACGACTTTCATATTCCCTTTGACAACCAGGAGCCCTGTATTTGGCTCAAGACATGGAATTATCCAGAAGAAAAAACACAGCTGATAGAAATAATTTTAGACAATGCTAAATATACCTCAAATCCCAAATCTTTACCGTGCCATCCTCAGATCCTGAATACATCCAGTTTCCATCACATTGAAATCCCACCGCCGTAACATTATTGGCATGTGAATCATAGCTCATCACCTGCAATGCAGCACATCATCAATGTTCATCATAAAATGGATATTGTAATCTAAAATCAATCAACCAAGATGACAAGACGGACATACAGGTTGAGGGCTGTTCGAGTTGACATCGAACAACCGAACGTGAGGATTACCAGCGGCTGCCAGGTACCTTTTATTCGGGGTTATCTCTAGCCGATTTACTTGCTGTCCTCATTGCATTCCAAACGCAATCCCCACAATATTTATTGTAGAAAAAAAAAAAACAAAGACCTATTAAGAAAACTTACAAGCTAAAGTTGATCAAGCGCACAGTTCAAAAACCCCAGTTGACCGAAACCCAAGAAATCGAAAAAATAAATTAAAAAAAGAAGAAGAAGAAGAACAAAAAAGAGAGGAAAGTAAAAGGAATACCGAATCAGGGTATTGAATAGTACGGTAACAGCGGCCGCTTTTGGCCTCCCAGAACCTGATAGTGTGATCATAGCTTGCTGTTGCAAGTAGCACCGAAGGTTGTGTCATCTTCATAATCAACGCCTACCGATCAACCTTTCGTCACCAGTTTCACTTCATTCTTGAATGAAAAGATGGTTGCTTTTTTTTTTTCAGTATTTTTTCAATATTGAGAGGACAAATCTTAAAGATTGAAGAAAAACGAAAATGGGAATTCCAGAATTGGATCAAAATACTAAATAAATGGAATAAAGCTCACAGCTTTTTTTTTTTTTTTTTATCTTTTCTTTCGTTTTTCATTTTGTTCACCCTTGAAACGACGCGACTGATTGAGACAGCAGCCAAGCTTGTGGGATTGGAACTCAGGGTTTTAGTGGGGTTGGAAGCGCAGAGAATCATTTTTTGGATCAGTTATCATTATTATTTTATTTTATTATTATTAAGAGTACGACATTGTTTATTTCGTTTTGGCACAAGGGGCTGCCGTGGAGAGTCAACTTCTGCTGGACTTGCCCGAAATGAGAAATCTCTCTAACCCAAATTAATAAGGAGTTAAAAAGGTTCGTAATTTGGAATAATAATAGTATGTCAACTGGAATGATCAACCAAACTTTAACCTAAATTTATTTTATTGTTTTTTTAAAGATATTCTATAGTTTATTTCCTCACTCTAGTTTTGAGAGTTTAAATAATCTTAATTTTCAAGAGAAAAACATAAAGTTCATGAGGACGAAGAAAATATTAATGTTATATGACTAATTCACCATTTAGCACTCCTGGAATAGATAAAATACATAATAATTTATTTCATCTGTGTATTTATCGATCAATTTCTCCACATGCGCATTAGGAATAGATGCATCAATGAGCCAAGCAGATACTCTATATCTTTACATATCTCTTTTTATATGGATTTTATCATTAGTATTATTATTATTTTCAAGTGGTAAGATGTAAAAGATTTACAGGAGTTAGGCACGTAAAAACGAACCAAATGGTCCAAAGCCCGACACAACACAGGCTGTGGCAAAATATGACCTGCAATGAACATCGTGCATGACCCTGTGCCTAGGTCTGGCAGGAATCGCCTTCTCAACGAATGAGTCAACAAAATATGGTGGAGACGTAAGGAATGCATGAGTTTTGGGGGGCCGCCGCGACGGGGGGGGGGGGTGTGGACGAGGGTGGGTGTAGTAGTTGTGGGATCGTGGCGATGCAGGAGGGGGGGCGAAGATTTAAATATGGCGATGGAATCAGAAGTAGCGATCGTAGCCTCAAGTTACACTGGTGGCGGAGTGGTGGTAACGCTGGGGAAGAATACCCCCCCCCCCCCCCCCCGTCTCGCATGCATGCATTCCGTGCCTTCTTCTCTATCCTTTGACGAGGCGGAGTTCTCTCTTTTGGAATGACTTCGTCATATTGGAGGAAACGGCAAAGTATACGTACTACCATCCCTTTAGATTAATTACCAGAGCAACCAACAGCACAGAAAGTCACTTTTATTTTATTTTATTTTAAGATAATAATAATAATAATAATAATAATAAAAGAGTTTGTTGGTTTCTTTCTTTCTTTCTTTTTTTTTTGGTAAAATCCTTTCGGCGTATCTGTAGCAGTTAAATTTATGGCCCGGCCCTCAAATAAACGAGTGGTCCTTGGTCTAGTTCTAGGAGTCAAAGGTTGTTTGCTTTGAAGTAAATCACTTTAATCGATGCGCAAATCCACTTTGCATCATAGGGTATCGGCCTAATTCAGCTGCGGGGCATTGCGCCTTCTGTTCATGTTCTTCGTAACGCATTTCCTTAAGTGCCCATGTTTATATCCCCAATAGGTTAAAACTAATAGATTAAAAACTTTGGCCGATGTGCTGATTTTCTCGAGTTATGTACACCCAGCAACTTGGTTAAGAGCCTCGCTGTGTCATTGTGTGTATGAGACAGCTGGGGGCATTAATCCCTTTTCCTTGGCTTTGGTGGGTTCCCCCGGGGGGGGGGGGGGGAGGAGATGGCGGTAGGGAGAATGGTATCAAAATAAATCCATGGACAAATCTCAAAAACATGCGTGCGATTGAGACAAGATATATATATATATATATATATCTATCGAGTAATTACTTAAGGTTCATTGTTGGTTTTTCGGGATCAGCATACAGACAATGCGCAAGAGACGATTGCATTGCATCTTGCTATCTGGAGGATAGGATGATAGTTTAGCCTAACAGAGACCTGGAATTTGGAATAGCCAACTTCCGTCCCTTTAAACTCGGAGACTGCATGTACCAAAAGAATGCCTCGGAGACTACCACGCGCTTCTTTGCAATAATCACATGTGACTGAAGCTGCCATACCACAATGTACAGAAACAGAAGGGCGGTAAACCTTCCAATTATCTTGTCATTTTGATGGCTAAAAGCACAGGTACGATGATGTGTATCAACCATGATCTGATCAAAAAGGTGTATTCACATTGTGCCAGACTCTTAATCTGATTCTGAATCAGGATCGGCATCCACAATGTCAGGAATGGTATCTGTTGATAAGTTGTCATCTGATTCAACAGCAGAAGACATACCCCTCTGAGCATTTAGAGATGCAAAATTGTCTCTGGCTCTAGTGGCAAACCCATCATCACCTTTACCTGTCATGACAGCCTCAGCTGATGCCACAACAGTTTCCGCAGAATCTAGTGCACCTGCAGTTGACATTATTCTTGTCATCTCCATACGGGTAGAATTATGGTCACCAGTAAGGGTAACTGCAACATTTGTGGCACCTTTAAAATGCACGGGTTCCTGAAGCTGCCCTGTGGACTCTTGAAATTGCCGCAGCTCTGTGCTGACCCCATCACCTAATGTTCCCTTCTCTCCATCTCCACTAGCCATTGATGGATCCCACACACTTGTTCCTGGACTATTTTGACATAATGACTCATCCAGGCGGATCTTTTTTCCCCGTTGAGCTGTAAAAGCCTCAGAAGGCTCTTCAGTGCCTACATTGTTACCTAGACTGTCAACTGGCCCTTCGGTATCATTATGGCTACCTAGCCAGGTTTCATATAGATCATCATCAGAATCAGGAGGGCTAGGTCCTGATTCCTGGACTCCACTTGAAAATGGGTTACTAAACATCTGACTGCTACTGCCAGAGAATACAGTCTCTGGAAATCGGTCTTTGACTGTGTCAAAAGAGTTTGCAGGAGAGAAATCTGCCAGTGGAAGGGCCCTGGGATGAATAAGCACCTCCAAAGCAAGGAGTGCATGGGCACAAAATTCAGAAAGTTGTGTCCCAGTTTCTTGCCTGCCTGCAAAATCCAAGTCATACAATATATGAGAATGAGAAGTAGCGGTCACAAATAAAATAACATAACAAAGAGCAAGCGAATGTTCAGGGTGCTTTAAGCATCAGACTCTGGACACTGAGTAGAATCAAAAAGCCCAATGACAGCAATTAATGAGTAACATAGTTCTTGATGAGAAACCAAGAAAAGAACATTTTATTATTAGGATTTTCTTAGATAGTCACATAAATCATATCTAAAAAAAAAATAGTTGCAGACTTAATTTAAAATTGTACTAATCTGGATTGGATACCCTCTTATCTCTTTGCTTATTTTGTGCATGAACTAGTTCATGTCTTACTCTTTTCTGTGATTTTCCTATAAAACGATAAGCTTTATATTGAGTTGAACAAATTGGGAAGTGAACTAGTTTGTCTCAGTCTTTCCCAGTTTGCTGATGCTTCTCTTGCCTCTTGTCAAGATTTTGTCCTCTTCTAATCTTTTCATGTCTCATTCCTAATTCTGCTCTTTTTGTTTCTTATTCTTCTCTACCTATTTCTATTGCTACTTCTCTTCCTCATTCTTCAATTTTTGCCTCTTTCTCTCATTCTATCTATTGTGGGACATCTTTAGAGGCCTGTCCTACGTCAGTTCTCCAACCTAGAAAATAGCCAAAAGGAAAAAGAAAACATAGGTGGGTCTCCCAACCATGCCTGAAGCAAAATCACACATGCACCACAATGTTCTGAAGAATCAGAGCAATCAAATGACAGGAATAGAAATGGGAAGAGGTAAATATTCATCTGAGGTTAAACCGATTTTGAAATGAAGGTCAATAATGAAGATCATTTATTTCATTGTATGTACAAATTTCTCATCTGATATCAATATACTGGATCTACTTAAGAATGTCTTGTAATAGGCTGAATCTACAGCCATGTTGATACTCTGTATCTACTTAATAATCCCTTGCAATATATCATATACAGTTTAAATATCAAAATCATCCCCAAAGTTAAATGGTTGATATCGTCCCCCTGTAATTTTTAGACAATTTCATCCCTCATCTCATGATTTGAGTCTATATTTATCCAAAATTAGACAGAAATCATTAGTTGTTGACATAATATCACAGTCAATATGGTTAAGAATGGTGTGTCGGCTCTATTTTTGACAAAAATTCCAAAATAGATTAAATTATTTATTTATATATTTTATTTAGGATGCATTACTCCTAATCTATCAAAAACTGGAGCTCACGTCAATTTTCTTCATATAATATAGGCCACGTAATGTTGATTAGTGTTGACTACGATGCCATTTCAGCAAGTAATGCCTGTCATCCAATTGAATTAAATTGACACAAATTAGAAACATGAGAGACGAAATGGACTGTTTGTGAAACATTGAAGACAATTTTGATATTTGGGCCTATTATGTATGCATGGAATTGCTTATGCAGAACTAATATCTATAACTGTTCATTAATAGCTATTTCCCAAGTGCAATGATTTACGACAAACAAAAAACACAAGCCTTCTAAGCTGTAATGAGGTTATACTTAACCTTCTGACCACTTTTTAGCATATATTGGGCAATAACACTTCCTTGGTATTTAAAACTGCTACCATGCTGAAGTCATATGGTCAGCCCCATCAGGAAACCCCTTCTTAATGAGCTATTATTTTCAACTTGAGAAGATTAGGTTTATTCATCATTGATTGGGTTTGATACTCCCCCTCCCCCGCCTCCTTTGCAGTAAAAAAGATGAGATATGATTAGGTTGACTTGGCTGTAATTTAGCAATGATAACTAAAACAACCAGAAAAGCAGAACAAAAACTCAAAACTGTTTGGGTGCACAAACTAAAATACAGTCCATATGATGACAAGAGGGGTTCATCCAAAATTCTAAATTTACCTCTTCGGAAAAGCTCAAGACCCTGGGCTAAATGTGGGGGACGCTGACAAGATGGTGAAAGGAGAGAGGCCAAAAGTGCTTGTAATGCAGTAAGCTGCAAATTTGCCCATGTGTCTGCATTGGGCAAGGAATTATTTCTGTCTTCAGTAGCCCATCCCCATTTACAACAATCTGTCGCAATGGTTATCAAAAGAATATCAACCTTTGACCGCCATGACTCAGATCTCATAGCACCACCCTAGCAAAGAACAAAGGTAAATGAGTGCCCCTATTAGTTCTGTAACAGAAACTAGAGGGGCAGTCTAAAGCCCTGTATCAATACTAAGAGTCTCACTAGGCCCACAAGAAGATTAATGACTCAGAACAATTCAGAGTAATAGTATAAAATCTTACAGGACCATCAAGGGTCAGTACACCAAGATAGATGCACGAAAAGTTGTTTTCCAGAAAAGGTCAGTTAAAGAAATAACTAGGCTAAGTTTCATCACAACAGTTGAACAAGAAAGCAATATCAGAAACTTATCCAAAAAAAGAGAAACAATTCCAAAAGTACAAAATGGAATTCTTAGAGGCAAGTTATAATGACATTTTCACTTCCATTTTTGCACAACCACCATTAACACCAACCCATCTTGATGCAACTCAAAAAGCTGACTCAGAAAATCTGGGGTTTTCGATAATTCAAAACTTCACAAGTCATTTCTAGCTCAAAAAAAATTCATAAGCTATAATGTCCGATATCTTTTAAATTTTCTTCAAATTTCCACAAAATAAAACCACATTCATTTTACTAAAGTGCAGTCATCTAAGAATTAATTACATGATTATGCTACTTTAAGTTTAGAACTGCCAAATTGAGGAAATAATTAGGAAGAGCCATTCAACAACACATTATGGAAAGAGCATCACTGCAGATGTTTAAAAATCTTTATATCCTTCATCTCCTACACACTGTGATAGAAGGTAAACCATGTCATCATTTTGCCATGAGCTTAAGAAAATTTTATATATCAAGCCTAGGCTAACTAATAGTTCCAGCTCTTGCAGAAATGGTCAACTACAAAAAAATAACCTGCAAAATCCATGCAGTACACATACCACAGTCAAAAGAGCTTCCAATGCCTCAAGCGCAGCTATCTGCACAGAAATATGACTTTTAAGTCTACTTTTTGGAGCTTCCATTTCCAAACCACCTACGTCCTGCTGCTGCTCAAGCGATCTAGTTGCATCATGCTTTCTTTTTCTCTGGCAAGGCTGCAGCAAGACTTTGGAAGAAGCCTTTGAGTGTGCACTAGATGACATATCATTCCCAACTAAATCAAGAAATGAATTGTTGACAACTTCCTGTGCAAGATATATTGCTATCCCTGATCAGGTTATCACAGAGAATTAGGCACAGCACCAAAACTGGTTTCCATGAGCATTAAAATATTCAGAAAGTTTCATGTGCTTTGCAAACAGCTGCTGTGAAATAAAGAGTAGCGTGAAATACTCAAAAAGGAAAACCAGAAGAAATAAATCTACATTATGAAAAATGTTCAGCACTATTATAGGCATGTCTTTAGGCTGAGTGCTAATAATATCATAGACAAGTGAACTCAATTAGAACATTGGCCAGCCTGACATATTGACAAAACTCTGATTTTTACAAACTGTTCTGGTACATTTCAGGCCAAAATGCAGCTCTTAGAAACTGCATATGCACAATGTGGTTTATAAAATTTGAACTTGGATAAAATAGACCATTCTCATTAATATTTTTGAGAATGTGTTACCTTCATTAATTGTTTTTCCTCCACATTATTTTCATAGTTTACCTGTGTATGCATGCATCATATATATGTGTGTGTGTGTGTGTGTGTGTGTGTGTGGATAGCGAGAGAGAGAGAGAGAGAGAGAGGGAGAGAGAGTCTGATTACTCTTGTAGAGTAAATACACAGTGAAAAAATTAAAAAAAAAAAACTCGACACAAAGGAAATTTCAATGCCCTGGATTATTGTCACATACCTATACCCATGGATATCAGCAACATCTTTGTGACTGAATATAATTTTTTTCTTAAATCCGGCAACTCACATCTCCTAAAATAGTCTTTAACAAGCCGCACAGTGTATGCAGCATGTGGCAATAGTTGACTGCAAAAGATAAAAAAGCATAGTTAGAAGAGTTTGAACAACAGATATTCTGTGAAGTGACAAACCAGAAGTAGGGAAGTAAAGAACAAATAATAGCAGGGGTAACATAAGGTATCACTTTCCAGGAAACAAAAAAACGACAGAGAGAGAGAGAGAGAGAGAGATAATAAGAACCCCAGAGCATTTGCAGATCCAAAGAGACTGGCAAAGAGATTATGATCTAACAAAATAAGTTTAATCAGGGGTCAGAGTCAAATCCTGAAAAATCAAGTATAGAGCTAAACTTCTCTCGAAACCGAACTTACTCCATGTAGATAACATCCACCCTTTTCTTGCAACTTACCCAGCTCAGGAGTGTTTAATTCCCCTGGATCCCATCCACAGTAAATTGCAGGCAGGTTCCCAAAATCCTCAGTCAAAAACTTTTTACAATAATGAGATCTACAGACTAATTTACAAATAAAGCACAGGCCTCCAAAGAATTGACAAGAAAAATAGTTTACCTGCGCATACCCTTTATAATTGAAGTAAGGAGTTCCAAACTGTATGAGTGCAAAACTGGAAGTTCAGAACAGACAAACTCTTGCTCTGTTGCAATCACAAAAGGTGAAGTGGCTTTTGGCAGTGAGCCGTCCACTATGAGCACTCTCTCAATCAGTGCTAATAATGACCGAACAGGGACAGTTACCTGATGATCAAACAAATGATGTCTCTGAAACTAAGAGTTTACATCTATGCTTCCAAAAATTGATTAAGCAAAACGAAACAAATTACCGACATTTTACTTGAGTCGCCAATCGTACTACCTGAACTGGATATGATGTTGTAAGCATTGTAGAACAGCTATGTATCAACATAGAGACACTAGATATCTTATTTCTCTTTCTTTCCTTGTCAGAGGTCTCTTCCAACAATTTTTGACCCCATAAGGAATGTGGAGGCACTTCCCCCGGTGGAACCAACAGTCTAACAGCTTCATCCCATTTCACTTCTGCAATACAGAAATATTCAATACTTACTTTCCTTTAGATCACAACCAGCACAACCAAAATAGTACTCATTTGTCAACACATGCCTTCTTCTAAACCATGGAAGATTTCAGTTAGGTAGCCATTCAAAATTAATAGAATCTTCCGCATCATTAGAAGCCAGCTATCTTCATCTCCTCTAGATTTAGGAAGTAATGCTAGGCAACGAGCAAATGTCTGGGTTTCAAACATATTAAAAAAACCAATTAACAACTTCTCATTAAATTGATGTCCATTTCTTAATTTGCTTCCTTGACAATGTGGCAGTGACAGTGTTAACAAGAAAAAGAAGATACAGTACCTTCAGCACATTAACACTGCATTTTCCCAAAAAAATTTTGGATGCAATAGCAGCTTCAGCCTGTGCATAATAACATTTAGTCAATAACAGGTAAATATATAAGCTACTTGTAAAAGGAAAAACAGCATAGAACCAAACATACAAACAATTTTCCTTCAACATAACCACCACAAAACCATGCCATAGTGCTCTTACTATTGTCAATGGGTTGGCTTAATCTGAAGCTTAACTCAAATCCATTGTGACTTAAGCTCAGACTCAGTTTCCTGAAAATTTGAGTCATGAACTCAAGCTCAACCTGAAACATGGTGAGGATCAGGATGAGCCTGGAATAGCCAATTTTCTACCACAGTTGTTAAAATTTTACTATGTTTCTCACCTTATTAAACTGTCTAAGTTTTTAATTCTATGCAACAACACTGAATTTTCAATGGTGGCTTTCAAAGGAGAAAATTGCTATTAAATTGGCTTACAACCCTTTTTTTAACAACTGATACTATCATTCTTTCATAATAATCCATCCATTTCACAATATTCTAAACAAAACATCTACAAACCAAGTATAAACACATTCCATGTTGACCAGACAAAACATCCAACACATATTGTGACAAACATGTCCAAGAAATATATTTATATGCACACTGTCTTCAAAATGATCAGATATCAAAACAAGTAAAAACTTATCATGGGCAAAAATGTTATGGAGACTGGCTTTCTCAATGAGACATAAGCCAACCCAAATTCATATAAAAACAAATTGCATTGCAGGATGGCAAATTGTGCAGCACAATTGATTGTCCTAGGATACAGATGTGATCCTAAAACATTATTGATTATGTCTGACCACACCTACAGGCAACCTATGAACAATTCTGAATTTGAGCATTTTAGTTTTAATTTCTACTTGACAACAAAGTATGCATGTGAAAGATACAGTGTATTATTGAAAGATTTGGGAACATGCATTAACATATGCTTCTGTCAAACATACCAATAGACACACGCACAAGTGCATATGCATGTGTACATGTGTGTGCATGTCACCATTATCAAAAGATATGATCAATACGCAATGGCAAATTTGGTATACCCGAGTAATAATACAAATGCTAAAAATCACAATTAGCTTACATTGTCGTAATGACGGTGAAGAGAAGCAGGAAATAAAGTCATGACAGCACAACAAATGACCTGCTGCTTCCTGCATCTCAAGATGGAGACAATGTAAAATAAATGAAGTGGGAGAGATGGCTAGGATAACTTAATAACAAGAATGGAAAACTAAGCATATTTTGGGTTAACTATGTAAAAGTATTTAGCATCAACATATGCCTTATGAAAATACATGTTTTGCCAAGTCTGCCAAAATGTGGCTCCCTGAATTCACATGGAGTTCTTTAGTTATTCAAATGTTTACTAATCTGAAATATAGGTAATGTACGTATATATGTATGCATATACATTTTTGCCCCTCACCCAGGCAAGTGCCTGGTGTGCAACTTATCGCCCTGGCAGATATGGGTCATGTTGCCTAAGAGTGCCTAGCCTTTCAACAATACTATCATTGGTTGTTAAAGCAATAACGACATGCGTACTAAAGAAATGTTTTTGCCACATACAGGACAACTTAATGATTCACTGTTAATTGAAAATGAAAAGGACAAGGACCCAAATGAGAAGACAACTTCTAGCAAATTTGACCAGAGACATGCTTTTTTGTTCTCAATAGATGAAAGAAACCTTATTGATATGAAATAATTAAAATGGAATAAAATATAATGTGGAGATTTTTACAATAAATAAATTGGCAAAGCAAATTGAGAAGACCTATAAGGAGGAGAAAATGAAACAGAAAATAAGTTAGCATTTGTGATCCAAGGAATCAACAATATTGCTTACCCATAAAGCTTCTGAACTATCCTCTTGCAGCAGCTTCAAAAGAGGTTGCAAGAGTCTTACAGTATGGGCAGTCCCATCCTTCTTTGCATTTGGAAATCCAGCCAACCTAGTTCAAGAAACATTCAAAGTTTCTTAATTTTCTACAATAAATAAATAAATAAAAAGAGCTAACCTGCAAAGAAACAGGATTGTGCAAGTCAAGTTAGAATTACCAAAAAAGGCTTATGAATCTAACCTTACTATCAGCTCCAATATTGATGTACAAGATGCCACCTTCACAAATTGACACTCTACAGATGACTGTTCAAACAAAAATTACACAATAAACAGTTAAAAATCCTTGTCAAGAGCATGAAAGCACAACAGAGTTGTTTTCCCCAGGAATTTAAGAAATGGATTCACCATATGCACTAAAAGCTGTTTAATCCATCAGATATCCGTTGAAACATAATCAATAGGGCTTTGTGTCCATTGCAGGATTTGCCAAAAAAAAAACGACTGATTGAAAGCAGCCAAAGAAATGGTATATTTCAGTCATCAGCATTATATAAGAAGCTTCCATTCAAGATTCAACATATACTTTAAAGTTCAAGTGGAAAACTTCGCAACTATTGACCACCACAGGAAGTAAACAATGTTGAGGCCAAAAGATCTTGCTTTTCAGAAATTGTAGAAAGCAGCAACTTTGCAAGTGAGACAGGAAAAAGTGCAAAAACAACAAGAAGCTACCTAAGATTATTCTCAATTACTGAATTACAGTAAAGTATAATCTATAATACATACTCTGGGAATGGAAGTTGAAAGAAAACAAAGGCAGTCTCAGCATTCAATTCAGTGACCTTTTAGCTTATGTAACAGTTGGTTCAAAATTATTCTAAAATCTGATGTAACGGCCGGTTGATCATAAAGTGGCAATAATAATCGAATTATAAAAATTGTAATTCTAACTCAAGATAATAGGAGAAGACTCCTAATCCTGATTAAGGACCAAGCCCAACCTAAGTGTAAAATGCAAGATCAAATTATCAGTCAAAAAAGTATAACACAGAACAGGATTAAAAACCCTGTAACATTGCCACAAGCTCACAATCTCCAACAAACAAAGGTCTCCAAGATTGTGTGGACCAGAACTCTGTATCTAACTCAATTACCAAAATCTTCCCACACTGACGGTACTTAGATTGTGTACAGCTCTGCAGGTAATGAGGAATTCGGCAGGTTGCAACTGGACCAGTTTTGTAGGTCAAATGTTGACAAGACTCGTAGAATAAAAAATATCCAAATCACATTACAAAATCAAACCTTTCATCATGCAATTTGCAGTCGATGCTTAATGCCTACGGTTATTTGAATGGAAAAGAAAATGTCCGCAATGGCAACCAACGGTGCCTAAGAAATCTTGACCTGAACATGAACCAGAAGCTTGTCAAGCCAAACAGCATAGGATGCCAAGAAACGGTCGGCGCTGCATTCTTGACAAGTCATCCCAAGCAAACAAATCCCTGCCCAACATTTATCTGGCTACAACACAACCCATATTTTCAATTAAGATTCCGTGCTAATCCAATCATTTTCAGTATAAAAAAAAAAAAGAAAGAAAGGAAACAAATTTGAAAGGCACCATAGAAGGACTAGATACGAGAGCCAGCAACGATCAACCCAATCATCGACGGCGGATTTCCATCTCTGGATGTGTTTAGAGTCCGGGAGTGACTGTGATTCTGATTCGGACAAGAGACCGTGGGTTTTGAGGGTGGAGACCATCCTAGAGAGGGCCGACGGGGAGTTGAACGGTCTCTTCTCGTCCGGCAAGTCTTCTTTCATCAGTGTTCGGAGCATACGAGGTTTCATTGCAACGTCGTACATGTCCCTTATGTTCTCCAAGAGTGCCATCAGTACAATGAAGCGCAGAGAAGAGAAAGAGGAGGTTGGGGGGAGACGTGGCGATGGGAGGGTTTAGGGTTTAAGAAATTAAAAGAGCAACCCGAGACTGATTTAAATTCCTCTTGGCTAGCGCTTTTTACGCCCTTTTGGCCCCACCCCCACCTCATGGGCAATGCGACACCGTCCCGACTTACTACTGCCAAGCCAAAAGGCAGTTAAAAGTTCAAAAAATATATTACGTTCTTTCTTTCTTTCCCATTTTATATATCCGACGAAGGGATTGGGTCACTGAGTCACTAATTTTACTGTCATAAAACCCCTTGTCCGAGTTGGTTATTTAGGTGACCCGACCCGACTCAATGTTCATAGCGCTACTGTAGTTATCAAAATGGGTAACTTAGGTCATGAAAGCAGGGCCATATACACACCATGGGGTCCTTGTTATTCTGAAGTATCTGATTAAGTTGGATTATGAGTAAGTTACAAGTTTAGTTGATTCTCCTTTTTGATTTATTAGAGTTAAAAAATTCGAATGTTGTAATATTGCATTGAGTTGCACCACAACAACAACAAGAAGTGGAGATCAATACTGTTGCCATTGCCCAAGTCTTAATATTTATGTTATGGTCTAGGTTTCAAAAAAAGTTCTATATTGCATTGCATGCTTCGGAGGACTGAATTACGATGTATTATTCTTAATTT
Organism: Ceriops zippeliana; assembly: GCA_037897445.1. NCBI lineage: Eukaryota > Viridiplantae > Streptophyta > Magnoliopsida > Malpighiales > Rhizophoraceae > Ceriops > Ceriops zippeliana. Next base: position 6,520,092 of record JBAPLH010000014.1, on the reverse strand, counting down.
TTGCAAAAGAAGATGTTTTCGCAATCCTCCTACGATGTTTTAAGTTTTAATGAGGTGGCTTTAACATTGGGCTCATGGAGCCCTCTCTTCTCCGTACAGGCAATGACAACAATTTTAATGTTGTTCATATGACCAGAAAATTTACAAAGAGACAATAAGTGAGTTGGCCAGAGTTGCGTTACCGTGTCAAAAGAGCTCCAGGACGATCTCCAAAGCTGACTTGCACAATTGTCGCATCAGAATCTGAATCCTGATCTATCAGAACCATCGGCATGGGAACATCATTAGCATTCGGCTCAGATTTCTGCAATTATTACTATTGTGTTGCTAAATCTTTTTAACAGCAGACACAGAAGTCAACAGAAGCCTATTGCTGTCCCATTGCGCAATGACTGTCAGATTTTATTTTATTTTTTGGTTTTTAATGTTCTCCCTTTACTCTAACGCATATAAAACTGACAAAAAATAAAGAATGAGAGTAGAAGGAACAAGGCAACTGACCGATGGGGTTGAACTCAATTCATTTGTATTATTGGTGGACAGCAAACGAAATGGTCCCGCATACCATGCCAGTTAATCAGTGACAAGAAACCAAGACAGAGGAGCGGGCCGACTCACTTCACCTCAATAACAAAATGGGGGCGCCGGGGTTTAAAGAAAACCTTTGGAATCACTTAAATAACGTTATAAACCTTACATTACTGCAAGGAAATTGATATCACAATAAAAGCACTTTCTGGTTGAAGAAGATTGGCAGCAGGCAAAGAAAACAAACAAGCACCCTTTGAATCTCCTAACCACATAATTAAGATTTTGCTTTCTAAATTCCTTAATCTCTTGTTATGTACATTCATCCATAGCAAGCAAAGATTATAGAAAACTAGACATCCAAGCGCGGTGGAAGGTAGAGAAAAAGGCAAGTCCAAACGAACAAAGGAGGACAGAAAAAACGGATGGGAATCAAACAGTAAAAACAGAGAGAGAGAGAGTGGCTAAGTACAACTAATAGGCCAACCCGGCCCAACCAATCAACAAAGCCCTGCCATCTCCTTCATGAAACCTGCACTTTTTATTTTTGTTCAAAAATTTCTTTTTGTCTTTCTCTTCCTTTTAGTAGTTTTTGCGACCATATTTAAAATGAAAATTGAGTTTTTCTGAGTAAATTTTGGATATAAGCATAGTGCATCCAAACCTTTACGTCTGTTTTAATTTAGTCTCCATGGAACTTCGTTCGTACTTTGATTGTTCTTTTCCTTGAAACCAACAAAAAAAAAAAGAAAGAAGGTTAAGGAACCCGCACGCAACAGAATGACTAAGTAGAATCAAGAATCAAAAGAGCTACTTTCCCAAAAGTTTAGGAGCACAAGTCTTAATATCAACTTTCTGTAGTTCAATTGCATAAATTATTGAAACTTGAACCATAGTATAAATAGAGTGAGAATTCCTTAGCTATAATGCTTCTTGTTGGGTGTGTGTAGAAAAACAACTATAAGTTCTAATTATGGGTAGATGATAATGAAATGAAATGCTTAAGAATCAAATTCCTATTTGGCTAAGTACTGTAACGTGCGCCTATTTCTGATTTACCTGTTTGTACTAAAATTTTGTACCCCGAAGCACCAGAAAGGGAAAAATAAAATAAAATAGAATTTGTGTATGAGTATTATCCGAAACCATGGCCCATGGATAGCCAAAAGGACAACAACATGCAATCAGGCTTCCTAACGAGAACGACAATGTTGTCAGTATTCTTCTGGGGCACGGAGATGTGTCCCTTTTTTTTTTTTTTTTTCAAAAATAACCTCGAGTAGATCAGTAATGTTATATATTTACGACCCAATTGTTCAACTTTTTACGATTATTTTATGTAAAAAACAATTTTAGCAAGGAAGATGGGAGAGATAATGTCACGGAGGGACTTTACATAAGTTTTCAGTTTTCTATGCACAATAGTTTGTAGAGAGAGAGAGAGAGAGAGAGAGAGAGAGAGAGAGAGAGAGAGAGAGAGAGAGAGAGAGAGAGAGAAATTTCCGATAAATATTATTATCATTATTATGAGGCAATTGAAGCACAACCATGTTCACATAAAAACAAGGCCAGGGTGCCAACTGGGCCACGCGTAGGGTCTGGGCCAGCAAGAGCGATAACAAACAAAAACCCGATGTTAACGAAGTCTCTCCTCCCAGTTTTGTTAACTCGATAATTCACCAACCCACGCTGCTGTTATTGTCCACATCCTATCTAAAGTTCAATGCAGAAGCTTAAGTTCAATTGTCGGCCACTGACTGTTATATTCATATATTTGTCACGATATGTTTAATTAAGTTTTTTCGGCCCTAAAAAGCTGTCATAAAAGTGCCACTCACATTCATAATGTACCGAGGGTTAGATAATAAATGTGACGCTGGGTTTTAGGTTCGCAGGTGAGCGAGCCAGAGAATTCTAGCACCTAAAGGGCCGACAGAGGACCCCTACCATCTATCTGAAATATAGGCCCCAACCCCTTTTACATGCACTCCTTGTTCATGGGCTTTAATGAAATCGATGGGTACCAGCAAACTAGATTTTTTTTTTTTTTTCACATCAGATTAGATGGTCGTCATTGTCAATGGGACCAGAATGTTGGCTTCCCCGCCCCATCAACGAACTATCAACTCCTGTGATTGCTCCACGAACCAGAAGTGAAAGCCTTACTTTTCTGAGCCAAAACCAGAATCATTTGATGTCATGCCTTTGAGCCAACAGTGCCCCTCAATCATTCTGTTATTGAATATTCTTCAATGACCATCCGTTTTCTTGCGTTGATAGAATTAAAGGGATTGTGGCCTTATAACCCGTTTAATGTTTCATGATTTGTATGTTGTAGTGCATCGTGATGTGTAATTGTGAACCGTTTTTCTGTTGAAGAGCATTCATATATTGATTCCGCTGCCTTCCCCACTGAGCTGTCAGTTTTTCTCCCAAGGAGACGGTTGCTAAAGGCTCTTTGGGCTTTGGATATTAGTTACAATATTAGACACACGGTTTTTACACTGCCTTGGAAGCTCAAGTTGTTCAGGAGACCTTGATCCTGCAAAATATGGTACAATATAATATAAAAGAAGGCGAAAGATTGACCTTATTAGTTGACAAAACAAGTATTATTTATCCAATCTTTTGTTCTTGGAGTTAGGTGACCACTAACCGAGGGTATATATTAGTGTAACGAGCACGAAGGAGATCTTAGAACATCTAATCCTGTGGCATGGTTATGGGGATTCGTAACAAAAGGGTAGAGATGTTTGGAAATCTTAATACAAGACATGGACATGGAAACTCGAAGTGGTGTCCGTAACAATTACAATGTAACCAGCGTCGTGCAATCTTGGAAACATAATAAAAAGAAACGAGCATGGGATGGGTATCTTTTGTCAAACGGAGAGTGCTTGCTGTATTTTAACAATTGTTCGTCAGCGTTGTTCCCCAAATTTTCCAATTACATTCCTTAATTTGAAGATAAGATGTTCACATTGTACTGGGATGCAAATCTCCTGGAATTATGAAAATTGATCCGTTTGATGCTAGAAAGTTAATTACATATCCAGATGCTTATTGTGCTTCCCGCACCCCCGTGTTCTTCTTGTACCGAATTTATGCTTGCCTGTTGGGATTTCCTTGGGGGTTTGTGGCTTTGCTTCCTATCCCAATAGCATACGGAGAGTCATAAATTTAAGAGGTTAAAGATAAATGTACAAACCCACAGATTTTTCTAAACAAGAGGGTGTCTGCTCAAGTATCCACAGGTGAGATTGGAAGTTTGATCCAAACTTTTATCAATGATATATCACTAACGAGGGTAGAATTTACGAGAAAAATAGAAAAATTATTCTCGTTGTCCAAGCGCGTATGGTATATGTTAAAAAAAAAAAAAAAAAACAGGGCTCATGGAAAGTAAAAATTGACATGTTGGTGTGCATTTTGTCTTTTTATGGTGAACACAGAGACATAAATTGACGCCTGCCCGATTTCTCCTCCGCGGTGTCCAAGAGTCCTCCAAGCACTAAGACGAAAAATGCTAATGAAACTTTTGTATGTCAGCACCTGGTAAAAAAAATACAGTACAGCACATTTCTTAAGCACGTCACCTGTGGCAGGGTCTGCTTCACTAGGCCATATAAATAATCATGGTTAAATGTGTGTGTGTCTGTGGGGGGGGGGGGGGGGGGGGGGGGGGCATGTCATGGGGGTTCAATTACTCCTCGACAGTGCACATGCTTACATTACGAAAACGTCCATAGCCTTCCCTTTTGCTTTAAAGGAAGAAGAGAGAAAAAGAAGAAGATAAAGAAAAACAGAAAGTGGAATATATATTTTCTTGGCTTTAACGTGCGATCAACATCCATTGTAACTAGTGAAGGAGATGAACACAATAAAGCCTAAATTTAAGGTGATACCAATTATTTTTTTTTTCCTGTGGCCACAAATTGGAGACGGAACAAACAAATTTTTCTATCAGCATGTCACACCTTGACTATATATGTGCCTTCTTGACACATGCACAGAACCATTGCACAATCCAACCGACAAAAGGCGGTGCACAAGACAGAATGTACATCCGACTTTTATTTCTCTCTCAATCCCGGGCTTATCTATTGACTTGGTAATTGTAAATCAACTCGGTTAACATTTAGCATGGCGTCCTGAGAGCCCCCAGTTTAAACATCAGTTTTTTCGGTTCATCAATGGTTAACATTTAGCTCTACCACAATCTCATGTTGCCCGGTGGCACATTGACATCCTAATTTAACCCCATTCATGGTGTAGGCCCGTGACATGAAGAATATATATATAGATAGATAGATAGATAGATAGATAGATAGAGAGGGAGAGGGAGAGAGAGAGAGAGAGAGAGAGAGAGAGGCTCAACTCACTTTATAATTTATTAATATCTTGATTTGGTCCCATTTATTTTGAGAATTCACTATTTGAGTATTAGCAGACTCACGGGATTTCTGCCAAACACAAGGCTCAGGGATATTGAACCATGTTATCCCTCGTTAATTTTTACTCAGGATTTCCATAACTTACACAAATGGAGAGCATGCTTAAAAAAACAATCCACTAAAATTTCCCCCTCTCATTTATATATTTGTATGTTGCATATATATATATATATATAATTATACAACTTGACATTCAATTATATATATATATATAAAAGAAAAAGAATTTCCCCTCTCGTTGTTTCAAATTTGTTAAAATTATTTGGTAATGCACATTTTTTACGATCTACTTCAGTTACTGTAACTTTAGCAGAAGTGTCAAAAACATTTTTAACATTCTTCCGCATGAAATCTAAATCTGGGTGAATTCCTCAGTCGCAGTCAAGAAATAGGAAGTGACCATCACATTCCGCTGTGCAAGCAAACACGAAGTGGGGGGGGGGGGTGGGGGGGGGGCGCACATTATTAATTAGGACCTTATTTTATGGCAAGAAGCAATGTAGAGGATTTTGATCTTTGAATAATTTCATTTTTGAATGGTCACAAAGGTTAACAAATTGCCAAAGATATACTGTTTTTGATTAGGAAACTAACTTTTGATGGCACCTCCAAGATTTTTTGTCAAATAAAGGGACAAAAGCATGCCGACACAAGCTTCCCCCCCCCCCCCCTTTTCTTTTCTTTTCTTCTTTTTTTGATCTGTTGATTTAGAAAAAATGTTTGTTAACGCAAGGGATATTATACAAATTTAAAGATCTTCTCGTGACGCTATTGATTGGAAAAACTAACTTTTGATTGGACGTCCTATGTTTTTTTTTTTTTTATAACATTTGTTTATCAAGGTTGTCAACTGAAATAATAAAAAGCATGTGGAGAACATAAATTCCTGCATATCAAGAGAACCTAAAGAAAGTGTAGAAATACAAAGCGTCATGTGAAACTAAAGGTAAACTCACACTGTTTTTTTTTTTTTTTTCATTTCATAGAAAGGAAAAAGAAGAAGAAGAAGAAGAAGGAGAAAGAAAGCATGTCAAATGGATTTGTTCCTTTTTTCGTATACTAGTAAATTCAATAGCATTTCCCTTTTTTTTTTTTTTTTTTTTTTTAAGATGCCAATAGCATTTCCTACGCGTTGAAGAGATAATAAGTGGCACTGACTGAAAGAGCAATTAGACAAGTAATTGGAATGGATTCAAAATTGAAACTTTCAATCTATAATTAAAATTCCAAAACTTAGGTGCCTTTAAATTCATCTTAACATTCATATCCAATTAAAATTTTATTTTTTGGGATGACATATCTAATTACAATTTCAAGGTTGATAGCTGGAATAATAGTGGCGATATTCTTAAGTAGAGAAGCAAATAGAGGCAATCCTAGCCTAAAGCAAAGATTGGTGAAATTACCTTAAGTACCTGCCATCTAAAAGTTTGCAATTGAGATATGTTGTTATCAAAAAGTTAAGAAAGAAAAAAAAAAAAGCAAAGCAAAAAAGTTATGTATAATTCCCTTTTACCCACCCCACAGAGAGAGAGAGAGAGAGAGAGAGAGAGAGAACATTGACTCAAAAACAGAGAACAGTGTCATGAACATAGGTGGGGATGGAGACAAGGTCTTGTGCTCGCAGGGCCAAGGCGACCATTATACGCACACCAATGGAAATGTTGGGATGGCGTCCGAACTACTGCTACTTCAACTGCCACTTGCCACTTAGTGTCTCTGTGAGTGCAAAGACCAAATATATATATATATATATATATATATATATATATATAAAAGATATAATCTCCAAAATTCTGTTTTGCAAAATTGAATTTTTTTTTATGAAGCACATTTTGTCATGCCCGCTTTTTAAAGTACATTTTAAAAATTTTAAAAATTTATATTCTTATATTCTTATATTTTAATTTTAAAAATATGATACTTAAATAATTAAGTTTGTGTTTTTGTATTTATGCTTTCATCCCAACTATTAAAAGGTGGGGGTCAATTAACTCTAATAATATTATTAAAAATTATATAAACACTTTCAAATATGTTGATATAAAAATGTTATATAATAATAATGAAAAAACTTTATACACACATAATATGAATACCAAGTTAGACTAATGATTTCAATTGTATCTCTCAATCAACTATACTTATCGGTCATACAATACATTAAAATATTAAAATTTTTATACAATAACAAATATTTAATTTTAGTCAAAAAAATAAAATTCTAGAAATTAGACTCATTTATTTTAATTTCAACGAAAATACTAATTCACTAATTATTTGAATCAAACAAATTTAATTATTTAATTTTTAATATCTAACAAATATAGATAAACTTCAACCCCTTATAAAAAATTTGGCAGCTAATGAGAAATGATTTTACTACATGACCTTTTGATGGGGCGGGCCACATCAAAAGTGATGTCTCAGTTCTAAGGTAATGGTTTTTGTAAAGCAAAAGCAACGATTTTGATCTGAGTAGGAAAATAATTATAATTGATATGACACTAATCATTATTGTCGCAACTATTAAAGTGACATAATTAAGAACACGTCATTAAAAAATGTATTTTTGGAAGAGGTTTAAAAGATCAAATTTTCCTTTTGATTGTTATGAAATGAACAGAATTTCTTACTTTTTGTTATTTTCCGATGAGAAGCAAAGGGCCAACCCCAAGGCTCGGCAACGTAAATAAAATTGGCCCTTCCATCGAAATTCCATTAAATCAATGCACCTTTTAAAAGTTTTAGCTTTCTATTTTTTGTTCATCGAACTGAACTTTTAGAACCTTAAGGACTTAATCGAAAGAAAACTAGTTTTTAGGGTTTGAATGTATTTTTAACATAATTTGTCAACTTATCAACGTAAGGCGAATTGGACCTTTTTTTTTTTTTAATCCTTTTTTGTTATAGATGAAGGCATGTGAGGAAGATAATGGGTGCAGGGGGGTGGACGCTGCACACCAAACTTTATTTAAATCTTCACTATTTAAATTTCAAATTTTCGTCTTAAGAACTTCCCCCCGAACATTTTGTAATCTTCATTTTGGTCCTATGAATTTGTTGCAGTTTTATGTCTTACCAAAAAAAAAAAAAAAAATCACTTTGCCCTGATAAAAAGTTTTAAAATCTAATATTTCCTACTAAAAAATTTCTTAAGATTTTAAATTTGTAGTTGTGCACAACCATATATCTTTTTTGATCGTACATAATCTCGTTTTATTATTTATAATCTATAATTTCATGCATATTAACTTCTAATTCACAGTATCATTTTTATGATTTAATCGTATAATATACGTTTAGTTATATTTTATAGTGTCAATTTATATAATTAATATTTTTTTGGGTCTTTATTTGTATCATATGCTAAAATGCGAAGCCCAAAGCAATAGCTATAGCTCCGCCGCTGTATGAAGGGTAAGAATTAGGTTTAATCTAATTGTTATGTCTAACGACTTTTTTTGTTTTTTTTGTTTTTTTTTTTTAAAATCTGAAACCATTATAATAAACTAATCTATAACTTTCTATTCTTTATCCCATAAAGTATAAACCTTTAATTACCCCCAATTATTAATATAAAAATGCAAAAGCAAAAACATTATTTAACAACGTGGCTATGATTTTATATTATATGAATGTTTAAATCATGGGATAAAATTCACGGAACTTAAAATAAATATATATAATAATCTCTCTCTCTCTCTCTCTCTCTCTCTCTCTCTTGTTTAGCTCTCAAAAACTTGTAATAAACTAATTTGTTGTAATTTCATACTTAGTATTGTGCCATTATGTAACAAATACAATAATGGAAGCCATTGAATACTTGATTTAGTGGTAGAACTTTTAGAGTCTTAGTTCTGGACAAGGTTTCAAATTAAGTTTGATGACATCACATATGCGAAAGAATCAAACTTGCTTTACATATGTTTATGCAACTGAAGTTATTGCCACTATATGATTTTATCTTGTTTTTTTTTTTTTTTAAAAAAAAGAAATTCAAATAATAGCATTTTAAAAAATATATATATATACAAATCAATTTATCTTATTTGATTTTGAAATTGAATATAAAAAAATTTATTTGTTGATTTTTTTGTACTTATTATATTATCTAATAAACATTGTTATACGAGGGTGCTAATTTTTTTTAATCACCAGCCACCATATGATAAACTATTAAAACGACCAGTAACGGTCTATTCATGTTCTGCTTAAAAAGTTGTCAATTAGATTCTTCTCTTTATTAAACCCAAAAGAAATAACATGGAAAAAAAAAAAAACACAAAGACAAGAAATGCATATGTACTGTTTTCCTAATGCCATTGATGGTCATAATTCGATGATTTTACTATTTCTCTTCCTTTTTGCCTTCCACTTTTTTCAGAACTAATCTCTCTCCCACTCCGCCCTCTACCATCCCAACTCTCTTTGGTCATCTTGTACCCCCCCCCCTCTCTCTCTCTCTCTCTCGCGTGCCTATATAAGCAAATCCATCAGGCAAAGGGTGAGCCTACTGCCTTCATAACCTTTTACCTTTCAACCATGGCTGACCCTTACTCAAATTTCTTCACCGGTTGGTTGAAGTTCAACAAGGACCCTTTTCCCTATAACCAATCTCCTAATCCAATCTCATCTCCTGCACAACAACTCCCTTACACTGCTAATCTGTATACAAGTACCTTCAATATCAACCAGAATGACCCTTCTTTTCACTATCAAGAATCACCTCCTTCTCCTCCTATCAGAGAAGCCTTACCACTCCTGAGATTGAGCCCAACAAGGACCCAAAAACCCCAAGAACATGAAGAAGAAGAAGAAGAAGAAGAAGAAGGAGAAGAAGAAGAAGAAGAAGATCTTCATCATCATCATCATCATCATCGTCATCGAGAACAAAGTTGCACTGCTATGGATGTTGACAGCATCAGTAAAGCTAAAGCCAAAGATCAGGAAAGGTTCATTTGGAGTAGTGGTACTAATTATAATGAAGATGAGAGTGTTACTGTTGCTCTTCACATAGGCCTTCCAAGCCCTAGTGCTGCAGAGATGGCTTCTGTACTATCTTCTTCCTCGGAGGTCACTGATAAAGATGGAGATGATGATGATTTTGGATACCCCATTAGCAGGCTCAACAAAGGTCAGTATTGGATCCCCACACCTTCTCAGATTCTAATTGGGCCAACTCAGTTCTCATGTCCTGTTTGCTGCAAGACCTTCAACAGATACAACAACATGCAGGTAAATTTAGCCATGTCTATATGTGGCTACCTCAAAAGCCCATCCTTTTTCCCCTTCATTTTTGTTCCTTCTGGTTCTGTTTCTTTCTTTCTTTCTTTTTTTTGTCTTTTAAATCTAGAAAAGAAAGGCCTAGTCCCATTTCATTCCTTCGTTCATTACTTGTTCCCAGATCAATTTGAATCTTCAATAAAAAAAATCCCGAAGCCCATTTTCCGGAAGAAAGGTGTTTTTTTTTTTTTCCGGCACGATATTGATCCTATTTTCTACAATTTCCTGCATGATTTATGGGTTTTGTTACAGTAAACTTTCTGATTTAACTGAGCCAGGGATGAGTACCCTTCTTTATCTGATTGAACAGCTTTATTGCTTTGAACGCTTTGAAGTTTGTGCTGTAAATGTTGGCAGGTGTGTGTGGAACTGAAATTTTGCAGTTTGTCCAGAGCTCACGTATACTCTTAATTAAAAAGCAAAGCTCTTTCTGTGTGAACTTTCTGTCCACAGTCCACTCACTGCTAGAGGAGAACAGAATATAATATGAAAGCCCCCACCTTACGATGTCTAAAATCTCAAAATGTACAGGATTCAACTTGAGCTTACGAAATTGTGCCTCGAATTGGACAATAAGACGAAACAATTATTTTGCTTTCCTCGTTTTCTTATCTACTATTGGAATGCTTTAAGAAGACGGAGTAACTTGGTGATCCATCAACTTAGAGAAGGAAAAAAAGGAAAACCCTTATGTGTCATATATCATTTATCCTCTTTATTTTTTTTTCTCTTGCTTTTGTTTCATTTTAAGGATAGAATAATGTTTTGGGTAATAAATCAGTGCATATTCACTTATTCCATGATGGGCAGAAATTTTCACACCAAATGTCTCAACACTTTCCATATACTTCTGTTTATAAACAAAATCTCCCAAGTCTATATAGTTAACATGATACACACAAAGCTGGCTTCAATATCCCAAGCCTTTTGAATAGGACATAATATGCTCTTTTTTTTTTTTTTTTGACACAATTTTTTCAGATTCGGATTCGAACCATTACCATTAAGTGCTAGTTTTATATATGAGGCTGAAAGGCTTCGAAATTTTCTATGTTTTCACCGCTGGGATTTGATACATCAATTTTGCTGTTTTGGATTTTTTTGTTTTTGCTTGCTGGCTGCTGGTTTTGACTGATTTTAATCGGGTATGACTTGAATTTTAAACTGCTGTAGATGCATATGTGGGGGCATGGATCTCAGTACAGGAAAGGGCCTGAATCTCTAAGAGGGACTCAGCCAACAGGTATGCTTAGGCTTCCTTGCTATTGCTGCGCACCTGGTTGCAAGAACAACATCGATCACCCGAGAGCCAAGCCACTCAAAGATTTCAGAACCCTCCAAACGCATTACAAGAGGAAGCATGGCATCAAACCTTTTATGTGTAGAAAATGTGGTAAAACTTTTGCTGTAAGGGGAGATTGGAGAACCCATGAGAAGAACTGTGGTAAGCTTTGGTACTGTATTTGTGGATCTGATTTTAAGCACAAAAGATCACTTAAAGACCACATCAAGGCTTTTGGGAATGGCCATGCAGCCTATGGAGTGGATGGATTTGAAGAAGAAGATGAACCTGCATCTGAAGTAGAACAAGATAATGAATCCATGCCGTGAAAAAGCAATGGGTTATCAATATTAGTGAAATGTAGTCTTTGTTTACGGGCTTATATTGGCATTGCTATAGGTCGGACTTTTGACAGTTAGACCTCTATGATCATAATCTTCAAATATTTGCCTTGAAAGCTTCCTTTTGTTTTTTCCTTTCTGGCTTACCTTTTCCTTTCTTTGTTACCTATAGGGCCTTATAGTATTTAAAATGCATCCTCACAGGTACGTGCTTGTACATCTCTCCTTTTCTTCAAGGTCACCTTTTTTTTTTGGGGGGGGGGGGGGGGTCAATCCGGCCTCCAATACTTGTAATTTAATTTAGTTGCAAAAGGCCTGATGGCAGGAAAGCCTAGAAGAGTATCGCAACTAATAATTATAAGAAAACATTGCAAACTTTGATGTATAAACCAAGTTGGCGCATAATGAAGAAACCATGTTGAAAAACATAGATACGCGTATCGGAAGACAGTGAAATGTTAGTTTCACATTGTTTGCAGTCGTCATCATCATCTTCATCTTCTTCTTCTTCTTCTTCTTCTTCTTCTTCTTTTTAATATGGAAATTGTCTATTAAAACTTTTGAGAAGTACCCAAAATGTTTGTTAATCCAAGTATCTAACACTGAAGAAATTTGTAAGTTTTCACAATATCCTTCAACGGCAAAGAGTTTTTTTTTTTTTAATTGTCTATTTCTTCTACTCTGGACAATGAGAAAGCCACTCATTTACTTGATTTTAAATAGTGGTTACAATTAGCATTGGAATCAGACAGGTTCAGAAGAGTTGGCAGCACGAATTTAATAAGGAAATCAACAAAATCAAAGGACACTAAAAAGACCCTATTAATATGGATGTTGAGTCTGAATACCTCTTACCCAAGTCTCGAAGGCTTGAAGGTGGGACTTTAGTCATAGTCTAACAGAAATTAGGTTGAGATGAATATGAACCACAAAAAGAGCTAAAGATCTTACCGGTCAATGTGGTAATTAGGTCCATGATTCAGTGTACGGTCATCAACATTAGCTTGAGTTTGAGCTTTTTTCGTTATTATTTATTCATCTTTTAATAAATAAGAATTTATACTGCAGTACACAAATACGATAACTAACATATCTAATGTACGGTTGAAAAAAGAGAGAGAGAGAGAGAGATGAAGATCTTATAAATTTTCCTTATGTAGATTTAAGATTCTCCAGATGACCTCTTCAATGTTAGGTTAGGTATGCAAAAGGCATATCTGAGGCCGCATTCCTTGTTTTTCCCTTTGTTTGGAGGCCCAGCGTGTAATAGGAAGTAACCCTCACCTTTTATTGAACTCCCCAATTCCAATTGCATATGGGATTGGATTCTATTTCTATATATTTGTTGTTTTTAACTTTGCATGAGAGATTATTCCTTGGAATTTATATATATGCACATCAAACATCTTTTGCTGCACACAGTTAGCATGGACTGAAGAACCTTCCATGAAGTGAGGAGGTTACTGCTTCTGCCTTTTGTAATGCATGGATCCATTGCAATGAGGTTTTCAGGACATTGACTTTAATAATTCACATGATCTTTAAAGATCCTCATCATGCAGAAAGACCTCACACAAACAAGTGGGCAGTGAAGAATGTATATGAAGCAAAGCTCAGTAGATAACCAGACATGGGGAGTATATTTTGCTTCAACTGTAGCTGAAATTGGCTTTTCATGCGGCAAACACATCATCTTTTTGGGATGGTGCACATGATGCTCTTTTGCTTTGGATAGTGGAGCGTTCATTAATGGATGGAACATATACCATATGAGGTTCTCTAAATAGCTTGGGATAATCCAAAGCAAATGATTAGCTTTTAGAAGGGTAAATATTTATAGCGAGGGTTGAAAGAAGGATGGGTAGGGAACTAGGAGCAATAATGAGAGTAGTAGTTGTTCAAGCTGATGGTATCTAAGATTGAAGGTGGATTGAGATGGAATGGATCTTGTTGGCAGCTTTAATTTGTGTGCATGTGTGTGAGTGTCTATCATGTGCGAGAGAGAGAGAGAGAGAGAGAGAGAGAGAGAGAGAGAGAGAGAGAGAGAGAGAGAGAGAGAGGGAGAGCATGGGCAGAGATTAGGCTAAAATTATGCAACACAGTGGACAAATTGGCAACACATACTGATGCCTCTTACAGTGCAAACACATCTCTACTGATGGACAGACTGCAGATTGATATGACTTATCAATGACTCTTTGACTATCTCTCTCAATCTGTTTCTCTCTGACAGCTTTGATTCAATTTGCTCCAATGAATTCATAACACTAACGTAGTTTTAGAACAGTGTTGAAGAACATAAAACAACAATTATTAGTGGACAGGAGACACTATCCGAAAGAGACATTTATGCAAGCTACATATGCATTTTTGGAGTTTTCTTTTTCAAAAAAAAAAAAAAAAAACTCCTTCATTTCTATGATTAATGCGCTTTGCATTAACTTATCAAAATATAAAAATTTAAATTCGTAGTTATTAGAGTGTTCCATCCACGACGTATTTTGTCTTGACATAGTTGAGGTTGAGCCCACAAACAAAAGGAAAGTTAAAGTGAACATTGTCAGTTGATAGCCATGTGGGTCTCTAATTCCTAAGTTTTTTTTTTTTTTGGCTAATTCCTAATTTCTATATTTCTGCAATGTTATTCAGATCATCCCACAGCTCACCCATAAAAGTGTGGCAGCAACTGCATTTATTGGCAATCAATATATTACCCTTTGTAGTTGGCCAAATCCTACCACGACTCTTTCCATAGTACACAACTCTTTCGCTGTCACTCTCCCCGTATTCAATGCTAACATATATATATATATATATATATAACATTACCATATACCAAATTGTCGAAGTAAATGTTGCTCATACATACATACATACATACATACATAGGGAGCAACATTTACTTCGACAATTCGGGTATATGGTAATGTTGCGTTTAGTATAAACTTGCGAATGGATGGAAGCACATTAAGACCGGGTGAAAGGAAGCCTATTTAGGTTTATTAACACTTAAATAATAATTTTTTTATATTAAAAATGATTGAACGAAGAATTTAATAAATGAATTAGCACCATTTTGTAAATATAGTTACCATTATTTCTACAATTATATTTTTTTGAATGTCAAATATATGTGTGTGTGTTGTGGGGAGGGGGGGCAAAATAAATGCTAAACGAGTTTTCCAATTTTCAAGCTTTTTGCTGCTATTCATTTGAACGGCCATAATGACGCCTGTGATAAATATGTTTTTTGTTTTTTCACTAGTTAAGTTTAGCATATGAAGTTGTATGTAACGTTAATATTTTCTTAATGGGACACTCGAATAATTCAGAATCATGACTTTTGAATTGGAGACTACCTTAGGTTCAACTTATTATTTAGGAGGAGTGATTGGCCTGCATGCATGGGAGATTTACAAAATCATGAGAACGGTTCACAGCTCCACATGCAATTAACAGAACCCTCAATTGTGTGTGTGTGTTTAATACCCAAATATTATCTGCTTAAATTGTTTTCTTTGATTAAAATCCCAAGGGCTCCTTTTTCAGCCTACTTTTGTATCAATTACATACAAACACAACGCCAATAATTTAGTGTTGGGTTGACCTTGTCAAGGAGACCAAGCATCCTATACAACGGAATATATTACTCAATTCTATTCTACTCTTTGTATTCATATTCCAACACAAAGGGGACAGCTTTGTCTCCCGTGGCTCGAATCACAAACTATATTCCACTATTATCTTCATTATTATTATTATTTCCCTTCTCCTTCTCATGCTAACTCCTTCTATCTTGTGTTTTTTTTTTTGTTTTTCTTTAAAATATGCCATTTTCCTTGGATTTTTTCTCAAAAGTACACAGATATGTGGATGGCAATTAATATGGCACAACTAGAAGATAGGCTTTATCGGCCCTAGCGACAAACATACTTGGAGATAATAGCATATTTTGTGTTCTGATAACTAGGGACCTATAGCTATGACTAAGATTCATCAAAGGCAAGGAAAAAAAAAAATCATTATCATGCCCGGGTGGGTAGCAGAAGTTATGGAGCACACAATTTTTGTAAATTGAACTTGAAAATAGAATATAAAGATAATCATGGTCCTCCAATACCTGAAATTTTGAAGAACACCATTATGGCCTTACAGCATACCAGGACAAGTATTATATCTAGGAACTTTTAAAATTTATGTACCAAAAACTGTGGGAAGGAAAAGTAGAGGTTGGCCTATTGAGACAACTTTGTTTGAGAGGCCCCAGAAACAAAAGGAAAAGGGAAAAGGGTAAAAATAATCTTGACTCATTATCACCTACCTTTCAAAAGGGTAAAAAGAGCCGTGGGGAAGGGTTGGGGGGGGGGGGGAGAAATAAAGTAACGAGGTACAAAAATCCTTCTTTTGGACTATACCTAGAGATATCTTTTCTTTCCCATGATCATTATCCGTGACATATGCCTGCTTTGATTCATTTTCTTCTGCCAAAGTCACGGCGCTTGAAAGTTCCTCAAGTTGTAGCCATTGGGTATCTTTGTATAGGGAATATATATAGAGAGAAACTTCAAAGAGAAGAAAGAGAATGCATACGTAACATTACAAGAAACAATATTATAGAGAGGGAGAGAGAGAGAGAGAGAGAGAGAGAGAGAGAGAGAGAGAGATCTAGGCTTTTCTCTCTGCTGAAGGTCAAGTTGAAAAGGTCATGTTTGACGAGGGTGGATATCAAATCAATTGGTACATATAATCTGTATTGTTTTTGTCTAAAATTCTGACGGCAGCATTGCCTAATCACGGGTTTTGAACGATAAATCAGGGTGAATAAGATATAATCTTAATATATGGCGGGCCATGATTAAAGCATCATATCATATCCATTTCGGAAGTTCAGACAAAGCGAGAACAAATAGTGCAACCTATATATATATATATATATCTCACATTTTTGTCCCAAGACTCGTCCATCCGCTTCATTGAATTATCATTATGCACACATCTCGTTAAAGAATAGTGAACGCATTTCAAACCCAATAAAGCGGCACTAAAATAATATTGCATTAATCATCGATTTATGTACCTAAAATTTTGTTGAATTTGATTAGTTTCCAAGCATCATCGCACGGGCTACTTTTCTTACACGAAGATAACTTTCATTAGCTTCCCAGAAGGATCCTATCCTTGGCAATATTTTATTCCTGAAATTAAAAAGAAAAAAAAGATACTAGGAAAAGTGCATGAAAAGAAAAGGAAAGAAAGCAATTAGGGGCTCTCTTCTTCCTTTTTTCTTTCCTCATTTACATAATGCTTAAGATTTATCTTTTACTTTTCATATTTTAGAGCTGATGAACCTCTTTCAATGGACAGACAATAATAATTAAAGGAATATACCTATGTAAATTTTATTATCTTTTTGATTGATAAGTCCTTAAAAGACATTTAATTTTTGATAATTTTTATAATTAAATTTTAAATTAGTTTGAGATGTCAAATTAGTTCTTAATTTTTAATTTTTATTACATATCAACACTTTTTAGAAATAAATCAATAAAATTGTTGAATATATAACTAAAACTAACAGGTATTGTATAAGAAAATATTCAAAACAAGTCTTAAAAATATATTTATGAGCATATTTTACTAAATTTTCTCTTTTTCTTTTCATGTATAAAAAGACAAAAGTCCCAACTGTTTTTTTTTTTCAAATTCACGGAAAAAGAATTTAGAACTTTTTAGTAAACTTTGTATGTAAAGGGTTTATATATATATATATATATATATAAAGATATATGTTGTGAAGATATCTATAAAGTTAAATTATATATCTAACAATTATACTAATTTCTATTCAAAAAGAATTTAAATTTAGTATTCAAAATTTTTAAAATTAAGATTCAATTATAAAAATTTTCAACAATTTAGAATTTCTCGAAAGTTTACTCCATCATCTTCCGTTCCAAATTGGGGTGACATCTCTGAATCGAAGGATGCAAGGAGTGCGTATTGGCTTTACTCAAACAAAACGAAAGAGAAAGGTAGGGCCCACCGATGCTATGATCTAGCATCTTAATTAAGGTTCAAATTTAGTGCAGATGTGCAAATGCCAAATGACCCGCATTTGTAACTCAGTGCTTAGAGAGCATAATAATAATAATAATAATAATAATAATAATAATGATTTGCCATTTTTATTGCGCGGGTTTGCTTCAAGCAAAATCAATTTCTTGATGGAGTTTGCCTAATCTCAATTTTGGAGGTCATTAAGAGCACAAGCAGACCGACATCCAATTCACTGTATAGATTAACTGCTAATGTTCTTTAGAGTAACTAATGACAAATTCAATTGGGGTCAGCAGAATAAAATAAATAAATAAATAAATATCTATATCTATATCTATATATACTTACTTATTATATTTATTCATTTTTTTATAAATATAACAAATTCATTATCTTGAACTATACACTTTTTTTTTTTTTTAGTTGAGTCTTACTTAAAATTTTTTTTATATATAATATTAAATTAATTTGACCTATTTTTTAAAAAAGTCAAATTATAAATTTTCTTAGAAAAGACCCACCGAGAAGCAGCGGCCCTTTTCGATATTTCATTTTTCATGAAACACACGAGCCAACGCTGGAGCATGTCGGGGCCTGAACTATATTGGATCGTAAGCCCTTTCATCATTATGGTTCTTCGCAGTGGTTAATGGGCTGCCCAGTGAGGGATAGTATCTAATCCCAGTGCTCTCTGCCTCAAGCTGAAGAGTGCCGCTGGCAATGGTGTTTTTGTTCATGCGAGGTTCTGGGATTCGTGCATAAGAAGAGGATACAGCTGTGGCTGAAACTAGAAATTGGACTTGCAGGAATTCCCTGAACTAAACTTGGTGAAATCATTTACCCTTTTTTCAATTATTTGTGTGTATAATGGTGTTTCTTTTTTTTCTTTTTGGGTTTCCCCATTAACTAGGATACATTAATTCAAATTCATGGATAACCAATTTTGCGTTCGTTTCCCAGTTTTTACCTCTCTCTTAGTAGAATCGACTATTCCTCGTAAACCATCTATTAACTTCAAGAATAAACATCTATGTATTGCCTTAATATTTTCGCTGAACAGAATTTGAATTAAGAACAATAAATCACACAACTCATGATTATTTTCACAATAATATTTCATTTTATTCGATGATGTGGCAATACGGATTAGTGTTTAACATAAGGTCGAATGTACCTAATTTTTTCTAAAACTCGAATTTGCGATTTTTGTGTAACTATAAAGTATATTTTTTTTTTTGTTAAGTTACACAAGATTCTTTTTCCACTAAGTAAAGATACAAAGTTTTTTGTCCTACGAATCTTCTTTTTGACTAATATTCGACAGAACATGCCAACACCAAGTGTCCCAGCGCAGACAAAATTTCCATTGCCAGCAAATTACATTTTATTATGAAAATTATAGGACCCAGTATCAAAGGTGATCGCTTGCAATGTGGAACAGCTTGGTTCGGTTTGTCTCTTTTGTTTTCGCGTTGGTTGGTCCACCAAAATAAGTGGCAAATGCATTGACAGCTTGAGATAAAAAAGCAAAATGTTGCTTGGCATTTCACCTGTCCATGTGAAAATGAGAGACACCTTACCGAACCGTCCATGTGTTGTGGGGGCCTGCTCCTGGGGTCAATCACATGACTTAGATGCAAAGGTTTTGCCCGGATCAACGTGAAGATCTTTATTTCAAGTTAGACTTGTGTTGAATTTTCAAAACAATTTATTTGGGAATAAAATTAGTGCATTGAAACATACCCACCGCTAATGCTTTTTTTTATCTTTTTTTTTTTTTTAAATTTTGGAGCAAGGCTAATGCGTGTATCTTTAGCACAACGCAATAGTAGCACGCGTGCAGGAGGCATTGTATTTGCAAGGGTCACAACAATGATAGAAAATGGAGGATTTTAAGCTTT
Source organism: Ceriops zippeliana (assembly GCA_037897445.1). Lineage (NCBI taxonomy): Eukaryota > Viridiplantae > Streptophyta > Magnoliopsida > Malpighiales > Rhizophoraceae > Ceriops > Ceriops zippeliana. The sequence goes on along the minus strand of JBAPLH010000014.1, from coordinate 6,500,243 downwards.
CAGGTCTTCGCATGAAGCCTAGAACGTCCAATTGATTGTCGTACATCAAATGTGGACACATTCATTTGAACATTTTCTAGAATTTTAAGAACAAAATGATCTTGATTCTTTTATGGCCCAAAAATGCTCTTTTTCCCTGAGGCTAAATTTGTTTAAATATTCGTTCAATGATTAATTAGGAAACGCCCACCAGTAACCAAAATAAAACAGCTGTGGAAACGACAACTAATAAAGTTATTAAAAAAGATAAGTAGAGAGAAGAAAGCATGTAAAAATGCCCCCCACCCAAAAAAAAAAAAACATACTAATTATAATTAATAGATTGATATTTATTCCGGAATATTACTCTGATTTTGAATATTTTCCATATCTTCCAATTGGATCTCTACATTTTTTTTTTCAGCTTAGTTCCGGGCCACAAAATTCAGAGTTGGAAAAGTCCAGGCCTTAACATGTGAAAATTGCTCCTCTTTTTTTTTTTCTGGTACATCAGAAAATTATTACTTGGATCGCCGATAGCTAAAATTGTTGCTCAGATGGTACAAAAAAGAAAAGAAAAGAAAAGAAAAGAAAATGTGACTAGCGGATAGAGAGAAAAGGGAAAGAAAAAGAAAAAGAAACGAAGATAATCGGTAAAAGAAAATAAAATTATATCTGATTACATTATTAATATATATGATGAATACAATAAATGATCAATACAAATAAATAATGAACAAATGAGTCTCTCACTCCTTCATCATCCAAAATTTACGAATTAGGCAATTGCAAGCTCTCTCTCCCTCTCTCGATATATATGGAACGAGAGCCTATAATATTATGAATTAATGCCTGCAGAGAGCCAGAAGAGAAACAACAATAGAGAATCCCGCGACGGCGGTGGAAACTGGCAGAGAAAACCCAGCTCCAGTGTCCAACCCTGGCGCAGGTGCGGGGGCCAACCCGCTGTCCTGAGCCGAGACCATAACGGCAGCGGCCAGCACCGCAAGCACGAAAGCGAGCGAGAATGTCTTGGAGGAGATGCTCACTTGGGCCATCGCTGTAATTGGCTTAAACCCCACAAAGAAAGTTGGCAGAGAGCGATAGAGGGAGAGAGACACGGAGAGTCTGGGAGGCTGCTGGCTGTTATTTGTGGAATGTGATGTTAAGTGAATGGAAGAGGGCGGAGTGGGGGGTGGGCTTTATAGGGGCTCCAAGGAGAGGCGTGTGGGTCCACAAAAGAGTTGGCAACGTTCACTTAACGGCACTGATATGCTTTTTTGACAGCTGTCTATTTTGGCGTGTGCGTGGGAACTGATCTAGAAATCAGAAGAAGGAACCCTCTCGGTCGGTGAGCGGGCGCCGTATTCCCCCTTCTTTCTTGACACGTTGCTGAGGAACCTGCCTGCCTTGGTCGGGGGACGATTGCATGTCGGCACTTAGACGTTAATCAAAGCAAGCTTGGAAAAGTCGCGGATGGCAACTTCATAACTTCTGACTTATAAATTCTGCCGTGTCCCGACAAAACAAAACTCCCATTGCCAGCTGCTATTACATTTTATAACGGAAATTATATTGCTCCGTATTAAAAATTGAATGTGAAATAACTTCGGATCTGTTTCATATTACCGTGGGTTTGTGATTTTTGGTTTAATTTTTAGACGAACAACAAAAAATATGTTGATTTCGTTTTCTTTTCAAACTATAAAATTATGCCATAAAGCCCTTTTAAAAAAATCCATAAAAAGGAATTTTCTCTTTCATATTGTACAAAACTTATAACAATAATATGATAATTAATGTTGAATTTATTATTATGAGTTTTTACTGTACAAATTATTAACTTTTTATACCAATATGTGATTTTTTAAAATTTCTATTCAAGGTTGAAATATATCTTACTACATTAATTTATTACTAATTTGGGTGTCTTTACTTTTGTCTATCTTATTATAATAAATAGAGATTTATATTAAGAAAGTGTTGTTAAATTTTAAATTTTTTAATATCGAAATTAAAAGATTAAATAAATAGCCTTTTGAATTTAGTCTATTGATAATAAATATATATATATATATGTTATGTTGAATTTTCCAAACAATTGATCAAGGAATAAATACACTGAAATATATACCCTACCTACCTACCGCTAATGCGTGCGTTTGTTCTTAGTACACCCCCCAATAGCAAAAGTGTGAACTCAATCTTTCTATATGTAGAATGCGTCGTGGCGGTTGCAACCACCAAAAAATTGTTGAAAATTTTGAAGGATTTTTATGATTTGGTATTTTCAATAAAGCCTAGAAAACGTTGTTATATGAACCCAAAAATTAAATGAGGTACTTCAATGTGGGATTCATTCGATTTTCTGTTGCAAAATTATGACTTTCTTTTCTTTTACCAGAAAATATATCTTGCTTGAATTCAAACAATGAGCCAAATGTTGTTCTACCATATAAGTTTTTTTTTTTTCTCCCTCTCTCTCTCTCTCTCTCTCTCCCCCTTTTGACCCGAGGAAAAAAAAAATGAAAGATAGTTGTTGGAACATAGTAAAACTATTAGACAATTATACAAATAATAAATGTTATTAATTTAAAAATGATATACAATAATAATTGAAAACACACATGATATGAAGTTATATATGATAATCTCATTTAACCAATAAATGGTTAAACGCTCACTTCTTATTGTCAAGTAACTAAATCAAATAAATCAACTGTAGAGTCCACAACTAATAAAATTATTTACTATGAGAATTAATAATTAAGAGAATCTCACTCTGATTTTTTAATATTTTCCATTTCTTCCAACCACGTAATTCAATCTCTATATTTTTTAATTTATATACGGCCCCCAGATTCAGAGTTGAAAAGTCCAAACATTTCCATGTGAAAATCGTTCCTTCTTTTTTTTTTTTTTTTTTTTTTTGTTACACGAGAAACTTATTAACTGGATCGCTTATGGTTAAATTGTTGCTAAGATGGCAGCGCAGGAAAAAAAAAAAAAAAAGAGAGAAAGACGGAAAGAAAAAGAAAAGGAAACGAAGATAATCGGTAAAAGAATTTAAAATTATATCTCATTTCATTAATTATTAATATATAATCAATAAAACAAATAATGAACTAATGAATCCAGTACAAATGATTCCCTCACTCCTTCATCATCCAAAATTCACGGATTTAATCCCCCCACACACATACATATATATATATATATATATGTATGGAACGAGAGCCTATAATATTATGAATTAATGCCTCCAGAATGCCAGAAGAGAAACAACGATAGAGAATCCCGCGACGGCAGTGGAAACCGGCAGAGAAAACCCAGCTCCAGTGTCCATCCCGGGCGCAGGTGCAGGGGCCATCCCACTGTCCTGAGCGGAGACCGTAACGGCAGCTACTAGCACCGCTAATACGAAAGCGAGCGAGAATGTCTTGGAGGAGATGCTCACTTGAGCCATTGCTGAAACTGGCTGAAACCCACAAAGAAACTTGCCACAGAGAGGGAAGGCGCAGAGAATCTGAGAGATTGTCGCTGTGACTGTGAAATGTGACGAGAACCGTAGAGAGTGGAAGGGGTAGATTTATAATGCTCTGGGGAACGGCGTGTGGGTCCCAGAGAAGGGTTGGCAACGTTCACCTAACGGCAGTACACTGCTTTTGACAGCTGTTTTTTTTTGGGGGGGGGCGTGTTTGTAGGAAGTGATTTATAGAAGTCGGGAGAGAGAGCGAGACCTCGGTCGGTGAGCGGCGCCGTCTACCCTCCTTTCTTGACACGTTGCCGAGGATCCTTCCTTGCTCCGGACAATTGCATGTCCGTAATCGAGGAATTTTTTTTTTTTTGACCAAATTAATCAAGCAAGTTTGGAAATGTCGCTGATTGGCAACTTTATAAATTCTGCAGAAATAGCAAACAAAAACTCCCATTGCCAGCAATTACATTTTATAACGGAAATTATATTACTAAGTATTAAAAATTGAATGCGAAATAACTTGGGATCTGTTCAATATTATCGTGGTTTTGTGATTTTTGATTTAAATTTAGATAGACAATAAAAATTATACTTGGGTAATTGATTCTTGATTTTGTTTTATGTTCAAAATATAAAATTATTAGATAAAATCTTTGCAAACCCATAAAAGAGGATTTTTTATTTTTGAATTATGATTTTTTTTTTATCTAACTTTCCTATGTTCTATGATTTTTTTTAATTTTTATTTTTTTCTCTACTTCATTTTGATTTCTTTACTTATGTTTCGCTCTTTATCTTCCCCTTTTCTCTCTATACTATTTTTTAAAGACGATTAGTAACTAAATAGAGTCAATTATTTTAGGTAATTTATATTTGAAATAATGTTGTACAAAACTTATGATAATAATATAATAATTAATGTATTAATGCTAAGGTTAAATTTATTATTATGAGTTTTTGTTGTATATAAGCTATAAATTTTTTGTGTCAATGTGTAATTTTTTATTTTCTATTTAAGGTCGAAATACATATCATACATCATTAATTTATTACTTATAAATTATGTATTGAAATTAATTCTTTCAAAAAAAAAAATCTTATCATGAAAGAAAATAAAAATAAAACAATGAATATTATGAGATAGACAAAAAACAGTAAAATTAAAATATCAAATATAAAAAATTAATAATAAGAAAAATTTAACAGCATAATCAAACAGACCATTAGTTTGGTTTCTCTCTTTGTTCCATGTTCGTTGGTCCACAAAATGTGTGGCGCTAACTATCAGACAATTAGACATACAATCAATTTTATCAATTAAAAATATTATATAATAATAATTTTAAAAAATACACTGACATCAAATTATATTGATATTTCGCTAACTATATATTAAAGCTCACGCTCATTAACTGTAGAATAAACTAAGATATTCAAGTTCTTATATACTACATCACATGTATTTATGATTTACTATTAAAATTATAACAAACATGACTCAATAATAATTAAGAAACATATATGACACTAAACTATATTAAGATCTCTTAACTATGTAAAACAACCATATAAAAAAAAATTCATATTAGCTTATTACATAATAAACTAAAATATTTAAATTTTTATAGACTAAACTACATTTATTCATAATCTAATATCAAAATTATAACAACATGATTTAACAATTTAACTCCTACTTAAACACGGAATTATCATATGCAACGAATCTCAATTAATTTCGACACTAACAACCCACCTCGGAATCTGGTTCCAAGACAACTCTCGGTTTCCATATTAATGTGTTAATGTTTGACTAAATAAATAAGTCGTCAAATAATTAATTTGGGCATGCCTCAGCCTTCGGCCGCGGAAACGGCTAAACGCTTACTGTTTCTGTCAATTGACTAAATCAAATAAAATAACCGGGGAATCCACAGCTAATACAGTTATTTAATATATGAATTAATAATTAAGAGAATATTACTCTGGTTTTTAATGTTTTCCGTATCTTCCAACCAGTTAATTGAAGATCTACATTTTTTAACTTATGTAGGGGCCACAGAATTCAGAGTTGGACCCTTTTTTTTTTTTTTTTTTTTTTTGGTAACATGAGAAAATTGTTACTTGGATCCCATAACGCTTTGGGGAAAGAAAAAGAAACGAAGATGATCAGTGATAGGAAATTTTCATTATTATAATGAATAAAAATAAATGATGAACAAATGAAATGAATCCAGTACAAATGACTCTCTCTCTCTCTCTCTCTCTCTCTCTCTCTCTCTCTCTCTCTCTCTCTCACACACACACACACACACACACACACACACACAATCATCTAAAATTCACGAATTTCAATCCCCTGAATAAGGCGATTACGAGCTATATGTATACATATGGAACGAGAGCCTATGATATCATGAATTAATGCCTCCAGAATGCCAGAAGAGAAACAACAATAGAGAATCCCGCGACGGCAGTGGAAACCGGCAGAGAAAACCCAGCTCCAGTGTCCATCCCGGGCGCAGGTGCAGGGGCCTTCCCGCTGTCCTGAGCAGAGACCATAACGGCAGCCACTAGCACCGCAAGTACGAAAGCGAGCGAGAACGTCTTGGAGGAGATGCTCACTTGGGCCATTGCTGTAATTGGCTTAAACCCCACAAAGACACTTGGCACAGAGAGAAGAAAAGATAAAAGAGGGAGACGCGGGGAGCGTGAGAGGCTGCTGTTGTGATTGTGAAATTGGATGACGAGAAGGGAAGAGGACGGTGTGGAGAGGGGAGAGGGGGTGGGCTGGCTTTATAGGGCTCTGAGGAGCGGCGTGTGGGTCCACAAAAGGGTTGGCAAAACGGCAAGCGACATGCTTCTAAACAGTTGTCTATCTTGGCGTGTGGGCCCGAAACTTTTGACTTGTACAACCTGTGTGTGTGATGCAAAGTGAACTGTAAGTTAGAAGAAGGACCAGGAGTGGGTGAGCGGCGCCATATTCTCTTCTTCATGACACGTTGTTGTGGATCCTTCCCTGGTCTGGACCATTGCATGTCGGAACGTATACCCTTTAGAAAAATGTTACGCGGATCGGACCAAACGGACGCGGATTCCACATGGTGTGTGTGTGTGTGTGTGTGTTTTTCTTGTTTTGTGCAGATGCAAGGAGTTGACAAATAGATAACAATAGACTAATTTTTTTTATTTTGGTTGAGTGGCATTATCAATTTTATTCATAGCATTTCTAAGTAAAAGAGATGTCCAGTAAAACACTTGAACAGAAGATCCCTGGTTAGTTCACATTCCCACACCAAACCCCAAATGTCCCCCTAAACAGTAGAGTTAAAAAAGCTCTAACGTCTCTTAAAACCAAACACAACGCAGCACCTCTGCCGTATCCTTCATTTTCAAATTCCTGTTTAGCGCCGCCCCACTTTTTAATGCCGTCTCACGCTGCACCTGCCTTTAACGTGGTAGCTTTCCTGCTCCCTTCTTCGGTGCCTTTGCTTTCCTGTTCTATAAATGGAACTACCTAAATCTGCTTGGTTAACAACGCTTCACCGGAAAATAACCGTACGAAAATTTGTACCGCACATACATTAGAACACAATTATCCCACCACAAGCTACCTTACCTTATCAAAAACTTCACAATCCATGCAAGACCGATCCTTGTAAAACTAACATTAACCGTTTTGGTTCTAAAAATAACCTCGTTTTTATCTTTATATATCTCTTTGTTCACAATCATATTTAATGTTAAGGCAAAATTTTAACAAAAAATAAATAATAAATAAAAACCTCTAAACACTTTCTTCGTATCCAAGGCAGGTCTAGGCAGTTCTTTCACATCATCATGGAATTGAAGAAGATTTCCTGCGCTGTTCTTGTAGCTGCTGCGGCCACCTCCATGAATGTGGCCTTGGCAGCCGATCAGGACTCGGCTCCCGCTCCTGCCCCTAACAATGGGGCCTGCACAACATTGCCGATTGTTGGAGCCTCGCTGGTGTCATTCTTTGCCTATTATTTGCAGTGAGTTAACAAAAGTAGAATCAAAATTTAAAAAAATAAAAAAAGTTAGGAAAGAAATGGTGTAACGAAAATAAATGTCAAAATGCTATCCTTGAAGGAGAGGATCAAGAAGAAATTGTTGATTGTGTCAGTTAATGATAGTATGAGATTGATCTATTTAGTTTCCTGGGTGTAATTGTTTTTTTTTTTTTTGGGGGGGGGGGGGTGTCTTGGGTTTAATCCCATCTCTTTGTCCAATTATATGTGCTAGCTTGGTTTCTTGATTAATTGGTGATACATTGCAATTTTTCAATTATTCCAATTTCCAGATTGACACTATCGAAAGAAAAAAAAAAAAAATAAAGATCGACATTTATTCAAATTTATGTAATTATAGTTCTTACCACAATCGTGGAAACGTATATCGTGTTAAAGCGGCACGGTACGAGGGTTCAAACCCAATTCCGACAAACCAAGGAAAAAAAAAAAAAAAAAAGAGAGAGAGAGAGGAGTAACCGATAAATCCGAAAGTTTAAAAATAAATTACATATCAAATTTCAACATGTCCCCTACTTATGAAATCATTAAGTTGAAATGATAAACAAAGCACAGTCTCTTTTTACCAATAGAAATTTACAATTAATAGAAAAAGAAGGATAACGTGTGTTGAATCTATGATCTTTTAATCATAAAGGCTATAATATTTTATTTTGGAATCAGTTAACCTAAGAAATTAAATTATTATGGAAGTTCTAAGAAATAATTACATATTAAACTTTAATAAACATGTTATTTATATGTTCATGTTTCGTTAACATGATTCATTAATTTATGAACTGTCAAGGCTCGTGAATTGAAATGAATGGCTGCAGAACAAATAAAAGTTGATCAAAAAAAGAAAAAAAAAAACAAATAAGTTACCGCCCATTTGAACTCAATGCTTGCCATTATCCAAGCAAAACATGTAATACCAATACCAAAGTGAAAGAAGCCTAATCCATCTTTAGTCAAAGTGAAAGATTCACCGAGCATACGGATGATGAGGAACAATATTTTGTAGACATAAATCAAGAGAAGCAAATGAATGTCTGGAATCACTAATGCCAAAGCAATTATCAATTCAGTAGCAATACTGTTATGTTAATGATAATCTGTTCAACTTGGCTTTTAGCATCTGCAAGGAATGGTCCTAACGGAAGAAAGGAAGGAAAGAGCGAGCTCATTAATTAGCAGAACATGGGACGAGAAGGGCATATAACGTGAGTTTTTTTTTTTTTTTTTCAAATAAAAGAAAGGTTATGATGCCTGAACAATTTAACGCCCTCAATCAAACACACTGTAACAAACACAGCTTATGTCAACACCATCAGCTAGATACATATCGTGATAATATAAAAAATTAGTGGCAATGACTCAGAATTAAGATCAGGTCCCTCCATTAAATTTCTGTTGAGACATGAGGCTTTTTGTCAACCAGATCGCTGTTTCTCTGGATGATACTAACTCTTCCCCAAATGGCCTTAGAACGCCAGCAAGCTCATCAATCTTATCCTGCTTAAGTAGCCTCGCACAGATCTCCAGCAGAGACTCTAGGGCATCAGCTCTTCCCTGACTTGGGTTCTCCCACTCAATCTTGGTTTTTTCATCACCACCTATTGCAGCAAGTTTACTCAACAATGAAATGTCAGTTGCCTGAATATTGGTTATATGACCGTTAACTTGTTCTGCATGCTTGAAGCAATCATTCTCTCGTGGTTTTACACCAAATTCATCTCTACACTTCACTTCTTCAATACTTTCAGATGAGATGATGTCCTTTTGGGGCTGCTCCATACAAAGATCAGGATTTTCTGGCTTCTGTAAGAAGCATTGTGGCTCTTCTAAACCGTTTATTGCTGATGGTGAGTTTTTATCATTATGGGATTCTTCAGTTGTGAGACAGGTTAGATCTGCCATTGTTAGTGTCCCATTCTCCCTTGCTTCAGGAGCCTGCCCCTCTATGTTCTGTTCAAGAGTTCGCATGACAATATGTAGCCTTGTCTTTTGTAGCCACAATCTTGATATCCAAATCTTGCAATTGTTGCAAATGCTTGGCAGAGGATTCTTCTCCTTCATACTGCAAATTTAGCGTGCTTTCTGACTCAAACTCAGTTACACTGCTGTCCTTCTTGGGCAGATTTCCAGAATTGACTTGCTTTTCTCCATTGCAAACACTGGTGTCAGAATCTGTGTAACTGACTTTTGGACCAGTGACCAATTCTAATGTTTCCACTGTATAGCTAGTGGGGTCACCCCCCCAAATCTCTAGGTTGTCTTCTGCACTTGATGTTAGTGGTGGATTGCTAATGTGAGGTAGATTGCTTTGTTCATTTCCAGGAAGATTTAGTGGCCCTAGTTCCTTGTCTCTGTTGCCTTTGCCACCAAGTCTACTAGAAAGGGGCTTTTTAGGCGATCTCTCTTTTGAGTTGTGTATGGGCTTTATTGGAAGGAAAACAGATGATGCATTATGGCAACGGAGGACATATGGCTGCAAATGTTGATGTCTTAGCAGTTCTGCAGCCTAGCAATGTAAACGCTTGCAAATATAAGAAGACTCATGTCACAGTTAAAAGACAAGAGCTAAAGTTTCTACAAACTTACTGTTGGTCTGTGTTCTGGGTTCTTCCTTAACATGCTCTTAACAATTTGTTTCCTGTTACATTGATATAATTGCATGCACGTGCACACACCATCAATAAAGAATCAGATATTTCAAAAGTCACCAGAGCTAAACATGGCAGCAGGACGCTTATATAGTTTAGATTTCATGCTTGAAATCCATTGATATGGAGAAATCAGCAGAACCCGTGACAAGTTCTGGAGTAAAAAGCACTTACAGTGTGGAGGAGTACACAATCGGGAAAGGAGCAATGGAGGATCTGTTTATTTTGTTTATAAGCCCAGCCATGTCCTGTCCACATTAGTCACAGTATGGCGTCTCAGAATTCATAAAAGAATAAATTACAGCTGTTTGCATTTGCCAATAAGTGAATAACATTGCTACTGTTACATATGTAGTGCATGTACTCACAGAAGCCCTAAATGCTGGTTGATGTGCAGCAATTTCAAACATAGAGCATCCTGAAATAGCAAGCATAATTTAATAAAGGTAATTTGATAAATCAAAGACAACGCTAGACTTTTATTCCATAGGTTTATTCTAATCTTAGGAAAGGGGGGTATGGGTTTTATACGAATGGGGAAACTACTCCCATTGTGTAGCTCATGACCAAACAAGCTTCCTAATGGACACCCAAGAAAAAAAAAAGACAATACTTAAAAATTTCTTACCTAGAGACCATATGTCAGATTTATAGCCGTAAGGTATATCAGCAAGAAGCTCAGGACACATGTAACTAGGTGTGCCAACAACCTAATTAGATAACAGCTTCATATCAGCTCTCAAAAGTCATGAACAAAGTATTCAGAAATAATGTTCATGGCAATTTGTATGATTGACTGAGAAAAATGGGCTAAATTTGACATAAAAATATTACAATAATAGTGAACAGATTATTAGCAACATATTTAACACACTAAACAAATGGATGAGGAGTTAATGTGAAAACATGTTTAAGTTCTTACTGATGAAGCAAGGTCTTCTGTGTTGAGAAGCTTTGCAAGTCCAAAGTCACCTGTTCAGTTGATACATGGAAATGGGAATGAAATAAACAGAGAGAGAGAGAGAGAGAGAGAGAGAGAAATGACATGGAACTTGGATCAGGAAAAATTTTCTGATAAATTGCACTTACCTAGGCAGACATCACTTTCCTTTGTGAGGAAAATGTTGGAACACTGGAATTAGGCAGGTTACATCAGAAACCTTTCATTAAGTTTCCTTATCCAAGTGGAGAAGAATATGATTGTACCTTAAGATCTCTGTGAAGTACACGGTTAGAATGCAGGTAGTCCACAGCTAGCAAAAGCTGAGTAAGCCATTTGCAGATTTTCTGGTATGGAGAGCAGTAGACATTGTGAGACATTTGCAGACACAAAAAATTTCAATTATGCAGATATATTACTGATTACCTCCTCTGAGAAAAAGTCCTCTAGCTCTCTTAATTACTGCAGCCCTGATTGGAGAAGCAAAAGGGAAAGAAAGAACTCTTCATTCATCCATTCATGAGCAGTATCGTACCATGCTATGTCAATAATTTTGTCCCTTTATAACATATCCTGATAGAAAAAATTTGCAAACTTTCTAGATGGAAATTTCACTTCTAATCCATAAAAAGAAGGTGCTCATTAACATTACTTTGGTATGTCAAAATAGTTAATTCCACCCCCAAAGAAAGAAAAATTTGAGTTTTAGGGAATGAGTGAGCAGACAGCTTTCTAAGTTTGTGACTGGTTTGAAAATGAAATACCTTGCTTATAGCTAAAGTACATGGCATCTTAAAACACCATTCCCATCCAACCTAAAATGAAGATTTACTTCTGATCATACTTACATGTCTCCTCCTTCACAATAGCCTGTTATTATGCATACACAGTCTCCCTACACACATAATAGAACATAAACATTCAATGGCATGCCAATAAACATGCTTGGTTAGAGTAACAATTGTTTTGAATCTGCATCAGAAAACAAAAATTAGTAGTCTTGAATCTGACGGCTATAATGTAAACAGAACAAATTATATGTTTACCTTATCCACCCAAGAATCCTTATACTGCACAATGTATGGGTTATTTAGTTTGGCAATCAAATTCATCTGCAGTTCATAGCAAACCAAAATGTCATCCTTAAAACAGCTCAGCAACTAAAATTTTGTGCAAACAATAACACTAATAGAAATATATAAATTAGCAGAAGGCGTTTTTGCTTTTATTTTCCATATTGTACATGAATCATGTACGTATATGCTTGGACAGTTAGCATGGAAGCCAGAAACAGCAGGAGGATTTTCAGACTAGTATGATTTAAACTCAACAGTCTAAAATGTGGCCATAATTACAGCAATTCTCAGGTAAAAAAAGGAGGACCATGACTACCATGTTGTACATTTTGTCTAGAGTAATGTTGGCTTTACATGTAAATCAGCACAAGCTGCCATTTTTCAGCTTCAGCAACTTAGATTGAGTTAAATAGACAGAGAGCAGAGGAAGAGAGATAAATGCCTATTTGGTGTTCTAGTGAACCACTACAGATACAATCCTAAACAAATGAAAATGAAGGTCATTCTCAATAACATCGAGATGTTAAGCCATAACTATTTCTTTTTTCACTTTCTCAATAAAGACAAAGAAAGCAATTCCCTAATATATATATATATATATATATATATATATATAAAAACTAAAAAGGAAAAATATGTGAAAAAAAAAAAAAGGAAGGGAAGGGGACCTCTTGGTAGGCTGTGCGCTTGAACTTCTCTGTCTGCTTAGCCAAGCGAATCTTCTTCAATACGTACCTACCAAAAAAAGTAAAAGATAATTTAAAATAAAAAGAAGAACTTCAAAATTCAAGAATTTGGAGGTGATCAACATCGTGTTTATATAATCTAAACAAAGAAAATAGCTAATTCAGTCCATCATCATAAGCCTGCCAATATCCGGAAACAAGTTCTTGGAGATCAAGAAGCAGAGACTCGCACAAGAGAGCATGACATTAACAGGAACATGAAAATGAAAAATCAAATGAAGAATTCAGGATAATTCTAAATATGTAACAGAAAGAAGATCCGTGGTTTCTTTTACCAAAGAAATGCACAGATTAAAAAAGAAAAAAATAGAAACTTGAAAAGCAAATTAATCAATTTACTTACTTCTTCTTCTCAGTTTTATGAAGAAGAAGAAAAGCAGAACCAAAGGCCCCCCTCCCAATCTGCTCTATGACTTCGTAGTCTTCCATCTTTGACTTGGTTTCTGTCTCCATTGTAAATCTTAAATACCCACGAAAGCCACACAAAACTTGCAAGTATCAAACTCCATATAATTCAAGTTGACAAATCTTAGCCATATGTGATGCTAAAAAATAAAATAAAATAAAAAGAAGAGTGCTTTTGAGGTTTTTGGCAAGACTTCTCAACTCTCCCCGACAGAGGAGAAGAAAAAAGGGCAGCTAGCAGAGGAACCATTGAGGAAAAGGGCGAGTGAAATTCATCTAAGCGTGAGATAACGCAGAGGGGTTTTAAGTCAGACACTTAAAAAGCTGAGTAAAGCTACGTCCCATAATTATGAATGAATGTGGAAACGCCTGATGTCGCACCCTGATCGGTTAAGTATCAGTTCTCTCGCTGTCGGCCTAACTTCAAGTATAAGATGAGAATTTAGGTGAATTGGCAATGTGAAATTTTAGATTTATTATAAGTTAGATTAGACATATATATATATATATGTATAAGAAAATTTCATTCAAATTTCATTCTATGGTAAGAATAATTGGATTTAAGATGTTAATAAATAATTGAATAAAAAAATTTATGAATGAAGAAAGAGAAAGAGAGAGAGAGCGAGAGAGAGAGAGGGGTTGGAAGACAAAACTCAAATTGGTGGTTGATTGTCTACCAAATTGGAAAGTGAGAGAATTAAGAGAGGCCAAAATGACAGATGTGGAAAGGCCGATTAAAAACGCAAAGGCTTTGCTTTCATTTACAGATTCATACACATTGATGCGAGATCAGATCACTCATGATATTCCACGGCGAATGAATGTTTACCAAAAAAGATATTTGTGATGTCACCAACTCCACAACCTGAAATTCTAATCTATGGAAGACGAAATATTCACCCTTCGTAATTTTGTGGATTTGGTGGAGTTAGCCAAGTTCTTGCCGGGAAAGTTCTACGATTGTGCTGTTGTTGGTATACATGGTTAGGCTTGGTCTTTCGCTTGATACGCATTATGATCATGAATTGTCTGAGACCCTGTTTCTTAATTAATTGATTCTAACTAAGACGCTTACCCAACAAAATTTTAAATTCCGACAGCGGTTCTAATACTTTTTTTTCAAGTTAAAATTTAATTGTTTAAAACCTTTGTTGGGACCGAGATTACCTCATCATCTCCCGTGTATGCCCCCTTTGGCTTTGGGTTGCCGGGGATAATCATGGGTTTTGGAAATGCATTTTTTGTTGGGGCCAGAATAATAAAGGGGGCATTTAGCAATTAGAGTCGTTAGAAGGAGGCAAGTTTTAAACCTAATTATTACTAATAATTAGGTTGCTAGTAATTAGTTAGACGCAAACTCTTCATACAAGCACCAAGAATTAAGAGCTTGAGACCATTATTGAAATATGGGCATATAACTTTGAATTTCTTAATTTAAAAGCATTCCCAATGTGGAAAGACTTAAGACCTTACTGGGGAAAACAACCAAAGATTGGCTGTGGCTGTGGTTTCCAATTTGATTTGTTTCCCAACGGGACGTCAGCTTAACGTCAAATTGTTTTTCCAACTCCGCCTTTTCCCCCAATGCCTCTTTCTTCGTACCAGTCCTCTCATCTTCATGCTCTTTTATCAGCTTGCGACTCCCACCCACAAATTCTTCCGTCACTTTGTCCCGAACCTTCTTGATAGATTTTTCGTTTCTTCTGACCCTGCAGCCAAGAATTATCGTACAAGGAAAGCAAGAAATGACAAAGTCCTCCCAAGTGGGTTAATATGAAGTTCACCATAATTAGGTTGACGGAAGTTGAATGTCGATTCAGGCACAACCACCTCAAGGGAGTTCAACCAATCACGTACCGAAGCCTATTATTATGTTTGTGTTAGAAGGAGTTGCCTCTGACCGCTTCACCTTCTCACGTTCCTCCTGCCATAGCTTCTCAAAACTTCTATTCCTTGGCCGCCGTTTGTACATGTATAGCAATTGATTTGGTCGCTCTTATAAAAAAAATTCAACTTCGAGAAACCATTCAGTTTTCAAATTACCTATTGCTCCAACACAAAACAAAATTTGGCCCGGTTGACAACTAATTCTCAAAATCGACCGACATTTTGTGCTGCTGCCATGCTTCATTGTCAGCTGACACCTGATTACTTATTTCGCTTTCATGGATTCATGACGCTTCAACACGGCACGCAGTGCCACTGTCATAACTAAAAACAGGATAATAACTAATTAACAGGCCCCAAGTACTAAAAATACACACAGCATCGTAAAGGAAGGCAGGAGGCTAACAACATGCATATGACTTTTCGATTGGCAATGTTGCCTCTTCTTTGTTCTGTTCACGGTGCATTTGGGTCCTCCACCTAACAAACGACCCGCCATTGTCTTTGGCAATCTCGCTTACTAAGCCAAATGATTCGTTTAGAGCCCCGGGATCTTTTACTAAAATAATAGTATTTTTGAAGCAGATTCTTTCTTTACATATTTGAGCACTAGATAATTTATAGTTGACTTTTTTATTTTATTTTATTTTGTCGTTGGCATTTCTCGATATTTGACTAATTTTTTCATAATATTTACTTGGTATAATTCTTTCTTATATACAATTATTATCAGCACCACCACAAGTGTCTCTCTGTTCTGACAACCTTTTCAATAACCAAGTTGTTTCCTTTCTACACACTACTCATTTGCCAGATTTGTTGTGTAACCATCGCATGATATGATCTTATAATCATACTTCGACTTCGACCTTCTTGACCTGATCAACAGAAAATCAACCGAGCATGACTTGTAACCAAAGAGATGGCAATTCCATCAAGGTATAATATGACCCTACAACAGTCCCAAGCAGAAGAAGCAAGAAAATTGACAGTAGAAATAAACTTTATGATGGCAGTGAAGACTCAAATTCCAAGCAATGTAAGCGAAGAACCTTGGAGAACAAAACAGAGTAAGTCATTTGACAATCTGAAAACTATCAAATAAGAGATGTCGTCTCTTCAAATCCTTCAATCCCTTCAAATTTTTGTCATCAAATCCTTCAGCTATTTGAAACCTTGCTAATTAAACCTTTCTCCAGCTTTGTTTAGGAAAATTGAGAGGCCACTAGTGTTGTTCCTCGAACGGCTGTACAATTGATTCGACTAAATGCCTTGAATTGCAAGAGTCAACCAATTTATGACTGATGTTGGTGATATGAATGAAGAAAAAATGAAGCAAAAATCAAGGAAAAATGTGCCACTTAACACACTTATGTCGTAAAATAGGTATATACACTAAGATATTTAGTGAAACTAAAAAGAGAGTTTGCCTCTCTAGTAAGGCGCAATCCTCCATCATCCTCCAGGTGGTTTTGTTTCAGTTACTTTTTTTGCCCATTTTTTGGTACGATTTGGTTGCCTGCAATTCTCCTGAAAAAGAGGAGATAATGAGAAAACCTAAGATCATGGTAACTAGCATAGCAGGGCACAATCTCATGTATATCACCATATTGATAGAATCCAAGATGTATGATCCATCCTGGATCTATTAACAAGAGTCTGAGAAACATTTTTGGCACCCAAATGTTCAAATCAAAATTTTGAACAAGCTCTGACCTGCAGATATTGTGTCATCAAGAATATCCTTGAAACGGCGTGAATCAAGCTTAGGATCAGAACAAAGCATTGAGGCGAAGAACCTGAAAAGAACTGTTATATATCAAAACAGTAAGTCTGGATATATAGGGCAGTAAAACTTCTTGCGTACCTCTCCCTGTGACCCTTGCACCTCTTATAGAGGTCAATCAAATCCTTTTTCTCAGAATCAGAGTCCCTATAATTAGCTTCACACTCCCCAATGTCAGCTTCTGTGACCTGGATGACCGCTGCATCATCTCTCACTAAAAGGAATGCAGAGAATAACACAGAATCAGAAAGATGTATAATCACATGATATCAGACCCCAAAAAATCCTTCAAATTTTCAACAACTTCCTCTGCAAGGTCCGATCAAAAGGAAAAACAGAAATAAAACCAAAATCACGGATCAAAAAGGACATGCTCAACTTCCCAAAAAAGCACCACTATTCCACTGAGCAATTTGATGACTTTATTTGTTTAGGCTGGCTATAACTGCAAATTTTACATGGAATAGCGACAATGCTCACATTCAAAGGCTTGGAAGTATGCAACAAAAAGAAAAATTCTCATCAGCACTTACAGCATAATCGACACATCCAGTTTGATCACGGACTGCTCTTTTTGCCTCATCACTAAGAATTGACATCACCTTTTGCAAGTACGGAAATTTTTCTTTAGCCTCCGATAGAATGACCAATCACAAATAAATGAGACAACCAACAGGTAAAAGTAAAATAGAACTTGCACCAAACTAGTCACCTCATCGGGGCTTTTATCTGGGTGGAGTCGTAAGGCCAACTTCTTGTATGCTTTATTCATGTCCTGTTGGGATGCTGTTCTTTCAACGCCAAGGATCTACAATCAGTGGTCGTTATTCGCTAGGTGTGCTCCACCTCAAAGTACAACTTTAACCATTACGAAATCCCATACTCAAGGACAAAGGAAATGGGAAAGGATTGAAGACAAAAAAAATGCTGAAAAAAAAAACCATAAAACAAGGGCTTAAAGCGGCAAGTGCGACAACTATATGAAAAATACAAAAGGTTCAAACAGTTGTGCACTTTTCAATAGATAGGACTACATGGGGAAATTCATCTGCAACAACCATTCACCCTCTCCCCAGCTCCTTGCACAGGAAAACGGGCATAATTGATCCAGAAACCCTCCCTTTTAGGTTTTTCTTCTCCCCCCCCCCCCCCAGCCCATGGTCTGTGCGGAAGACAGTGCGCTCATCAAATGGAGTGAATGTCCGCAGAAGCAAGATAGCAAGAGTGGTTCAGACCAACCATCTGAGCTATCTACTCACTAATGAGAAGCAAGAAGCCCTGTACTAAAAGAGATCCTACATAAATTACCAAGACCATAAAAAAGACAGCAAAGCACATTCATACTCACCTTCCAACTTACATAATTCTCGTCTCTCCCAACCCACTCAGCAAGGACTAGTGAATTTCCTTCAATCTTTAATGTCATAGATCAGAAACTCCAATCATTTAAAGGCAGAACAAGAACATATAATTACAAAGATCCCAATATTACAGCCATCGGACAAAACTTCCCCAGAAATAAGCTCAAAACCTGATGCAAACATCGATGATAATAAGCATTATTCATTGCCTCATATTCCCTTGAGAATTTATCAATAACAAGAGCACTTCCATGAATAAAGCGCGAAAACACACAGTTCACAAGATTACCGCTGCAAAGGCTTTCTACATGTAACAACTTAGCAGGTTCCCAGTCAGGTTTCACATATGAATTTGTTTCTGGTGGAAAATTTTACGGACAATAAGAAACTCTCAGCACTCTGTAAGCCACTCGCAGTCATAGAAGTCCAAAAGTTTTACTAACACGAGGCCAAGTTACATGCGAAATTATATTTATTTCCAACTCGTTCCTAATTTGATTCACATTCTTATGCAATGTATCATTAAATTACAATCAAAATGAGCATATTATTATCAAACCATGTTCTATACCAACTTGCCGCAGAAAAAAGAAAAACAAATTCATTGAATAAATCACAAAAGATGAAAATTTTCATCTTCTTATAATACGACAAATGTTTTTGTAGGGGCAACGTTACATGCAAAAAGGCCCGGCAGAGAATTCCATGATGAAATTAAAATAGTTGAAATTTTATTTTTTAAGGGAAAATGCTGCTAAAGACTAAGATGTTATTTTGGCTTAAGGTCCTTTACAACACAAGAGACATATAAGAAGAATGGATTGAAATTCAAAAAGGCCTCTTACTCCTAGTGCACTAGTTCCATGGTAACGAGCAAGGACCCCCTGACCGGACATTCGTTACCTCCGAATGAAGAATGAAGAGGCCTTTTTGAATTATTACTAATTGGTAATTATTACTAATGAATATCAAGAACGAAAATAATGAAAGTTAATTTTCTAATAACTAATTTTCTAGCCATTAAAAGTAGTTAGTTAAAGTAATTAGTTCCACTAACAACTACACAGTTTTCAAAAAGTTTTAAGTTAGGGCGGGCCATTCCCATCGGATTAGAAAGGAGTACATTCGTAAGAATATGCGGTAACACAAATTAGAATTAAGAATATTTATAATTTTAGTGTAACACGGAAGCAAACTCGGTGTCTTGTCCCCATTACAGCAGTCTAAAATTATTCGGAAAGCTACAAAATGGTGTCTCGTACCTTGTCCCATTAAACCGGACAAGTACTGCCAGAGGAGGGGAGAAGGACTCCGTGATGACGGAACATGGAGCTGGATTGTGAGAGGGAGTTAGGGCCGTAAATCAAGGAAACTATTACGGGGTCTTCCCTCTTATTTTTGTGAGAGATTTTGGTAGATTAAAGCCTAACATTTGTTATGATAAAAGAAAAAACTATTATAGCCTAAACTCAACTTAGGTTATATGTTATCCACTTTGACTCACACAATTTAATGATTTCATAAAATTGACCTTATAAAGCAAAACGTTAATCGCACTCATATGGGGCCGAACATAACATATGGATTGGAATCAATGTTATGATATACTTGGCCTATTGCCTGGTCCTGTCCATGGAAGGACATTCTGAGCAGGAATTAAATTTTTCCTCATATTAATTCATACCCGTTTCACATGATGGTCCTTAGCCCGAGGAATTGAATGCAAATGGCCGCCAAAAATAAAGTATCAAAATCTGCGAGCATTAATTATCATTGGATGTATTGGCAGACCTTTCCAGATCTTGCCAAGATACAAGAACAGAACTATTCTGACTAAACATAAACCTACAAAAAGGCTGGAGCAGTTGGGGACAAGTTTTTGGTCGATGCATTTATTAAAACTCCAAAAACGAGATTGACAAAAGAAAAAAGAAAAAAACAATAGACAGGACTTCTCTATAAATCTGCCATAGTGCTAACCGAGAAATTGTGTTTCATTCACCTTTCATTTTCCTTGAAATCGCTCTTGCATTGGTTAAAACACAAAAGGTACGATACTCGGTTCTACAACACTCAATTTACATGTTTTTTTTTTTCTTTTTCTGTATGCATGCAAGAACAGCCTTAAAACATCTTGCATGGTTTATTGTTTTTTGTATATATATATATATATATATTGCATGTTCTGTATATATAATAAAATTTTGAACTTTTCTAAAATAACACACTATCCAAATTTAGACCTACAAATGTCAAACACAATGTTCCATAAGACTATGACAATGAGCTCCTTAACTGCTGTACATGCAAACATAAATTCTAATGAACATAGAATTGAACATTGAAGAAAGGAATAAATAAATAAATAAATAAGACGGGTACAATCTGCATGAATCTTTACCAATATTTCATGTTGTTTTGGCGGATTCTGAACACCTCTAATACTAAACATAGAAATAATTCTCTCTCACACTTTTTTATGTTTCAAGAAAACAAAGAACCCTTACTTTTTTCTTGCTTTCTTCGGTCACGAGTGCGTTTGAAAAATTTATCAAGAATAGAACTTTACGTAGGATGAATCAACCTGAACACGAATGCTTGGGCATACTTTACCCTCAGATGAGTTCCTTCCATTTTATTCCTCTGGCCAGGCAGCAGCGAACTTCCTCGGCCTTTTCCTGAGACATGGCAGGAGGGCTTTGGGCCATGCTTGAGTCGGGGTCCATTATTGATCCTCTTGGGTGTTCAATTCCCCTATTAATGCATAGCAACATCTCTGGCTTCTCTGTTTCATTTTTTTTTTCCGTCTTCTGGTCCACATTTGAGTTTTCGCACAAAATTTCTTTACCAAATCTGACTGACATGGTCACATGGAAAGTACGTTGGCCCTTACAGGTTGAATGGTGTGTATAAATTCCATGAACTTATCTCATAAAATATAGCGCTACTCTTTGGTTGATGTTTTGGTTTGCTTGGCGACAGACAGATAACTTATTATTATCCCAAGTCAAAGAAATGGATGAAGGATATGATCGAACAAAAAGTAGGAGGATCTAGTAGAAGGTAAAGTTGGAGAGTAATATTGATCTCATGTCATTTGCCATCCATTACTTAAAACGTGGATACTAGTGTGGTTGTAGTCCATTCTTAGGGTAACACCACATGGTTTCACGTTTGTAAGCGTGGAGACGCAGGATCCAGTTCTAGTATCACCTTCTTTTTTTTTTTTTCCCACTTAATGTAGAAGATACTTTTTAACATTTTTCAAGAAAGTGGAAAACATTTGTTAGAAATGCAGTATACTTTGAAATTTGTAAAACTAAGAATATTATTGTAATATATATTCGTGAGAAAATGCAATATGCTTTTTCAAAAAAGAAGTACATTTTTTGAAAAAAGTGGATACAATGTAATACATTTTGATTTAAAAAAAAAACAGAGAGAGAGACAGAGAGAGAAACGTTAGTATCATGATAGCTGGACTGCGCGTCCTCATGTCCAGGAACATGCGATCCTAAGATTGTGAGGTAATCATCTCTCTGTTCCCCATCCCCCTCTCTCTCTCTCATGCATAGCCTGAAAACTTTGGAACAGGCACGCTGGCACTGGGAAGTGGTTAGCTTGGAAGAACCCTAGCCCAATTGGCTACTTGGGAGCTTTTGGTTGGTCCAAGTCATAAACATTGCGCTTGTAACATTCTCAAAGATTTTGCAAAAATCATATATAGATGACGACTGACATGATTGCATATATTTGCTGTCTTCCAAAATAACCCAATCAGATACCGAACCAGAAGCAGCAACTACTTATGAGCTTGCATGCATAAAGGAGAATGGACGCCTATCAATCACCAACTTTGACTTGAAGTATTATGATCTAGGCAAGCTGGAGTTGCCAGCGCCAGTTTGGAAGCATACAGGCATAGAAAGTGGCAATGTTGAAATTCCTACTGCAATCAATCCAAGCCATTGTCGTGCACTACCAACACATAATTGGAAGGCTTGGGCTCTTGAGATGGCAATAAAGGACTTTCAGGCCGTCAAATCGGGCTCCAAATTCCGGCATGAAGAAGCTTTAAGTCCATTCCTCCCCTACAAAAAAAAAAAAAAAGAAGAAGAAACTTTCAGCTGTAAAACCACGAGCATGCTCAGCTTTGCCAGCCAAGCATGTTAATTCTAATCCATATAAATCAATGGCACGAAGAGAGACTGATGGTGAGGCGTTGAATGCCCTATTGCTTCCTTACCAGACTGACTATGCAAAGGAAGAGAATTTGAGAGCTTAAGGGTTGGGGTTTAAACATGGAAGATCAAGCCGTTTCATGCCTTACGCTTGAAAAGGTGAAGCCAAGATGCACCCCAACCTTTGAATTCCGAATGTTTATAAGAAAATAAATTATGGGCTTGATTTGTCAAGCCAAGAATTCAACTATATGTATGTTTTCTTCTCTTTTTTTTTTTTTAATAGTAGAAGTTATTTATTATGTTTTGCATTAATTAATATTTGTGATCATGCATGAACAATTGTTGAAATTTTAAATGTGAATAAAAAATTTCACACTACAAAAGAAAGAAATGAATAAACAATATATAAGAGGGAATGACTACTAATTCTAAATTATAAAATTATAAAATTTTAAGTTGAGATGTAGTATCAATTTTAAAAATTTGCTGCTTATTCGAATACTATTAAAAAATTTTTAAATTCATTTGTTTGTTTATTTTCACTCTCTTTTGTTTTCATAGTAAAATTCATTCATAATTTTATATTATATATTAAGTAAAATTTATTTAAAATTAAAAATGATAAAATAAAAGTATAAATTATAAGACATGATTAAATTATATTTCAAAATAAATAGATAGATCAATATATAAACATAATAAATATGTAAAAAAAAGGGTAAAATTTTTTAAGTGAGAATGAAATGATTGGAAAAGAGGAAAAGGAAGGAGAAAATATAACATAAAAGAGCACATGTTTTGTAGGATTTATATTTTAAGAGGAGGTGGGGAAATGAAAATTAAAAAAATTTTCAACTAGTCAAAAAATAAAAAAAAATATATAAAAAGGTTTTCCCATAACCTAATGCACTCATTCCTTTTAATTTTCAGAGGAAAATTGTTAATTTCTTCACTTAATTCATAAAATCATCAATTTATCAATCTTAATATTTTTTAGTTACACACATTAAATTTAGTAAAAGGCCAAAATTGGTATTATAAGACATATCATTTTTTTTTCTTTTTACTTCTTTCTCTTTTCCAAATGCAAAAAAATTATTTTTCATTACTCACATTATACTATTTCAAATACAGTGAAAATTTGTTGTTTCTTCTACTTTTCATTCCTCTTATTTATTTATTTTTCCCTACCCATCTTACTCTCTCGTAATTTTTTATTTTCAATACAAAATTCAAACGTGAGTACCGATTTTTTTTTTTTTTTAAAAAAGTATTGTAGCCTAGACTTGAGTTATATGCTTCCCACTTGGACTCACACAATCAAATGACTTCATTTAGTAAAGTTGACATTATAAAGGTAAAGGTTAACACCAGTTTGTATAAAGTATGCATGAAAGACCTATTTGGGCACATTCGTTAGACGCTATGGCTCAAATTGAACACATACATGTAAAGGGTTATGATATAGCTGCCCTCTCCCGTGAAGGTAATTCTAAGCAGAAAATAAAACTGGCTTCGTATTTATACACTCTTCACATGGAAAACATTGCCGAGTGAATTGAATGCAAATGAACCAAATAGGGTGACAAAATCTACCCGCATTTATGACTGGATGTATTGGCAGCACTCCTTTTTCAGATATTGCAAATATACGACAATAAAGTTGTTCTCACTAACGAACCACATAAATAAATCCTGTCCTGGAAGACTTGTTGACAAGTTGTTCGTCAATGCATTCAAAAAATGAGATGACAAATGGAAAAAGGAAAACGATGATAGGACTCTATAAATATTGCTATAGTGCTAACCGAGGACTGGTGTTTCCTCTGATTTCACCTTCATTTTCCTAGTTGCCATTGTTCCATTATTTAGACAGAAAAGGTAAGTTCTATTGCCTACAACACTCAATTTACAGGATTTTTCTTTTTTTTGAGCATCCAAGGGCAGCCTTTAAACGAATAGTATGATTTATTTGTTCTAGGCAAATCGTGTGAAGCAAAAGAATATGGCAGGAAACCCTTTTTTTTTTTTTTAATATTCAACTGCAGCAGGTAAATCCTTTTTCAAAATTGAATTCTAAGTAATAATCAAGTCTAACGTATGTTTTATAAAATTATATATGACTGCGGCACTCAAACATAGTATGATATTAGTCGGTACTTTTGGGGGCTTATTTTGGCATAAAATTATTATATATTTGTTTCAAACTGAAAGAGATTGAAAATCAATTGTTATACACACACACACACACAAAAACAAAAAGAAAAGAAGATTTTTTTATTAAAAAATCTTCTTATTATTAATTCGCATTTGTTTATGCAAGAATTCTTTTATAACAATTTTTCTTAAGGTTTGTTCGTTATTTTCGTTAGGACCATTAATAATGAAGATTTGATAATTTACTTCGCGATGTTTAGTTTGTTGTAATATCTCTTGTTAAGCAAATTACAATAATTATAAGCTTATACAACTCATTAGAGTTACTTAAAACACATAGTTTGCCTTTGATTGCAGCATGTGCTGATAATATTTATTCTAATTAAGGGTGTTTGTTAACAGTAATTATTAATTTTTTTTCTGTCATCAAGTTTAAAGTTTCATAGGTTATATGTTATATTCACTCGATGCTCAAAGATAATATAATATTTTCGGTACTTTTTAAAACTTATTTGTGCTAGAAAATTTCTTTATAGGCTTCATTATTATATGTTTGTTACAAACTGGGACAGATTGAAAATCACCCAATTTTTACACACACACACAAAAAAAAAAAAAAACGTCATTTGATTGTTTATCGAGGGAACCATAATTATTAATTTGCATCTGTTCATATAAGAATTTTTGTTATGAAAATTTTTCTAAGGATTCGTTGGTTAAGTTTGTTATAACTGTTAACAACAAATATTTAATAGTTAGTTACTCCTGTTTAGTTTATTATAATGTTTTTGGTTAACTAAATTACAATAATTATGAACCTATAAAACTCTTTAAAGTTACTTAAAACACATAATTTGTCTTTCTTTTGTTTTTTTTTTTTTTTAATGGTAAGTATATAGTTTGCCTTCGCCTTCTATTGCAGCAGGTGCTGATAATGATCATCTGATTTAGGGTATAATTGTTTGTATAAATAGAGAGGATTATGGTGGGTTGTTTTTCTTATTATTTGGGAGGTCTCCGAACACACTTGTAACCAAAAATTAATGGTAAAAGTAATTCTGTTCTATGTATTAGATTCCTTTTTCTTTTTTCATTATTTTCTTTTTCAGCCACCGGTACGTTTGAAGAATTTACCAAAAATAGAACTTTACCTACAATTAATCAACAAGAAGGCGAGTGCCTAATGTACTTTACTCTCAGAAAAGTAGTAGAGTTCATTCCTTTTCATTCCTCTGGTTAGGTGGGCACCAAACGCCTTTGGGGCCCTGTCCTGAGATATGGCAGGAGGGCTTTGGGACATACATGCGTCAGACTCCATCGTTATTGGGTCTCTTGGGCTTAATTCCCCTTTCAGTATCTAAGGCTGACAGCAGCGTCTCATGTCCCTTTTTTTCTCTTCCGGTCTCCGACTCTCCCGCTTCACATTTGAACCTGACATGTTCACACGGAACCTACGTTGGTCCTCACAAGTTCAATGGCGTGTCTAAATTCTATGAACTTATCTTATAAACGTTAGCATTACTCTTGGTTGATGCTCTGGTTTGCTTGACAACAGATAAATTTTTGTTATCCCAAGTCAATGAAGCGGATGAATGATATGACCAAACACATAGTGGAAGGCCCTGCTAGAAGGTAAAAGTTGAAAAATACTTTCTGATCTCATGTCAATCACCACTCATTTTTGAAGTATAGAAGATAATGTGGTTGTAGTCTATCAAGAGTAGAGTGCGATTTATGTGGCTTCCTGTTGGCTAAGCTTCGGGTCTCGCATTCTAGTTATAAGGCCAAAATTTTTCTTAAAAAAATGTGACAGAGATAAAAAATAAAAATAAATAATGATTACTAATGTAAAATAAAAGTCTAAAAATATATAATATAATAATTGATTACTATGTACAATATCAATCTAATTAATGATTATAATTATATATTTAGAAATTTATGTTTGAATTTCGTCTCGATTTTATGTGATAATCGTAATTAAAGCTTATGTATATTTCTTCAACAGTACACTACATTTACTGGATCCCCAAATCTAGGCTAGGATTCTAACGATGCAGGAACTGTGCAGGATGGAGAACATGCATGGCATTCGGCAGTGGCAGTCGGATGATGAACTTCAAGGACATTCAAAAGTCTCACAGGATCGCAAATGGCTAGTGGCTATTTCCAAATTGGCTGAGCAGAGCAGGTCAAATGGTGTGAATAACCTGGACAATAAAAAGGGCACAGTGGAAATTAGCCTGATAAACAACAACAACCACAAAAACAACGACGACGACGACAATGACAATAATAACAACTCAAGCAATATGAACAATTGTAATGCAGTTGACAAAAGGTTCAAGACATTGCCTGCAATAGAGAGGCTCCCGCGCAAAGAGGTTCTTGGGGGGTACATCTTTGTCTGTAACAACGATACGATGAAGGAAGATCTAAACCGCCGGCTGTTTGGTTTGCCGCCAAGATACAGGGACTCTGTTCGTGCTATAATTCCTGGATTGCCTCTTTTTCTCTATAACTACAGCACCCACCAATTGCATGGCATTTTTGAGGCATCAAGTTTTGGTGGTTTTGAGATCGACCCAACTGCCTGGGAAGACGAGGAATGTAAAGGCGAATCAAAGTTTCCTGCTCAGGTTAGGACCCGCGTTAGAAAACTCTGCAAGCCCTTGGGAGAAGGTGCTTTTAGGCCCGTCTTGCATCACTACTATGGCTCCAAGTTTCGTCTTGAACTTTCCGTTCCGGAGACACTGGACCTATTGGACCTTTGTGAAAAAGCCGGCTCCTCAGCTTAACCGAGTTACTTTCAGAACGTGCTGCTAAATGGCGTGTCAACCAGCGAATTAAATATATTTTATATATTGTGGAGTGGAGATACCTCAAAGCTTTCCCATTAGGCTTTATATCGCGATAAACCTGTATACAAAACCTGGAAAAAGAGTCGTAAGCCCTTGAAGTGCATCCCCTGAACAATGCACTAATTTTTATTTTTTTTTTAAAAAAGGTAGAGTACATTTTCTTGAAAATATAATCTATTTTAATGGTTTGTGAAAAAAAAAAAAAGTTTCGTCAATTAAAAGGTTTCAATAAAATCGTTAAAATATATATCAATATATATTTGTGAGAGAATGCGATATATTCTCTCAACAATGAAGTAAGTTTTATGACCAAAGTGGAGTACATTTTCTTAGAAATGCAACACATTTTGATATCTTACCCTAAAAAAAAAAGTTATCATTATAGCTAGAATGCGCGTCCTCACGTCCACGAACATGTTACCTCTAAGAATTTTGTTGCTGAGTACAACAAATATTGTGGCTGCAATTGCCACCATGCACTTACAGTCGTGTACCATTGCAATTTAAGACCTTGCATCATCATATGATTTGAGCATTGGTTATAAATCGTAGAAATATATATATATGAAAAGTTAAATACCATGTTTGTACGTGCCCTTGCTCCGTTACATTAATCTTTCTTTATGTGTGCCTTTGGCCAAGCATTAATGGATTTCCAAGAGTTCAATCTAGATTTATTGGAGTTTTGGGGTAATAATCTCTCTCTCTCTCTCTCTCTCTCTCTTACTTTCTCATGCATAGCCTGAAAGCATTGGAAAAGGCACGCTGACATTGGGAAATGGCGCTTGTTTGCAAAAACCATATGTAGATGATGACTGACTTGATTGCATTTGCATATATCTTGCCGTCTTTCAAAATAAACCAATCAAACACCGAAGAGGAAGCAGCAATTGCTTATGAGGTCCCATGCATAAAGGAGAAAGGACGCCTAGCAACCACCAACTTTGACTTGATGTTCTTTGATCTTGGCAATTTGGAGTTGCCACCGCCACTTTGGAAGCACACAGGCGTAGAAAGTGGCAATGTTGAAATTCCTACGGCAATTAATCCAAGCCACTCTCATTTACTCCCAACACATAATTTGATGGCTTGGGCTCTTGAGATTGAATTAAAGGACCTTCAGGCCGGCAAATCGGGCCCCAAATTCCAGCATGAAGAAGCTTTGAGCCAATTCCACCCCTATAAAGCGAAGAAACGTTCGGCTGTAAAGCCACAAGCTTGGCCAGTTAGGCACGCTAATTTTAATCCATTTCGACCAATGGCACGAAGAGAGACTGATGGTGAGGCGTTGAATGCCCTACTGCATCCTTATCAGATTGACTATGCGGGGGAAGAGGATTTGAGAGCTCAGGGGTTGGCGTTTAGGCATGCAAGCTCAAGCCGTTTCATACCTTACAGCTATGCTCGGAAACGTAAAGCCAAGATGCACCTCAAGCTTTAAGTTCTAAATGCTTTTCCTTTGGGGTAGATCAGAAAATAAATTATGGACTTACGGTATTGAACTAGGTTTTCTTTTTTGGTGGTACAAGTTTGAATTATGTTTTGATTTAATTAATATGCCTGATCATACACGAGCAACGTTGTGCCATGACAATATAGTGATTTAAGTATTAATTTTGGTGGTAGTAGCCGGTATAGTTCGAGTCTCAGTCAGCCAATTATTTCGGGGAATAAAAGAACCAAGTGGATGAAACCACATAACAAGTTTGTTCCATGTCTAGATCACGGATAGAGGTTATCGCAGATATTGGAATGGTGGACTAGATTTACCTAGAGTTTTGAGTCCCCCAATGACCGAAAATGGCCAGTCATATGTTGCCCGAGGACACGAAAAACTTATCCACAAACCTCGGAAAATTCAAAAAGGACAAAATGTTTCCTTCCATGTAAACACAGATGTTCATGTTCAGAACTTGGAGATATCTGGCGAACACATTCAATGGACATAAGGTGTACACTATGACATGAGAGTATGAGTAATCTAGTGATGCATGCAATCATTAAGCACAACTTATATATGTAATACAACTCACTTAGTATAACCCAGCTTCAAATTTTCATTATTTGGTGCATAGAAAAGATTGGGATGGGGCTCTCTTCTTTAAAACTGAATAAAGTCTCAAATGCACAGTACAAGTTTACTGGACAGAATCAGAATGAGATGTTTCTTTGATACTGTTAGAAAACAAGCTGTCTGATATGCAAGAAAGCTGATAGACAAGATGATTCAACCATAATTCTCCACAAGCATTTTCCTTTTCCTGCTTTGTTCATAATCAGGAAGAGACCAAAAATGGAACAGAAAACGTCCCCCTCGTTACCTACACAGTCCACACTTCATGTAGAAGCTCATACCTAGCATTTGTGACTATAGAAACCACATGATCCTTGGATTTGCCATAGAGTACAATACTTGGAGATGACGAGAGTTTCTCGATTATGGATGTAAGAGGTGAGTCAAGTTCCTCCAGCTCTTCATCGCTTGTATATCCTTTCCTCTGTACAGCAGATGCAGTCCTTGACAATTGAGACCTTGTTCCCACCTCTGCCACTTTTTCTGCCACATTAATAGGCAAAGGTGGAGTGTACACAACTGGGGCAGCAGCATAAGGCAAGCTTTTCGTTGAGTCTCTTGACAATTTCCACTCCACAATACTCTAAAACATGAAATTTATGTAGCAAAGTTACTGCAAGATTGTTTTTCTTTTACATTGTAAACATGACATTTATGAATTACTGTCAGCAAACTCATATACAGCAGCAGGAATCCCATGACAGCAAAACCCCTTTTTTTTTTTTTTTGTTCATGAGGAATGGTACATGCTATAATTTAAAACAGTCATGAGCATAATCCACCTCATATTGAAGAGGTTCCAGGGGATAATTTTTAAGAACAGTGTTACCCAAAACATCAAGGCTGAATTTTATTGTACACCTTATGTGGTAGCATATTTTTAATCATCACTTGGAGATTAAAAATATAATTGAACTGAAAAGGGAAGAAGATCATACAGCAGCATTAAGTGCATCTAACACAGCTCCAGGGACAGGATCAGGACAGAACTCATCTGGAGTAAAGTTGCAGAGTATTCGCTTAATTAATGGAAGACCAATTGATGGGCAAACCTTTGAAACATTTAAAAAAAAAAAAAGGACCAACAAGTGAGTGATTGATCGACTCAAGAAAAAAGTCATTGGTGTGGGATTATAGAATGAACCTCAATTCTGATTGATGGTTCCACGAGCATATCCTTTGGAAGCATTAAGAGATGACTCAACTCATTCAGAAGATGGAAGGATTTAGGTTCACCATCTTGCTTGTCATCATCCTCATTGGTCTGCTTGTATTCTTTCAGGGAATTATCAGCATCCATGCTGAACGTATTTATGAGCCATCTAGCCCAATTACTGACCTGCAAGGCAAGCAGTCGCCTCAAGTAACACTTGCTATTTTAAATTCTAAGCCAATGCAGGACAGCTGAGGCAGTCAAAATATAAGCAAAAGTCTAATACATACAGAATTTTTAAGTTGTGCACCAGAGCCAAAACTCAAGTCTCCAGCTGGAATAGGCAGAACCCTGGAATCTACAATGGGATCTGATAAAGGGTCTGTTGGGATCTCATGGGATGACTCACGGAGAATGGCATTAAACATTGCCACATCTAGTCTTGCAACACATTGCTGCATTACCTGATCAAGGCGTTACTTCCAATCAACAATCAAAGCGAGAAACTACTAATAAAGACAAATGGAAAAGTTGAACCACATTAAGTCCCAAAAAAGTAAGTTGGAAACTTGGGGATTTTAGCTTTTATAGTTCCATTAATGCATCACTTCAATGTATAAACTAAACATAATGCTGAATTGGCAGATGATAATGAAAATCACATACCATTCGAGCTACAACAGGCAAGCAACCACACTTATGGCTTCCTGCCCTAACGGGGCAAAGTCGTTGAAAAGCATCTTGGAAAGCATTCATCCAAAGGTTTATAGAAAAGCTGCCTTGCTGCTGGTCTCCCAAGGCTGGTCCTAGCAATTTTCCAATGGCTCTATTGGATATATTCTGGCTTGGAGATTGCATATGTGGAGCCAAAGCCTGAATACGCGTGAAAACCACACTTTTTTGGGTATAAATGCACCAAGCAATAGGTAACAACTTTTTGTAATAACTTTCGTCTGAATCAAGCCTATATTATTAGGCAAAAATGCAATGTACTTGCCATTAAGAGATAGGATGAGGGGCTGCAGATACACACCTGCCACCAGACTGACTCTACTATTCGAGAAAATATCCATGATTCAACTTTTTCTAGTGCACTTGTGAAGGTTCCTTTCTCCTGCCAATCATCACAAAACTGCATGCAACCATTAATTTGTTGGCTACCCTGCCATTTGAGAGTTGTAGATTTTCCTTCAGTTCTTCTGGCACTGCCATTGTACTCGGCAAATGAGACTGGACTTGCATGACGTGAATTGCCAAATGCCTGAGAAATGATCTCCTTCAGCACAATGGTATTTGACAACCAGAAGGTTAACCTTAACACACAGAAGGAACATTACTCATTAGTCTAAAACATCCCATATAAACAAGATTAAACACATTTTACAGAAAGATGCACATTTTACTTGCCTTGGAACATCATTGCCACAGGATTTAGTAATCAACACAAGTCCCGAAACAGTGTTCTTTGCAATTAAAGCTTGCATGTCTTGAGTCCAATGCTTGCAAGCATGAATGTACAGTCTAGAGAGGCGCCGTGCAGGTGTATGCGCCTTATGTGCAGAGCTACCATGTTCTGGAATCACCGAATACAGTGATATTTCAAGAGCAGCAACTTCCCTGAGCTCTGCTTCAAGTTTCTCGATTTTCGTTTCCATGTCTTCAATTCTTTGATTTAAAGCTGCCTTGTCCTCATGCTCACCATTTTCTTCAGCAACAATTGCCTCATTGTCACTTGCAACACTCAAGGTACTATTGGAAGCCTCATCCAAACCATCTATTTCTTTTATCTCTTCCACAGGCTTATCATCAAATCCTTCGGAAGATTCTGATAACGGCCCAGGAGGAGACTTCCTGCCTTTAGAATTTTTATCAGAACTTATTCCAGTAACTTTAAAAAGCCCTTTATTTTGTTTTGCAGTCTTTTGAGGATTGTTATTTACTGCTATGGTTCGAGATTTACTAGCTTGATCAGATCCCACTCTTGATCCACGAGGACCAGCTGCAAAAGGTTTCTTACTTGCCATACTTTTAGGCACTCTTGACACTCTTTCTACTTTCTTGTCCTCAACTGTCATTGTATTGCCTTGAGATGAAACCGAATCTTTTGTCGCCTCTGAAACCAATTCTTCTTCTTTTCCCTGCTTTGGTTCTTTCTCTAGATCACCAGAATGGTCATCTAAAACCTCATCTTTGTTCACTTTAGCAATCATGGTGTCTAATTTCGAGTTTTGAGGCATCTCCTCAAACCTGTTGACCTCATCCACATAATGTTTAACCATGTTTTCATAAACTTCAGACGGCTCTGAGCCCACATTCGAATCACTTACTAAAACACTGGAGTCAGGTTTAGCATTTCCGTTCAATTTTTTATGGGGTTTGCCAGCTTTCATCCCAACTTTTTCAGAGCGCTTCGGCTTGTTATTATTCAGAGTTCTCCTCGCGTCTGTCTCTTTCATGCTTTATATTTTGATCTCTTCCAACTTCAATGAAACTCAAAATCAAGATGAAGAAAGAGTAACAATGGGCCCCCTTTTGGAATTCCTGTGTCTAATTGGCCAGACACTGGACTTCACCTACTTAACACGCACACCAGACTTGTTTGCCTGCCACCTCTGCTATTCAGTTATCCAGATTTGGAAGCCTGATCGAGAGGCAAGCTTAGACATTAGAAAGATATAATAAAAAATGGGGCCTTTGTTACATAGTTTTAGTATGCTGAATAAACGGCAATTACTAAGAAGAGATGTCGATACGAGATCAAGGCTAGTCTTTTAAATGTATTAAAATATCTAGACCAGTACCACCAAGTCAATAAACCAGCAAGTTACAATATAAACCAGCAAACAAAATGGAATTCACCAACTACACTGTTTAAAACAATTAGCCATGTCATTGGCAACAAAAAGGTCGGATATGAGGGCCATTTTTCACCATTCACCCCAGTCCAAATGTGTGACAGTAAGTTTGGAGCTATGACCGAATAGCTGGAATTCATGAATGCTTAGATCGCAAAACAAGAAATGGATAAAGCATTCAAACAGAGAGCACAGCCACCGGCCCAAAAGAAAAGAAAATAGAATCTCAATCAATCTTTACTATATATCGTGTAAATGGAAACCCAGCGAGCATTTTCAATCACTTCTTTGCAGAACTAAATTTTAAGACCAAAAAGAAAAAGGCAAAAGCTTGAAAAGAGCAGAGAGCGATCCCAACTGAAAAACCAACATTGCAGAACTATGAGTCATCAGACAATTTCAAAGCTAGCTGAAGCAAGCTTTGGAAAGCCCGGGTCCCAGGGATTCAACAAGAAGGACAACAAAACAAAGGTTTAATGTTACTTCTACAGAACCCCAGAAAGAAACACTGCGAAAAGCTGTCAAATGTAATACACATTGGATAAAAACATTGAATGAAACTTAAAAGTGCTGACGACACCTGTCTTGAGGCTCTGCTTCCAATGAGCGTGAAAAGGCAGAGCAGCCAGGAACTGAGTTTTGTTAATAACTAAAACTTAATGTGGGGAGTCTAACACACAATTTTCTGGATCATCACTTTCTCTGTGTCTGGACAGTGACTTTTTCTCTTTATGTAAGATGGAATATTTAACATGTGAAAGGTAATGAAAGGAGACATAGCAACTTGGCTTGATGAGACTCTCACTTTGTTAGTCAGAATGCGGGGAGATGGCTTTTAAAATGTTTGGTTTCTTTTTCAGTGTTTATTTAATTTTCCTTTTTTTTATCAATTTTTATTCCATTGTTCATCTGACCAAAGATAGATCATTCTAATCATAATTACTGAAATTATGAATTTTAAATTGATAATGCGGATGAATAATATTAGTTTTATGTCATGTATACAAACTATATTGAACTCTAACTAATTATGTTTAGTGTGATACAAGTAAAATTCTTGGAATGAATTATCTATCGAAATTTTACACAAAGTGAGTTTTAATAATTTCGCAATATCAAAAAATAATTGGACTCTTAAAATTTGTCAAGATTTACTATCAAATAAGGTAAAAAATTATTAAATATAATTTGATTGAAAAACTCCCTGATTGAAGTTTATGTTTAATAATTTCGATGAACTGAAAAAAAAAAAAAGATTTTTTCATTGTTTTTCACTAATTTTCTTAAAAGGTATTACAACTATTGATCTCGATTTTAATTAATATTTTTTCCTTTTTTTTTTCCCTCCCTAATTCTCTACTAGGA
This sequence comes from Ceriops zippeliana, assembly GCA_037897445.1. Lineage (NCBI taxonomy): Eukaryota > Viridiplantae > Streptophyta > Magnoliopsida > Malpighiales > Rhizophoraceae > Ceriops > Ceriops zippeliana. Next base: position 6,465,236 of record JBAPLH010000014.1, on the reverse strand, counting down.
ACGTATGGACACTCATAGTTAACTCCAATTGAACTAATAAATGATAGAAGAAGAAAAAAATGTTAGAAATGAAGAGCCGGTGTCAGTTGAAGGGAGAATGAATTTTCAACCGGTCGGTTAATTTTTTTTGTATTGGTATTACATACCTAAACTGCCATCAATGTCTGTCTTGAATTACCCGAATATCACTGTCTCGAACGATACAAAAGATCATAATTGCAAAAGTTAGAAAGGGGTGTTGGTGGTCATTGTCAGAATGGAAAATAAAATGCTTAGGCTTTCTTAAATGGCGGCCCCAAACGGAAGGTGCAATGTGGCCATCTTGGTGAGGTCTTCTGGTACAGCAATTTCAATGGAGTAAGACAGTAAGGTCTGCAATGCGTATAGATTCAACAAATGAAAAGGGGATTTTTAACCACCCCCATTATGTAGATAGGCAATAATTAGGCACTTCTTCTAAACCATTAACCAAGTTACTTAAAAAGAATTTATACCAGGAGGCATTGGGGCGGAATCAGGATAGCCCATGTTTGTCAATTGGCACTATAAATAATGGGAATCATTTATGATTACAATTTCAGAATTTGTTTAAATTTGGCCAGGCTGGTGGGCATTTCATTTCTGGGTAGGTCCGGTACTAGTGGCTAAATCTCTTGCAAGATTTAGCTTCCAATTTGTTCAATACTCGAGTGCCGCTGACGTAAATGTTCCTGTACGCGTACTGATTCATGACTTAATTATAAATGCGCTAGCAAAGAAAATTGGATTTTAGTACCTAATATTGTTTATCTTAAACTAAACCACATCATTATTTTAGCAAGCAAAATGTTGGAATGTATGGGAACTTGACTAGCTAACTACTTTGGGAATGTGGGGTGGGGTCCATTAGGAAGCACCTGTTAGTTAAGTTAAATTCTCCAGCAGCTTAAGTAGTGACTGCTTCTTTTTTTTTTTTTTTTTGCTTTTCTTTTCTTAAAGAAAAAACCTCGACTTTTTCTTAATGGTGGGTACTGGGTGAGAACAGTTCAACATTGTACAATGCTTAAGTTCAAAGGTATGATCACTTGATGTGAAAGTTCGACGGTAAAACTCATATGAAATGAATTCATGGTACGAGATAATTAATGTTGTAGAAATGGAAGTTATAGCAGGGCCACTTAATGTTATACGATAATTAGAATTCACTGAAAAAAGAAAAAACAAAAAACCTTCAAATTCTAACTTCATGGACTTCCCCCACTGTATATATATATCTTGTGGTCAATTCTTCTAGTCGGTTACAATAGCTTGAATGGGGGGGGGGGGTTATTCATGCTCCAGGTGGGGTCAAAAGTCTGCAACTTAAACAGTTGAAATAAACCTTTAACTTTGTGAGTCTTAATTCTTCTAAGAAAATTAGTTAAACGATTTGGTTAGGTTTTGTATAAAATGTATGCCACTTTGATTAATAGGAACCATATCCACTTTTATTAATCTCACTGCACCCAACAAAAAAAAAAAAAAACTCTCTAAAACATTATTTTGTTGGAATTCGTTCTCGGTTCACCTTAGAGTGGATGAAATTGTACTTTTAAATTAACATGACAGTCGTGTTGTGAATGCCACGAATACAACATTTGTACTGTTCTCGCTAGCAAACGCAACGAAGAAACAATGAAGGAAGGAAGGACGAACAAGTTTCCGAGAGCTCTGTCGAACCATTTACCAACTGGAAATGCAAACTTAATGCGTAGATGGGTTGCGCACTGGGAAGTGCAAAGTTTTCCCATGTCTGGCAACACACACATATTTACATTCGAGAAGAGAAGAGAAGGGGCCGGCGCCAATATTGCATATTTTTCATGCCTTAAATCAAATTGGTCAGGTTGCCTGGCAAACAAACTCTTTCCATGCTCACTTTTAATTACCATTCAATTTAGAGTATCGCCTGTCTATTTCTTACATTTTTCTCAGAGAAAATCTTGAATAATAATTTTTTTTTTTTAAAAAATTGTTCTAGTGCTCCTGTAAAGTTGGAAATTGGTCCAATTTATGCATTTTATTCTTGCTTTTATAAATCGACTATCCGTGCGACTGGAGGGTGTGATCATAATTAAATAATTTCATCTCCGTTCTCCAAAAAATGGTATATTGTAAATTTTAAAATACGTTTTCTTTTATTCTCTTGCCTATTACTCAAATTTCCATGATCTTTTGAGAAAATGTCAAATCTTTCTTGCACTTCTTAGCCCTGATATCAATGTTTTTTTCCCTTTAATTAAATTACAAACTGAATTTAATACCATGGGCAAGGAGACTTTTGATAGCATGACTACAATATGTCTAATCGTTTGAAGCTGTACCTGGTTTAATCCCAATTCTCCGACGCTTTCATTCTTATCCATTGGTAATTCTTGGTTAGTTACATGTCAGGCCAACTTGACAACTATTTCATTTCTTTTGTTACTATGTTATATATTGTTGCTTTCCTCCTGTAGGTTGGCAAACGAGAGATGGGTTTCGATATCTTTCACCTGTCACTTCACATCATGTCAAATTCCATAGCCTTGTCAAATTCTATAGCCCTCCAGATTTCTTTCAAGGCAAGGTCAGATAATGCAGCCATTTTGCTACGGTAAACATTTAATCATTCATATCATATATTAACTTGAGCACCACTAGGTTAACACATAAAAAAACAATATTCGACACTAAGAAAATAGTTCAATAACTATTCTACGTTCAACTTAACTTTATTTATTACTACTAGGTTTTCTCACATAAGTTGGTATGTGCTATTAAACGGGAATCAAAATTCCTAACTGTTATTGCCTGATGGAAATTCTCTGAAGAAAATTGAGGTGCACAGTGTTGTTTACTGGACAACCACAATCAACGACTAATAGTACCTTAGTCCTAAAAGAGAGTTTTGAGGAACTGGGCTAATTCTAGCTGCAAACAAGCTAATTCAAATGAAATACACTTGTTTTGACCTTGACTTTGATTGAACTTCATTCCAACTCCAGCATGTCCACTTGAGCTCAACCCAGAACCAGCTCTAAACCAACTGAAACCTGCTGAACCCAAACTCCATCCCTCAAACTCCTCTCCAATCAATACTTGCCAAATTCAAGCCCAACTTAGGACACTGTGTTAGTTAAACAGACTCAAGGTTTAAAAAAGATAAAAAGGTTTAGCTTCAGTTTGTGCTTCTTCCAGTTCCAAAGATGAACCGGGCCACTACAAAGAGATTAATCCGACTCCTCAGGCACATCAAATATAAGATACATTTTCTTGACCAGCTATCTACAAGCTAACTTTGTTTCAATTCAAAGCCAACAAAAAAAATATTAACAAAAGACAAATTGTATCATACTGCAAGTAAATAGTAATCAGACTAAATATCAAAATTGCAAGTTTAGTTCATCATTAATGAAAGATAACTGATTAAATTGTGAAAATTGATCTAAAAGAAGCTGATAAAGTTCAGCAATGGGCTGACAGTCAACACCGTGTTGAAGGGACAAAAATGGTGCAAGAAAGCCTGAAGGCTTCTTTGAAACTTCAAGTACCCTCCATAAGATTGCCACTAAAACATTTAATCAGTAAATTAACTGTGCAACCAACAATTAATGTCATTTAACATATCTGCATCAATTCCCTGCCTGCAATATGGAAAGCTTAGAGCATGGTTACAAAACAATCACGATTTGAATCGCAGAGGACCCATCCCTCAATTTAAAAAACAAAAAAGGGCAAAAGAAATTGCAGGTTTTCATAATTTTAAATGAATGAACAAGAACACAATTAACCAATCAACGTAATGAGATCTAAGTCAACAAATCAGTACCTGGGGAGCAATTAGAAACCCAGCATCTTATTCAAATCTAACAGACTTGAACTGGAAACACAATATTTAAACTAGTTACAGCAAGCCAAACAAGTTCATAACCTAGAAGTAGTTACCATAACTCCAAAATCCAAGAACATTAAGTCAACCATGCAGAGTCAACAACATCAGCAGAAACCCCTTGCACACACTGAACCTAAAAAATCCAAAGACCATAACACATTCATCCAGGTTGCGTTCAAAGAGATATGTACAGAATTTCAACTGATCAAACCTCAAAAGAATCCACCCAAGCTAGCAAGCAAACAGTGCAAGAACGACAAGTAATGTACAGCAATGAGTTTCATATATCATACTTAGCTCAAATGCTCTAAATTCCAAACAAAGAAGTCAGTACCAGCCAAATAAGAAGCAATAGAGCTTCAAGAAAATCCACATTTTGATGGAGGTCAAGCACCCCACACACTAAATAATGATATTAATATAATTCTCAAGCGCAAATTTAATCTAATTCAACAAATAATTGAAACCAAAGATAGAATCTTCGAGACGGCGTTATATTGCAGGAAAACATCCAAATTAAAGCTGATAAGTTAGCTCAAATTCCCAATAATAGTCAGAAAAAATTCATGTATTCAACTAAACATTTTCGTTATCAACATTGAAAATACAGGACTAAAAACAAAAACAAAAAAAAAGATAAAGAGAGATCAACACCCAACAAAAATCCGGAAAAGTTTGGATCTAAAGACATTGAGATTCTCACTCTGAATCACTAGAAGTCGAGAGGGCCAAATTTTCAGACTCGAGACGTTCGGTGGCCTTCTGGTGGGCCCAGGTATCGATGGTGAGATCGGGCTTGGCGTTGAGACCGACGCCGAGGGTCACGATCGTGAGGAAGCTGGTGATGTAGCAGGGCAGCTCCCAGTCCTCCCATTTGCGCAATTGACCCGGCGGAGGCGGAGTCCTGTTGAAGAGGTATCCCTTTGGCCGCTCCTCATTCCCTGGGCTCGTCCACCTGCTGGGTCCCGCGGCGGCGCCTCCTCGTTTGCCGAGGGAGGATGCCAGGCGCTGCCGGAGCATGGGGGAGGACGCCACCGTCAATGGTTGTGGAGAGGGCTTGGTTAACCGACCCGGTGAGCTAGCTTTTGTTTAAATTTTATTTTATTGTAAAAAAAAAAAAATTCTAAGATTTTCAATTACATGTTCATTACAATGAAATTTAATTTGACTTCTCTCACCTTGAATAATAACATGATTTTTTAAAACTAGACTACCTTTCAAATTTTAAAATAAAGGATTTAAATTCACATAATTTAGATAATATTCAATATATTTTTATAAAAATTAATATATTTGTGATGATTTTTTATTTTTTTTAAATAATAATAATAATAATAATAATAAGTGATCTAAATGAATCTACCTTAACCAGGCAGGTTGTTTCTAAGAGGAGAACAAACACCCTATAGTTAAGAAATGTCAATAGATTCATTCAATATCAGACTAGGAATGTTTCCTTTGAAATTTTCTCTGATGAAGGTTGACTCCCTTTCCTGGCATTGTGATCAGGTGTTTACTGAAGTTCAATTTGGATCCTTGCCATGACTAAAGAATTAACATGGGATCGTTCCCTAATGATCTAACCCCAACAATCAAAATCTGGTCAATAACGTTCACTTTAACAACATAGCTGCATTCAGTCGCCTCATATAATCCAAACAGAAAGTTATCTGTCAACTTGATTATAGATGATCTCAACCGGGCATTGATAAGAACATTTCTCGTGCTTCTCTTAGATCTTCCGTCACATGCAAGAAACTTATTCCTGTTCTTCATCTCAAAGCTGTGTAGCCTCATCGTCATCTTCTTCCCTTGCCTTCATATTTCAAGCTTCTAGTCTACCGGATGAAAGAGAGTTCCCAAGCTTCTCAATTACAAACAAGCAGGATGAATGAGAGAGGAACTGTGCCGGTATAAGATGTTCCTGCTTTTAAGCATCTGCTTTTCTTCCATCCAACAGTCTCCAATGGATCTTTCAAGGCCTGGCCAGTGAAAGAAATTGCTTGAAGTAGCACAAGGCTTTGGCGGAGTAAGATTACATCAACCAGAAACTGCTTCTCACATAACGTAGCAACTACCAGTAGTCGCTGCAAGAACAGATTCCACCAAAAATGTGATGGAACCTGTTTTTATCTCTCAAAGAAACTTTTCTTTCACAAACCCTCGACACAAATTTAGCAAAATTGTGACAATCGACACAAATGCGGAGGTTTTTTATCACACGGATTGGGAATCCATCAGGAGTAGCAATCAGTCCAAAGGCCAAAGCCAGCTTCTCACTGTGGGCCAGCAGCATTCTGTCTTTTTGCTCATCATCAACATCATATAGGACACAACTCAAATCAGGAACATAGCCAGCTTCCTTGAACTTGATCGATAATTCCTTCACTTTCTGAAATACTTCTTCCCTCCTTGGATGGGAACGGTCACTTGCATGAAAGTTATGAAGGGTCTGTTCAAGTTCAATCCAGCTTCTTCCAGGCTCCTTTTTCACTGCCTTCTCCATCATCATTTCCCTCAGGCTTCTCACATCTTCCCACCTCCCTGCAGACGCATATAAATTAGAAAGAATGACATAATTACCAGCATTTTCAGGTTCCATTTCTAAAAGCCGACGACCAACATATTCTCCCATCTCAAAATTTTTGTGGACTCTACAAGCACCCAAAAGTGAACCCCAAATGGCTGCAGTTGGTTCAAAAGGCATCCTTTTAATAAATTCAGTAGCCTTTGCTATTTGGCCAGCACGCCCAAGCAAGTCAACAACGCACCCATAATGTTCAATCCCTGGCTCAAAACCATCTTTCCCATCCACCATCTCATAAAAAATTTCCAGCCCTTTATTTTCCAAGCCTCCATGGCTGCAGCCAGATAGAACAGCCAAGAATGTGACGCCATCAGGTTTAACTTTATTCTCTTCTCTCATTAATTTAAACAGCTCAATTACCTCCGTTCCCATTCCATGTTTACTGTACCCCACAAGCATTGCATTCCATGAGATAACAGTTCTCTCGGACATGTTATTAAAGATCCTTCTCGAGTATTTAAGGCTTCCACATTTTGAGTACATGTCAATCAAAGAATTCTGAAGAACTACATAAAACAGTAAACTGCATCTAATGACATGGCTGTGAACTTGTTTTCCATAGTCCAATGCAGCAAGGCCAGATAATGCAGTCAACACACTAGCATAAGTTACATAGTTTGAACTCATCCCTTCCCTCCACAACCTTCGAAACAGTTCCAATGCCTCTTCATCAAGACCTAATTGGGCATAACCTGAGATAATTGCTGTGCATGAAACAACATCCCTTTGTGTCAAGCATTCAAAAACTTCTCGAGCTTCATGCATTCTACCAGCTTTGGCATACATGTCAAGAAGTGAGCTCCCAACAAAAATATGGGATTCATAGTTACTCTTGACGGTGAGAGAATGAATCTGCCTTCCCAACTGCAACCCAGAAACGCCCGTACAAGAGGTGAGAACAGTTGAAAAAGTGAATTCATTTGGCCCTGTATCTGCATAAAATGCACACTGGTATTAGAAACAGGAAGAAGCTATGTTAAAAATAATCACCTCTTCTCAATTTACTCCAATGACCAGCAGCAGCCAACAAGTGCTATGCTGCATAATCCGACAAATATTCACGCAGGCATGAATGCAAGAAATGTTCTATGTGACCAAAATCAAATAAAAGCTTCATCAATGGAATCAAAAGGATTACCCGATCTCATCATATCGACAAAGAGAGGCAATGCCTCACGCGCAAACCCATTCTGACAGTAACCCGAAATCACGGCAGTCCAAGAAACTACATCCCTCTCAGGCATTTCGTCGAACAACCGCCTCGCATCACCCAAATAGTTGCACTTGGCATACAAGACGATCAACCTGTTCCTCAGATATACGGGCGGTAGATAACTCGTTTTGATCATGTGTGCATGGACCCTTTGGCCTTCCTTAATGGCCCTTCCGTTCACGCACTCGTTCAAGAGCACGTGGTAGCCATGAAATCCCATTTGAGTGCCTTGAATTGCCATCTCAAGTAACTCTTCTTGCAGGCTAACTTGGGTGCAAAGCGGTGGCCCATTTGACGGGAAGGTGGAGGACAGGCTGAGTTGGCGGGCAAATGAGTTCTTAAAAATGAAGGAGTAGGCATTTTTGGGACGGCGGGTAATAAACAAGTTGAAGAAGTTAGAGAGCAATTTCTTCATGACCCAACCATCAACCATCAATACGTGTGCACGAGTGAGTTAAAACTTTTGCTGCGTTGTTATTTTTCAGCTTCAAAGCCCAGCAGGATGGCCAATGCACTGAACTATTATTAATGTGCATAAAGTGGATGTGCGGCTTGAACCCATCTAGTTGAGCGCATCTTCAAGTTAACCGCGTTCATGTAACAAAACTCAAAGTTAGATTTCTCCCAGGATTGCAAAGCCCGTTAGGCGATTGACAACTAGTAAATATGCTTTTGATCAAATGGAAGATCGACAGAAAACCTCCCTTTATTGCACAACTTGACATATCCGTCTGATGCAATAAACTTGCCAAATAATCAGTTGTCAATCCACCATTTTGTAGAAAAATAAGGAATTTGACTTTAAGGAAGTCAAGTACCATACAACAAATAGCATCAAAGTCAGTGAAATCCTGTGGTTTCTGTGTCTCATTGTTCTTGCAATCCTGAATGGAAATTGAGGAAAGAAATGTTATCTACGGTTGAAGGCTTGAAATCCAGAGGGTTGTCCCACTGATCATTTTTAATATCAGACCATCTCATGTTCACATTTTTAACCTTAAGGCCGTTTATGTGTTCCATGATGATTCCAGCTGCACTGTGATTAACAAGACCCTGGCATCCTGGTCTGTAGTCCACTAATCCATCTGCATAGTTTGTCCATCTTCTGTAAGTGAGATCCATGTTAATGAATCTCAAGTTACTTAGTCGGCCATGTTTAGAACCAGATAAGAAGACGCCATTTTCGGATTTTGCAGTTATGTTGATGAACAGCATATCAGATATTGAGCCCTCTTTCGCAGCTGAGTCCCGCGGGCACGTTGTTACGTAAATAGGTTCTGCTCTTCCCCACCATGATGAATCATAGTATCTTGTGCTCATGTTTATGTTTGAGAAGGTGATGTCGCTCACATTTCCTGTACATGTTGACGGTAAAAGCAATTTAAACCCAAATTGCAGACTAGTTGACATAACATTTAATAAAAATAAAACTATTATTTTTATTAATTTCAAGAGAATAATATTTTAAAAAATAGAGATAAAATAAATATTTTATTAAAATTTAATTCACGAAAATGGCTTAATCTTTGGACTTATTAATATTCTAACTTAAATAACAAAATACTTTAATAACTGATAAAAAATTTTAATTAAATAAAAAATAATTTAAATAATTTCATAGAAACTTGAATAGTAAAATAATAGGCTAAATATTGAAATTGTATATAAGAGACAAATCTTCTAGAATTTTTCTTTGAACTTTTGATAGTCCTTTTTATTATTTTATATAAGAGATCTACTATTCTAATAAATATTTTAAACTTTTGTAATCAATCTAGATTTGAAAATGCTTCCTAATCAAGTAAAGACACTATTTTGTAATTGTATGAATTATAACTAACATCTACTTATCATAAATTAACATATTGAGATGCTTTGGTGATAAGGTCTTATTGATACAAGTTATAAGATGATCTTTTTACATTAATATTTTATCAATCCCAACTCCAAAAACATCAGATTTACTAATAAATATCTTATTAAAATTAGGTAAGGTAAGAATTCCTGTAGTGATCATAGCTTACTTAAGGCAAGTAAATGATTTTTTCATTTTGGTAATCTATTTGAATGAATCCTTCCTTAAAAGAACTATTAAGTTGGCACTTATCTCCCTATAATCATAGACAAATTTGCAATAATAGTCAATCAATCCTAAGAAGCCATATTATACCTTAATTGTTTTAACCTAACCAATCTAGCATGACTTAAACTTTAAAATGATCAACTGTTACACCTTCCTTAAAAACAATAAGGCCAAGATACTACACTATTTGACTTCTTAATAAATAATAAATATTCACACATAGTAATAAACACAATTCTCAAATGTAATAAATGAGCATTTATAAATGAACTATACATCAAAATATCATTAAAAATATTAAAATAAACTTATATAAATATGATCAAAATATGTCATTCATTAAACTCTAAAATGTAAAAAGTGCATTTACAAACCCAAAAGGTATAACATAAAACTTGTAATGATCATTATATGTAAAAGCTATCTTCTAAATATCTTCCCTATAGATTTAAATCTGATGATAACTTAGATCATAAATCAAGCTTAATGAATAGCTAGGTACTACTTAATTCATCTAATAGCTCAACAACAACTGAAATAGGATATTTATCCTTCAATGTAATGTAATTAAGTGCTCAATAATCTACACATATCCTTCAAATTTCATCTTTCTTTTTTACCAAGAAAGGAGTAAGGCTAATACTAGGTATAATAATGCTTGCCTCTAACATTTCCTTTACAATCCTCTTAATCTCTTCATTTTAGAAATATGAGTAGCAATATGGCTTAACAACAATAGATGTACTACTAAGTAATAAAGAAATACGATGATCATGTGCCCATTATAGGGGTATATCCTATAAAAACATGAACTTTAGATTCATCAATGTATTTAACATAAATGTTATCATATTTGGAATAAATGTAATCATCATCAGCCTTATTAAAAGCCTCTTTTATTTCATCAATGCTCTTTATGCCACTTCTTATCACATTGGCATAATTCTTTTGGCATCCACTTTTTAATTGCTCTTAAGTCAAGCATCTAGGATTAGTAGGACGATTTGAAGAAGATGAACTACTATTTTCATACGCAAATTTGCTAATAACTACTTTAGCAATGGGGCAACGATTTTCAACTCTCTTATTATAGATGAGCAAAAGAGATGACCATTACCATTACTTGAGGCTAGTGAGCTTTCATTTCTTATTGGATGTCAAGAATAAGTCCTTCAATAAAGGTATCTACTAACTATCATTCTAACTAATCTTTAGCTCAATGAGTAAGTCATTTAAAACAATTTTAATACTCAAAGATAATTGATACTTGATGAATTTTTGTAACCTATATATCAACATTTTGGTATTCTAAAAGCTTAGAAAGCATAAGAAATTCTTTGTTGAAATTAACCTAGGTCGAAACTCCAAAACATATTTCAAACTAATCATAACATTGAATAACATCATCTTTTAACTAAATAAAAGCAATTTTCCACCTTAGAGAGCTCTATTATACAATGGAAACAAAAGTATTTTTCAATCCTAGAAATCCAACTTATGGAATCACTTTCATCCCAATGAGGAAATTCTACCCTCAAATGTAGTTATGCACAGTTATCATTAATGCCTTCAAAGGATTTTGTTAATTCTTTCTACTTATTAGCAAAATCAAAAGTATTATCTCTCGATTAATTGTTTACTATTGTTAAGACTGTTTGTTTGAATCTCTTAAGAGATTCTTGTATAAGGGATATTAATTCTTCAATACAAAATATTATGGTGTTGTAATTTGATGAGTTATGTAAAGATAAAGAATTAATCACTTCAAGGTAATTAGCCTCTAATAATTACTTCGAGAAGATCAACCTTCAAATAGCTAGAAAAGTTTTGATAGGTTTTTATTGTTTGAATTAATAAGTCATAAATATATATATAATACTTAATTATTTATGAATACAGAAGTATTTCTGTCTATAGAAACATATATCAATTTGCATAAATTATGCTTATTATGGAAACAAATATTAAATAATATAAAATAATAATAATAATAATTTTCTAATTAAGAGAATTTTAACATTCTCTTACCCTTCAAATTAGTCTTATCCTTAAAGTTGACTACACAACTTGTATCAATCAATTATCTTTTTCAATATGACATTCTTCCATGTAACTTTTTGCATATGATAATCAAAAGCTACAACATTGATTTTAACACCACAATTTCTTAAAATATTTGATAAAAAGCTTTGATACCACTTAACATAGAGTTTAGTAAAAATAAGACTAATACTTTAATTAAGTTTACAAGAATAATGTTTCTAAAAAAAATAAAAGTAAGAAAAATACTTTATTAAAGTCTAATTTACTAAAATGGCTTAGTCCCTTTGACTGGTAAAACTGATAAATTAATTTTAAAAATAATTTAAATAAAAAATCTAATTAAATAGAAAATAAAAAATAATTTTTTTGAATAATTCCATAAAATTCTAAATAGTAAACTCATAGTTTAAATAGTTAAATTGTATGCATAAGTCAAAGTTTTTTGCAACCTGCCAATTGCTTCACTCTTACATACAGGCATGGCATCATAAAGCATAATAGTAAAGAGATATAGATAGGAATTGATACAACTTGCAAAGAGATGATTTTAGTGAACAACAACAGCATGAAAGATACTAATACATAAAGCAAAAGGATTGATTAAATTTAGAAAATTTTACATGGCTAACCAAACCAGGTAAAACCACGCAAGGCAATATCTAGAAAATGAACTGTGTGCCTTAGAAATTACATATTAAATGCAATGAAAATAAACTCTTGTAGACAACTATAATAATGCAAATCAAGGCATGTTCCTTAATAAGATCTCCAGGAAGAGATTTAAAGACAATCTAAAATGATAACAAGGTGATCAAAGTTAATTTTAAAAAATTCATTCAAAAGATTTGCCTTTGAAGTTGTTACCTCCATCACGTATCTGCAGGGCCAGCCCTCTGTGCGAATCGACAATAGTGATGTTGTCGAAGACCAGGTGCCTGAAATCAAACCAACTGGCACTCCCAAGCTTGATCGCGGAAGATTTAGTTCGAATCCAACAGTCTGTGGCAGTCAAGTTGTAAAGAGGCCCCGTGGATGTCTTTGGACAAATTGCATCGTCTCCTGTATTGATGTGGCAATTTTTGATAAGCGTATGATTCGAGTCCTCTATGTCTATACCATCATTGTTAGGAGTATTGAAATCGCCATAGATGGAGACATCATGAACAGATGTGTTGTGGCACCTTACTATGTGCAGGCTGCAATAATGGAATGCCATCTTGCGTCAGATATGATTAACATAGCAATGAAAAAGGCTTGGAATAAGGCGTAGAATATTAGAAGCTTGAAAAGTTTATCCATCAGACTTGCATTCTATTGTGGTTTTTAATGTAAAGAGTCGTCAAAAGTGTCTAAGTCTCTCCCAATTGGACTCCGTCCATGGAAGAGTCTAGGGTCAATTGACGCACAAACAAAATATCAAAAATACTTTTATTATATTCTTTGCTCATCTTAGCTATACGTTGAATGGAATCATTTGCATGCAAACCTAGTATAAATTTTCATATCATATACTAAGCAGCAGAAAAATTCAAATTCCTATTTTTTGTGGTTTGGAATTGTATCACATGGATATATTTTGATTTTTTTTTTCTTAAATAACATGCTAGATAGAACCTGTTTCTCTGTTAATAACAAGATGTCGCGGGCCTTCCTTAATTGACAAAAATTATGAACCAGAAATATACAATCTTATGAGATTTGTGGAAATGTAGCTGTGATGATCCATGATTCGTCTAAAGTTTTTGGCTAAATTAAGCTTCTTCTTCTTCTTTTTTTTTTTTGGTTCTTTTCATACTAAAATAAAAGTGCAACAATTTTCCCATCGGACTAATTCTAATGTTTTTATTTTTTTAAAAGTTTAATTTCCATGTAAGCCACACCCTCCCAGGAAAAAAAAAAAAAAAGAGCCAAAAACAAACACAAATTGGCATTCAATAATAAAAGCCTGAACCAATTAACAACGATAATTATACGAATATTAATCAATATCAGGAAAATAATTGCAATTAAAGTAGTGGAGTGCCAGAGATAAAAAAGAAAGAATAAAATAAAATTATTCCGTACCACCAATAAGCAGGTTGTCTGAGAGTTAGGTTCCAGACATGGACATTAGAGCATCCGATGAACCCTACAAGCCTCGGCCTGCACTCGTCTCCCGAACAATCCCCTGTTTGATTCCAACTCACCATCACGTTCTTGATCTCGTTAAACTTCCTGACAAACTTCAGCCCTTGCCCGTCCACCACGCCGCCTCCGGTGATCCCCACGTCGCTCGCGTTCTCCGCCAGTACCACGTACCATCTGTCCGACTCCTTCGGGTAGTCCTCCAGTTTCGTGCCCCCCAGCAGTGTGGCGCCCTCCTGGATGTTTAGGACCACGTTGGATTTCAGTCGGACGGTGGCTGTCAGGTAGGTTCCCCGGGGGAATCTAACGTGGCAGGTTGTGGTTGTGGTGTTGGGGCAGCTATTGATGGCGGACTGGATGGCGAGAGTGTCATAGTGGATACCGTCGCCGGTGGCGCCGAAGTCCCTGACGGAGACGGTGGTTGGGTGGACGAATTGGTGTAACGTGGAGGGGTCTGATTGGATGAGGCAGAGCTGCAACAGGACGGCGATGTATTGAATAAGTAGACTTGTCATTGTTGATGGTTTGGAAGATCATGGATGTTTAAGACTTTAAAGCGTGTGTGTACTTCAAATTTTTTTGTGGGGTTAGGGGGGGGGGGCGGAGGGGGTGATATGCATTCGGAAACTAAAACAAATAATTTGTTCTTCTACATATAGAATTTTTGGGCATAATCTGTTAAAATATCATTTGATTTTAAAAAGTAGATTTCGTCCAAGCAAACCTTATCTCAAAACACATACTTGGTAGTCTCCAATCTTGACTTACCCTGTTAACCAAGAAAAATGATCGAGAGCCATTGCCTAATCGTACGAAAAATGATCGAGAGCATTCAAGCGCGTCAAGTTCAAACTTAAAGATTTTCAAGTTACCTTTTCGTAAGGGAATGATCCACTCAAATTTCCCTTTTTAAAAAAAAAAAAAATTTGAACAGCCCTAATTTTTGTAATCGGGCTCGGCTGTGCTTTGCTCGTTATCAACAAAAAGGTCGCAGTCCATACGAGGGAATCATCGAGAGCATTCAAGCGCTCCGCGTTCAACTTAAGATTTTCAAGTTACCTTTTCGTAAGGGAATGATCCACTCAATTTTATTTTATTTTTTTTAACAGCCCCCTCAAGTTAATTTTTGTAATCGGAATCAGCTCTGCTTTGCACGTTATCAATTAAAAAGTCGCAGTCCATACGAGGGATATTCGGACTCAAGGGCAGCTAGTCAGCTGCATTCCCGGCATACCAGAATGTTATGGCCTGTCCAGTTTACATAAAGAATCTGAATGGCTATTGATATATGATAAAACTGGTGTAAGAGTTATCAGCCAGTCCTTGACATTGCCCGGTTACATTAAATAGGATGGCTTAGCAGAAAGGGGGCTCGTTGCTATCCCTCCTTGACAAGCTTTGTGTTGAGCTCTCGGGGTACTGCTCCATAGTCAATATGCATTCCAGACAACCTTCGAAGTAAGTATCAGAATAGATAGAAGCCGACTTCGATAAGAGTTAAGCATGAAAACATTGCCCGTCTCCGCAACAAGAATCAATCAATCATCCTTACAAATGAAGTATAAGATTGAATGACTCTCAGAAGTTAGTGTATATATACATAACATTATGATATAAATAATACTATATGCATATATATGAAGAACAATAACATACTGGAATTTCTCAGTCTCCAAGCGAGAGAAATTTGGGTTTCCATACGCACTTTGATATTTAGAAGATTGGAAAACCAACGATGATTACTCGAGCCTCCCTTTTAGGTTCTGCTAAATGCAAATGTTTTGGTATATACATTTACTGGCTACAATGGAGCTTCGTTCTGCCTTTATAGCTTCATTTTCGATTGATTCAAATGCAGAGATGCTGCACCACAAGGACAATTAATAAGTATATGCCATGCTCTAAACTTATTTTTATCGTATTCAGAACAATTAGTGTGCATTATGGATCTTACAAAGAGTTGCAAAATGTAAGAGCCAAGCAGTCATGCTGGAAGCTAACAATGGAAGACCTTGTGCAATCAATTTGTAATCTACCTGAATTTGCCGAGTTGTCAAAGCTCAAAAGGGAAGGGAGTCCTCTGGAAAAGCAAAGTCATGGTCATCTTCTTCTCTTCCCCGAATTGGCTGGTGAAGTGCATCAAAATGCCATTGCTGGTTATACTGTTGTCTGCTACCATTGATTTGAAGTTCAGGCAACATCATAGGCATAAACATGCTGGGAAAGCCATTGTCTACCAGGGACCCACTCTGCAAGTTTTCAAGGGATAGTAGCACCATTAGCCACCATAAATAGAAATAATAAATGAGAATAGTTGAATAATGCCTACAGGAGTCTATTTAATAAGCATCAGCTTAATAAATGTTCCAGAATGCACCATCCAGTCATTCCAGCTCTATAGAGATAAATTAGCAATGCCATTTTTGTTGTCAACACCCAAAGGGGGACCTATGATGTCAGGAAAACTACAGATGGACTTTTGCTTGGTTCATCTACCACATTCTATGAATCAATTACAAGTATGTGTTGGCCAACAGAATCACCAAGTACACACTTATTAGCCAACAAATCTAAGGTTTTATATTAAATCAAGAACCCATCAACAAAACAAATTACTCATGTTATGAAGCAGGGTTTATGAGCTCAACCAACATGCATCTACACATGGTTCAAACTTTTGAAGGGTTTAACGTGAAATTGAGGATGGCGCTACTTACTTCAGCATCCAATATAGAGTCAAGATTCAAATCAATTCTGGGGTTTACCGCTGCAAGTCTCATTGATAATAACTGAAAAATGAAAGAAACATTCACACAGAATAAATTGGAAATTAATTGCTGTGGTAATAGAAGATGCCATTAACAAGAAAAGTGTAACTAGGCCTTATTTAGGTTATTCATATACAAGTTGATCAGTAAAAATTTGAAGTTTTCTTTTTTCTCCCTTCCCAAATGGGAATTCTGGTAAGAATATAACTTAAAAAATACGCCAAACCCCAATAGCAACATGGCCCCCGTTTGTTTTTGATAAGACCACATTGATGCTTAAGATAAGGAAATCTCACCTCCACTTGGCTTTGAAGAGATTGTACATGGTTGATGATTTTATCTAATACCAATGCTGTACCAGAAATCTGCATAAGAGGAGCAATTTTTAGGTAACTTATCATTTAATCCAAAAGTTCATGAGGTCTCTACAAAGAAGAAATGAATAAAATTTATCTTTCAGCTTATTAGATAGGACAAAACAAAATATAACATATGGATGAAGGGGGCCATCTGTTATGGAGACAAATGACAGTAGTTTGCAAGGAAGAAGGGAGGCAAGCAGGCATGCAGGGGCAGTGGGGGGGAGGAGGGGAGAAAGAGAGAGAGAGAGAAGAAAAGGAACAATTCCCTCCTAAGCATTTACATGGACAGATTTGGGCTAATATCAGAGCTCATTTATTCTAGTTGAAAATTTTACCATTAGTTCATAACCAAAGCATGAACATGAGAAGGCCCTCCAATCAATCCTAGATATGCCCACATTAAAATAGTTTATCCAAGAGCAACACATTATATGGGCTTTCAAGCATTTTTCTGCCTCAGTTCAATTAACTGATTTGATAACATGAATTATGCATGCTATTGTGAATAAGAAACAAGGATATTCATAGCAAAATAGATGTAACTCCAATTGGAGACAAGTTAAGAGAATGATGTTTGCACTGATATGGATATGTCCAATGTAGATCTAAAAGTGCTCCAATCAAGAGAGGAAGACCAAATTCAAGTAGATAGTGAGAGGAAAAGGAGAGAGAGACCTAAGTTAGTGCTCCAATTAAGAGAGAGAGACCAAATTCAAGTAAATGATGAGAGGAAGAGGAGAGGTGACCTAAGTTGACTTGGGAATCTTTGGTTAGAAAAAATTGGAATAATTATATCTCAAATCAAACTAAGTTCATGATAGATATAACAGCAAGAAAAGATTTATGTAGCTGAGTTCAAATAAATTTGAGAGCAAGGCTCTGTTCTTGTTGTTGTTCAACTATGCACAGTATTGCAGTAAGAAACAGGCACAAAAGACAGTGAAGAATGAATTCTGATCATGCACATACTCTGATTACTATTCATTCAGAACCTTGAGAACTTTCTACAAGACATTCACAAGTAGCTTTCGCTAACTGCAAAAGCAGATATTGACTCTTGACAAAATGGGACCTAATACCCTAATAAGGACACATGATGCCTCTTTGTGGCCCTTTCACAAAATTCAACCCTAAGGGAAGTACACAGAAATTCACATGGCGTCCAAACCAAATCGATCAAGCTGTAACCTGCTGGTTTGTAAAAATGGAATGTAAGAATGCATATTGGGAGAAAATTTAAGTAGACACCAGTTTATCATACTATATCAGAAAATAGACATCTTTCTCATTCAGGATCATTTAGTCTCAAATTTATCTCTTTACGCATAAAGTATGTGAATCTCTATTCACACATCAGCTCACAAATACAGAACAAGAAATTTAGTTTTCAAATTGTTGTCCAGCAGCATGGCAAATTTTCATTCTGCAAAATTTTTATGACAATTTGGCACCATGCACCTTTTTAATATGGATTCAAAATGTTTATGTCCATGAGATGGGACCCAAAACATTTGGTCAACCACAAACAAGATAATAAGGACTCCAAGCTACATCCAACTAAGCAATTTCTGAGAATCCAGTCTTTTTAGGATAATAACCCAAGATTATTCTTGTAATTTACCCAAAACTAGCCAAAATTTAAAGTTCTCAATTCTTGAAAGGTTGTACAAATAAATTGGTTCTAAAACTTCATAGATTTTTACAATTGGGTTCCAAACCTTTTTAAGTTTTTAAATCAGTCCAATACGGTTAAAATGATTTCCAGCTAAGTAATTTTTTGGATGAAAAGTGATCAAATTGGTAAAAATTTACATTGACTAGACGGAATTCATTAACTGTTTGACTGATTTCCGTCCATAAAATTACTTAATTGAAAAGGATTTTAAACATTTAAGACTAATATGAAAACTCAAAAAGATTTAAGATCCAATTATAAAAATTTATAAGAGTGTAGGATTTTTGTGTTTTTTTTTTTTCTTTTTGGCATATCCCTCGGTCCTTGACAAAACTTTCAGTGCAAGACACAACAAAGCAACTTAAATGGTTCTAAGGGAGTCTTGAATTTAATCATTTTCTCTCTGTCCAAACGTTGAAGCATCATCTACCGGGCCATGGTAACAATGAGTGAAAAGACAGACAGACCACCATACCAATCACTTCAAATGACAAAACTAGACCCCAAAAAATGGACCACCAATAAGCTCCTCTATATACACAAAAGAAACTCCCTCAGCAACAAGATGGTCAATTTGGAAGAGTGCGCAGCTTGACGCACCCAACCAGCAGTTATCTTGGTACAAAAGCAAGGCCCACTTTTGCCAAAAAGGTGACAACGACAAACCCATTGATCAAAAGGCATAATCCAAACATGTAATCGTGCTTTATCAGCTAATAACTTTGGCAGATAACTTATTCAAATGATTAAATCATGGGAAATCGCCCAATCATTACTTACAAGTAGTAGTGACCACAAATATGCATATCTAACTAAGCATGTTACCTTATTGCAACCTGGGACCAGCTCCTGAAGAAGCTTCATCCTTGCATTGATCTTCTCTCTCCTCGCCTATTGAGTAAAAGAAGCCAAAGGCCAAAAAAAAAAAGGAAAAGGAAAACCCCGCCTCGCAATCAGCTAAAAGGTTGGAACTTCCTTAACTTAGAAGAATGAGGTTAATTGAGCCGTTAATTAACGAATTATGAGATAATTACTCTCTCTGCTAAGCTATGGCTGTCAGTGGCTTGGCCCCGACGAGCCCGAACGTGAACGTAAGGAAGATTCTGCTTATTTCCAGAGTCCTCATTCTCAGCGCTTTTGCTCTTCTTTGCTGACCCTTTTGCCTGCAGAATCATCAAATTGGAAGACACTTAACTAATTAGCTGTTTAAGCAGCTAATTGCGGTAATTTTGGGGGATTAATTCGATTAAATTAGTGAAAGCCCAAGAAATAATGAATTTCTAGTACTTTCTTCTCTCGCTCTTTCCTCTTCGCCGACCTCGGATTCTGCCTCCCGCTCTCCACCGTCGGATCAGAAACCGGCGGCGGCGTTGAATTGAGGAACGATTCCGTCTCAAAGGGCTCCCTCTTCACGGACTTGTCGAGATTCGCACTGGAATTTGAGGGCACCGAACCCGTCTCGGGTGAATTGTTGCAGGTGTTATTCAAGCTCTCGCCCCCTGCGAACACTGAGAATCTCGCGGCTCGCTCAATCAACCCTGCGTCACCCGGAAACGTCAAATTCGCGTTGTAGTGCTGCGTTGGCGGAGGATACGGTTTCTGTTCGTGGGCGAGCACGGGTCGGGTCCGGAGAGTCGAATCGGGCGAGTGGTGGAGGAGCTCCATGGCCTGATTGGGCGGTAATTCGAGGAGAGCAATGAAGGAGCTGGCATTCTCCGGTGGCACGGTGATTAAGTGCTGGATATCTTCGCCGAATTGGATAGGATCGAGCCCGGAGTCGTCGGATCTAGCTCCGGATCCTGTAGGTAGCTCCATATCCAAGGAAAACTGGTTACAAACAAACAAACAAGAAAAAATTCGAGCCAAAAAAACCCGGCGAAATTGAACTCAATCCAACTCAAGATTTCAAGAAATCAAGATGGGTTGGAAAATTCCCAGTTGGGTTTCCCAAAGAAAGGCTGCAGTGATAGAAAAATGGTGCTTGAAACGGATGAGGCAGGTAAGAAAGTAAGCGTTACAAGGGAAAATGGGTGCCTTCAATGGCGGTCAATGCTGCTCTTAGTAAGGTGGGGTGGTTCAGTGGTGGTCTGGTGCTGTCAGTTGCTCACTCGCACTCTCCGTCTGTCACTCTATATAAGAGACTACTTATGGAGTGAAGCCTTCAATTATAATAATAATTATTATTATAATTATTATTATTATTATTATGAATTTGTAAAAAAAAATAAATTTTTTTAAAGAAAAAATATTAAAATTAAAGTAAATCATGGTTAGTAATGAGCCTAACTTATTTTACTTAAATTAAATTCATTAGCTGCGCAAAATTAATGTACTTTTACGGTGTTTTACATGTCTGTCTGTAAATAATGACATCGAATTGATCAAAGCATCTACCGATGCTATGGAACAAAGGAGCAACGGAGATAACTGGAGAATCTAAATTCCCATCACCTCTTTTTCGCTTTCACTACTTGCACACCACAACGATTGGCTTTGCAAAAGAAGTTGGCTGGCTAATTAAAGAGAAGAAGCAGCTTTGTGAAGTCCTACCCAAAGTCTTGCATTATTTTTTAAAATTCTATATTTTTGTCAAACATAAAATAAATGTAATTTTACAATAAATAAAATATTTATTGGGCTTCTTTTTTTTCTTTTCTTTTCTTGTGTGGCTAAACTGCTGGCAAAATAGAGTTCAAGTTTTGGGACTTGAAGTGCTGCTCCAAGTGGGTACAGTTATTTGATTAACTCTTAAGGTAGTTAATTGTTTTGTATTTCGAGGGTTTCAGGATTTTTCTTATTTCTTTTCCTCTTGTCATAAATTAAAAAAAAAAAAAATAGTGTGGCCATTATACATTAGTGTTCGAGGGCGGGGACCGGTCCCAAACTGAGGCCCGACGTAGTTTTTATTCATCGAAAATGACCCGTCATTTTTCACCTGTTAATTTACACCCCACACGCACAAAAAAAAAATTTATTTCTTTTTATTCTCATAAGTATCGTTTTTTTTTTTCAAATTAAAATCCAAATTCTCAAAAATGAAAGTCTATATTTTTTATCACTATAATGTATTCACGAGATCATTTTTCTTTTACGGTGAAACCCTTAAATTTTTCTTTTTGTTTTTTTTGTTTTTTTTTTTTTTTTTTTTGCTTTTCATTTGGGATGTAGGAAGAGAGTAAGAACAATCCAAAAAAAAAAGAACTAAGCAAAACGTAAGACAGCATAATAAAATAAAGGAGCAACGTGAGAACCCCTCCTGGAAAGGCCACTCCAACAATCTCCGCACCACAGAGCAAATCACTCACGCCAGGTGGTGGTGGTGGTGGTGGGTGATCCCACAGGGTGAAGTGGTCGAAACTTGTGATGCCAACATTATTAGCAAGAGGGTCAGCACAACCGTTACTCTCTCGCGGCGTGCGTAGGAGACAAATATCCCCCCAAGTTTTATGCAGAAAGTTGAGGCTTTCAGAAATCAGTGGACGATACAAATCATTCTCCCCGTCCATCTCACCAGGGTTTTTGAATCGCCAGGGCCGAATCAGTCACAACAACTCCATTACGATAGCCTCTTTGTCACGCTAATTTTAAGGCCATGCATATATGTCTTTGCAACTCCGCTCCAATAGTCATAGTCATAGTCATAGTCATGTCACGAAATCCAGAAAAGCCCCAGAGCCAACGACCACGGCGATTTGGCACCAACTTTCTACAAGCAGCTAGACCAGACGCTCCTTTCGCATATATTATTTTTAACTGTGAACGGCTCCGGTACTGCCAACTTACTAGTCTTACTCTCGCCGCAGCAGTAGGCCTCAATTGCAACTAATTTTAACCTAAATTTCTATTAGTAAATGTGGAATCTAACAAATATCATGATTTGTTTGCCCTTAACTATATAAACTTAAAATACTTCTTTTAAAAAAATATATATAAACTTAAAATAGTCAATGACAACTTATGTGTATTAGGTCAACTATTACCCATGGCCGATTCCAATTTTTAAGTTTTTGTTACATTGTATTTATGTTACGTATGTAGTGAGACGCATGCGTTCACCTTGGTCCGCCACTTATGGTTTATTTCCTGTCACCCCTTGGTTCTTTCCGTTTCTAATGGTATAATTCGAGGTACTATGGCCACTTTGCAAATTAAGTCAACCTTTGAGGTAACAAAAGTTTTGACGTAATTCTAAACTTTCTGAAAGGCATTTGGATTCAGTCTTCTTCAGATTTATAGTGACGTGATGGTAATTGCCAATTGACAGATCAAGGCAAGCAAACCTTAGTTTGCTGGTAGTAGCATCCCATTTTTGCTTTTCACCACCCTGCGGAGGTTAAGAAGTGAAAGGGAAAGAAAGAAAAAAAAAGAAGAAGAAACATTGAAAACAACCCGTTACTGAGGACAGTGCATCGGGAACTTAGAGGCAAACATTGCGTACAAACATAAAAAGAGAGGCATTCTCATGGCCGTCTTTTCAACATCCGTGTCTCCACTAAAAGAGCCGTAAATTCCACCCTGAATAAAAATTAAGTCAAATCATTTTGGCTCGAGAACATATTCAAATCAACCCAAGAGGCTCAAAATTTATTTGCGTATTTTCTCCGTCATCACAAATAATTCGAATCTTTTTTTCATTGATCCATGATCCACATTAAAAACTTTGAAATGCATCCCAGGGCAAAATCATCTATTCTGATATGATTACGTGATTTGTTCTTCTGTCAAGTATATGGTTTGGTTTTATCAAGCGTGAGTTTAGAACTGTGCTTTGCTCACTGGTGTAAGCATAAGAGAAAGCTTATATATATATATATATATATATATATATATATATGGTTGATTTTTCATTCAAATAATCAACGATGTTCTGTGCTTACCAATGCGCTTTGGCTCGGTGCCAATTTCCCGTTTATAGTACATAGTTAAAAAATTTATTTAAATTTCATATTATTCAAGTAGTAAATCTTTGTCACAGAAAAATTGAATTAAAAAATTAACAAATAACTTTAACATCAACATCAACCAACTTACAAGTATGATAAGTTTTATATATATATATATATATATATATATACTAATTTTTGCTCTCGGTCTTAATGTTCTTGACTGTGGATTTAATTTTTTCATTATGAAGACCCATATTTTGTTTCGTGCTGAGCACCGCTCTAAAGATCTTGCCAAGGATCTACTCCACCTTAGGCATTAACCTCTTCAAAGTGGGTTGTTGGGGGGAGGGGGCGCAA
The DNA here is from genome assembly GCA_037897445.1 of Ceriops zippeliana. Taxonomy (NCBI): domain Eukaryota; kingdom Viridiplantae; phylum Streptophyta; class Magnoliopsida; order Malpighiales; family Rhizophoraceae; genus Ceriops; species Ceriops zippeliana. The sequence goes on along the minus strand of JBAPLH010000014.1, from coordinate 6,441,246 downwards.
AGCTAAGAACATTGGTTACTCAAAAACTTGCTCAACTATTTTTAGAACTTTTGGGCAGCCTAATTCTATTATCCCTTTCCTCATCCCCAAATACTCCTCAGTCTGTCTCCCATCGCCCAATTTCTGCTTTCAAGCCTACGTTTTCAACAGTAGTGAGACATTTGCAATTCTAAACAATAAAAGATTGCTTGTCTTAATTGTACAAAACCTTTTTTTTTTCTTCTCCTCTTTTTTGTCTTTCATCACAAAAAGACCTCTAGTTAAACAACGAGACTTAATATAATATTAAATTTATTTTATTGTAATTTATAAGTCACATATTCTTTTTTTTTTTTTAAAAAAAAACAACTTCCATGTAAGAAACCGTTTTCATTCTTATCTTTCTGATCAAAAAGTATCTGATCTATAATTTTCGGGCAAATAATTACACACACATTGGCACACTCTCTTCACTCTTGACTGTAACTATGTACTAGCTGACTACTCTTCCAGCATTTGAACACAGATAATAGACCGAGCCTTAGAATTATTGAGGAACAGGAACTGTGACAAGTGACGGCTGACTGACGGCTGTCAAAGTTGTGTGTCCTGGGTAGTTCAAATTCTAATAAAGCAGAAGAAGAAACACTCTATAGCAATCTACTTAGGTTGTTCTAATTCCAAACAATTCTAGCCATAAATATCCAATAACAATACCTTAATATCATAAAAGCCTAGAGAAGTGTCCAAGGCCCCTTTTCATCTCCTTTAATTGCATCATGGAGGACCCGCCAACCCTTCCGCTACCATACTACGCCTGTCATTTTGCCTTGGGGCTATTTAATAAGAGACAATGCAATGTGCCAACCATATTTTTGGTGACTTATAGACCTGTTTTCACAAGGAAACATCAGGAGACACGATAATCAATTGAATGACAGCAATTTTGTCATAAAATTCTTTGATGGGATGCGAGCGCAGACCCCCCCCTCCTCACACCACCTCCCCCGCCCAGCTCCACCCCACGCCACGTAGGCTCTCACAAAAAGATGAACTCTTTGGTTGGATAACATAGGAGGGAAGTAGGAAATGAGACCAAAAAAAAAAAGTAATCAAAAGTTGAGAGAAGAAAAATTTTATATACTTTCTATGTTCAGAAGAAAAATAGCAGTGTAAAGAAGACAAATAAATAAATATATATATATATATATATTTGCTAAAAGTGGAAAGTGACAAAAAAAAATATTTGTTATGATTATAATTTTACTATTATATTAAATTTAATGAAGTTTAATTTTAAAAGTAATATGGATAATTTAGTTATTTGCAGGAAAATCAGTAATTTTTCTTCCAATATTAGGAGATCAGATTTCATGCGCCAAAGAGAGGAAAATTTTGAATTTTTTTCTCAACCTTATTGTTCAGACATGTCTCTAATGCAAGTTTAATTCTTTTTCTCTTTATTTTCCTCTCTCCTCTTCTTTTTCTCTTCTCCCAAACACAATGTAAGTGTAAGTGTATTTTTATTCTTGGTCACTTTCTCTCTTATTATCCAGGAAATTATGGTTATATCTAGAATCATTACTGGGACACAAAGCTTAAGTTCACTTTCAATTTATATATTCTCATTACCCTTGGCCCCATGATTGTACACGGGGGATCCATTTTTTTCAGCTTTGTGTGCTAATTTTCAAAAGGAATTTGATTTGGCACTCCAGTCGTCTTATCACGAGATCGTACTACTTATTCTTTGATCGGGTGGCTGATGCGTGCGTGCAAACATGCCATCAACGTAAGGGCTCTCAAGAGTTAATAATACTTGGAATCCCATTATTCATTTGTTGATGGTATGGAGACTCCGATCCTTGATAATGCTTCCTAGCAGCTAAACATAACAGAATTATAAACAGCAGTCATCCACTTGTCAATCATCATTTGAGCATAATCATTCGCATGAAGAAATTACAACCTCTCAGTCATGTTATAGAAACATGAGCTAATCCTTAGTCTCTTACTGATACGACTGGTCACGCTTGTTAATTTGATCTTAATGTTTTAGATTTTCAAGTCCAATATGGTAATACTAATTCCTTATATTAATGAGATAAACATGGATAGAAAATTAGTTTTTTTTATATATATATAAATCATTTTTCTTTTTTACCTCAACAAAATGGAGCTTCATCTGCAAATGGGATTATCAATACTGAAATAATCAGAACGTATATATGCTACAGACCTGCGAACTATTGTGTATTGATACGAGTTTTTCACCATCAGTTTGCACGAGGCCAGCTCTGAATTTTTAGGCTAGAATAGGAGGGGGGTGTAGGTGGGCTAAAACAGCATTAACTAATAGCTATCATAAAACTTTTTCAAAGGCTCAGCACAGACACATTATTACAATCCTAATTAATCATGAATGTAAATCCCTACGCATACCGTCAGAGGACAGTCCAATTATTCTTGAATATTAATTAATTGTCAAGCATTATTCCCTGAGACTCAGGAAATCACCAAAGGAAATTTTGCAAGGGGGGGATGTTTATTAACAAAAAATGGATGCAAATTAAAAAAAAAAAGAAATATTATCATCGCACTATTACAATCGTTAATTTTACATTTATTTGTTTTGTTTATTTTGTTTGTTACATGACCATACTAAAATAGAAAGCACGGACATTCAATTAAAGGAGAGGACAAAGAAAACAGAGTCAGCAGAAAAAGGCAGCCACTGGTGAATTTGCCTACGCAAACACCAAGGACTTTCTAATTCAGTTAAGTACGTCGAAGACAGAACTGCATGCAGAAGATAATTGGGAGCATCTGCGACTGGCATATGCAAATAATTGAGCTTGGAAACGGCGAACATGTTAAAAAAAAAGAAGTCCAGTGGCAGGGAAATGAATAACAAGATTCGAATTTAATTATATTTGCACCTAGAAGACTGCGAATGACGAAGGACAATCAGGCTGCTGCAACAAATGACACACAGAACAGGCAGAGGCTCCAAGTTGCTCTAGCATCGTGGTCAGCTCAAAGTTCCAAGCAAAGCAGAAGCTCTAACAATTATTAGTCAACCATAATTCTATCCCTCGCTCCATTCGAGAGATTCTAGAATTAATGCAGTGTGATTATCTGAGACCCATAATTTTCCTTCAGGCCCACCACAGGCAAATGCACAAATTTACACCAGTCAGTGAATTTAAATTACCATCCGAGCGTCTGGCCAATTAGAATTTAATCATTTCCTTGACCATGACTAGCTTTCATTTACACTATAATTTATTTTAATTTATTATCCGAGGGACCAAATTTTAATTTATTACTATTAAAATATCACACACACACACACACACACACACACACATATATATACATACATAATTTTATCTAATAATTTCGCGACAATTATGTTATATATAATTGTTGTGAGTCGATCTCAATTTTATATAATAAAAATCAATCCGCTTAAAATTACAGTAAATGAAGATCCAACTGCGCATAAAAATATTGTGACTCCAAATTGATGTGTCAGAGTGTTGGAAATGATTTGGTCCACAGCGAAGCACGAAATCGATCGGCCAGGCGGCCAATGACCCAAAGTGGTCCCTAGCGGTGGCTGGTGCAGAGCCCATAGCTCCAGACCATAAGTGGCCAAGTGGGCCATTAGTATTTTGAATAATACTTCAAATAAGAAGTTTTTTTTTTTTCTATTTTCTTTAAACACAAGAAAGAGTTAAGAGATTTTCTTTTATGTTTCTAAAATAACAATTTAATAGTGAAAATTTTAGATTTTTATTAAGAAGTCCTGATTTTTAATTTAAAAGGAAATTTCGAAATTTATAAGAATAAAATTAATTTATTTTATCATAAAACTTATATTTTAATAATTAAAAATTTGTTACTAGAGCGAAAGGTCGGACCACAGAATATTTTCGGACCCCAATTCCAAAATTGAGATTATTGAATTGGGATGTTCTAACCATCAGAATGTCCACTCCCGTGGACCTCACTGACAGAACCATCCGCGTAGACATGGCCCCTTAGGTCTTTTTAATTAAAAGATTTTTTTTCTCTCTCTCGTTTTTTTGACTAAATATTTTATGTACTAAAAAACTTTTTGAACTTATGAGTTACATAATAAAAATAATATATTCTATTTTTACGAATTTTTTTAATATTTTAATCTAAAATTTATGGATAGTTCAAATAAAAAATATATTTTTTAACTGCAATTTGCATGACATTTTTATGAGAGGAAACATGGGGGTTTGAGCCATTTCTCCATAAATGAAATATATGGGCTTTTGGACTCCCTTGAGTGGGGACAGATGTCCAACGCTCAGAATGTCCACTCCCGCGGACCTCACAGCCGGGACCATCCGCGTAGACATGGCTCCTTAGGTCTTTTTAATTAAAAGAGTTTTTTTCGTAATTGCAATTTGCATGATATGACAATTTTTTCTTGGAGGGAAGACGGGGGCTGAGACATTTCTGCGCAAATGAAAGGTATGGCTTTTGTACCCTCTCCAGCCAGTGGGGACAGATGTCCAATTCGGACATTTGGTGTGGGGTCCATCTCCACCAAACCTTCGTTATGAAAAATCATTCAAATCTAATTGGGCAATGGCGGATTTGAGCCAGTTTTGGTTAACTCAGTTTTATTTAACTTTTAGATTTTGTTGTTTAATATTTAAATTTTAACAATAATTCTCAAAGTACTGATCACTTTTTTTTTTTTTTTTTTGAAGATAATGTTAAGGGTGTCCGTTAATTACACATATGACTCTCTGATAACAGTTTGGTTGGAAATTACTAAAATAAGTACTTCCAGTATTTTTTTATCTTTAAATATTAAAAAATAATTTATAAGAAAAGACTATTCTTGAGAGAGAGAGAGAGAGAAAAAAAAAAAACTTATGTCTATCACTGTATTATTCTTCCACTTATTATGTGGGAAGTATTAGTACAAGCGTGAAATCTTCTTTTTGTTATGCCTCTTTTTGAAATCTTACTTTAATTATTTTTACACCTTTTAAAAATAACAATTAATAAAAATAATCAATAAATAATAACAAGACCAAATATATAAACCAAACATGCTCTCAATCCCTCTCATGATCCATTACAGCGGCCATTTTGTATTTAAGCAATTCCTCGTAGCATTGGCGGTGTGACTAAATAATTTTATCGCAATGTCCTTTTTTCTTCCTCTTCTTTTAGGAGCAAAATTTGTTAGTTAATAATAAAAAATTACAGGAATAGATTGTTTTAATTTTATTTTTTTATTTTGGTTTTTCATCAAAAAGTCAATTAGACTATAAGTCATCTTTTTATAAATCTTATATCCTCTTCCAAAAATTCGAATTTAAATTTGCTAAAAATGTCTACATAGTGACATAAAATACTCAATAATGACTTTACCTTTGGTCTTATTAACATGTCAATATATAATTGAATGAAAGAAATGATAATACTGTATTTTATAATATAATCTATATCTCACCCCCCCACACACAAAAAAAAAATATTAATCTATACAATGAGAATTTGGTTTACACTCAATTTATAAAGTTCATAACGAATCTAAACATTTTTTAGGACATTATAGAAATATAGAAACCATAATTGGTTTATTATGTAAAATAAATCTGAATTTGAAATCTCCAAATTTACAGATTGTTCCTTTCTGTAAACTACTTTCGATAAAAACTTTTGCTTTCTCATGCTTATCTGCAACTGGGTATGATAGTATTTTGGAATCCTAATCTCCATGTACTTTTCTTCATTGTTTCTACTAATTTACTGAAGTCTAATTGCTATCTATTCCTAATTCGATGCAGCAATATGTTCAAATTCTAAGTTTAAAGCTTGAGTACTTAGGCCACCATCCCCGTGTAGCAGTTATCCGGTCCAATGTCAGGGGAGCGATCAATGGATTGTGCATGGAAAATGAAAAGGTGAAAAGTCCTGTAATTGTGATACAATAGGGATGCCAACTCCACTCCGCAGCAACGAAGGGCTATGTCTAGGGTGCGATAGCGATAGCCGACAAGTGTACAATCTACGCTGTTGAATTTCTCTGGATAGGGTTTCTCGTCATAAATTATGAGCGAGACGGCATTAAATTTCAAGAGTAGAGAAGGAAGACACAGAACATCAGTATTGTTATTTTAAAAAAAAAAAAAATGTATGTCCCAACTCTAGTTCACATCAACCCCCAACAATATGGTCCAAATAAGCTCACATGGTCCCGCATTCTGATTGAAACAGTTCAAGTAAATAAATTCCCTTTTTTTTTTTTTTTTCGCTTTGTGTAAGAAATGAAAAACGAGAATAGTGTTCTACAGTTCGTCCCAAAAAAGAAGAAGAAAAAAAAAGTGTTGGTTTAACTGCACAGTGAGTTGAATTATTACACTGAATGTATTAAAAAAATAAATTATATGATACTTGATAAAAGTTATCAGTTATTTTCCAAATTGTTCTGTACCAGACACACATTTAATTAAACTAAACATCTTATAAAAATTCAAAACCACAGCTAGCGGGTTTCAAGTATATAGATTCTAATTTGAACCCACAATAAAAAAATTGAAATTGGTTTCGACTACTCTTATCTTTTGGTACATTGAATTAATTAACTAATTCTTTTACGAAAAAGTATGTAGCTTGAGGGGCAACATGTTAAAAGATGCAACAACTTCTAGCTTTTTCGCTTGAGCAGGACCAAAAGCCATACCGGAATGGAAGTTTGTTAATTATGGCTATGACCAACCTGCCAACATTTTTCTTTTTCTTTTATTGATTGATTAGTTATATAATAAGGGTGATTTTTATTTTATTTTTATAAATCAGATTCTGTCATCCTAAAATTAAAATCCAAGATTTCGAAAAAATAAATTTAAACTCTAAATCATTAAGTATCTCGAAACGCATGGAAAAATTTTACCAAGGGAGCAAGATAACCTGAAAAACAAAACAGAGGGCTACGTGGCAATTTTCCTTCGTTTTCCAAAAATTAAAAATCCTCTGGAATTAATTATCGGGAAGCAAGCTGGTACATTGGACGGTCGGATATCTCCAGCTTGTTGGCCCCACTTAGACAAAAGACCTACTTGCCACTTTTCTGTTCAGCCGAGGCAGGGACCTGTGACACCAGGCCCACATAGTACATACAGAGGACAACTCAGGCCAAGCCCAAGGTCCGAAAAAGACCCGACATTGCCGCTAGATCTGACATAGCGATGCAATGGTGGGGTCGACACATCAAGTGGTTAAACCTTTCCCATCGGCGGGAGTGGACCCCCCCACCCACCCACTCCCAACGGGGGCCCTGAAGATGAGGTTTCGTGTGGCCCCAGTGATCAATTATGAGTATCTTTTTGGTTTTACAGAGGAAGGCAAGCTGTCTGCAGCTGCCTGCGAAGAGTGTCGGGTCCAGCAAGCTGTCGTGATGGGGGGACTCTTGCCAGAGATAAAAGTGAGCCCATTTTCATATTCCGTACTCGCCTAACTTTGCAGTATAAGGTTCCCAAAGTGTACCAAATTGGCCCATTGATCCCAACTCCTCCTTTTTGTTTTGTTTGTTGGAATTATGCACGAACATTTAACAAGTGCCGTCGGCCCGGAGGCCACCCTTCACCGTCTGAATGAGCCAGTGATAGGGGAAGCCGGAAGTTTGGTTCAACGAAAATAAAATTCATATATATATATATATATTTGTAAGAATTTGCGGAGTAAGTATTTGAGCTCCTAAACACCTCCGGAAACTTTGTTCTCATTCATTTCGTTCTGAAGAGTGGATCGGATGATGCACCCGTGGAGCGAGCACCATGTATCCATGGCTAAAGTTCATATCAATATGCTAGTTCATGTTCATGTTCGAACTCTTTAAGCTCACGTCGCGTCCGCAAATCTGCGTTCACAAGTTTTGGGCTAAAGCAAGGAGATTGGTCCGACAACCAATTAAGTTGATAAATTTCATTACTTTCAAAATACATTTTAGTGATTAAAAATTTAAATTTTTATTTTTAAAATTTTAAGTTATATTTATAAAAAATAATATTTATAAAAAGTAAAAAATACTTTATTATATACTCTACAGTTTAATAAATTTATCGATAAATAAAAAAGTTTCATTTAGATTTTTTTTTTTTGAGCCTAGCGTTTGTTACTCCTCATCTTCCACAAAAAAAATCTGTTTCTCCTATTCCAGGTGAGATTGTCCTTTAATTACGACTTCATGTTCTTTCGTATTTATTGATGGCCATTTACATCTTTTACTTTGAATGAAATGACTTGCCTTTTGTTTGAATAAAAAGAGGCCAGAAAAGGCTCGCTGTTGTTTCTATACAAGCAAACCAATACGAAACCTTATTAATGCCATTAACAAGGAAAATCTGCAATCCTGTGCCCCTTACTTGGTTTGAAGGTGATTTTAACGAGACATGGAGCATGGTCAAGCTCATTCCAAGCAAACCCTTCTGCATCCAATGAAAAAACAGTTCAAAATAAAAAGGAGGGTAGACGACGGTCATGCTACATATGTTTTGTATTATTTGGATTAGGCACAGGGCTGACAACCCTTTTTGACATACGACAGAGCATGCAGAAACCAATTGGTGAGAAAGAAGAGGCAAGAAAAATCTGGAATTTCAAAATGTTCAGTTCCTATAGCACTCATACCTCACTCTGTGGAGAACTAAGCCATACAGGTGTTATGGAGCTAGGCTTAAAACATATTTTAAATGTGTTAATTCGTGCGACACTTAGTTAATCTTACGAGAGAAGATGCTAAGTAAGCGTTAGAAAGTTTGAGAGAATTGATTTGAAGTCAAAAGAGACTTAAAAATGACAAGGAAACTGAAGATACAAGAGAGAGAGCTTTGCAAAGGAGAGAACTTACAATTCAATGGTATGTTACAAATGAGAGGAGTGAGAGTATTTATAATGGTTCTACCTCCTCAATATGTGGCTACAATTAACTCTCTAGATCTAGATATTTACAAGAGAGAATTTTACAAACTTGACACCTAAGCACTTATGCAGATGGTTTACCTAAGTGCTTATGCAGACGATTCTAATCAAGTCTTTGGGGGCATCAATTGGGCTAGGCGTTCAACGGGTCTAGTTTGACAATATTTGTGGATGGCTGTGACATCCTCCCCCACTTAATCTCGTGACGTCCTTGTCACACTTTTGTCTTTGTAGCATTGTACATGATTTGCAAATTGCCAAAGTAAATTTTCTCATTCCCAACTAACCTCATGGTCTGGTAGATCTTCCCACTTGACTAAGTACTTGGTGTAGTTAGGAACTCCTCTTTTTCGTATCATTCTATCAACAAGGATGCATTCTACTTCCTTGTTGAATTCGGTGATGACGGCAGTTGGTGCACGTTTGGATTCCCCACGGTTTAGATTTTCGGTGTCTTCATGAAAGGTCTTTAGGAGAATTATATGGAAGACATTGTGAATTTTGAATCTTGAGGGAAGTTGGACTTGGTAGACAGCCTTCCCTACCCACTTGATTATAGGAAATGACCTTTTGTATCTCCTTTCCAAGCTTTTATGCACTTTACGCAAGAATTTGAATTGGTTAGGTAGCAATTTTACCATCACCAAGTTTCCTTTAGCATATTCCTTTGGGCGTCGCTTGGCATCGGCCCATTTTTTCATTCGTTTGATAGCTTTGTTAAGGCAGGTTCTTGTAATGTCTGCCTCTTCGTGTCATTCCTTTGCAAATTTGTAAGCAGCAGAGTTGCTTTCCGTGTAAGAAGAGGCAACAACACTTGGAGTTAAAGGCTGTTATCCGTAACGATTTCAAATGGACTTTTGCCTATTGCTTCACTCCTTTGGAGGTTATAGGAGAATTAGGCAATATCAAGCAACTTTGCCTAATCTCGTTGATGGGTAATGACATAGTGCCATAGGTATTGTTCCAACAAAGTATTGATACGTTCGGTTTGGCCATCGCTTTGGGGATGAAAGTTGGTTGAGAAATTCAAATCACTCCCCAACAATTCAAACAACTCGCGCCAAAACTTACCTGTAAAGCGGGGATCTCTATCACTTATAATACTTTTAGGTACTTCCCACAATTTCATTACGTTCTTAAAAAATAGGTGAGCTGTTTCGTCGACTTTGCAATCAGTGGAGGCTGGAATGAAGATGACGTACTTGCTGAATCAATCAACAATTACTATGATGCTTCCAAATTCATCAGACTGAGGTAAGGTCATAATGAAGTCCATTGAGACACTTTTCAAGGTCTTTCGGCAATTGGTAGTGGCTCAAGTAAACCGGCGGGGCGTTGTTGTTCCACTTTGTCTTATTAACAAATAAGACAAGTCTGCACATAGGTTTCAACATCATCATACCTTTGTGGCCAATAATAACTTTGTTGAATAAGGGTAAGGGTTTGTACTATACCTGGGTGACCAACCCATAGAAAATCATGACACTCATTGAGAACGTCCTTTCGTAAGCTTCCTCACTTAGGCATGAAGACTCGTTGGCCAACCGTTATGAGAATCCCATTATTTAGCTAGAACCGTCGAGTTTTCCCTTCACTTGTCATTCTTAGCAAATTCTTGGCCAAATTATCTTGTGACGTCCCCTCTTTGATTCATTCAAGGAAGTCACTTTTTGGTGTGCTAGCGACTAATGATGCTAGTTCTGCCTTTCGAATTAATGCATTGGCAACAACATTAGCCTTACCTGGCTTGTATTGAAGTTTGTAGTCAAATTTGACCAAGAAGTCTTGCCAACGGGCTTACTTGCGATTAGAAGTAACTTGCAGCGACATTGTCAGTCATGATCACAAATTGACTTCCAAGCAAATAATGTCTCCATGTGCGTAGGCAGTAGATGATGACATTCATCTCCTTATCTTGGATGGTGTATCGCCTCTCCGTATCGTTTAACTTATTTGTAGGCAATAGGATGCCCATCTTGCATCAATACCCCCCAATGGCAAAGTCAGATACATCTATATGAATTTCGAAAGCCTTCTCATAGTCGAACAGCGCCATGATGGGTTCCTTAGAGACTGAGTGTTTCAATCTCTCAAAGGAAGATTGACATTCCTTCAACCAATGTCATGCGACATTTTTTTTCAGTAGTTTCGTCAATGGTGTAGCAATGGCAGAATATCCTTTGATAAAATATCGATAATAGTTAACTAGTCCCAAGAACGATTGCAATTCGGGGACCTTTATTGAAGGCTCACACTCCTGAATGACATGGATCTTTGCTCGATCCATCATAAGTTTGCCATCTTTGATCTTATGACTAAGGAAATTCACCTCTTTCTTCGTAAAAGAGCACTTCTTCTTTTTTATATAGAGCTCATTTTCATGTAGAATTTGAAAAACTTGTTTCAAGTGATCTTTGTGCTCCTCAAGGGTGTTGCTGTAGATCACTATGTCATCTAAATAAACTACCACGAATTTATCAAGGAAAAGGTAAAGTACCTTGTTCATTAGCGTGCAAAAGGTAGTAGGGGCATTGGTGAGGACAAAGGGCATAACTAAGAACTCAAAAGTTCCGTAATGCGTTACGCACGCAGTTTTTGACTCATCACCAGGTGCTATACGAACTTGATAGTACCCCGACCTTAGGTCTAGCTTCTTGAAGTACCTTACTTTCCCTAATTGATCAAATAGATTAGCTGTTAGTGGAATTGGGTACTTGTTCTTAATTGTTACCTTGTTTAAGGCTCGGTAGTCTATGCACATTTGTAGTGATCTATCCTTCTTCTTCTAGAAGAGGACTAGGGCACCAAAAGGGGCCTTTGATGATTGAATGTAGCTTGAGTCAAGCAAATCTTTAAGTTACTTCCTTAATTCTATGAGTTTGGGTGGTGTCATGCGATAAGGGGCCATGACAGGGGGTTTAGCACCCGGTTCTAACTCGATGTAATGATCTACATCTCGCCTAGGAGGTAACTTTTTGGGCAACTCCGAAGGCATCACGTCCTTAAACTATTCAAGGACAGCTTCGATGGGTTGTGGGAGTGCAGGAGTAGGCTTTGTCACGTCTTCCTCATCCCTTAGTTCCCTTATGGTGGCAACGTAACTTTGATCCACCTTGAGACCCCATTTAAATTGCAAGGCAGAAATCATTAATGCCTTAGATTTCTCCATACTTTTTGACGGAATCACTCGAATCTTGTGGTTGTTAAGAATTACAAGGCAATTCAATGCGGGAACAGGAAAAGCTAAAGTTTTGAAAAAAAAAGCAAGACCCAAAATCATTTTAAATCATCCATAGGGATAATGGTAAGGTCTAACTTACCTTGCCAATCGTCAATCTTAATGACTACTCCTTCGGCTATCCCATGAATTGGCTTTGCTTCGGAATTGACTGCCTTGATGGTGCCAACTCCCTAGGAATGTTTGAAACCTAGACGTTTGGCCTCTTATATGTCCATGAAGTTGTGTGTGAATCCCTTATCTAGCATAACACCCACAACTTTGCTTTCAATAGACGTATTAACGTACAATAATCCCTTCTCCTTGGGGACCATGGGAGAGAAAAGTTTAGAAAGGGTACCCAAGTGTTGGATAGCTCTCAAATCAGCTTGAGGCTCATCTTTAGACTTTTCCTTGTTGAGTTCCGCTACAATAGCATTCATCACTTTGCGGTTAGGGCAATCCTTAACCCAATATAATCCATTACATATAAAGCATGACCTTAAGGGTCCATCACGCTTGCCTGAAGGGTTCTTGGGCTTGCCACTTGAGGATTTCTGATGTCCTCCCTCTTTGTGGCTTGCTTTTTTCTTCTGTCCACCATTCTCTCCCTCACTTTTATTAGAGTGAGACCTTTTAATTTTGGAATGAGTCGAGTAGTCGATCAGTGTTTCAGTTGCAGCAATGGTATCATCCAAAATTTGCACATTACGCCAATCCATTTTTACTCTAACCTAATCCTTTAAGTCATCTTTAAAGTAAAAGATGAAGTTTTTGTCGGACAAGTCGTTAATTTCAAGTATAAAAATAGTAAATTCCTTACCATATTCAGAAATGCTACCTATTTGCTCGAGATGACGCAGCTTCCTTCTAATTTTGCTATCTGTATTGTGAGGGACGAATTGTTTGCGCAATTCAACCTTAAATTGCTCCCATGTGTTGATTATGCAGAGGCCTTTGAGCAATATCCCGAAAGAAGATTGAAGCATTGCTTATCCTATCAAAGTCATCAATAACTCTCATGGCCTCAAAGTATTGTTCAAGGCTGAATAAGAAGTTCTCCACAGTAGTGACGTTGCTAGTGTCATTGTACATGGCAGGTTTGGGAACTTTTAGACCATACCCAACTGTAGTGTTGCTTGTGCCAGCAGTACTCACCGAAAGAGGACTACTTTGACGAAGAGAACCCATCTCCCTACGAAGACCGTGAATTTCTCCTTCAACGAATTTCCTTAGATTATACAATTCTTGGCTAAGGGAGCTCAGTTCTCCCTTGAAAGTATAGCTGAATTCCCCAATTATAGACTTAACAACCCTAGTGATTTCAACATTTTCCTGGATCAAATTGTCGCTTAGATCTCCCACCAAAGAACTCACACCCTAGTGACTTAACAACCCTAGTGCTCCTTTCTAGGATAGTCACACGAGACTCCACAGGTTCCTTTGTTGAGGCCTTGGACTTCTCACGTTTAGCTGGAACACGCTGCTCCTCTCGCCTACGAGCTTGAAGCTCAATTTGTTACTCCTCGATGTCAACAACAACGATTCCTTCCTCACCTGCAATTCTCACAACTTAAACAAGAACAAAGTAAGAATTGAGATTATCTTGCTCTAATACCACTTATCACGAAGTTAGTCTCGAGACGTGCTTTAAATGTGTTAACCCACGCGAAACTTAGTCGATCTTGTGAGAGAAAATGCTATGTAAGCCTTAGACAGTTTGAGAGAATCAACTTAGAGTTGAAAGAGGCTTGAGAGGGACAAAGAAATTGAAGGTACAAGAGAGAGAGAGCTTTGCAAAGAAGAGAACTTGCAATTTAATGATGTGTTACAAATGAGAGTAATGAGAGTATTTATAATAGTTTTACCTCCTCAACGTGTGGTTACAATTAACTTTCTAGATTTAAAATATTTTAGATATTTACAAGAGAAAATTATAGAAACTTGACACTTAAGGGCTTGTGTAGACGATTCTAGTCTAAGTCTTTAGGGCATTAATTAGTTTGACCATACTTGTGGACGGGCCGTGTCACAAGGCAGTACCTCACTAAAAGCTCGAATCAATAAGATGCTGTTGTCAAATAAACATGAGTTCTGGAAAGAGAATATTACAGTGAAAATATAATCAGAAAACCATAGAAAGCTCGAATCAAACATAACATAACCTGCATATTTTAATAAACCTTTCAGCTGCCTACTCCCGGGAAGCATTAGGAAATGGGGACAATCATAGTATAAGTTTCAGAAGTGCTTAACTTTACCAATGGTCTCACTAAAAGCTATATACAACACAAAAATTTTCGAATGCATGCACCATTTCCAGCTATTACAAATCCAATGGATAAAAAATCTCTTGTTCAATCATAAGTTATGGTTGGCAAGACATCAACTTGTCATTGTTGCGTGAAATAAAAATATAATATCACCAGCTGACAAAAATGAATCAGCATTCTTTTCTGGGTTCAATCAATTTGAGAACCTCTGGCATCAAAGTAAGCACAATACAATTGCAACACTTTCTCTTAAAGTTCAATCATGATTAATGACAAACTAAACAAGATGAAGAATTTTGGGCTGAAACAGAAATTTTCTCATCAAATTCTATATACAAGATCAATAGAATTAATGCAGGTAGGAATAAAAGAAGGGAGAGTTGGCTTTGGGTTTCCCTTGTTCTGGGGTGTTGGGGGAAGAGGGAGAGGGAAATGCTGGTGCAGTCTGCCAGAAAACCATGGCATTATAATCACCTATCAAACAGGGACAAAGAAAACAGATCACTTCAGCAACACTTGAAAGAAACACTAAAAGGCAATAGGTTTTGTTACATATGTCTATTTCAAGTCAACAACTCCATTTACTTATCCACAAGTCGTTTTTTCGCACACCAAATGTTGGTGCCGAAAAACCCCTCAATAACCAGTAGTGATAGCGCAGAAAATCAAGTTTATGTGCTTATAGGATAGCCCGAGAGGACATGAACATAAATGAAACCCAAATAAAAAAGCAGCATTAGCTTGAAAAAGAACAGGCATACACTTACAATAATATATTTGTACTAACCAACCCAGCAGTCGGTTACAGCATAATAATCTACGAAAAGAAGAAAGCTTGGAAGCCTTAAATGAGAGCAAGAAAGAAAAAGACCCTGGTTGTGTTGGCCACTAACAAGAAACTACATGTGAAAGAGACAATCATAAAGTAGCATACGCATTTGGGCAAACACAGAAAACAAAAAAATATAAAGCCAAAGAAGAAGGCTGGAAAAATTAGAGGATTGCATGGCGGCAAGTGAAGAAAAGAGACAGAAGGAACATGAAGCCAGTGACCAGCGCAGAGAAGAAGAAGGCAGTGCAAGCATTGCAAAGCAGACTCGGGAAGAAGAAAGTTGTTAACAAGTGTGCAGTTGCCTCTCATGGGTTCGCCTTATCAAGCCTCCAAGCCCGTCAAGGCCAGTAGCTTCTACTGCAACACGAAGATGTTACAGACTAATGAGCACAAAAAAGAAATTAAATATACATACATACATATATATATATATATATAAATAAACAACGATATATTGGATTGGCCCGTAGCACAGGCTGGCCCAGCCCATCTCAGTGAATAACACAAATGCAAGCCTGTTTTCTTAATATTATTATATTTAAAATAATCTATTGTATATACTGTAATAATTTATATTTTATACTTTAAATATAATAACAAATATACTATAACTAATAACGGTTAGTAAAATTTAATAAAATGGTAAAAAAGCTACTTTTTCTTTTTCTTTTAATAAAATTCATACTATTCTTAAAATTAATTTTAATAATTAACAAAAAAAACAAAAAAATATAAAAATTTTATTGAATCAACATTTCTACTAATAATATTGTTATTAAAAAATTTTAATGCAATAAATAATTTAATCTCAAAATTTAGCTTAACAATATTTTCATTTTTATTTTATTAATAACAATTAAAAATTTTTATGACATTTATAATGATGTTTTTGAAAATATTTTAAACTTTTTAAAATGATACTTAATGGAGTATATGAATTATTATAAAACTAAAAAATATCGGAATATTTTTATTATATTAAAAAATTTAAGATGTGAATTATTATTAAAATTAAAATACAGCATATTAAATATGAATTTTCCTTATATTTAGGTTGATCATTTTAGACAACCCGAGTTGGCTCACTGAGGACGCCTAAGCATAGCCCAAATGACTCTGCCGTAACATTCTTCTTATCTGAAAAAAAAAAAAGAAAGAGGAGCATCTCTGTTCTCTATTTCTCTTCTAATACGACTCTGGATTTTCTCTATTCTCTATTTCTGCCATAACAATTCTTTGTTTGTTGTTGTTGTTGCTGTTGTTTCAATTCTAAAGGTTTGTTCTTTCTTCATTTTTCTTTGAACCACCCCATTCCCATGTCTGCCTCTTTTGCACTAAATTGTTGGTCTATTTCTTTTCTTGGTATTCGTTTTTCATGCATATTTTGTTTGCTATCTGCAGAATTTGTTCGTTTATTGGGATTCATTTTGGTTCTAGTTTAATTTCAGCCTCTCTGTCCTTAACATTTATAGCAAGTAGTGTTAATTGAGAAGGACTCATTTTTATAACAACTCTCGGGGATTAATAATTGATTTGTGAAATGTTTCTCTGGGGGCTTCATTCCCTGTTTTTGTTCACAATTTTTATTGATTGTCAATTCTTGCGCCCCTTTAAGAACAGTAGAGTGGTCAGTTACACAGCCAAAATATACAATAGTTTGTAGTATTAATGAAACTGAGTTGTGCCTGATTTTCCATGAGTAGATTAAATTTTGTGGGGCGGGAGGCGGATTTAGGGGAAGCTTATGACAGTTTTCTAGCAAAGGGAGAATGGGTAGAATGATATACCCAAAGACGTTTTCCGAACCAAAATTTTTGGTTCTTTTATGTGTTTGAGCCTTGAGATAATTATGTACTGAGAGTTAGATTATGTGGATGACAGAATGTAAGAATAGAAACTTCTCATTCACTAGCATGGGATGCTGGTAGGTTATGTAAACAGAAGACATATGTTGTTTCCTTTAGTGGAAATGATCTTCCTGTCAATCTTTGACAGTATTATTAGGTGGTCATATCTGATGGCATAATTGTCCGTCATTGGGAGGTTATTCTAAGAAAATTCATTTACTAGCATAAACAACTCAATATGCATGGGCATCATATACTTCTGTTTATCAGGGCCATATCATATGCTTCTGTCTAGTTTTGAATGAGATCTTTTTGTGCTTGGCACCTTAAATATTTGAAGCCTGTCTATATATAATTTGCTGCAATCTCAATGATGTTTGCTAACAGCTAGAAGAAATATATTTTGGGCTTTCAAATGATCTGAAGGTGAATATAAAGGTGACACAATTTTGCAACCTATTTTGCAATTTTCTTTTGTGATTCTTTGTTTCCTTTGAGTATTGAGCTGGGCTCAAGTTGTATGAGTTGACGTCAAAGCTAAACAAATGAGAGTTTCACATGCCAATTGAAAATTTCAACATGTGCAAGGTTATCACTTGAGGGCAGTAAACCTTCAGTTTCCCTTTTTCTTTTTTTCTTTTTTTCCAACCAGCAAATTAGATGAGTTCTTGCATAGAAAGATATGGAATAAGGCTAGCAATATATTAAGATTCATGTATCAAATATTCTCCTCTACTTGGGACTAATAATTGGATCAACCCTTCTAGAAGGAATGTCTCACATTATTATTTTTTTTTTCTAGGATATATGAATTGCAAATTTTGGCATGGAGATATAAAGGCTCACTTCTTTGTTATATTTATGTTCTGATAGGAAGACAAAAGATTTCTGTATGCATGAAGGCTTGTGTGTAAGGTTGCCATCTATGTTAATGTCTATGTTGAACACTCCTTGCACGGGGCCCTATATCCCGTAGCTCTCTACTTAGTTCTTATGGTATTGCTAATGGGCTGCCTGTAACTAGCTGGTCAATAAATATTGTCTGTGTTCTTGTGCCTCAGATTAGGCCAGAATGGGTGTTTCCTCACCCCTAAGAATGTGTGCAAAGAATCTTGTTCACCTGGGTGGTCATGTTCAACACCAAGGGAGCGCTATCTTAGATGTACCATGTGGAGGAAAGCACAATTCATGTTGTTTATATTTGCACCGCACACAACATGGGGCAAATTATGGTCGCTTGTCTGTGTCAGGGACATCCCCTTACCCATCTGTTGGTAGCTCTTATATATTACAGAGAAGCTGTGCCAGATCTGGCTTGTTGAGCGAAGGGCGTAATTTTTTGTCACTATCCCTTAGAGGTTTAGTTAGCACTCAAGGCCCTCTGAAGAGACACTTAAGTATTCCATTGACCTGCCAAAGCACGAACGTGAGACTGTCAGTATCAAATCTAGGAATGCTCTCCAAAAGTAAGGGTAACATGAGAACTCTATCTTGGTTGCAAGGATTTGTCCCTACTCGCTTAATATTTGGTCTCCTGGTCTGTTATTCAAGTACCAAGCCAACACATGCTGAGGCAGCTAAGGATAGGGAAGGTGATTGTGACTCGTCATATGTGAGAATCTCACATGGGAAGAAGGTGTATACTGACTATTCCATCAATGGTTAGCATCTATCCAATTTAGATACATTCTCCATTTATATATTAATGCCTTGTCAAATATCTATATGGGTTATATGCGTTTATTGTGCCATCATTTTTGCCATGCAGGAATACCTGGAGATGGCAGGTGTTTATTTCGCTCTGTGGCTCACGGGGCTTGTTTGAGGGCAGGAAAACCTGCTCCCGGTGAAAGCCTTCAGAAGGAATTAGCAGATGACCTGAGGGATAGAGTATCTTTCTTGTCCTTTTCCAATTGTGAATTAACTTTTGGTTAAAAGAATGGGCTTTTTCTGCAGTATTCTAATTGCTCATCTGGAAAACTGCTCTATATCACCACTTGCTGGGTATCTTTTTCACCCCCTGCATTATTCTAAAGACCGATGATGATTCTGACCAACACAAATGTTTGTAACACAAGCACTCAACCGATGCTTTCTTTAATGCATGAAGCAGGCTTCTGCTGTTTTCATTATTTTTATGTGTGAGGTCCTCTAATTCATGATTTTTCTTGAATTTGGCAGGTTGCAGATGAGTTTATCAAGAGAAAGCAAGAGACAGAATGGTAAAATTTGGTTCCGCAGCCCTGGCATTTGATTGCATTTGTAAAACCATAGTATGCAGTGATTGGGATAATAATATCTACTTACTGGAAACAATGCGCTTCCTGCACATAGTCAATATTGCACATGGTCAATATTTAAATAAGAAGAAGAGCAAGTCCTTTTGCTCTTGTCAGTCAACTGTAAAAGTCAGTTTTCAAGATACTAATGCCAATTTTTCATGTCAAGGATCCATTGATGGTGTTATGGTAATCTTTGGTAAATTGTAGTCATCTAGCTGTTTTGCATTCTATGCATTTTTTGTGCAAGGCATACACTTGAATTTTCCTTTTTCTTTTTGGTGCATCAAAATAATCTGTAGTCATCCAGCTATAGTTTTGGTTCAGTTGAATTGGAGCAGGGGGAGTTTAACAATAAGTGAGATATGGGGTTTTGGTCATCCAACTATTTTCCTGTCGCACATTTTTCAAGCAAGACATAGACTTGAAAGTAAATGAAGCTTATGTGTAATGTTGGTTATCATCCTATTGTTAAAACGTTCTTATGCTTGACAAATTCTCAATCCCAACAGGTTTGTAGAAGGAGATTTTGACACCTATGTGTCACAAATGAGGAAGCCACATGCATGGGGTGGGGAGCCTGAGTTGTTCATGGCTTCACATGTTCTCAAGTAAATCTCTCTCTCTCTCTCTCTCTTTGTGCATATGCGTGTGTATGTGTGTGCATGTGCATGCACACAAAGATAGCCTGCAAACAGGGGATTATGAGATTTCCAATTTACATGCATATCACCTGCTGGAAATTTGTATGTAGAACAAGAATATTTATGCATATAATCTCTGAATCTGAATCTCAACTGATCTATCCTTTCGTCTTTAATAATTCATTGATGCCATTACGCTTATGGAAGCTGCAATATTGATAAGTGCAGGATGCCAATAACTGTTTACATGTATGATGAGAATGCTGGTGGCCTGATATCGATTGCTGAATATGGTCAAGAATATGGAAAGGAAAACCCAATTAGAGTTCTGTATCACGGTTTTGGTCACTACGATGCATTGCAGATTCCTGGAAGAAAAGGGGGTAAATCCAAACTCTAACATCATTTTTTGACTGATTAATTCATGTAAGAATCATATTATTACACATGTAATTTGACATCTATTCTGAACTCCCTGTAATGGATGATAAGAAGGTTTTCAACATAACAGCGATCCTTCTCAACTGAAAGTGAGTTTTAGTTGGAATCTTGCAAAGTTGCCAAATTGTGGTCAAGAGTATGGGGGCAACTGATGGAAGAGTGTTTTTGACACACAACCTTTTCATCGAAGTGTTTGAAACAAGTTAAAATGCCTCAAAAGGAATACTGTAGTCAGCTTTCGTCAGCTACCGTGAGGTTTGAAAGAAAGGAAACAAGTCGCGTTTTATGTTTTTTTTTTCTTCTTTTAAATCAAAATAAATACAATGATATCATTGGAAAAGAAGCTTTATTATATCAAAATGTAAATTAGATGTTGAATTAGACATGAATTTACTATTAATTGTAATTGATATATCTTTATATATATATGATAATTAATTATAATTAATGATTATAATGAATTTGTAGTTATCAAAATTTGTAAGTATCAAAATTGTCCTTTTCTCTCTTGTTTTCTCTCTCAATACGTGTCAGAGAAATTTGCTGTTTTCTCCATCGTGATTCTTGGTTGAAAAATGTTTTTGTTACCTATGAACACATGATGCAAACTTGCTTTATTTTTTAATCTTCTTCTCGTAAGATTAAAATATATTGTAGAGCATCTTCTCTGAAGGCAAGGAGAAAGAACTGGATGGTGCAAAACTTTTCTACTGCTCTGGGTGTCGTTTGCTGGGGAATTATTTGGATCCAATCTCATTATAACGGTGGCAGAATTTACAATGAGTGGCAATTTGCTAGTGGAACTGAAAAGTGAACTCCCCCAGGCACGTCTGCATACGTCTTTGTCGACGGGGCTTCCTTTTATGCCCAGAAGAATATTTGGTTTTGATAATAGTTTTGATCGTAGACTCCGGTTAATAAAATAATAATAATAATAATATTTTCTATTTGTTTATAACTTTTAATTTTTTTCATTAAAAATTAATAAATGCATATAACGAATTATAAAAATGTTCAATAATATTTATTTATACGTTTTTTTGTTTTTAATTGTATATTTTATTGTATTAATTATACATCTGATAATTTTAAATGAAAAATATTAAAAATGAAATATTATTTTTATTAAATAAAATTTATAATTGAGATATTTTCAGGTCAAATTTTCGAGTTTTTGTCCTTTTATCCGCCACCTTTTTCATTCTGAAGACATTATAGTTATGTTTAAAAAACAAAAGAAATGATTCTTCTGACGCGCTCCCCCAGGCCAACATTTACCGGAAAAAAGAGTTTTCAAAACGTAAAACTGCCATTGCAAGGCCGTCCCCCACTACTCGGCACTTTCAGGCCACTTTCCAAGCTTTTAACTGCCAGAAAGGCGTGCGTGACTGCCAGAGCAGAGGTCCCATTTTTTGATAGGCACCACAACCCTTTCCCCCAAACCCCCCAAAAAACTAAATCTCAAATAAATGAAGGTAAAATGAAAAGGAGCTGACCGGACTTTCTTGATCGGAATAGTTATTACGAGGGAAACACAGTCGGAATTTATCCTTTCTAAAACTTTGTTTTTAATCCTTAATCGTAGGTTCTTTTTATGGGAAAGAGAGTTGAATTTATAGGATAGGGTGTATAGTACAAGCTTATAAATTAATGGGTCTCTGTGATAAACCAAAGCAATATTCATTTACTACTTGTAATTTCAAGATAATTTTGTCTTGGTGGGTCCTAAGATTTTATTTTATTTTATTTTATTTTATTGTTTTGAGAAGCAACAAAAATAGGACGTACTTTTTAATAAGCAGCGAATCAAATACTTCACGTCAAGACATGAAATTAGCAGGATTTTTCACTTCTAACTAGAAGGATTCAAAGAGCACCGCCGACACCGAAGCCATGGTTTTGACAGGCACTGGCAAGCCTATTGTCTATCCGACCCCGAACTATTATTCCCATTTAATTTGACCTCGGCAAATGATAAAACAAAACGCCAATATTTTTGTTCAAGTGTCAAATTGATCGATGGATTGATCTCCCAATTTCAGAAAATTACATACATCCGCGTGTGAAATATGGAAAGATAAATATGTTAAGTCAAACTGATTCATGCAACTAGAAACGACGTACATTCTGTTGACCATAACACTTCCTCGTTATGTTTATGACATTAAGGAAGCTCATAGAATTTTATGAAACTTTTATTATTGTAGATAGAGTTTAAAATAAATAAATAAATAACTAATTCATTTTGATTCAAATAATTATCAAATTACAAAAAAAAAAAAAATTCGTTTTAACAAATGTTTACAAAAGCACAGAGTATATTGGAATTATTAACCATTTGTTAAAATAAAAAACCAGCCACATAACAAGCGGATAACAAAGTTAAGTCCATTTGTTTGTTACACCGAGTAATTGAGCTAATTATCTGCAAATAAAAATAATTTACAAGCTCTTCGTCAAACCTAGTCATTAACTTCAAATGAACCAATTGTTGGTTCATCTGCAACTCTCTCCTCGGGACGACAGCCAGACAGCAGACATGAGAGGAGGAGTGTGTAGTAGCATTAATAGCAGTGGGGATGGTGGGGCTGAAGCCTGAACTGAATCCACCCAGGGCTGGGCTGAAGGCTGCCGAATTAGACAATTGCTTGAATTTGTAGCTTAGCGCAAAGGTTTAATCAGTTTACCTGCCACAATTATTTTATTACACAGCAGGGGGGACTTTGTGCCCGGTAGCAGACAGAATTGATGGGTCTCATGTGAAAAAGAATTTTTTTTTTGGTTTTTTATGAAAAAATACGAGGGGTAACAAAATTTAAAAGTGTACATGTATATGTATAATAAATATTATATAATATATAAAATTAATGATGGTATATTATCGATAGTTATTACATATATATTTCTTATTTTTTAACTTAAAAAAACTATTTTTTTGAACGTGAAACCTACTGTTCAGTCTGTGTTCCGTGCATCCATTCTGGGCTACCAAACATTTTGGTCGATAAAATTCAAATTTGTATTGTAAGAAAGAGAGTGAAACGCAGACCACATCGCACGTCCTAGTCACCTCCTCGATATACCCAAAACGAAGTTCAAAACTTCAAATTCGTACAAAGCTCTTTCTTCTTCATCTTCTTCTACTTCGTCTCTTGCACACACTTACCCACAAGAAGGCACAATCTTCTCAACTCCTCGTTGCATTTATCTTTCAAAATTTTGTTGAACTCTACCAAACACCTGAGCTGAACTGAACTGAACTAATCATGCCTCTCCAAACAACTACGATACTGCTTCCTCTGATTTTCTTTCTTAGCATTAATCTACGATTGTGTTTCTCCGTCAGCACTGATGGCCTCGCTCTCTTGGCTCTTAAAGCCGCAATCGCGGCTGATCCGACCTACGCTCTTAAATCCTGGTCGGAATCTGACCCCACGCCATGCCACTGGCATGGAGTTTCATGCGCTGATCGACGAGTCACCTCTTTGTCTCTCCCAAATAAGAGTCTTACCGGTTACATTCCCTCTGAGCTCGGCCTCCTCGACTCCCTGACGAGGCTATCTCTCTCCGGAAACAACTTCTCCAAGCCCATTCCTTCCCATCTCTTCAATGCCACCAACCTACGCTTTCTCGATTTGTCTCGTAACTCTCTTTCCGGACCAATACCATCCAAGATCGAATCTTTGCAATCCTTGACTCACTTGGATTTGTCTTCAAATTGTCTCAATGGTTCACTCCCTGAATTTCTCACCCACCTCAAGAGCCTCTCCGGAACTCTCAATCTGTCTCACAATGCATTTTCCGGAGAGATTCCAGAGTCCTACGGGCAGTTTTCTGTGATGGTGAGTTTGGATTTGAAGCACAACAATCTCAGTGGCAAGGTGCCTTTAGTGGGGTCGCTGGTCAACCAGGGGCCGACAGCATTTGCAGGAAACCCCAGCCTTTGTGGGTTTCCACTGCAGACTCCATGCCCAGAAGCTGTTAACGTCACCAGCAGCGAAAATCCAGATAATCCACAAAGTCCTAAAGATCCTAACCCAATTTTTATTACCAGACAGGCAGAGAAGGACAAGTCCAAAAAAGGGTCGGTCACCGTTCCCTTGATTTCGGGCATCTCGGCGGTTGTCAGTGCCGTCTCGGTCTCGGTCTTGATTGTTCGGAGAAAATGGAGGAAGTCTGAGAAGGGCAAGTTGGGAAAAGAAGAGAGGATAGGAGGCATCGACAACAGTACGGACATTAACGATGAGGGGCAAAGTGGTAAGTTCGTTGTCATCGATGAAGGGTTTAATTTGGATTTGGAGGATTTGTTGAGGGCATCGGCCTACGTGATCGGAAAAGGCAGAAGTGGCATTGTGTACAAGGTGGTGGTGGGCGGAAGGGGCTCTGGTGCGCTGCTGCCTACGGTTGTTGCCGTGAGAAGGCTTAACGAGAGTGATGCCACGTGGCGATTCAAGGAGTTCGAGTCGGAGGTGGAGGGAATTGGAAAGGTCCGCCACCCCAACATCGTGCAGTTAAGAGCATATTATTATGCTAATGATGAAAAGTTATTGGTCTCTGATTTTATGCGCAACGGGAGCTTATACTCAGCGCAGCATGGTAACACAGCCCTCCTCCCTTTTCTTTTACGTTTACCACTGATTGTTTTTTTACACTAAGGTATTTGGTAAATGACAAGTGATAAAATTGGCATTTGACAAAGTAGGTGGTGGGTCTATATTATTATTGAATGAGGTTTGATTCTTAGTCTGATTGTTTATAATGACACTCTGACTTCAATTTGATAGGGAGAAGTTGTCAGGCGAGAAATGCCATTCCAAAATTTCTTTGATGACAATTTGAGTTGGTATTTCAAGTGGGCGTGTAAATATATTCTCAGGTTTATATTATAACTATCCTTTAGTACCTTCCGGACATTAAAATGGGTTCCCAACTTCAATTTGTCTCGTTAATTTTTAGTTTTTAATTTTTTAACCAAAGTTTCTCGTTAATCTTACTGTTGACAACTGACTGAACTGGTAGCACTTCCACCGGTTAAGAGTAACGGAGGTCCCTTGGGGACTTCCTATTATTTTTCTCCAGATCCAAGGAAAAAAGAAATGTGACTTTAATTACCAGCTTTTCCTTTCAGTTTTCAACTAAAGGTGGGAGTGCGCGTACTATAAAATATTGTTTGTTCCTTTCTTTCAGCTTGATGCTGTTTTGTCTTCATTGACCTCGAATTAACTCCTGTCCTGATACTTCTTTGGCATTTTCTTTGTTTTCTTCTCCATGGAGATTTATGGTATTGTCCTGTCTAATATCTTCGTGGACAAGCATTAAAGTTGGTTCTAGAACTTGTACTCCAAAGTTATGGCCCTCTCCAATCAATAGATACGGTACCTAAAATTTTGAGATGGTCCCCGGATGGGCAAATGCCAAATGCAGGTTTTCCATGATGTTTATGATCCAATTTTTCATGTATTCAAAATTGAAACACTGGATAGAATGGTGTTCTTTTTCTTTCGCTTATTTTGTGCGTGGAGGTGGGGGTGAGGCTATGGGACAAAACTGGGAAAAATAGTCGACAAAACTAGTTCAAATAGTTGGTCTTCTTGTTATGATTTAAACTACAAAAATTCATTGTAGATGCTCTCTAGACTACGAAATACCAAAGTTCTTATGCTTCTAGAGATTTCCTGGAATTCCCGGGGATATATAGAACTAATCTACGGCTATACACTGCAGCAATCCTGCTGTATGAACTGTGACTTAATTTTGCATTTCAGTTGTTGAAATTATTCCTGTAGTTGCTGCCATGCATGCAACAAGGATTTGATGTTTGCTGTTTCCCTTAGAAATTTAATGGCGGCTATATATGCATCTAACGATGCCAGAGGCCTTGTTTCTTATGTGTACAATGTCCAATTTGTTTCAGGAGGACCTTCCACTTCGTTGCCATCACTCTCTTGGTCAGCAAGGTTGAAAATTGCTCAAGGGTCTGCAAGGGGTTTAATGTACATACACGAGTCCGGTCCTCGTAAGTATGTGCACGGTAACTTAAAATCAACAAAAATCCTTCTTGACGATGAGCTTCAGCCTTACATCTCTGGCTTTGGGCTCACCCGTCTTCTTTCAAGCACTTCTAAATTCACAACTTCAGCATCCAGGAAGCAGTGTTCAAACCAAACCATTGTAACCTCTACAATGGGCTTCAAAATTTCAGCTACTTCCAACATTTATTTGGCGCCGGAGGCTCGAGTTTCAGGCAGCAAGTTCACTCAAAAGTGTGATGTGTACTCGTTTGGAATCATATTAATGGAGCTTTTAACCGGCCGGCTACCCGACGCAGGACCAGAAAATGATGGCAAAGCATTAGAGAGCCTTGTGAGGAAGGTGTTTCGAGATGAACGGCCGTTGTCAGATATCATAGACCCTGCATTATTGACTGAGGTATATGCAAAGAAACAAGTCATTGCACTGTTTCACATTGCACTGAGTTGCACTGAACTAGACCCGGAGTTGCGCCCCCGGATGAGAACGGTTTGCGATGGTCTCGATCGCATCAAATTGCAATGAGGGAGGGAGATCCTTGTAAAGTTAATTTGTCCCTAGTTGCAGGCTTCTAACCCAGCTCGAGGTTGGCATTTTTGCGCGCTCCAGAAATCAATGGGGGATGGTTTTTGCCTTGAATCAAGTGTCCCCTAAATGGAGGTTAATGTATTGTCTTATGACGCTGATTCTTCCGTTAATGCATCTTTGTATGTTCTTCATCGGCTATCTTTTAATATGATCACGTCAATTGTCAATTGTACGGATCTCGTAGTCCCCATGCTGCCAACAGCATTGCAAGGAGTAATGATATGGTTCTGTGTCGATGACTAAGGCCTAACCCTTACAGCGTCGTGGTGTTGTACGAAATCTAGTCCTGGGCCATAGTTATCTAACCTGATTCCAAAAGTGAACCTGGTTGATTGGTTGGAGCACTCGGTGAGTGGACCAGTTTTGAATGGACCCTGTCCAAATCTGCCAGATTTTCCAGATTTTCACTAACTGGGTGAAACCTTAATCCAAGGACTGGGGACGTTAATGCGGGCTCGCTATTTTTAGAATTTTATTAAAAAAGTATTTTATAAAATTTTGTAATAAATGTTTGTCATATTAGCATATAACATTCAATTTATATTACTTTATGCCAATTTTTTTAATCTTTATAAACTTATGTATTTAATAAAAATTTGGGTCAATAATTGGATCAGGTCTCAAAAAATATAGTTGAGCGTTTAACCAAATATAAGAAGCTTTTTTTTTTTTTTTTTGGGTCATCATGAAAATGAGGGGTAGGTTGGAAACATGGCATGCAATGCGACGTTTCATTCTGAGGTAACGTAAGAAGAGTTCGGCCGAACATGCGCATTTTGGGTTACATAAAGGACCATTTAGCCGAAAAACCCAAGGTCCAGTTATTATTTCAGCATTCCGTATTGGCAGGAGAGCACAAAAGGCGATGACACGGCACAAGTCTTGAAATCCAAGCTTAACTTGCCCAAGATATGATTTCTAGGAGTGTGATAAATGTGTAGATGACCCGGGGAATGAATTCCCTGACAAAATACTAAATCATTGGCCCACTTAGATGCCATTCCTTTATTCATATTGTCGTGTGGACTGTGAATGTTCAGCTGTTCGCATAACAATTGTTGTCTATTTCACTTTTTTTTTCTTTCTTTTTTTTGGCACATTGGTCATCCCTGTGCATCCCGTCCATTCGTCCAATGATAAATTAACGGTCCTAGAACAATTGAATAATATAAGAAAGATCAGGGGAGCTTTAGAAGGCTGTAGCCAATGAGATCTATTGAAAGATTGGCAGTTGAAAGACGGCAAAACAGTTTGTAAACGTAAAAACAAATGAGTGCTCCTCATCTCTAACAACAAATTATTTTATAATCAAAATGGCAAGAAGCTCTTCATCTTTAACCTAAATGAAAAAACCTTCGTCCGGTGCGATGCATCGACTTGTAAGTGATCACCAAAATTAGGATTCATGGTTGGGAGCAATTATATATGGTGTTTACTGGTTTCAGCTCATCTTCTCACTTTTAACAATGTTGTTGGCTATGTTTTGAAGGACGAGGTTTCGTGGGCAAGAGTTAGAAAAGAGACAGAGATGAGCCGACACATGGGGTTCTTACATATTATAGAGTTGACAATGTCAATTTACTCGTAACTCTTTTTTTTTTTTTTTTAACTCCTTTTCTCAGACATTGCGTGTATCAAAAGAACATTAACTGACCTTCGAGCAGCAGTTATGAACGGGGAAGGGAAATTTAAACACAATCTAAAAATTGATTTTTACAATTACTCATCTCACACCCCTCTCTTAGACGACATTAATGTATACATAGTTATGCCCTCTATCTTGTGGTGAAAGATCCCGAAAAATTATTCATGGAGGGTCCAGTAATATTGGGCTCCAAGAATCATTTCCACAAATCCGATTTTAGCCGAACTTATGCCGTGGCGAGCTCGTGGGGCTAGGTTTGAAGATATGATTGGGCTAAGACGCCTGGGTTTAACCAATTGTTGCGATGTAGGAATAAATATGTTCTATTAATGTTAGTAAAAAAAAGAGGAAAAACAATGAATGAGAGGGGGGGGGGGGGGGAGCACGCGACCGTTAAAAAAAAGAAAAGGGTGAAAAGTTTATTGTGATAGTAATACACACATCAATACAAGGATATTCAATTGATAATAGTATTAATTTTAAAAACAGCAAGTTTAATAATCTTAATAATGAAATATTATCTATTATATGAGGAAAGAAATTTAATAATTTTTTAAATTAACAAATTTGACTTCTAATCTTAGTTTTAAAATTTTAGGGAGATTTGTAATTTAATTCTCCTAAAAATTTAAATTAATCTGCATATTTTAAATAACTACTCAAATTTTGTATGTTTTAACTTTTTTAAACTCTATTTTTTAAACAAAAAATTAAGTAACTTGTTATTTAAAATGTGTAAATTACATAAAAATTAAAAATTTATATAATGACATGATTCATTTAAGTTATTACTTAAATTAAATTTTTTTTATTTAAATATGACTTTTCTATTTATTCTTGAATTTTAAATTACTTGTCACTTATATTACAAAAATTAAGTAAACAAAAAATCTTAAATTGAATTTATTTAAATAGTTACTAAAATAAAATATTTCTTTATTTAAATTTGATTTACTTTTACTTTTTTCAAAATTCTAAGTGACTTATTACTTGAATCACATAAATTTTATAAAAAATTTTAAAATTTAAATAACATTAAAATTCATTTAAATAGTCACTTAAATAAAATATTTCTTATTTAAATGCAATCTATTTTACTTTTCTTTAAATCAATAAACTTATTACTTAAAATTACACAGACTATGTTAAAAAAAAAAACTAAATTTATATAACATTAAAATTTATTTAAATGTTTATTTAACAAAAACTATGACAAAAAGAGTATTTATAAAAATTATGTACTATAAATTGTCATAAAAACTAAAATTTCAAACCTTAATATTTAAAGTTATGTATTAAGAAAAATTATTAAAGAAATTCCTAATAATCTTATGGATGATGATTTGAAAAATAAATTATTTAGATTTGATCATATATATATATAATTCTCACTTTATATTGAAAAATAGAAAGAAAAGAGCAAAAATCAAGAATCTAGGCTAATTATCAAAAAGAAAAATAAATCAAAGATGAGAAGAAATGTTGAACTATATATATATATATGTGTGTGCGCGCGCGCGCGCATTTGTATTAGTTGATAAATATTGCTAAAAAATTAATCAAAATTTGCTAATTTGGAAATTAATTAGTTGTGTTATTGGATAGGATTTGCAATCATTTGCACAAGTAATTAACACAATCATTGTTCTCTCCCTCGTAATTCATTTATTTTATCGTCCATATCAAGACATCTTATCATGAGTCACACAACTGATGTACACAGGGGGAATAAAAAACACAGTGGTAGCTAAAAAGAGAAGGATTCATTAAATGAGAAAATGAAAATAAGTATTTAAAAAAATACTACAATTCCTATTTACACGTCACACCCACAGACGCACCGTTCAATGGATGGTAAAACATAATGGCTATGTTTGTACACATTTTGTGCTAATCTTTCACTTTCCTTTTTTATGGATACCCTCTTGCTTTTCTTACATTTATTTTTTCCATTGGTTTAATGGTGGTTTAATATGGAAAATTAATTTTAATTTTTCATTTTTTCACTTTTCATCAAGAAAAATAATTAAAGTTTTTTATTTTTTTTTCACAAAGAAGAAAAAAAAGTCCCAAGAAATCTTCTCTCTCTTTCGTAACCTCGTAGAAAGATTCTAGCAAAGAAATTTATTGCCCATATTTATTCGCCCTTGCCCTCCCTCTCATTGTAGTCAGAGGCCCACCATTATTTAAATTCCTATCATCCCATGGTATTTTTTATGACATTATTTTTAATACTTTATACTGTAAAATCTATAAATAAAAAAAAAGGAAAAATCCTGAGAAAGACTATTAAAAATAATCTAAACTTACTTCCGAATAGTCTCAAATTATGAATAATCCCAAACAAAAATGAAAAATATCATATGCAAATATGTTCTATCCCTGTTATCTTCACAAAGTTATTAAAAAAAGAACACAAAAACAAAATATAAGAGATAGGGAGCACGTGACCATAAAAAAAATAACTTAAAAGATTATTAAGAGAATATTGTCGATCATTGGAAGGATATTTAATTAATAATATTATTATTTTAAAAAATAATAATTTTAACAATCTTAATAAAGACACATTATCTACTACATAAGGGAATAAATTTAATAATTTGGACTCCTAATCTTAGTTTTAAAATTTTAAGTTTCCTATTTAAGGGGATTTCTAATTTGATTCCCCTAAAAAAATTTCAATTAACTTATACATTTTAAATAATGTCATAAATTATGTGTTTTATTTTTTAAAATATTAAATAATTTGTTATCTAAAATGTATAAATTATATAAAATTTTAAATTTAAATAATAATACGATTCATTTCAACTATTAGACATTTTCATTTAAATATGATAATTTTTTATTTATTCTTGAATTTTAAGTTGCTCACTGCTTACATTACAAAAATTAGGTAAAAAAAAATTTAAATTTAAATGAAATTAAAATCTATTTAAACAATCAAATATGACATTATTTTTTTTATTTAAATTTAATTTATTTTTATTTATTTTTGAGTAACTTATTACTTAAATCTTATGAATTTCATAAAATATTTAAATTTAAATAACATTAAAATTTATTTAAATAATTACTCAAATTATATATAAATCTAATATATTTTAATTTTAAAAAAATTTGAGAAACTTATTGTTTAAATTATATAAATTTCATAAAAAAAATTTAATTTACGTAACATTAAAATTTTTTAAATAGTTATTCGACAAAAAGAGTAATCATCTTTGACAAAAAGAGTATTTTATGAATATTACATGTTATAAACTACCACAAAGAATGGAGTCTCAGGTTACTTAATATTGTATCTCAAAAATTTTTGTGGCCATTCAAAACTTAATTAGAAATAAATTAAAGCTAATGAAGGAAAATTGTTAAAAAATTCCTAATAATCTTATTGATGATAATTAAAGTTTAAAAATTATATCAAATTGAAACCGATACAATGAATGACTATAATATTGAATTAGAATTAAAAAAATGTTGAAATTAATTTAAATTTATTACAAATTAAAAATTAATATTTAAATAAAAATTATATATAATAAATATAGATAATTACAGTGAATTAGTATTTAAATAAAAATTAAATTAGTAAAATAAAATTTAATATAATTTTGATATTATATAAAATTAAATAATTTTATCATATAAGTAATAAATAAATAAATAAAATTTTCTATATTATTCACATATTTTTTTATGAAATTAATAAAATAAAGTATTAGGGTGGTCTTTAACAACACCACGTGATTGCAATGTGAAAAATAATTTTTAAATCCCCCAGCTGCATGATTGCAGTGAGCACATCTCCCATATAAGTACATAGGAGTAGGTGTCCACATACCTCATGCCTCAGCACAAATATCCAAGAGTGGGCACATCTATCAACAGGACTCATGGCTGCCACAATTTATTTGACCTTTCTAATTCTTCTTTTCCTCCTGCCATTTTTCCTGCTGGTCCTCCTCAAAAGGGATAAGAACCCCAAAAAACTTCCACCAGGGTCTCTAGGTTTACCTGTCATTGGCCAAACACTTGCTATCCAGCGTGCCATGCACAGGAACACTGCCGAAGAATGGCTCAAAAAAAGAACGGAAAAATATGGACCTATCTCAAAAATGAGCTTTGGTGGGCACAAAACCGTGTTCATTCAAGGCCAGGCCGCAAATAAGTTCATCTACACCGGTGACACCCAATTACTTTCTAACCAGTATCCAGAATCATTTAAAAGGATTCTTGGAGATAAAAATATCTTGGAGTTGATTGGTCACGAGCACAAGCGTGTGAGGGGAGCATTTTCGTCATTTTTAAAGCCTGAAGTGCTAAAGCAATATGTGGGCAAGATGGATGAAGAGTCTAGACGTCATTTTGGGTTGCACTGGCATGGCAACCAAAAGGTTTCGGTAAGTCTTTAATTGTTTCTAGTAATTACTAATCCGTTGTTACACTTTATATATGTTTATAATTTATTAATATTATGCCAAGAATTTTAGCTTGTAGATTTTTTATTTTCTATATTCATTCAATTAAAAAAAATTATTTTTTGTGACCAAGAAATTATTTGACATATTTAATTTTTTATTGAAAGAATAAAAGAAGAATAAGTTCGAACTCAATCATAGATGTGCCATGCACATTCACACCTTTTTTTATATGCTTTTCCTAAAATTGAACAAAATGATTTTATTAGACTAGTTCTCTAGTTTTGATTATATGTTTATGTTAATAAAGACCAACTAATAATTATATTTATAAGATACTGGTTGAAATTTAAATTATATATTTTTTTAAAAATTATCAGCTATAATTTTCAAATCATTAAACTATTATTGCACACTAATCATAGACTAATGTTTGAGAGGTTGCCTCAATAGTTAAAGACTTAATTGAATTTATAAATTATATGCCTCATACTTGAATTAATTAAATAGAATGTAAAAATTCGTGAGACAAAACAAGGCTATCCCATTTCTATTAAAAAAAAAAAAACTCATATTGTCTATTCCCCACTCCTTTTTATTCTTTTTTTTTTTTTTGTTGAATTGTATGACATGCATGAAATAGCTGTCAGGTTCACAAATCTCAAAGTCTCGTTCATCGGGAATTTTTTTTCCATTGTTTGTTTTTTTTTTTTTCAAATCTTATATCACGCATACTTTGAATGTAGGTTTTGCCATCGATGAAGGTTCTTACCTTCAACATTATGTCCTCGCTTATTGTTGGAATCGAACAAGGAGCAAGAAGGGAAACACTGGCAAACCTTGTGTACCAACTTTTGGATGGGACCGTATCAATACCAATCAACTTGCCCTTCACTCGCTTCAACCGTAGTGTCAAAGCAAGGGCAAAAATTAGAACCATGCTCTTGGATCTTATGAGTGAGAAAAGCGTAGCACTAAAGCAGCACAATGCTTTTCCTCAGAAGGACCTGATCACTAGCTTCCTGAGTCTCCAGAATGACGACAATTCTGCCTTATCTGACGAGGAAATCGTCGATAATGTCATCACAATATTGATCGGAGGACATGATACTTCGTCCGCCCTCCTCACTCTCATGATTAGAATGTTAGCCACCGAACCAACCATTTATGGTGGTGTCGTTCAAGGTATGTACGGAAAAATAATAGTAACGCGATGTCTTTTATATTATAAATTAAGGGTTTAAGGAGATTTCTAACTTTACAACACTTACATAGATTATAGACTTTTTTTTTTTTCTTCCTCAATGGTCATCACTACTTGCGATTGCAGAACAAGAGGAAATAGCTAAGAGTAAGGCCTCAGGTGAACTCTTGACGTGGGATGATCTTGCAAAGATGAAATATACATGGGGTGTGGCTATGGAGATTCTAAGGATCTATCCTCCTTCTTTCTTTAACTTTAGAAGGGTGGTTCAAGATTTTGAGTATGAAGGATACCATATCCCAAAAGGCTGGCAGGTGAGAAAATCTCTTACGTTTTTTTTTTTTTTCCACATTTGCAACATCTTTTGAAATTTCAAAAGCAGGTAGCCAATTGAGTACAATCCAACGCTAAACAAATAGGATCGTAAGATATTTTTAGTGAGTATATAAATCCCGCTCCCATTGCACTAGCCTTCCACAGCCGTAATAAGTACATGTTAACTTATCGCCTAATAAGCTATAGAACATTATTAAGGAAATTAATAGTTCTATTGTTCCTTGTTCTCTAACTGGCATGACAATTATCATGTAAAAGCGTTCTGGTTTTCGAAACTTTTTGCACCGTAAAATTGGGAAGGAATTAAATATACACAAATTTGTCCCCAACTGTAATTATCATTTGTCAACCTATATAAAAGTTAAAAATCATCGGTTTCATTCTATGTTAGTATATGTAAAGTAGGATTAAAAATTTCAACATTATAATCCTAGTATTTCTCTAAACTGTGTTTTGACTTGTGCACTAGATCATGATTTCTTCAACCTCGACGCACATGGATGCCAACAATTTTCCGGATCCAACAAAGGTGGATCCCAGGCGACTAGAGAAGACATCGCCCCCACCATACACATTGGTGCCATTTGGGGCAGGACGACGAATGTGCCCAGGCAATGAATTTACAAGAATTGAGACCCTGGTCGTAATGCATTACCTGGCAACCCACTTTACCTGGAAGCCGTGTAGCACTGACCTTTCTTTCGCTAGAGAGCCAATGCCAAATTTCCACAAGGGACTGGAGATCCAAATTGACCCAAAGAAGGTCCCTCCTCCTGTAATACACTGAACTATTAATTTGTATGTGTAACTGAAGCCATATGGCCAAGTAGAAACATCCACTCCTTTGTCCCTTTATAGTCAAATAACTGAACGGTGTAGTTCAGTCAGTAAAAATAAAATGTGGGCGTCAACTTTCTTGCCTGGGTAAAATTTCTTGTGTAGTTTCGATGACTTATGATTAATCCTCCTTTTAAGCACGTTTATAATGAAGAGAAGGATTACTGCTCGTTAGGTAAATTTTGATATAATAGAAGGTTATATGTTCGTATTACGAAAATAACTCGTTTACAAAAATAAGAGTAAAGGCAAAATATTGCGTACATGACCAATACCAATATAAAACGTCTCGGACACCCAATTTGCCTAATTATCCATATCCGCACAAATTTTATAGATCTAACGAAGGGGAAAACTCGGCTTGTAATGACATCAAAATTCTCTTGCAGATTTAAACACACATATATGAAAATTTAAAAAAAAAAAAAAAGAAAAATTCTTAGAAAAAAAAGTCCGAAAGTTCTAAACAAACAAAAAAAACCCAAAAAAAATTCCAAAAAAAATTCGAAAATTATAATGATAACGTCTACTGTATTTGTCTTTGTCTTTATATTATGAAATATATTAAGAAAATTCATCAAGAAGTTACCATCCGAGTAGTCATGCTGTTGGGCTCCTAGTCCTTAAAATGATAACGTCTACTACATGCCTATTTGTCTTTACTTCTTCTTGCTGCTGCGGCTTAATTATCCACGTACATTTCTTCCTGTTGGTGCTGAACACACAACAATCAAACAAGCTTCGAATTCTACCGAGTTAGTCATACCTATGAAATTGGAACTAGACTTTTCAAACATACACTCAAAGAGAAAGGTCGATTAGTATTAATTGTCCGCTGAAGTTGTTGACCCAAATGATTAATCAAAAATCACGTATAATTGATTAATAAAGGTATGTGTTCAACCTAAACAAATTTTGGGACGAATGACTTATATTCACTCAATAAAGATCCTTCGATAAATTGGGTTAATAGTTTTTGCAGTGCATTAAACTATTTAATATATAGGCACACACGTACACAAAGAATGATATTAAATATTAAAATGAGAGGATTTCTAATCTGGCTCTCCCTGAAAATGTTAAATTAATTCATACATTTTAAATAATTATTCAAATTGAGTGTACTTTTTTAATTATTTTTTCTTGGAACTTGTTATTTAAATTATATAAGTTTGATAAAATAAACTCAATATTTGAATAATAATAATATGATTCATTTAAATAATTACTCAAATAAAATATTTTTTTATTTAAGTATAACTTTATTTATTTATTTTAAAATTTTGAGTAACTTGTTAATTAAATTGAAAAACTTATATAAAAGACTTTAAATTTGAATAACATTAAGATTATTTAATTAGTTAAGCAAATCAGACTTTTCTATTCAAATATGAATTTTTTTATTTTTTTAAATTTTAAGTAACTTATAACTTAAATTACATATATTATATAAAAAATTAAAAATTTGAATAGTATTATGATTCGTTTACATGGTTACTCAATAAAATATTTTATAGATAAATCAAAACCTTTTTTTAAAATTTGAAAAAATTATTACTTAAATGACATTAATTTTTTTAAAAATTAAATTTGAATAATGCTAAAATTCGTTTAAATAATTACTCTACAAAAAGAGCAACGACATCAAAAAGGTAAATTCGATTGTCGAGAAAAGTTATGTGTTTGTTGACTTCATTAAAATATAAATAAGAATTTGATTCTTTTTTATTTACCTACATATCTCGTAGTCTTACTCAAAAAAGATTAAAAAAAAAAAAGTCTATTATACTTACAGTTTTTAAGAATAAAATTAACAAGCGCCCCCCCCCCCCCCCCCCCCAACCAAAGTCTAGGTCTCAAGTATCTGGCAGAAGCGTTCTCGCCCTGATCTAGTTTCTATATCCGGTTGAATCCAGGGAGACTCGTGAGAGTGCGAACAGATGAAAACCAAAAAACAAAGAAAAGCCAAATCCACCCGAAGGCCAATGTTTCTGTATAATTAACCGTCCCTATTCCTCCTACTCTTCGACACCTTTTCATTGTATGGATAACTGATTTTGAGTCATGATCTCCTTTCCATGTCCGGTGGAATCAAATGAGAGGGAAAAAATGGCTAAACCCACCCAACAATACTCTTCTGCACTTGAATTTCTCACTTCTCGCAACTCTCCAGGTCCAAACTTGAAGCTGTTAACCATCTTGCTATCTCGTCTCCTACTTGACTCCACTGTGTTCTACAATGCTCACCTAGCCATAACCTGTAGAGAAGTGACGGAGGCTGTGGTTTCCTGCAAAGATTACTTCCGTATCGGAGGTTCTGCTGCTGCTCCCAGTGCCGTGTGCTGTGGACAGTTCACAGCACTTGGCCGCAATGCCAGAAGTCCGGCAGAGATCAGATGATTCTGCACTGCTTCACGAGTTTCGCTGTCACTGAACTAGACATTATTCTGGCCCAGCTGTCGAATTGACCACAAAAATGCAATACTCGTGGCGTCAAGTGCGGCTATATATGTTGCTCTCTCTTCCCCATGTTTGCCTTAATGTTTCTTTCTTCTTTCCCTATGCTGAAATATTTTTCATTTTTTCTTTTTAAGATGATAAAGCCGAGGATGGTCAACAGACGATGGTGATGTTGTTGTGGAAGACTAAGCCCAGATGAAGAGTTTGAGTCTAGATTTCTGCTAAAGAATAAAAAAACAAAAACAGTGTGTAGGTGGATTATGTCCTGTTAATATATTTTCCCTAGATTTTTGCTGCTTTCTCCCACTCTCTCTGTTTTTCTTTTTCTTTCTCTTTTTTGTTTTCCTTCAGCAGCTGTGTGGAAGTACTGTTGGCTAAGGCACGCGTGAGGTGCTCTTTGTTGATACTTTCTGGAACGTTAATATATATTAAGACCGGCTTAATTACTGTTGGTTGGTTGGCTATCATGTTAATTCTTAGTATAACTGTCCGGCTTCCTGTCGACTCTCATTTTGTGATGCTTCCGGAAGGAAGATCTTTACTAGGGCAACAGCCACAACCAAAGCAGCAAACCTTCACCTTCAAATAATTTGAATTTATAAACGCCATGCTTCAGGATTCAACGAAAAACAAAAAAAAGTAGAAATTGTAAGCCAGATTCTGATTTCTAGTCTTTGTTCGAGAGTAACGAAAATTGAAAGGAACACAATGTTAGTGATTTGGATTGTCATGTACAATGTATGTTTTGTGTTCATGTACCGATGCACGTTTTATCGCTTGTCTCTTAAATTGATGTTTGCTCATATTTTTTTAGATCAATTGTTGGGTTTTATGAAGGTTGGAATGAGTTATTATAAATCCAATGTTCTCCCAAAGATGAAGAAGGTTATCGCGAAGGACAGCTCCATAAAGGCCACTGCTGCTGAAGCTTGCAAATTTCTTTGATGTCACTAAGGTCCCTTACACATCGATCTCCCTATTGGATGTTTGTCTATGTATACGACAAACACTACTTGTCATATTTATTTATTTACTTATTTTTTAAGTATAATTCATTTATAATTTTATACTATATAAATTTATTTTATTAGTTTTTTATTTTAAATAGATTTCATTTATTAAGTAGTATAAAATTATAAGTGAGTTATATTTACAAGAAAAGAAATAAAAACATCACCACTCTCTCTCTTGACCATCCCCAGCTTCACCACCTTTGAAAAAAAAAATAAAAAGAAAAAGCAAAGAAAAAAGAAACAGTGAGGAAGGCAAAAATAGGGAAGAGAGAGCAACAATATATATACCAGCACTTGAAGCCACACATGAGCATTGCATCTTTGGGGTCAATTTAACAGCTTGGCCGTAATAATGTCAAGTTCAGTGGCAGTGAAACTCACAGGGCAGTTGCAGAATCATCTGATCTCTGCCGGGTCCTTGGCACTGGGGCCAAGTGATGTGAGCAGCACAACCTTCGTTACGGAAGTAATCTTCGCAGGATGCCACAGCCCCCGTCACTTCCGTACAGGTTATGGAGCAGTGAGCATTATAGAAAACTGCGGAGGAAAATTGGGAGACGTGAGGTGAAACATTTAATTAAGGAGTATATAGACAAATATATAGATATATAATTACAATGTAATTTTTTATAATTTTAATTAAATTTTATAAAATATATTTTTTTATAATTTTAGTATAATTTTATACACTATATATATTT
The DNA here is from genome assembly GCA_037897445.1 of Ceriops zippeliana. Classification (NCBI taxonomy): domain Eukaryota; kingdom Viridiplantae; phylum Streptophyta; class Magnoliopsida; order Malpighiales; family Rhizophoraceae; genus Ceriops; species Ceriops zippeliana. Next base: position 6,401,517 of record JBAPLH010000014.1, on the reverse strand, counting down.
TAAAATTTTTTAATAAGAGTCCGATCATATTATACTTATTGTAATTGAGAGAATTTTTCATTAATACGACTTTTACCTTTTGTTTTTTAAAATTCAATCGTTGTTATTGATTTCTTATTGTTAATTGCACTTTTTCGCTGTGTCAGATTGGTATCTGAGCTACGCAATTTCTTACGAAGATGTCAGTCAATCAAGGTGTTAATGGCAGTTGTATTCTTGATGGTGTTTAGGATGTGGGAGTCCAAAGGACCGATCAATGAGTTCTTAAGGTAGAGTTTAATACTTTAAATTAAAAAGTCTAATGTTTAGAACAGTGTTTTGAAAATTTGATTGAAAGTTTTGACTCAATGAATATTAGCGGTAATAAGCTTAGGGTAAGAGATAGGTATGTTAATCTAATTAACATACTCAGAGTTGTTAATAGGATTGCGCAGATCTCAAACAATGAATTAGCTGAGAAGGATGAATTTATGTATAAAACAAGACAAACACAAAAATGAGGTGGTGATGTAAAATATCGCAAGAACTATTGTAAGTATGATCAAAAGGATAAATATAATAAGGAAGAGAATGGTAAAGTGGAACTAGCTTATGTGATTAGGTGGATGATGTTAACACCAAAACAAGAGGCAAATACCCAATAATACCAATTGTTCCGTACTAGGTGCACGATTAGAGGAAAGGTGTTTGACTTGATTGTAGACAGTGGAAGTTGTGAAAACATCATCGGAAGAGAAGTTGTTAAATAGTTACAGTTGTCTGTCAAAAAACATTCATACTCATATACTATTTGGTAGATAAGACAGTCGAGAAAATTGAGGTGAATGAGAGGTGCAAGGTGTTATTTTCTATAAGGAGGTATTAAGATGAAATCTTATGTGATATTATTGACATGGATGCATGTCATCTGTTATTTGGGAAACCTTGGTAGTTCGATGTGAATGCCTAACATGTAGGTAAAGAAAATGTTTATAAGTTAGAAAAGGAGGGTGTGAAGTATACCTTGTTACTTTTGAAGTTAGAGGGTCGCTTTAGGGTCCGCAAGATAAAGGGACGCTCTTTCTTGACTATTGTCCAGTTAGAAAAGGAGATAGTTAAGGATTTGAAAGAGTTAAAGGTGGCTAATGCGCTCATTGTCAAGAATATGATAATTAGAGATGAAGATGTGAGTGAAGAGGTCCCTGAAACGGTTAAGGGAGTATTGGAAGAGTATAGAGATGTGGTTCCTGATAACCTATCTAAAGGATTACCACCCCTAAGGGATATTTAACATCAAATAGACTTGGTACATGGAGCAAATCTTCCAAATTTACCACACTATAAGATGAGTCCTAAGGAAATTAAGGTCCTGCAAGAGAAGGTCCAAAAGTTGTTAGAAAAGGGGTTCATTCGAGACAGCATAAGTTCTTGTGTTGTACTAGTTTTTGACACCTAAAAATATGGTAGAACAGTGTCAAACTATCACTGAAGAGGTAAAAAGGAAAATTGAGAGGGCAAATGCGAAATACAGAGCAGCTACTGATAGATACAGGAAGGAGAAACTGTTTGAAGTTGGTGATCAGGTGATAGTATACTTGAAGAAGTAACGCTTTCCTATAGATGATACGCCTTTATATACTAAAGAGAACTTAGGGTCGAGTTTTTCTCTAGTAGGAGAGAATGATGTAGACTAGATAGTCGAAGAATACATGGACAAGCAAAAAAAGAGATAAGAAGTTGCGATGGGCTTATTCGTAATTTTAATTAAATTTTATGAAACATGTTTTTTCGTAATTTTAGTACAATTTTATGTACTATATATATTTTAGAATTTCTTAGTAAGAGGCAGAACGTATTATACTTATCCTAATTGAGAGAATTTTTTTCTAAGGTGTTTTATATTTTTTGTTCTTTTAAATTCAATTGTTATAATTGATTTTTTAATATTGATTACGCTTTCTCACTGCATCAAGAAAAATGACTTAACAGGGTAACTAGATCATGATGGCAAGAACATTGCTGTTGATTACTTGAGATCTAGATTTGAAACTTGAAATTTTGGAACTAAGATTAGAGTCCAAATCGTGAATTTGCAAAATTATTAAATTTCTCTCCTCCTATAATGGATAATTTTCATTACTAAGTTTGTTAAACCTACTATTTTCAAAAGCAATCTTGTTCTCAATTGAATGTCCGTCCGGTGATGGGTAGTTTTCTCTTAATAATAGACATCCACCGGGGTGGAAATAGCTACTCCACTGGAACCACTGGTGCAAATTGGGTAAAGGTTATGTTTTCATTTCGATTTTTGTCTACGTGCCCACGTCGCGATGTTGCGCATTGGTCATCCATGTGCATCTTGTCCATTCATCCAATAATAAATTAACGATCTTCGAACAATTGAATAATATAAGAAAGATTAGGAGAGCTTTAGCCAAATAGATCTATTGAAAATTTGGCAGTTGAAAGATGGCAAAACAGTTTGTAAACGTAAAAACAAATGAGTGCTCTTCATCTCTAACAACAAATTATTTTATAATCAAAATGGCACGAAGCTCTTCATCTTTAACCTAAATGAAAAAATCTTCGTCCGGTCTGATTCATCGACCTGTTTTAAACACAAATTTCTGGTTTTCTTAAAATAAGCGAAGTGATGATAAAAGGACTTGGGCGTAATTTTTATCTGTCAAAACAAAAAAATGTGTTGCCAGCACTTTGCCCCGGGAGGCTACAAGATAGCTGACGTTGGACGCAATCCGACTGAGTTGATAAGTGGAGTGGCCACAGAGAAGGCAGTTCTGCAGTTTCCGACAAAAACTTACCATAAAATTATATTGCAGCAGCCCTGCCCGAAACTTTACCTATCTACATCCTCCGACTAGGATTTAGGAGATCTGAGAATTGGGATATAAATATTATATGCAAGAGACGTAAGTGTTCCTAGCAACTTTTTCCCGCAACCAGAACAGAAAATGCATAGAGCGATGCATGCCTGTGTTGTGTATCTGTGTCAGGTAACCTTTGTGTGCAACATAAAAACGACGCAGCAGCATCATCCCTTCAGATCATTTTTAGGGTTGCCCAACCTGTATAGAAATTTTATGACTTCACCGTCTTATCAATCTCTCATGCTAATTAAACTGTTTGTATATCCAACACGCCACTTTGTTGTGTATTTGAAATTGTTATGGTGGTTTAGGAATCTATGTTATGAGTACAATACAATTTTATTAATATTTAATTAATTATAAAATTTACGTTTTACAAAAATACACCATTATTTAAACATATATTTTAGAAATATAATATTTTAATACAATAAAAGATTATAAGAAATGCATCATAATTTAACAAAATTTTTAAAATAACAAATTTCATTGTTATATAAAATAATTGCAATTTAACCACCTAAAATAATTTTTTTGGTATTATTTTTTATTTTATTAAAAATAAATATTTTAAAAATACAATTATCAAACAATCATTTATATTTACTACTAATATCAAGTTTTGCAATCATTAATTTGTCAACTACTACATTAACAAAATTCAAGTGTAATCCTAAACCAACCCGATGCCAAGCACTAATGGATAGCACTGATCCACCAAATCTTTATAAAGTTAAACAAGAACCTACATGGCCCTTTTCATAGATGATTGGGCCACTGGTGAAGGAAACCATATTTCATGCCAAGCAAGCAGGAGACTTAAGCGCTGTACTTTGCCATAACAGAAAGCAAGTAGGGGACTTGATCGAGAGAGTGAAGAGCCATTGTTATTTTCTTATGTAGGCGAGATCCGATTGCATGTAATTAACCGTGTAATTTAATCCTCAACTGGAGGAGATCCACCGTTAACCCAAGGAGCCATAGAAGGCTATATACTATTGCAGTAGCGCAAATAGGGAAATTTTTTGGTTTGCGTTTACTGGGGCAGGTTCCAACCAGAGTAGAATGGGCCACCATTTATTCTAGTTCATGGAACATAACAACGATCCATATCCTTCAGTTGTCTTGCGTTGCCATAGTATGGGTCGTGTAGGAAGCGTTTTTTCGTGCATCTTCATTGGTATAATCATGTTGATTCATTCATATCTTGTAATGTAGCACTAATTGTTAATTGTAAGTGATCACCAACATTAGGATTCATCGTTGGGAGCAATCATATGTGGTGTTTACTGGTTTCAGTTCATCTTCTCATTTTAACAATGTTGTTGGTTATGTTTTGAAGGATGCGGTTTCGTGGGCAAGAGTTAGGACAGGGACAAAGATGATCTGACATATGGGTTCTACATATTATAGCGTTGACATGTCAATTTAATCGTACTTTTTTTTTTAGCTGCTTTTCTCAGACATTGCATGTGGAAATGATATATCAAAAGAACATGACAAGGCCACCACGTCTTCCTTGCCCCCATAATTGACCTTCGAGAAGTTTTCAATGGTTGGAATGGGGAAAGAAAATTTTAAACACAATCTCAAATTTAATTCCATAAAACCATTTATAATTACGCCTCCCTTAGATGACATCAATGTATACGTAGTTGCACCATACATGTTGTGTAGAAAGCTCCCGAAAATTTATTTATGGAGGGTCCAGTAATATTCCAAATTGAGCCGAATTTATGCCTTGACGGGCTGGTGCAGCTAAGTTTGAAGATATGCCTGGGTTAACCGATTGTTGAGGTGTGGGAATAAATATAGCTTCGCTGATCGATTCTTTTGTGTGTTTTTTTTTTTTTTTTTTTTTTTTTTTTGTGGGTGCTAGTGATTGATTCTCGCTTGATGTAACTTTGCCAATGACGTTTATCTGCAGGCCGTTTATATTTTGATAATGGGCCCTTGACCAAACTGCATATCATATCAATCGTCACAGAAACTTAAGGTCCGCCAGTGCCAGCCCACCATCTGCAGCCATACGTCTTTCAATAAGCATGTCTATATTACAATCAAAAGTCTCTGCTGAAGAAATCTGGTAGAATAGAAAAGAAAGTAATTCTCCAAAATGAGGAAGCCCACGAATAAGGAGAGACTAAAGTATTGGTGTTGGGTGGATAAAATGGCAGGACAAGTGATAAGAGAGCAATGTTATTCCTCTCCATAACGGGTCACATTGGAGGACTGCCTACAACGTTATTCGAAGAGTCAAGGAAAAATTACAGTTGCTGGGTCGAAAACATCGGAGCGTTAGAAGTCAGAAATGTTAGCAGAGTCGTTCCGTCCAGTTGTCCATGTCCAGTCAGGATTAATGGCTTCAAAATGACAAAGCGTAAAAAAGTTGGATAGTTTAAAGGAAGAACGCGTTACAAATCAAAATATGAATTATTGGTAGGCTTAATTGATTGCTCATGTTTAATGTACTCTTTTTAATTGATTCCTTCATTTTTCTATATGTTCAAAAAAAGAAAAAAGAAAAAAGCCAATGTGATTATTATAATCTCCTACTTAAAACACAAACCGTCTCTCTTGCTCTATTTTCATCTCATGTCTTCTTTCTTTGTGTCTTAGAGTCTAGTCTACACAAACACAACAAAAGACTGTTGTACTTGAGACACATCAGGCCAGAGTAAAACCGGAGAGGACCACCAGCTCCTAATGGTAGTTAAGAAAATGTTTGTTTGTTTTCTTTAACTAAATTTTAGCTGCAATTAATTTGACTCAACTTCTCTTGGCCCACCATTTGACCCAACCAAAAAATCACAAAAAAAAAAAAAAAGAAAAAAGCTATAAGACGATGGGAGCACTTGAATATAACAAAATGTTATTGGTGACTTTCAAATTTCACAAGTAATCTTTTTTCCTAATAAGATATTTGAATATACTTACATTTTTTATTTGTTATGGGCATCATCATATCAAATTGATACGTGTCATGTACAAACACCAATTATTTATAACTATCAATTACAAATAATAGATTTTTATAATTATAATTAAAAATTATTATAAATAAATATTTATTTGATAACTAAATCTTCTAACTCGGTAAGATCACCCTAGGCGTTGCTTTAGTTTAGAGAGAGGGAGAGCAGCGAATGCTATCTCACGCGTACTTGCGTCCCTCCACACAAATACTACCTACTTTAATGGGGCCCTGAATGTGAAAAGCATCGTCCTGCATCTCTCACCAACATGCTCGGTTTTTAATTGCCCTTTTTCTGATTTTTTTTTTTTTTAAAAAAGAAAAATCTTGTCGTCACACACTGTCACGGAGATTAGGCACAAAGGCTGGGGACCACGGGAACATGGGGAGGATGACGAGCTACTTAGGATCTTAATACTTGCTTTAGGTTAGATTCCATAACAGTTTAAGCAAAAAAGTAAACAAATGGGATTGCCCTATGGCTCCGTTAAGTATTATTAACCTCTCGCATTTTTTTAATATATATATATATATATATAAAATTAGATGCAAGATATGAGATGCAACAATAATATTGCACAAATAAAATAATGATCAAAATAATAGTGATGGTAATAATATAAAGATATGATTTGATTCTGATTACGAAATTAAATCATAAAAAATATTTGTATTTGAAAAAAAAAAACAGAGAGAGAATTTGTTCCTCATTCGTAGCAAATCATCTTTTATTCCTTATTGGGAAGAATCATTTTGTTCAAAATTTTATGCTTAACTCAAGTGGGAATAAATTGTTGCTCTTTTTAGGGATTGAAAAAAAAAAAAAGAAAAACAAAACAAAATTCTTTTTTTTATTTATTTTTGGGTCGGGGGGGGGGGGGTCATAGCATAACAAAGAAAATGGGAAGAGTGCAATGTAATATGGTAAATTCGTAACTTCATAATTAGATGGCAACTTGGTAAATAAGGGTAAAGGAAATGGCAGAAACGGAAGAAAAAGACGGCGCTCGCGGTGGAAGGTGGCGTGCCTTTTTCCCTGCTCAATCGTCTCTTCATCCCAAGAGGGAACGTGAAAAGGACGTATAGGAACCGGATGCGGCTCATCGCCCAGGGCATTGAATTGATGAATCCGATGCCCACGGTGACGTCAATCAAGCCGTTCAACTGTCCAATTCCACCTTGTATGATTAAATAATTAATTAATATTAATATTAAACAATTATTTAAATATTTTCATATAATTATTATATATCTCAATAAACATGACTGTACAATGGTACGTTTGTCCTTCTTGACCATTTTCTTCCTCCCGGTTTGGCTGCCCTGGTTGTCTATCTAACGTATTACATAGGCCGACACCGTAGTATCTATAATATTTTAATTCTTAATTATTGTTTATAATTATTTAATATATAATTATAATTAATAGTAAAAAAATTAAAATATGCCCCCTCAAGGATCAGTCTGAACTTCTTCTTCTTTTTTTTTTTTGGTTTAACGAAATTATTTTTTGAGTAGCAAGTTTTCTCTGAGAAAAAAAATTAGATCAAGATATTAATAAATAATTCAAAAAAGCAACAACTAGCTTCTTTTTTTTTTTTTTTGGGTCTTTTGTTTTTTTTTTCTTCCCTTAGAAAAAAATACCATTCAAAAACAACGATAATGCCTTGGATGCCTTATCCTAAAGAGTGTACGCAATTCCCAAGAATTGACGCCGTCGTCATTATTCCTCTCTCACACCCTACTCAAATTTGAGATAATGGCACTTTTTGGTTTAATTTCATTCTATTTTTTTTGCCGAAATTATTATCTATTTTGTTTTTCATTCGTTCATTGAAAAAAAAAACAAAGTTTCATGCACAGAAGAAACAAAACTATTTGCCGTGTTGGGGTTGTATTTGTTATTGATTAGCCTACCCTATTTGCTTACATTTGCCTTCGTGCTTATGCCGTCAATCGGTTGGGTTGAAATTTTCAATCCAAATCGTTCATTGAAATGCTATCTAACATACACACCATTAACTCGAAATATAAATTTTGTTTGTTTATAGGGTGATGACGCCAACAATGTAACAACTTTGCATTTTGAGATTGCAAAATATGTAGTACATACCTCAACTTCCGCATGTAATTAATGATATCATTCATTTCAATATTAAAATGTTACATTAACAGGAGTTTTTTGAATAAATCTTTAAAAAAAATTATCACCCCATATTATTATTATTATTGTTATTAATTATAAATAATATAATAAACAATTCAACTGCATGGTCATTTCTCATATATATATATATATATAGAAAGAGAGAGATAGAGAGGGATCATTTGATTTATAATTATAATTAATAATAAAATTATAAATATTTATTAAATAGTAAAGAGAAAAGTAGAAATCAAATGTAAAGTAGATTTCTTTCAAATCGATTCGTACGTCAAACGCAGCCCTTGGGGTTAAGGATCGAATAGTCTAAAAAACTTGATTCCAAGTCACTATCCACCTCGGTAGATTCCTACATGATGATAAGGAATATTGCGGCGGCTTCCATATCTTTCGTATGCTATTCGTAATTTGCAAGAGAACCTTAGTATTTAAAAATAAATTTTAATATAATTGAATATAATGTTGAACTTTTTTAGAATTTCTCTTTATGAAATTCTTATTTCATATATTGCAGGATCTTTCTTTATGCGAATACTAGCAATAAAACTGTATTGAAATCAACATACCGTTGTCCATTATGCTGATGTCCCGCAGTGGAGATGGGAAGCCTCTTCTGTTTCGTTTCTAAATGTTTCTCTCTTTTCTCCTACTCTTTCCCCTTTCTTTTCTTTACGTTTTCTCTCTCTGATGGTTAAGCACTCGGAAAGGTCTGTAATAGCATATATATATATATATACACGTCTTCCTTTCCTGTAACCGTTACCTTAAATAGGAAGATCCTCTCTTTCTGTAATAATTATCTTAAATGAGAAGATACTCCTTTTCCTGTAACGGTTATTTTTAATAGGGGAAGATATATATACACATATTCCTTTCCTGTAACGTTTATTCTTAATAGGGAGAGTGGAGGGATTTTAAACCCGATGACCCAAATTACCGTTATGCCTAACTGACCATCATATTAGGCCTTTTATTTTGAGTCATACTTTAAATGACATGGACCACTCATGTTAATTAATTTAACAATCTCCCACTTGGTCCATGTCATGACTCGATGAAACAATAATAATTAAGTGCGCACAATTCTTAAAGATCATCAAATCACAACACTTAATTGAATTAAAATGATTGGATCATGGCGGTCACACATCTTATAGCGACATAATTCCTTCCATGCATCACATGATCATCATAATTCATAATAACTTTACTGAGGAACATTGATACTTTAAACTGTCATTCTCATATATGCCATTAATTATCTCACATCATAATTGTATACATCTAAATAGAGATAACAGAGTATAAGCAAAACCATAACTTTAATTGAATTCACGAGTGTCACAATGATATAAGCATGCTAAATATTGGCTTTCAAGTGTATGAGGACCTGTCCATAATGCCCATCCGATCAACATGTCCAGTAAATGTTTTCGGTGGCAAACTTTTAGTTAACGGGTCCGCTACCATCAACTCAGTGCCAATATGCTCAATGGACACTCTTTGGTTTTGCACTTCTTCTTTAACAGATAGGTATTTCAAATCCATATGTTTCGCACCTTTAGAATACCTATCATTCTTAGAGAATAAGACTGCTGCGAAATTGTCACAAAAAATTCTTAACGGCTTTTCTATACTGTCGACCAAACCAAGCCTTAAGATAAAATTCCGCAACCATAATGCATGAATAGTAGCCTCAAAGCATGCTACAAATTCAGCCTCCATAGTGGAAGTAGCAATGACAGACTGCTTCCCGCTTTTCCAGGAAACTGCTCCTCCAGCCAGGAGAAACATGTAACCAAATGTAGATTTCCTCGAGTCTACACATCCAGCATAATCTGAATCCAAGTAGCCTACTACTTCAAGATGACTTGATCTTTTATAAGTAAGCATGTAATCTTTGGTGCCTTGTAAGTACCTAAGTACTTTCTTTCCGGCTTTCCAATGATCTATTCCAGGATTACTTTGATATCGGCCTAACATTCCAACTGCGAAACTGATGTCTGGCCGAGTACATATTTGCGTATACATCAGGCTTCCAACCAGTGATGCATAGGGAACTGATTCCATCACTTTCCGTTCCAAATCATTCTTTGGACATTGTAATTCACTGAACTTGTCCCCTTTCTGAATTGGAACTATTCCTGTTGAGCAATTTTCCATTCTAAATCTCTCTAATACTTTATTGATATAGCCTTTCTGAGACAATCCTAACAATCCTTGTGATCTATCACGGAATATTTCTATTCCTATCACATAGGATGCCTCATTCATATCTTTCATTTCAAAAGTTTCAGAGAGAAATTTCTTCACATTATGTAACAAACCTATGTCATTAGCGGCCAAAAGAATGTCATCGACATATAGGACTAATATAATGAACTTGCTTGCCCACTGACTGACCTTCATATAGATACACCAATCAACGGTGTTTTCTACAAAACCGTATGACGTAATGGTATTATTGAACTTAATATACCATTGTCGGGAAGCTTGTTTCAGTCCATATATCGATTTCTTTAATTTACACACCAAATTTTCTTGCCCCGTAGTGATGAAACCTTTAGGTTGGTCCATATACACTTCCTCTTCCAAGTCACCATTCAGAAAGGCGGTCTTTACATCCATTTGGTGGAGCTCTAGATCATTATGAGCCACCAATGCCATAATAATTCTTAAAGAGTCTTTCTTAGAAACTGGAGAGAAAGTCTCCTTATAGTCAACACCATCCCTTTGAGTGAAACCTTTGGCTACAAGTCTGGCCTTACACCTTTCGATGTTACCGTTCGAGTTTCGCTTGGTCTTGAAGACCCACTTACAGCCAACTCGTTTTGATCCTTCAGGTAACTCTACTAGCTCCTAGACTTGGTTTACATCCATCGATTTCATCTCTTCTTTCATGGCATTGAACCACCTTTCAGAATCATTACATTCCATGGCTTGTTTAAATGAGACTGGATCTTTATCAATGCTCAATTCCGATTCATGCTCAAGTGAGTAAACCACATAATCATTTGAAACTGCTGGCCTTTTCTGTCTTGTAGACCTCTGTAATGTCATTTCTTGTGGTATCACTTGTTCATTTGTAAATTGAATATTGTCACTTGGTTCATCTCTTATGTGTTCACTTTGCGTGTTTCGAGTATCAATTTGTTGTCCTTGCATGTCATGTGACTGTGATGCAACATAAGGAATAACAATTTGAGTAGAAACACTGGGTGTGGGAATACCGACATGAGTAGGAGTACTCACTGTGGACCATTCATTTTGTGATTCTTTAATATCCACTTTTCGTGATTCCCCACTCCCACTGAACTGACCATTTTCAATGAACCGAGCATTACCAGACTCAACTATTCTAGTACTATGGTTAGGGCAGTAAAACCTATACCCTTTGGACTTTTCAGGATAGCCAATGAAGTAACCACTAATGGTTCTTGCATCAAGCTTTCCTTCATGTGGATTGTATATCCTTACTTCTACTGGACAACCCCAAACATGAATGTGTCTCAAACTGGGCTTCCTTCCTGTCCATAACTCGTAAGGAGTTTTAGGGACAGCCTTACTAGGAACTCTATTCAGCAGATATGCAGCAGTTCTTAATGCATGCATCCACAAGGATAAGGGTACAGTACTGTAATTCAACATACTCCTAACCATATCCATAAGTGTGCGATTCCGCCTTTCCGCTACACCATTCTGTTGTGGTGTACCAGGCATTGTATACTGTGCACATATGCCTCGACTCTCAAGAAGTTTTGCAAATGGACCAGGACATTGTCCACTTTCATTGAATTTTCCATAATATTCACCACCCCTATCTGACTTAATCACTTTTACTTTTCTATCTAACTGCCTTTCAACTTCATTAATAAACACCTCTAGGATGTTTACTGACTGAGACTTTTCATGCAGTAGATACAAGTAACAATATCGTGAGTAGTCATCTATAAAGGTGATGAAATATTTCTCACCACCCCATGTTGGGATATCAAACGGGCCACAAACATCAGTGTGTATCAATTCTAAAGGCTCATTACTTCTTATGGCTGGGTTCTTTGATGTATGTTTTGTTTGTTTCCCTTTTATACAATCAACACATATATCCCAATCAGTAAAATCCAATTGAAGCAGGACATCACCTTTCATCAACCTCAATATCCTTTCTTTGGATATATGACCCAATCTTTGATGCCATAAGAAAGCAGAACTTTCATCATGCATATTACATTTATTACCTATACCATGCTCAACAAGAAATATGGAATCAGCATACATAGCATCAAGATTCAAACGGTACAAATCATCAATCAAAGTACCAGATCCATAATAGTACGAATGTCTATACAATGAAAATGCACCATTTCCAATCTTGAGGTTAAATCCTTCTTTATCCAACTTTGCAACAGAAACTAAATTTCTAGCACATTCAGGAACATAGAGACACTTTTCTAGATCCAGATGACACTTGGTGTCCAAGATCAATCTGTACGTCCCAATCCCTTCTATTCGTGCCTTCATTCTGTTTCCCATATAGAGGAACTTCTCAGTTCCTGTTATGGGCTGGATTGAAAGGAATCCCTGCATAATATGTGACACATGAATAGTAGCTCCAGAATCTAACCACAAAGTATTATTGGGCACTTCAATTATGTTTGATTCAAAACATACTGATATACAGTACGTACCTTTCTTTTCGAACCAAGCCTTTCTTTTTAGGCAATCATTTTTGAAGTGACCCATCTTTTTGCAAAAGAATCATTTCTGATCCTTCTGGATCTGACCTCCAGTGACTTTCATAGAGGCTTTGTCCTTCTTCTTACCTTTCTTATGTGGTTTAAACCTGCTACCACTAGCATCCTTATGAACGATGAGATGAATGGAGTAATCCTTCATCTTCTTTAATCTCCCTTCCTCCTGAACTAACATGGCCTTAATTTCTTGAAAGTTCCATTTCTCTTTAATAGTGTTATAATTCACTTGGAACTGGCCAAATTCAGGAGGCAGTGAGTTTATGATGAATTGAACCAGAAATGATTCACTCACATCCATGCCCATTGTTTTCAACCTTGCTGCTAGATTAGCCATACTGGTCACATGATCATGAATGGGCTGTGACCAATCAAATTTCTTGGTCGTCAGCTCACTCATTAGGGTTCCTACGATGGATTTATCAGTTATATCTGACTGAGAGTATTCCTTAATTCTCATTAGAAATTCCCTCGCATTTTCTGTCTTAGGCATCGATGGCTTGACGTTTTCAGCTATCGTCATTCGCATCAAATTCAAACTCAGCCTATTGGACCGTACCCAAGCCTCATAAAAAGACTTATCAGATTCTGTACTAGTCCCTGTAATGACTGCAGGCTTTTCATCCGAAATGACTGCTAAGTCCAGGTCCAATACACCCAAATGAAACTGAATATGCTCAGACCATTCAGCATAGTTCAGCCTATTGAATTTGACCATCGAATTGCCTAAGGCGAATACATTGGTGGAAGCTACAAATATAATCCAAATTTATACGTTAATACTTTGAGTAAACTCTAATGGATTCAGATACATTACAAACTTTAATTATGTATTTAAGTTCACCTTTGGGTGATCCTCAAATACATAACTCTAATCAATAATGATGCTAATTTAAATAAACTTTAATAGATCAATTAATCATACTAAAATTAACATGAATGTTATCTTTGGATATACAATCACGTTTACTTAGTATATTAATTAATCCCTTTTAGTGTCATTAATTATAAGTAATGATCCATCTTTGGATGATCTCCTAACTTTATAATTAATAACCACAATTGTTCATTTCAAAACATTTTATTAGCATCCAAAATGAACAACTAAAATTCACAGTCAGCTGTTCAAATCCATTCAAAGCCAGGCCACTTTGGTTACTAACAAGCTTTTAATATTTGACTCATTAACGTGAATTTAATAATCTTCAATTACGAAGATTAAATTATCTTTTATGTGGGAGTTTTTTTTTTTTATGGTATTCATTCGGACCCGAGTACCACCATACTGCAGGTGGGACCCGCGTACCAGGCAACCAAAATATTTGTTTTGTCCCGCGTTGTAATTATTGATTACACGCAAAGGAAAAACAAAATACAACCTAATAAAATAAAATACTACCCGAGCACCACCATACTGCAGGTGGGACCCGCGTACCAGGCAACCAAAATATTTGTTTTGTCCCGCGTTGTAATTATTGATTACACGCAAAGGAAAAACAAAATACAACCTAATAAAATAAAATACTACCTGAGCACCACCATACTGTAGGTGGGACCCGCGTACCAGGCAACCAAAATATTTGTTTTGTCCCGCGTTGTAATTATTGATTACATGCAAAGGAAAAACAAAATACAACCTAATAAAATAAAATACTACCCGGCACAAAGAGATAAAGAAAACCAAATTGCAATATTCGCAGATCCGCTCTGATACCAATTGTTGAACTTTTCTAGAATTTCTCTTTATGAAATTCTTATTTCATATATTGCAGGATCTTTCTTTATGCGAATACTAGCAATAAAACTGTAATTGAAATCAACATACCGTTGTCCATTATGCTGATGTCCCGCAGTGGAGATGGGAATCCTCTTCTATTTCGTTCCTGAATGCTTCTCTCTTTTTTCCTACTCTTTCCCCTTTCTTTTCTTTACGTTTTCTCTCTCTGATGGTTAAGCACTTGGAAAGGTCTGTAATAGCATATATATATATATATATATATATATATATATATATATATATATACACGTCTTCCTTTCCTGTAACCGTTACCTTAAATAGGAAGATCCTCTCTTTCTGTAATAATTATCTTAAATGAGAAGATACTCCTTTTTCTGTAACGGTTATTCTTAATAGGGGAAAATATATATACACATATTCTTTTCCTGTAACGTTTAAGAGTGGAGGAATTTTAAATTCGATGACCCAAATTACCGTTATACCTAACCGACTATCATATTAGGCCTTTTATTTTGAGTCATACTTTAAATGACATGGACCACTCATGTTAATTAATTTAACATATAATACATACGTAAATATCTATATATCTACATAATGTTAGCCTTTTTGTATAATTTGTTACATATAGCAATTTACTAAAAATACATCAAATTAAATCACTTAAATTAAACAAATAAAATTCATCCAATTATGACAAGATATTATACTAATTAATAAAAGTATATATACTTGTAAAATCATTATGATAATTAAATTATAAGAAAATATTATATTAATTAATAAAAATATGCGTGCTGACGGTAATAATATTAAATCGTAAGATGCGGTTCTCCTCTATTTTACGGGACAACGAGTAGAGGGCAACAAATAATTAAAAAAAAAAAAAACACACACACACACACTGGTTTTGTGGAGGCCGCGAGCTGATTAAAGCCACGGGAGGAAAACTTGCAAAGAGGGATAAGTGAGGATTTAGATGTAATTTATTTTTTAATTTATGTAATTGAACATTTTTTAAGTTAAAATCTATTTATTAGTAGCATGATGTGTTTATAATTTTAAATTTAATGTTTTAAAAGTTTTTTTATATATATTTTGCATGATTTTGTAATTTATACATGAGATTGAGAAAAAAATTGTATGAATTTAATTAATAATAATATAAACTGTGCTGCATTGGATTATGAGATTGTAAGATAATTAACATTACATGTGATAATTGAAGAAGAGAGAAGAGTGAGGAACTCTTTTTTTTCTTTTTTAAATTAAAGATTTTCATAAAAATTACAGTAAATTATGATTAATTTAATAAACAAATGAAGAGAGGATTAACTTAGCTTAGATTTTTAGTTGTCATTCCATTCAGTAATTATGAACAAATTCTATGCCTTTTTTAACCTTTAATTGAATTATTTTATTAATTACATAATTTATATTAAATAAAATCTAAATTTTATTGCCAAATGATAGTTAACACCAATATTAATCATTTAACTTTTTTATATATAAAAATATGTTATAAATATATCAATTGCCTCACCTATAAGTCCCGGTTAGGGGTCACTTATTAGTATCATCAACATTTAATTTTTTTTATAAATGATAATTATTAAAATATTATTAAATTTAATAATATTATCAAAAAATCATATTAATAATGAAATAAATTATTTATCTTTTACATATATTTTATTGTATTATTACGTAGCTGAGTTTTGAATGCCTCAAATTCAAGCTAAGAAAAAAAAACAAATTAAATTTTGCGTGACAATGTTTATTGGGTAGCATGATAAATGAAAATTAGTAGTAAAGTAATTTTTTTTACACTTAATTTCATTTATTTGTAAGACTAAATAAAATATAATTAATTTTGTTATTTGTTGTTATTATATGTATTTTCTTGACTTTGTTTTAATGATAAATAAAATCAACTTTGTGATATTGATGTCAACCGCATCACTTAATTCTTATCCTGGAATCCGCCCAAAGAACTTGTACTCGAGTTCAGGCTCTTCCATGGACAATTCCCTCCCCCTAATCCTCACTGAAAATTTTTTGAAGTTAACAAAAAAAAAAAAAAAGTCACAAACAAAGGTGGGGAGACCCAGCCCAGTTGGATTCCCTTCTGTACTTTTGACATTTTGTTGTTGTTTTTTTTTTTTTTTTTGGGGTGGGGGGGGGGAGTTTTGAGGTATACTCTGTACTTTTGACATTGGTTGCATAATCTTGGGGGTGTTGCACCCTAAAAGAAAGAAGGCAATATAAAAATCATTTCGCGTCCTTTTATTTATTTTCAGTTTTGCTCTGTTTCTCTGCCAGCCATCACCAACACATCGCTTTCTCTCTCTCGCTCTCAAATTCATCCCATGAGTCCAAGATCTTCTTGGCTTTCGGTGCTTTGAAAAGCAAATCTGAGGCTCTTATTTGTCCTCTCCGCTGCTTTCACTAAATCACCTTCCTTTTCAACCTTTTGTCAATCTCCGTATGGTTTGAAAGCTTTGGTATTCCGTTTATTTACGGTTTGGACGGACAATCCTCTAGCTGTGCTCTCTGTTTCACTTTTAAGCCATATGTGCTTGTTGACCATTAAAAGGCCTTGAACTTTTTTTTTTTAATTTTTTTATTTTGCTTTTTCTTCCCTTGGTTGGTTGCTTGCTTACTCTTCAAGATCTTATCTTGCTCTGCTTGAAAAATAAGCAAGGAAAAATTTTCTTGAGAAAGTGCTAGCAAAAATATTCTCGGAATTTTCTCCAGGAATATTATTAAGGTTTGTTGAATGGTTCTCTGGTATCAAATCTCTTAAAGTAAAACTACAGTTTTACAGGAGAAACAGTGAGAGGCGGTGTAAAGAACAGAGCTGAGCTGAAACAGAGATGCCCTTGGCCTATAATCATGGATTCAAGTAATTGTCACAATTGTCAACACCAAAACGACCAACCCAGTTCTGGTTTATTGCGGTTTCGCTCGGCTCCAAGCTCACTTTTCCCAAATTTTAACGATAATGGAGTCAGCATTGATTCTGTTCTGAATTTCCAGGAGTTTGACAATAAATCCGCAGTAAGAGGTGGAGAAGCAGCAGCTGCTAATTATGTGAATTCACCACAGAGTTACTCAGCCATGAGTCCGCATTATCCAAGGCAGAATTCAGCTACGAGCTCGTCAGCCATGGAAGGCTCATTCGGTTTGGTCGGTTCAATGGCGGCGAGCAACCCTGAAGATGTGAAGGGGGTTGGCTCAAGTATTGCCAGGCAGAATAGCTCCCATTCTGGACTTTTTGGGAACCTCAACACTCAAAATGGTATTTTTCTTGCTCTCATCTCAGAATGAATTCCATTAAGCAAATTTTTGCTCCTCTCTCCGTATTCTGTTTATACTTGTATGTTTGTAAGTTTTGTGTTGTTTTGTTTAAAAAATTAAAAAAACAAAGTTATGGGATATACTAGAATTGGCTTCATTTTTCCACTCTTTTTTTTTTTTCACTAGAACACTTGGCCCAAGGATCCGAGACTCTAGTAGAATGGAAGCAAAAGCAACGAGAATTTTAAGCTGTTTTTCTATAATTAGCACCAAGGTTGAAATTATGAAAGAATTTCCTATTGATGCAATGATGGGAGTGGAGTTCAATCATGGGTTGAAACATTAGTGATTAACTTTAGTGGTAATGCTGGTAAAGTTTTCAGTTCAAGTACCTTTTTTTTTTGACTTGACTAATGATTGCAAATGTCTTTTTCTTTGAGAAAGGAAGAAAATTTATTCTGGATTTGGCATGGTTTAGATAATTCTTACATTTTAGTGGAGTTAATTCTTACATCATTTCCCTTTCGACATCCATTTGATATGCAACAAAATAGGCATGCTTCGATTTCTTATTCTTTATAACATATAATTTGAGATTCTCTTAAATGGAGAGATACATTTCGAGGAAAGAAGCTTTATAATGATTACAAGATAGAAGAAATCACTGAACATCTCTCAGCGAATTGCAGGCTATGCTGCAATGAAAGTTTTGGGAAACTACGCAGCGAGAACTGGCAGTAATGGAGAAGGAAGTCCAAGATTGAAGAGCCAACTAAGCTTCTCACCAAGAGTGCCTTCTTCCTTGGGCATGTTGTCAAGGATTTCTGAAATCGGGAGTGAAAGCATTGGGGCGAGAAGCCCTGACAGTGGAAGGGCTGGAAACAACAATTGCGATAATCCATTTTATAGCGTCCCCAGATTCCCATATAGTTCTTGGGGTGATTCACATTTTGTAGATGATTTCAGTGGCATGAAAAGGAATCAAAACGGTAGCGGAAAGCCATTTCCAAACTCTCAGGTATTTACTTTGTTTATTGAGAGTAAAGTTCTGCACATTCATTGCGAGTTTAAACAGCTAATCTGTTCAAATTAGACTGGAGAGCCTGGAAATCATATACCATTGTCGACCCACGAGATGAGTTTACCAAAGACTTCGGCAGAGATGTCTGCTGCAGAAAAATTCCTCAATTTCCAAGATTCTGTTCCTTGTAAAATTAGAGCAAAGCGTGGCTGCGCAACTCATCCTCGAAGTATTGCAGAAAGAGTAAGTTTGATCTAGCTATGTCACACTTCATTTACTGGCACAAGTTTAAAACTATTATCTACAGATGAAGCAACGATCATTCTATTATACCTTAGTGACAAGCGATAGCACCTGCTCGCTCAGCCAGAGAATCTTCACAATTTCATCATAGAATATCTTTCTCCAAAATTAGTTGATTTTTGAATTCAAGATCATAGAAAGGCATTAACGTATCATTAACAATTTCAGATGAGAAGAACCCGGATCAGTGAAAGAATGAGGAAACTACAAGAGCTTGTCCCCAACATGGACAAGGTAAAGACCCTGCATAAATATACTAATCTGCAGATTATTTTCCTGAAGAGATTCATGTTTATTCTTCTTCATTCTTCTTGGCAGCAAACAAACACAGTAGACATGTTAGATTTGGCAGTTGAATACATCAAAGACCTTCAGAAGCAATACAAGGTATTGGTGGAGGAGAGAACTAACCAACTCTTGCAATTATTACTTATAAATTTTTCCTCTTCAATTCACAAGTCTATGCTTCTTTTCTTCCTTTTTTCTTTTTTCTTATATTTGGCAGAACCTGAGCGATAAGCGGGCGAACTGCAAGTGTTCGAGTGACCAGAAGCCGGCGCAAAACCAAATCGCTTGACGCGTGCTTATGTACAGGAAATAAAAGGAAAAACCTATGCTTTTGTTTCTCTTCTCTCTGTAATGATCAGTGAGGATCAGGAAGTAGTAATCGTTTTCTCCATATTTACAGTACAGGAGTAATCAAGTTGGCAGAATTTTAGATCCCGAAGCTGAGAAAAGGTTTCAGGTTACAATACAGTACCTTCAATAAAGAGATACGGATGTTTTGTAATGCATAGGTGCTTTTGTTCCCGTAATGTAAAAACTTATACATTTTTTTAACAAAATTTTTTTTTTTTTTTTAATTTGAGTATGGTTAAAGTCGAATGAATTTTCTTTTTTATGATTAATTTTGATAAATAACAGTAAAAAAATTTAAATTCAAATAAATGTAGAGAGAAACGTAACAAATCAGCACTAATCTATTATTTAATATAATACATGCAACTTATAATTAATTCCCGCACTTGTCCAATGGCGGTAGCTGTCTAAAGATAAGCATCTCTAGTCTGTTTAAGTTAAAATACTACAAAATTCTGATTGGGGCCATCTTTCCATGGGCCATCGCCTTGTCATTTGTCTCATTTAAATGAACTTTATCCACTTTCCATGTATATCTATATCCTTCTGTGTGCTGGTTTTGAAATTCCAATGGCAACCACATGGGTCCTACCTATAGAGATATCTAATATTATTTATTTGTGCGATCCACCCCACAGATGCATGTCACTGTTTAAGTAAGGCTCTGTTTAACTGATTTTTGACGTTGGGGTTGGAAAATTCATAATTCTTAAAAATTTTTTTAGTAACACCCGATGATTGATTGTTTGGTAGTAAATTTTAGTGTTTGAAAAAAGAAAATTCTCATAAAATAGAAAGAATCAGAAGGACAAAATCCATACAGTTAAATTCATAATTACTTTATGTCACAAGGAGTATTTTTATTTTAAAAAAAAATTATTAAATTGTGTGTGCTTATTAAATTTCATCACTCTATCAACACATTGTAGTTTTGAAACAAATGGCCATCTATCGTAAATTTTAAATTTTATTAAACATTAATAAATTGTATTTCACTCATTTCTAGAGTTTAACTGTGGCAGTAGTAGTAGAACATTGACTACTTGATTCTTTGGGAACTTACTAAACCGTCAACCATTCAACAGCATGACAGCAAAGCCACTGGTAAGGGTGCACAAGAAATCGTTTAATCCTTAAATGGAAATTGCCAAAATTACCAAAATTCGATTAGTTATAGTTTATAATTTAGGCAAATTGCATTTTAATGATTTATTTGACTGTAATTTTAAAGATTTTAAAATTATCAAAATCATAATATTCAAGTTTTAAATTATATTTTTATAAAAATATGAACTACTTGAAAAAAAAAAACACTTAATTATTTCCATTAAATTTAGAATTTTAAACTATTTAAATTTATTTTTTAGTATAATTAACCTTTTTCCAACGATTTACTCAAAATAAAATTTTATTCATGTTGTTTACGCAATATTTTTACTATCTAAATCTTTGAAAAAAAATATTTTTTCGTATAAACATGATATAAATTAATAAATCAATCAAATTAATAACTTACAATTGCTAACACCGATTCGAGTAGTTTCAATTTTACATATAAATTTAATAATTAAAATATCATTATCACTTACTATTCATTATTGAATATTGTCTCCAAATTTACCAATTTTTTACCACTCATCACAATAATAATAATAATAATTATTATTATTATTAATATTATAAATGGGGGTGTCTCTGTGATCCGATGGGCTGAACTAATTGAAAGTTATTAACGAAGAAAACAAAAAAAGTTATAACGAACGGGCCATCGCCATAACAAACCGTTAATGGGCCCCGCACCGGCCGTTGGTCTCTTCCCTCCCCTCCCCACCCCCTCTCTCTCTCTCTATTTTTTTCTCCTCCGAACACTTTGAGCACTCTGGCAAAAACAAACCTTCCAAAAGGCAGAAGCAGAAATTCACCGCCATCGCCATCCCCAAAAATTTCTCAATCTCATTCTTCTTGGAACTCTAACCCTAAACCTACTTTCCAATTTTCCTTTTCCATTCTTTTTTGGGTCCCCATTGTTTCCTGATGCTAACCCACGTCCCATTTTCCTCTTTAAATCAAAATTTTGTTTCAATGATAAGCCTCTCTCATGCATGACAAGACAACCCGTGACCAACAATCTTAGACCTTGAAGCAATTTCTGTATTTTTTTTCTATGTTAAGATCTGTGGATTTGAAGTGGGGGAATATTTTTGGTGGTGGGATTTCGTTTCTCGGACAGAATGTCGAATTATGTAGATTTCAGCCAAAAGATTGATTATGTTTTCAAGATTGTTTTGATTGGAGATTCAGCCGTGGGGAAATCTCAGCTGCTGGCACGGTTCGCCAGGAATGAATTCAGTGTCGATTCTAAGGCCACCATTGGTGTCGAATTCCAAACCAAAACGCTTTCCGTTGATCACAAGACGGTTAAAGCACAGATTTGGGACACTGCTGGCCAGGAAAGGTTTGCATTTTCACACAAGCTCTCACTCTCTCTCTCTCTATCTCTTTTCTTGTTCTGTCTTTTTATATTTGAATTTTTGTAATATGTAACATGCTCATCAACATTAGATTGGGAAATAACGTTTTAACATACAACAGAATGGCTGGTAATCTGTACTATAATCATTGTTCTTAACTTTTTTAATTTTTTATAACTAACATGATAATGGTATTATGTAGACGCTTCTCATGGGTTAAAAAGTTACATTAGCGAGTCTTACAAGGGGAAAAAATAATGAATAAATAAAAGAGGATGACTTGTGATAACATTCAGGGGATGGCCGTGTTTTTAGCTTGTTACATCAAGTTGCATGAAGAATACATGCTTAAATGATAAAAGAAATGCTTTCTGAGATGGACACAATTTGGCAGAACACGGTATGAATGTTGACATAATGCGGAAAGAATACATGCTTCTATGTTTGGTTGTTTCTATGGGATTTGAAAGAACAGCTATGAACTTGGTTATTATGATGGATCTAACATGCATGCCTAAGTTCATCCAAAAGTCCTTTACATGAATTCAAACCCTTCATTGTAAAGTATCAGGGCTCTCGGACGTTTTACATGATGGTAAAATGATGCGTTGTAATTGGGGGCCTCCATATCTTAACATTTGTTCCTGCTAATAAACAAAGCAAGTAGTTGCTCTCAGTAATTGGTGGGAAAATGAGAATATGGGTGGTTATCCTTTTGTCTTTTTTTACCTTTCTTTTCGGAAATTCTCTGGGAAGGAAAGAAGAGGAATAGCAGGGAAGAGTGTACGATTTCCTTTTGCAGATTTGGACCGAGATAGAATATGAAAGAGAAGTTTATGGAATTAATTTGCTCTATACAGGACAAATGAATCAAAATGCAGAGTACCAATAACCTTTAAATTAATGTTAATATTTGCAGTATCCTGATAGTCTTAGTTTATCATATGATCCAACAGGCACACCTCTTTTTTTTTCCTTCATAACATAATTTAGAGCTTTGTTCTTTGCATTCTGGAACTCGAAGTTGTCACCAAGAAAGTAGTTCCTTTGGTTTCACTAAGTTGTTCTGGCTGTCTCCCAAGTTTAAATCCCCAGCGAGTCCACTTGAAATTTTGCTTAGTGAAGGAAGCTGATCTATTTGGAGGATGGTGGTCTCATCATTCTGATTTCTGTTAAGATCCTTTGCTTTTCTACATGGCATGCATCCTACCATTCGCTTGAATATATGATTCATTTGCACTCGTCTTGTGTGATTGAGATAGAAACATATGATTCAGATGTTGTACGGAATTACAACTGATGCTAAACACTTTTGGTCTTCTTTCTTTGGTCGCCTGGCTTGTCACAAAATAAACCATTATGTGTAATCCAAAACACGATGGATAAGTTTCTTGAAATGTAAGAATTCAGCCATCTCTTTGATTTATTCCTTAGGATCTCCTTCTGTGTTTAGAACCTTCATGCGCCAAATACTTCCTTATTTTTCTGCTATATAGGCCATTTCTGGCTGCCTATCAGAACATCTTGACCAACATTTGCTTTTTATTCTTTTGGCGTCCTAGTATGTATCCTACAATTGTTCAATTTTCTTGATAAAGTCTGTTACCGCGATTGGAAGTAATCATTGAACACTATGTTCATTAAACGTTTGCTTCCTATCATTTTCGCTTAAGCTCTTACAGAGATTTCTTCCACGAGAAATGATAATTAGATGCCTCGTTACACAGCCTATTTTTGCTTTGAAAGCTCTTCTTCTCAAACACAGGATAGGAAAGCGATTGAATAGAATGAGATTTCTGCTATTAGTTTATATCATTGTATCCCCTTGTATGGGACTGCGGTGGTTTTCTTTCGAAGCAGATGTTCGCATTCCAATTTCTGACATATTGTGAAACTCTCTCTTTGTTAATCTGAATAAAAACTGAAGGCCCATTATCCGAACTTTCTGTGACACAAGGAACTAAGGGAAACATTATATCCTCACCGTTCTCAATATTACAATTGAAGATGCAGCAAATGATATTCTTGAAAATTGCGTTTCATTTCCAAAACAGCTCAAGCCGATTGATTTCTTGTTGAGACACTCGAAACTCTTTTTAATAAAATTAGATTTTATATATTTCGGCCATATTTCATTGTTTTGCAACAAAATGAGATCTGCTGAGTGCTAACTCTGGCATCAAGAGGTTGCTAATTATGTGCAACTTCATGTTACTAATCGTTCACTGTTTGGACAAAGTGTTTCTAGTTTTGCTTTCTCATTCCCCACACTTATTTTCTGTTTTCTTTTCTCAGGTACAGGGCAGTGACAAGTGCATACTACCGGGGAGCAGTAGGTGCAATGTTAGTCTATGACATGACTAAGCGTCAGTCATTTGACCACATGGCAAGGTGGCTAGAGGAACTGAGGGGGCATGCGGATAAGAACATCGTCATCATGCTGATTGGCAACAAATGCGACTTGGGGAGTCTTCGAGCAGTGCCTCAAGAAGACGCCCAGGAGTTTGCTCAGAGAGAGAACCTCTTCTTCATGGAGACATCAGCACTTGAGGCCACCAACGTTGAAACTGCATTCTTAACTGTGCTATCAGAGATATACAGGATAATCAGCAAGAAATCTCTTGCTGCAAATAATGAGATGGATGCCAGCGGGAGCTCAGGCCTTCTCAAGGGAACTAGTATCATAGTCCCTGGCCAAGAGCAGAATTCGGGAAACAAAGGTGGCTGCTGCATGTCTTCCTAATTCCAACAAAGAGTCTGTTACTGTTTTTATGGAATGTTGTTTCTTTAGGCTCCATTTTTAAACAAGTTCACATATAATATTTTAGGAATGGAGTATTGATGTTGTTGGATGATAGGACAAAGGAACGTACCAGTTAAAAATGTTGACTTAATATGTATTGATCTTGAGATGATTAGAATGAGGATTACCACAGTTTTATTTGTGATGTGAGCTCCCAAAATTAACATATGCACAAAGGGGTATTTTCTGGAGCATAGGGTTTTCAAGTAACATCTAAACAATTATTTCTCCTACGAAACAAGTCTCTAGCCAGTGGATTACCATCAAACATGTTATTTCATATTTGATCTTTGATATTTTTTATATTTTGATTTGAATAATTTATGAATTCGTATTGAAAGGTTTTTTTTTCTTTTTGTCTTTCTTTCTTTTTGAATCAGATTCCTCTACCTCTCAATATATAGTGCCGCATAATTTTTTTATTCAAATAATCAAATACAATTAAGAACTTTTATTTATTCAAGTTTTCAAAGAAATTTATATATTTTCTCATTTATTTTTGCTATTTTCTTTCCTTTATTTCACAGGTTCTCATTATCCAATTTGATGTTCACTGCCAATAGGGCTTTCTTTTACATAAATGCAAACAAAAAATCATGCCATTAGAACAGTTCAGGAACTATTAGCCGGATTGTTTCCTAACATTCAAATTTCTCGGAAAGCAAACGTTCACACTAGTGGTTTAACTCATGGCTGGCCTTGTACTTCTTACTGGAAACAGAAGTTCGTAGTTAAGAACAGAAGTTCGTAGATAAGATTACGGAATCTCGTTCTTTGATGTAAGAATAAGATAGAACATTGGCACAAACTTGAAAACGATGGAAGACAAAGCAAAACAATAGAGGGGGAAAAATGTTGCTTGCACCTGGATCCTTCTGATGCCGCAATAGCTTCATCAGTTTTGTTCAAGCATCCTCCTCCTCAATAGCCAGAATTTGGAAGTAACAAGAAAACGAACACAGTTCCTTGAACATAAAAGACGTCCACACTTTGACTAACAAAAACTAATGGATGCCTGTGAATTGGTTGGGATTTGAAAGAATTGGTTATGGGATTCTGGTGATCAACCCAGATTCAAAAATCCAAGTGATTGTGAGAGTTTAACTGTGCATAGTACTTACAAAGGAAGGAAACAGGGATGAACGTCAGAAAGCAAAAGAAATTACGCTGCTGCTACGTTTCTGATGCTTGCTGTCCAAATGTGAGATTGATGATACCCGTTCTGTCATCAGATACCTGAAGCAAATCGGAAGCTCCACCGTGCCTTGGCCTAGTAGCAGTACTAAATGAGCTTCTTAACAAGTGAACAAAGGGTGTCTGGTGGTGACCAATGTTTGGTTTCGCAGAATCAAAGCAGGCATGCCAGTTTTGCTATGGCTCTTGAAAATGATAAGAACACAAGAAATCAACCACACGAGGAATAAGAAGAAATAGTATTGGCTGTGAATAATTGTAGCCATTATTCTTGCGCAAACACAAAGATTGCCAAAATCTTGTCTCTTTATAACGTGGTGGATATGGAGAAATAAATATTGACCCTCGACTTCCGAGCATCCTGCTTCCTTCTGCCAGGCAAGCCTCGATACTGCCTACACACGCAACTAGTAATATAATTTTCTTTGTAACAGGTAAGATCATGCACAAAATCGAGAAAGGCCAGCAGAAAAATTCAACCCCACTTTCTTCTTGAACAAATAAAACTATGTTTCACTTTCAACTATGAACCGACCATGTACGTAACATGCATATGAAATAAACGCACGGTCATGAACAAACCACCACAATTGCTAATTACGTAATGCTAAAACTTGGATTATCTTAATGCCCCTCCGCCCACACCCAGAAACGTTTTGCTGTGATTGGCGTGCCTTTTGGGGTAAAAGACAAAAAGAATCCTGCATCCAGTGTCATTTTTCTCTGTGTTATTTGACTTGTAATTGGCCGTGACTTGTTATATCTGCATTGGAACGTGGCTTGCCATTTAGAAAATGGAGGATTTGCCAACTTTGGTATTTTCGTCTTCCCGTGATTCCGCTGTTACATAGCATCATTTTATTGTTTCTCCTCTTGCATCGAGGCAAATTGAAAAAAAAAAAACAAAATGCAAGAAGGAGAAAACCCGAGATTGATTAGGGTTAAAGGAAGAAAATATATATATATAATCTTATCTTTTTCCTTTACTTTTATTTATTATTTTTTAAATTAGAATTGAATGTTGCCTTCTAAAAAAAAAGGTTCCTTCGAACAAAAGTAAAGGTACCAACTAGGCGTTTAGGTTGGATTTAAGTCATTTGATTTCAGATACCGGATAATTTAGATTTCGTATTTTAATGTATTGAAGTTCGAGCTCACTAGATTTTGGGTACATTGAATATTGTGTATGTTTAATTTGAAATAAATCAAAATTTGATACGTTATGTTTCAAATAAATTAATTTTTATATTTTTGATAAATTTTAGTCTCATATTATTCGAATTGCTAATCACTTATATTTTATATATTTTGAATTAATTAAATTTCGAATTATTTCAAGTGTTTTGAATCACTGATCAATGAATTTAGTAAATGTGAATTAAGTTTCGAGTTAAATAAAATTATTCAAATTATGCCAACATTTGCTACTTCTGCCCTATCTATGAGTGAAAATTTCCTCAATAGCCCGGTTAGCTTGATACATGCTGGCGACTTCTTACGGGCCTAAGCTGACGTAGAAATAGAAGCCCAAAAGGTCTATAGGTCGAGAATATTCTTGATGAGAATATATTGGGCCCAAGCCTTTCAATAGAAACCCTTTTTCTTTCTTTTTTTTCTTTTTTTTTTCAATGTGAATAGGTGTACGAAATTGAGAACACAAATTTAACCTTTACAACAAGTAATGGACATCGAAATGGGGATCAACGGATTGCCGCGATTTCCAACTTTGACAAGACTAATTTTAATGATTTTGTTTGATTAGCCGATTTCATACAGCAATTAGAAAATATTACCAACGGAAATGTTTTACAACACCCTAACCCCAGAAAAAAGGGCCTGCAAGAGGGTGCTTCATCCCCCAAAAAAAAAAAAAAAAAAAAAAAAAAAAAAAAAAAAAAAAAAGAAAAAGAAATCAGGTTTGTCTGTTTTATGCAATTCATTCCTCAAAACAATACCGCTGGGCATGGGGGGAAAAGAGAAATGGTCCAGAATAATGGAGAGTGAATTATATGCAGCACTCACACTGAATAAAAAAATAAAAGTAACACTATACAGTAACTTTTATTGAGCAATATAATGGGAATAGCTAACATGGTGAGGATAATATGACAAGAAAATATATTTATTTTTTTGGTGCATCTAATTTCATTTATTTATAAACTAAATAAAATATAATTAGTTTACATATATATATATATATATATATATATATATATATATATATATATATATATATATATATATATATATATATATTTTCACTTCTATATTACTTCATAAATGTTGCTACTTAATTTTTTTTTCTTTAAAGTAATGTGATAAATTCTGTGTGAAGACTAATATTAAATATCAATCCACTTTTGATGGTGTTTCATCAATTAATTAATTCTGCCGGACTATGAAATTTGGGTTTTGGATTCGTCCCAATGTTATTTTTGTTCGCGACGTCCCATTAATAACCCAGACGTCAAGGAGACCATAAACAACAAGAGGACAAATGGTAGTGACTTATAAAATTGAACACTACGATAAGTAGATCATAAATCCGAATCAAATTTCCAATGGGTGTAAATTAATATTAGTCTTGTTCAGGCCCCCCGACTCAAGCAAGAGCTTTTAGTCAAACTGGAATAATTTGACCAAAAAAGGGTTAATATTAGTGCATAATGTAAAATGGGCGAAGACTCCAATGTAAAATGGGCGAAGACTCCAATGTCATCTGTGCCCTAAACAAACATCAAATAATGAAATATTTCTGTCAATTTCAATGCGTACAATTGCATGCATTGTTCCTTAAACAACGTTTTCCCCGTAGCATCTTTTCAAATACACGTATGCCATCGTTGTTATATATACACTTCCATTGACCCACCTACTAGCAATAAACTGCTTCCTTTACCTGGTGGTACTTCTTTTGATTGAAAGCAAAGCTGCAAACATGTCTGAATTTCAAGGTTACATTGCACTTTTCCTAGTATCGCTGATTTCCATGATTCTGGTCAGAGCAATACTAACCAGAAACAGAAGCAGGGCTTGTCTTCCACCAAGCCCTGTGGCACTACCAATCATCGGACACCTGCATCTGCTAGCCCCAATGCCCCACCAAGCCCTACACAAACTCTCCACCCGTTACGGACCCTTAATCCACATCTTCCTCGGTTCCGTCCCTTGTATTGTGGCTTCTTCTCCGGACATGGCAAGGGAGTTGCTGAAGACCCATGACAGCTCTTTCTCCGATCGCCCCAAAATGGCTGTTGTTGACTACCTTACCTACGGCTCAGCAGACATCGCCTTTGCTCCTTATGGACCTTACTGGAAGTTCATGAAGAAGCTTTGCGTGTCTGAACTTCTTGGGGGACGAGCACTTGACCAATTGCTTCCTGTCAGACAACAAGAAATAAGGAGGTTCTTGCAGCTGATGTTAAAGAAAGCGACAGCAAATGAGGCGGTCGATGTTGGACGTCAGCTTAAAAGGGTAATCAATAATGTCATATCAAGTATGTTGATGAGCCAGAGCTGTTTGGGTGAGGAAGACGAGGCCGATGAGATAAGAAATTTGATTCGGGAGGTGGGTGCGCTTATTGGGAAGTTCAACTTGGCAGACTATATTTGGTTTTGTAAGAACTTGGATTTGCAGGGATATGGAAAAAGGATCAGGGAAGTTCGTGACAAGCTTGATATTTTCATGGAAAGGACCATCAAGGAGCACCAAGAAGCAAGGAAGATGAGGAAGGAAACTGGTAGGAGTGATCATGACGATTTAGTTAAGGATCTGCTTGATATTTTGCTTGGTTTATCAGAAGATGAGAACTCGGAGATGGAATTGACCAGAGATAACATCAAGGCCTTCATTCTGGTGAAGAATTACAGAAAAATGTTTTTCTTTTTTTCTTTTTTTTTTTCAATTTGATTCATAATGCAAAATTTTCTTACTTTTATTTTATAATTCTATATGTTTCCTCTGGAATTGCACAGGATATTTTTGTGGCTGGGACTGATACATCGGCCATTACAACAGAATGGGCACTGGCAGAACTAATCAATCACCCAAATATCATGGAGAAAGCAAGACAAGAAATTGACTCTGTAGTAAGACATAACAGAATAGTTGAAGAATCAGATATCCCTAATCTCCCTTATCTCCAAGCTATAGTAAAAGAAACACTGAGGCTCCACCCAGCAGGGCCCTTAATTGTGAGAGAATCAAGGGAAGATTGTATTGTCAATGGACATGAAATTCCGGCGAGGACAAGACTCTTGGTTAATGTCTGGGCTATTGGAAGGGATCCAAACTACTGGGAAAATCCCCTTGAATTTTGCCCAGAAAGGTTTGTAAATGAATCCGTAGGGAAGGTGGAGGTGAGGGGGCAGCATTTTCAAATGCTGCAATTTGGAAGTGGAAGAAGAGGATGTCCTGGTACATCTCTTGCACTGCAGGTGATTCAGACATGCCTAGCTACCATGATTCAGTGCTTTGAATGGAAGGTCAATGGAGGAAATGGTATTGTTGACATGGAAGAAGGACCTGGGCTGACACTTCCAAGGGCTCATCCTTTGATCTGTGTCCCTGTGGCTAGGCTCAGTCCGTTGCCAACATTGTAATCGAATACCACAATACATACAGGCACTTGTGTGATAAAAATAAAGTTAGTAAATACTGTTTGGAATATGAATGAAGCATATTCTATTGGGAAGCTTCAAACTTACCCTCTTCTCGCAATCCAGTTTCTCTCATTCATTGAGATCTGCTTATCTCTATTTTACCGTGTCCCCATGCCTTACAAATTTGTGTAAAACTTCTGTTTTTAAAAAAAAAATAAAAAATTATTAGACATGATTTTTATTTTCTCTGTTAAATATTGAGAAATCTGATCTTCTGGTCTTTTATGAAAACTTTTGCTTCACTGACACCGGGCTTAATTGATAGACCTGATAACTAATAACTTGTAGGTTTCTTTTAAATCGATTAATTACAATGGAATCATAATTTTATCAGATTCCTTTTGTTTTTTTTTTTTTTTTTTGGTGTTGTGTGTTGGACATGGCCAAAGTGCCTTTCTTGCACCGAAATATGTCCCACCTTTGAAGCTGCCCGGTGTGGTTCATCTTGCAAGTCCAAATCAATTCAACGCGTTGATTTTGTGCGTCCCACATATGAGCTCATGTTGGACAATAAAAGGATAGCTTAGATGCTTTCAGGCATAGCTGAAGTCTAACGAAATGGCACTGCTTATAAATAAATCACTTCATGTCTTTGCGATGTTAGTTTTTGATGAAGTTAGAGAATCAGAAACAGATCATTATTATATAAAAAGGAACAATTTCCAAAAAAAAGAGTTAAGGAGAGTTAGAAGCAAATTGATATGTGAATTTCATATATACGTATATATATGCTTTTCTTATTTTGTAAGACTCAAATTCTGTCTTTTATTTGGCTTTTTTAACTCTACCCAGCCACCTTTCTTCTACATAAAAAGATAAATCGGAGCTCCCTCCAGCCGCATTAATAGACTGACTGTCCTTTTACATTTCAGCTCTTTTCTTTTTCTGGTTATTTTGTTAAAAAATTGCAATAGGCAGGAGCTGCTCAATAACAGGAATTTAAGAAACTCCATTCTCGGACCACCGAACATTATTTTTAATCCGTAATGCTACTAGAATAAGCAAATTAATAAGTTACATTAACTCTCGATGCCTTTTAGTCGCGCGCCCCGTGCACCATTTCTGGCGATTTATTAAGCAAATCCATGCACTGGCTGGATGATGCTTCTCTGGCTAGCTAGGCTGCTGCTTAATTTACTTGCAACTGTCAAGTGGAGGACCACACAAGCATCGATTGTGGAAGTATGTGGAGTAATCGAAGCTCTGCAGCTTACCCCCTAATGGGATCTGTCCACAGAGCCTGTTGTAACTCACATTCAAGAACTGCAAGTCTATCTGAGCCATCTGGACAGGAATGCTTCCGTAGATCTTGTTGTGATTGAGACCCAACGATATCAAGCTGCTCGGAAACACCACCTTTGACAAATCGAATTCCAACGAATTTCTCGAAAGATCGACAGTTTGGGTCGTTTTGTTTGGTCCAAACAACATGGAAGCATCGCCTTCGAGCTTGTTCCGGGACAGGTCAATCCTAGTGAAGTCCATCTTGCCCAACGAGGCAGGGATTTTACCAGAAAGTTGGTTGTGAGACATGATGAGATCTGGCACTTGGCCTCGTAAAGTACCAAATGATTCTGGGATCGGACCGGTGAGACTATTCCTGTCCAAGTGAATAGCTTCCAGATTCTGCAACGAAGCAAGCGAGCCTGGAATTGAGCCAGAGAGTTTATTAAAGGACAGGTCCAAAAATGTGAGGTTCTTGAGCTGGCTAAGAAAGCTGGGTACCGAGCCAGTGAGGTTTAACCAGCTAAGCCTGAGAAACTTGAGGTGTTTGAGCTTGGCAATGGCAGGCTGCACGGGACCTGTCATGTTACTCAGTTTGTGATACTCAAAAAATTTGAGGTATGGCAAGTCACCCACCAAGGCAGGGATTTCACCGGGAAGTTCGCCGTTGATGATGGAAAGGGAGGTTATACGGTTAGTGGTGGGGTCACACTCGACCTGGTACCAGCTGGTACAACAGTCGGCCTCTGGCCTCCACGATGCTAGCATGTAATGATTGCCATAGTATTCTTTTATTTTTAGCAGGACCTCTTTATCCTGGGGATTGCAGAGCTCGGAGGTGGAAAGGGCAAGAAGAGTGGAAATCAGGATGATCAGCAAAAGGGTTTTCATTTCTGGTGCTCGTTTATTGTGATATGCCACTTGGATCTTGTTCTTGATGACTTGCAATGTATTGTATTTATAAGGATGAGTGAGGGGTTAATTTGCCTGTTTTTGGGCTTGACGTAAGACCCGATCTGATCTGAGCAGCATAATTAGTTAGCTCAGAGCATGAAATTTGGCAAATTTGAGAGGAAGTCAAAGAAAATACAAATGACGAACATGGATAGCTTTGTTATCACTTGTGCAGGGATAATGCTTTTTGGTTGTACAATTGCAAATTGATCTTGTACTCAACAAGCAGCATTATGCTTTTATACAGCTATCACTCCGTGTCCTGCTGGATTATCGGTCCATAGGATTGAGCACTTCCCGTGATAAGATTTTCTCTAGTTTCAGAGGTGGTTTGACTAGCTTTGGTTGGTGAACTAGGCGTTCAAAAAAATCTAGTCATCTTGTTTGGTCTTTATCCTTTTGGGGATAGCAGCGTGAATATGTTGTTTCTTAGGATCTCAAGTTGCTATTTGCACTACACAATTAACAGGAACGGACTCAATGAATGACTGCTTAAGCTAAGCTAACCATAGAATTAAAGGAGATGAAATATAAATCATTCAGTTAAAATCAATAGTCGATATATATTGAATAATATGATCCATTATGTCATCTGCCAATATGAGAGAAACTCAATCTATTTTAGAACAATTATTGTTGTGTGAGATTATTGTATTGACTTATCCAGCAAGTTAATGACTGAATAGAAAATCAGGTTTTAAACCTAAAATTAATCGGCCTAACCAATAAAAAGAACCAAGTTACTATGTGTTATCTTCATTAATAGCTGAATTCCCCCGACATGACTTCTAGGACGGTTCAATGTTATAGTCATTCTTTATGTTTTTCAGTATTACGTTTCAGACTTTAAGCAGGTTGCATGACAAGCAACATTATGTTATTATTATTCTCTCTTTTTTTTTTTTTAATACAGCAATATTGAGCATAGGAATTAAGAAGTGAAAGATTGGGGAATGGGAAACCATTATTAAAATTGTAGGCTCGCCGCCTTATGCGAGGACTAAGCAAAACGTAGACTGGTCAATAATGCAAGCTTGACGCCACCTTGCTTGGAACATCACATGAGTTGTACCCCTGGATCTCATTTGGCTTTGGAAGAGAACTAATGAATGCCTTGTCTCCCTGTTAAAGATTGGTGAGGTTGCTTGAATTCCCTGGCAATAAAGTGACCCAACTTACACAGATCCTATTTAGTCTCCTCATGAGATGACCGTCTTACATAAGACTCCGCCAAAAAGAACACAACCGAGCGGCGAGTGCTGGATTCGGATAATGTCAATGAAAATGACTTTTGTCAAAAATTGAAAATAGGATTCTTGATAGGGTTCCCACGGCAAGTACTATGCCAGGGTGAAATGAACCTAATTGTACGTACGACAAATACATAAAACTGTCAGGTTGACATAATTTCTTGACCCACAACCCTTAGCAATGGTTTCAGGGGCTTTGCAATACATAGATGATGTATCCGCAGCGTGGACTGCATTGTTAAAATAAATTTGTACATCACCATCTAGCAACAACACAAATTAAATTAAATAAACAAAAAATTGTTATAAAGTAATTTCATTATTTCTCGGCTTACAACACTCTTTTTTATCAAATTTTTGTCTCGCCACGCCTGTCTACTGAGCTTGCAAATTACGTTACGCCCAATAATTAGTTGACCCAAAGGTCAAAAATCCTAACCCAAAGAAAATGAGGATTATAAGCATCCATTTTAAATTTGGACCAACTAACAGTCCAATTGCACCGATGGACCCAGCTTAAGCCTTTACGACCCACGTTATCACCTTTCGGCTTGTGTAGGTGACCGACGTTTTAATGTCTTTAAGGTGTACTCCAAGAAGATGTGGCCTAGTGATTATATCAAAAGTTATAAATTTAATTTTTTATCAAAATATTTAATTTTATTAAATGAACGTAATTTTTTTAAAAGGGTTGTAATTTAATCCTTACTTTTGATCTTATAGTTTAAAAAATTAACTTCAAAATGAGGGTAACCTTCCACAAAATTGTAATTTCAAAAGCACTATCAACAAAATAAAAAGAAAAAAAAAATACCTTTCCAAAACGTGTAAACAATCAGCAATGAAGGGTCATATTTGTTATAATTTTTTTTAAAAGAAAAAAAAAATTTATGTATAAAATCTATCTCCCTATATGGCAGAAACTTCTAATTTGGGCATATTTGTTATAATTACGAAAGTTCATAATAGAACTGAACAAATGTAGGATTTGAGGATAAAAACTGAACATTGGTGTCAAGTTCAAAGGGCGAAGTTGTGCCTTGTGTGGAAAATTAATGATGATACATTCTCTGCGGGTTTATCCATTGGAAATATGAAATTAGGATTTTTCAGACGTACATTTTTCAAGCAAATTAAAACCCTAAATCATTCGAAGAAGTGCAGCAGTGAATTTTCAACAAGTAGGATATGCATGCATTTGATATAAGATGAGAAGATGAATCGCGTCTGAATTCATTTTATAGCAATGGGGGAAGGTGATACCCAGTAAGGTAAAATTCGTCAAAATCATCATATCTCCATATCTTGTAATGCAAAAATCGTTTGGATAAGTTGCATGTTTCTTTTGTTCACGGGTGCCAACAAATTATGAAAAAAATGATACATCATTTGTTTTTTTTGCATTCTATTTAGTAATATCTGCAACTCTCATTTGTCGCAATATGCACTTTCTTTTCTTTTCTTTTTTTCTATTAAGAGACCAATTAAGAGATGAGTCTTATGATAAGAATTGTTCTCTTTTCTTATCAATCTCACCTTCCTAGAACTAGGATTTGAAAATTCTACCATTGATCTTGAAGTTTTTAACTATTGAGGTGTTTCTCTAAAAACCGCACACATTTGTTTTAGTCAATTTCAATTTTAGTCTTGATTATCTATAAAGGAATCAACCCTTGTAATCTCGTTCTCATATTTCCTATTTACAAAGCAAG
The DNA here is from genome assembly GCA_037897445.1 of Ceriops zippeliana. Classification (NCBI taxonomy): domain Eukaryota; kingdom Viridiplantae; phylum Streptophyta; class Magnoliopsida; order Malpighiales; family Rhizophoraceae; genus Ceriops; species Ceriops zippeliana. The sequence goes on along the minus strand of JBAPLH010000014.1, from coordinate 6,365,490 downwards.
CGCCCCATATATAGAAACGTCACACTACAATTTTAAAGAAGAGGTTGGGCCATTAACCTTCTTTTTTCTTTTTTCTTTTTTTTCTTTTTTCCCAAAACGCTTCTTAGAGACTTAAGATGGCCATTTTGGAAAATGCTTGAAGAATAACACTAGTAAAATATTAGTCCCACAGCAATAAGCCTTAAAATTACAGCAGGCTTTCTTTAATCAAAAGCTATAGTTAAGCACAAAATTGCATTTTATAAGTAGAAACAATTATTTGTATATATCTAAGATTAAATATTAGTCAAATATGTCAGCATCCTTTTGAAGTTTGGGTTTATTGGTACAGCTTTTTAATGTTAAATGAGATTCTAAGAACATTTAAGAAAATAAAGTTATATTTCAATTAATAATATAAATTTTTGTATAATATTAAGTATTTAATCTTAACAATTAATATCTAGTGAATTCGGGTATCTGACGTAATTTTAAGAAAAAAAATTGTTGACTAAACATATCAATATTATCTTTAGCCTATGAGCTTCACAGTTTGACGCTTAATTATAACATTGAGAATAAAATGTTTCCCAAATATAAAGCCAGCCGTGAGAGCCAATTTAAATTAAAAAAATACATAGGCTACCAAGGAAGATATCTATCACTCTAAACATTATTTTAATTAATGATAGGCATAAATTCTCATGATCAAATGAAAATTTGAAGAAGGCCGTATGTTAAGCTTAAAGCCACTTTCGCAGCTACGCCATACATAGGCCAAGTGGACTTTTAGGTTTCAACATCGGGTGCTTCTTTTCTTCTACAACCAAATAATTTTTGTCCTACTCTCACCGGCACCAACCCCAAATAATAATAATAATAATAAAGTCAGATCAAGGAAACCTTCCCAACTTCTTGAGATCTTCTAGTTTCAACGCCTTGTTTGATCGTCTTTTTTTATCTTCTTCCGTTTCTCGTCAACAATGGCAGCCCAATCATTAGTGATTTGAATCTCTGTATTTGAAAAGGTGTCTGTGTGTGAATGTGTGTGTGTGTGACTGAGAGAAGGGTGGCGGGGTGGAGATAATTCCACTACTTGAAATTTGATATTATAATGTTTACCTATACTTCTCTGTGGGATATAATAACTAAGGGAATATCAAAAGGGGGCACTTCTTTTTTTTTTTTTTTTTTGATAATCAAAGGTATAACAGATACTAAATAAAGATATTAAAAGTGGCTAATTTGGTTATGGTCTAGGCTTCTATTATTCCGGGCGAGAACGAGCCAACCAAATAGAACTGAGGGATCGGAGACGATGGAAGTACTCCGCAATGGCCAGCAAACATCTTGCAGCTTGACGGATTGTGAGTATCTGATGAAGCCGGTGAATGGTTTGGTGCCTCAGGTTCTCTGCCTGTAAGTTCGATATTACCTTTTAGAGAACAAGCACACACATTATTCCATAAATGAAGAATCACAAATGTCATTTCCATAACAAATCTAAACCATGGACATGATTTAAGGTTAACTGACTTTAGTTAAGAGTACACTGTCATTAGTAAAATATATTTTCTTAATTGTTTAATAAGAATGGCAAGACTATGAACTGATGACTTTGTGGCACCTGAGAGTTAGTTGTGATTGTCAAAATGGTTTCAAGAAAAAACTACTGGGAAGTTATAAAGAAACATGATTTCCAAGAGAAATGGGGGTTGTTTTATCCTTTGCGAACGATTATTTGTATCATTTACAGCTTGATCATATGCCAATCACACTGGAACTTGTAATATATGCACAAATAAATCTGAAAAAAGAAAGGACGAAAAAAAAAAATGATAAATGTGATATAATTACGACTATTAATTACATAATTAATTATAATTAATGATTTACTTCGTTTATGATTTTTTATGTCCTCTTAATAGAACTCACAAATTTATTGCAACATAATCCTAAGATTCAGATGCTAGTCCAACCTAAGTAAGTCTACTTATTAACTAGACTAACATTTGGGAGTTGGTAAAGAAATCTTGCATCTCGAAGTTTGATTGTACCAAACACACGCAAGTGATTCACGTTGAAACTAGAAAAACTCTTTATTGGGACATAAACTTGAGATAGTGATAGACACTTTTTTTTTTTTTGAACTCGTCAAATAATTACTGAGTAGATGTTAAATGTTAATGAACTAAAAGATCATTGAATATACTACAACAAGATGCTTTACACCTTAATTAAATCCCACTTTAAAGTAGAAGGTCTTGAGAGACAGAAGGGATTTGATCCCTAACTTTGTTAATTAGACTAACAATTATAATTGGACATGTAAATCTCACGTTTAGAAGATCATTTATGACAATTTCGTGAGAAAATTAAAAGAAGCTTGACAAGACAATAATTTTATCTTGTTAATCAGAAACTAAAACCTAACATGGAGCTTTCTAATGAGAGGAATATCTACAAGTGATTATTATCATGATCGCTTGTAGATTACTGAATGATGTCTAGGACAAGAAATTCACAGCTCAAATAGAAGCCATTATAAAATTGGTGAACTAAACAACCCTAATTTCCACAGGGTGATCATAGTGACGATTAATTGGACTTTCTATATTGATCGTGAAATTCTGTAGGACTCCAACTGACATCATTTTCTGTTTTTTCTGTAATGGCGTCATAATTTTCATGGCTTAAGCCTAGTATTCCACCCGTGGCCCCGCTCATCCCATAACTTCAAAAAGTAGCTCTGACATGTGTAAATACTTGAACCTTCCATTTTAATTCAATTGCCATTAATTCCACTTATTAAATTCTTATTCGACAACATCAATTACGTTTTAAATAATAATAATAATAATAAATAAGAAACTTATTGCCCGAATTTAAACTGAAATTTTGGGTTTCTAAACACATTTTGTCAAAACCAAACTTTAGACGCAAACTAGTGCTTCAAAAGAGAGAACAAATCATTGCTCGAATTGTTGACTTTTTTGGTATTTATATGAAATGACCTTACAATCGAGAGAATGCCCTAATGAGGTGTTTTTGTGTTTCCTGTGAATGAATAAAATTTACTGATTTCTCAAAAAAAAAAAAAAAAAGAGTTTATTTATTACTTGTAAAAGACTAATTAAGGTGATTTGTATTTACCGGAAGATTTTTTTTTTAATCAAAAGCGGTACCAGAAAAAATTCAATCGGGCCGTAAAATCTAAGAACCTCTCTTTTTTCTTGATAATTAGATACCTAATAGAAAATGCTAGATTGTATTTGTTTTTTTCAACTGTGTTTTGCTACGAGCACACGGGGTTCCAACCTGGTGAGTTAACTCGGAAAAATGTGGAAATGTCCTCGTTGGTTAATGAGTCAACTCACGCGAGATCTAGAGACTCACTGGCAAAGCTGCTGGGGTCTTTGAACGGTCAAAAGGAAAGAATTAGGGAGAAATGGACGAGCTTGTCTTTTAAGTCAAACGGTTACGACCATGACATCGGAGGAACGTGGGCACCTCATCAGATCTCTTTAGATGTGATATGTGTTAGTGGGGACCAACATTCTCAAAGAGTTCCACGTGTAAGATTTGGTGACCATAATCCCTGTGACCCAAATCTCAAGTGGGTGTCGGGTCTTAAGGGTCCAGAATAATGGCGAACGTGTCACCTCTAGGCTTTTTAGTTTCTTGAACATATAATGTAACAGATGTAACATCAAACAAACCCCATGACAATGACATAGGCATGTGATTAGATAAATGGAGACCCAGACCCACAGCAAGAGACAGATAGAGAGAGAGAGAGACTCGAAGGCATAGTCTCTACTTTCAACAGACAAAATTCATAACAAAAAAGTTATTTAGACACCAAATTAAATATAAATTTGTATTATTAAATTTTGATTATTGTAATTACTTGGATGTTTAAAGAATAGTGAGTCTATTGGTATATATATTTCTATATGAATAATAAATTAATTTTAATTGATAATTAAAATTAATGATATAAATTCGTTCAACTCTCGTCGGCTAATTTCTCTACCCAGGAAAGATAACTCAACCCAAAATTTCACGACTTTGTGTATGCGAAAGACAGCTATAGAATAACCACTGGCCACCCCGTTGAGGTGAGACATGTGGGTAGGCTTTCCAACCAAAACAGGAACAGATGCCTGTTCCTGGGACCCAGTTGAATTTATGGACCCTACAAACAGACTAAACAAGGATCGATCCCCCGCCCTCCAAAAAAAGTTCCGAACAGAAAAGCATGCCAAATATTTGAGTGAGCGAAGAAGATCGAGAGAAAGTACGTACCTGTCTTACAAAACCTTCGAGAGTTGAGAGCTTGTTCATGGCTACAGCCATCTGTCCCATATAGTTAGCCATGTTAGGAGGGGAGGTCAATGAGTCGGAAGCTATCGTGTCCGATAGAGATTGATTGAGAGCCTCGAGCCCTTGGAGAGAGCCTCCTCCGCCTCCTGTGTCGATTGTTGCAATCCACATATACCCAAGATTTGTTGCTCCGTTAGTGGCTCGATTTGGTGCAACATTATCTGCATTTTCATACAACTATCCAATGTTATAATCCGGATTATATGCAAAGTAATCTAGTAGTAAAACCATCTACTCACTTATTCTCGTTCCAAGGTTCAAACTCTACTCCTTCCATACACAAAAAAAAAAAAAAAAAGAATGCAACCTCTAGAAAAATGTAATGTTAATGATGAATGATGATAATTATTTTCCTGTTAGCATTGTCTTTTTTTTTTTTCAATTTTTTTAATGAAGTGAGATGTATACGTGGGTTTCTTTTCCTTGTAAACTTGTAATTAGCTCTAATTCCAGAAGGGTTCCTGCTTGCTTATTCGCTACAAACCGAAGGTAGGAAGGAACCGAAAACAAGACTATTGTACCCAATTAATGAGAATGACATAGAAAATAAAGCAGAGAACCGTGCAATTCTCTCCCACTCTCTTTCAGTGTTTATGTAACCATAAGCTGTAATATCAGACAATGGCTTTACTGGATAGACACCAAACTCTCTACCTTTTATCGGAAACCTTCACGATGCTTTCTATCGTCATTCTGTGGTGACAATGATCTTTTTATTTTTATTTTTTTTGAGTGTTATACGCAACCTTCTATGCCTTCTTCACCTAACAAGTTACACCATGCAATTATAATGTCCTATATACCTCGTGCATTCTCTAATGATTGTATCCTCACCTCATTTATGCACACCGGACAACAAATGTACCACATTCACATGCGCTCGAACATCTCGTGAGGAAAACTCTACATCATATATATAGTTCTTGAGCTAATTTTGTTTAACAGTTAACAATAACTAAAACCTAACATCAGGAAAGTATTACTAAATTCTTGACATAAACTAAGTTTGAGACATATGCTTTTCGTTTCATGGATTTTTTTGTCATTTTTCTTGTCAACTATTATGTTACGTGCATATTTAACATAAAAAAAATGAAAACAAAATGGATGCAATTGAAAATAATAAATTAATTTGTTAGTTCACCCTGATGAGCTCGGATGGGCGGAAACCTCCCATCCACATGAAGCATCGCTCGGCCGGAGTCTTCCACACGCCGGAGACTATATGAAACACGTCGGTCTTGGCAACCATGCTTTTCAGGTTCATCACGACATCGTAGTGTGCCAAGCAGTTGTCTACAAAGAGCTTGAGCTCGTTTTCAGGTAGATGCTCCTGCAATGCAGCCCGGAGTTCGCACGCGAGGCGGTGGTGCTCCTCCAGCCATCTTGCATACTCCATGTCAAAGACAGCAGCATCTTTCGAAAGAAATAGAAAATTTGTTTAATTATTTGCCTCCCCAGGGCCCAACAATATGAGAATGAATGACATGGGACAAAAATTAAGTGTACCGGCTGAGCTGATATTGCTGATACCAACAGGGAGGCCTTCACCACCTAGAATACCTCCTCCTCCTCCGAACAATAGACCCTATATAATTTATACCAAAAAAAAAAAAGACTTAAATCTGGTGTATGGTCTTTGGTTATGCGAAATTGGTCAAAGTCAAACTAATGAAAGTGGTTAAAATGAGAACTAGGGGATACATAATTATGAGTTTAACCTAATTATTGAAACTCACTTGAGCTCTAGTTCTTTGTAGTTCTTGTTCCAGTTGGGTAAGTTTAATTCTACTTGACTCTAGCTGCTGAACATAAGCCTGAAACAATGAAAATGCAGGGATGGGAGAAAAGCATCGTGATTTTATGCGTTGAATGTCCATTGGTAGGTAATGGAATACTGGAAGAACGATAATTTTTAGTAGTACAAACGAATAAAAATTAGGTAGACTAATTAACCTTTTTCCTTAGCCTGCTTTTCCTTGCTGCCTCTCTATTCTGAGCAAGTCTCCTTAATGTCTGTGTATACATGTTTATGGCAAAACATTCAACGTTCTGGTAAAGAAAGTAAAGATGTAGAAAATAATGTAGTTGATGCCACAAAAAGTGAACCCAAAGAAGTCACCTTAGGGTCTGGTGTCTTGGGTCCTTCCTGCTCTGAACTTGATCTTGTTGGGCCTTTACGGTTGCCTTCACGCTGCCATATACACAAAAATCAAAGTTCAGGATTCTTAAATAGAAATTGCAGTGGATGGAATCTCAGTTGCGAATAAGACGTGTGTATATATATATATATAGAGAGAGAGAGAGGGGGGGAGAGAGAGAGAGAGAGAACAGACTTTTGGTTATCGTCTTCTTGATTTAAAAATTAATAAATTCCATGACTTTTTATATTAATGAGCCGGTAGTACTACTACTGATCCTCCTAATCTTAACTCCTACCTTGACAGCTTTAGCCGGTTCAGGCGCAGAAGCAGCAGCATCATTTCTTGCGTTGGCCAACTCCATGGACGACTCTGATGGTCTCTTCGAACCACTACTTTCTGGAGAAACTAATCCTGTACTATTGGCCTACCAAATCCAAACAAACCCATAAAGGATTATTGCTATTGGTATAGACATTATGACCAAGGCCTTTTAACTCAACTTACAAGAAAAGTAGAAATAGTATGTATATTAGCTCAATAAAGGTTGGACGATCAAGTACCTTTTTTGATGAAGGCTCTACGTGCATAGGCTGGGAAGGGAAGATGTTCAAAGTTGGAGGTACCATCCCAGAACCCTCTGGACAAATCGGAACACAAATTCCCACAAGCCTTGTTATAACTTTTCTTATATATAGATATATATATATATGTGAAACTTTAGAAAGAGATGGAAAGAGAGAAGAGACACAAAGCAAGAGAGGCATGAGTTGAAGTATGGAAGTTGTCATGCAATTGTAGCTCTGTGGCATCAAAACAGAAAAAAAAAAAGGGAGGTACCGAGGAAGTAAAGGCAAGAGGAAAAGCCTGAGAAAACCCATCCCGTAGTCCTTTTCGGTACCCTTTTCAGTACATGTAAAAACTGGCGAGGAGTTAATGACATGTTTAGATTCTTTGGTTCAGGCCCCAAACAACAAGAAATAAAATTGAATTGAAAAGGACAAAAAATAAAAAATGAATCTTTCGTTTTGGTCTCTTAAAATTTGAGGAAAATATTTCCCATATCTTTCTTCCTGCTGCAAGGATCTGGTCAAAGAATGGACTGGCGGATATAATCTGGTTCAGTATACTTTCCCTGTGACCCAAACGAACAACCCTTCCTAAAGAGAATCTCCGGAAAGAAGAGAGAGAGAGAGAGAGAGAGAGAGAGAACGTCTCTGGTCTTGAATTGTGGACGGGTCTTGTCCATCAAAATAGAGAAAAAGGGCTTGATCAAATTCTCCCAAGTCATAAGCTCCGGCATCTTTGCTTCTGCTGACACCAAAAAAGTGAGCGAAATTACACATAGAGCACAAAATGATTTAACTTTGAGTATCAAAAAAGGGGTGTGTTAGGCTTTGCAATCAAATAAGATATGAATAGATAAGCAAATCCAAATGGGTTTTTGATGCTTTGCTTGAACTAAATAAATTACATGAAGTTCCCTTGGATTGAGGATGATGAAGATGATGATTGCATCATTCCATAAGGTATCTGATGATGGTGGTGGTGGTGATGACTCTCTTGTATTTGATGATGCTGTTGTTGTTGTTGACTAAGATGATGATGATTCTGATATTGCTGCTGCTGTTCCAGTAGAACCGAGTGACTGATGACCTTATTAGTACCCATGAAAGAACCCTCAAGAAGCTTTGCTTCCAGTTGCTCTTCTTCTGCAACTCCTCCAACTCCTAGACCACTTGAAAACCCCATTATTGACATAACCACCTTCTTTTTCCTCCTTTCGGGGTCATCTTTTTATTTTACATAAACACAAATGTTTGGGAGAGAGAGGGAGAGAAATGGAAAGAAAGAATATGAGAGAGAATAAAAAGGAAGAAAGGAATTCAATGCGAAAGACAAACTTTTATCCGACTTCCTCTTGTTTCTCTCTCTATCTACTTATAAGGTGGACTGACCTTTTGAAAAACACCAAAAGAATTAGCATAAAACTGGTCTTTTGATACATATCACCTTCAATTTTCTCTCTTTCTCTGTTTAGAAAGGAAAACCAGAGAAGACTGGGAGAAAACCGCTTTTGTATTTTTTTTTTTTTTTTGGTTTTTCAAAATCTTGTTCTACGAGAGAGAGAGAGAGAGAGAGAGAGAGAGAGAGAGAGAGAGATTGTTAGAAAAGCACTTTCGACTTTCTTGTCCGAGTTTCTCAGTGTTATTTGGAAGTGTAATGACTGAAAAGCCCACGGATGTTTTGTGAGTTTAGTTGTGTTGACATTTTCATGCAAACTTACACGTAGATGGGCTGAGGCGGCTGTCTTCACATTTCTTGGCCGTTGTCATTTATCGTCCATTGAGTTTGCAGTTGCAGATATAGCCAAGTCTTTTCGATGCAAGAAAGATCGATAGAAGAAAAGAAAAGAAAAAAAAAAGGATATGAAATTTTTAAAAAAAGGTGAAATTACCTTTATTCAACGCTAGGAGCACAACCCTCGCACGTACCTTTAACGTCGGTCAGTGAGACAGTGACCTTTTTGTGGGAAAAAAAAAATAAGTTGCATGTTAATTATGTTTTTCGTTCGAAAAATAAATGTAGTACTCATCAAATGATTTTATTTTTCGAGTATGATGAAGGTCAAATATGAATATATTGAACGAACTTAGAACCAAGAGCTACTTAATTGATAAGGTGTCCTCACTATTGCTCTGAAACATGAGAACCACTGTGCATAGGCTTTTATCACACGACACACAGAAGCAATTTAGCTAGCGACTTAATAATTAAGTGGCGCGGAGCTCATCTTCAAGATAGAGATGGATCGTAAAAGCCGATATGTGTACACTCGGTGAGGGCCTGAAATTTTTCTTTATGGCCTTGTGGACTGAAATTAATGGAGTATTGAATCTATATGCAACAGGCTCATTGAGGATGATATATATATATAATGCTAAACAAATCTATGTGTATATACGTGAACTTGCCATTAAGCTAAAGATTTTCGTAGTTGTAATGGGATCTTTCATCTCCTTCAACTACCCCCCTTTTTTTTGTTTTTTTTTTTTTTTTTGGTGTTGTTGTAATTTTTCTTCATGTCTTGCCTTTTCATTTTTATTCATGACTATAAGAGTAAGGTTACACGACAAATTATTTTTCCATAGAATAAGTAATAAGCCAGTACAATTAGGTCTCTGCCATAGAATAAATATGTCCATTATTTTTTACCGAAAAAATAAATAAAATTAATTAATGATTTCAATCAATAAATTTCAAAATGGGTCATTGCATGTCACATGTTGACCAATTGTCATTAACACTTTAAACTTTAACAGGCTGCCTGAATGAATTATGCATCAGCATTATTAAATAGGAAAAAAAATGAAATATTTTCACTTCGCTTAACAATCAGCAACCAAAAACCACAAACTGTCAGAAAAGCTAAAGCCTACAATGAGCAATGGGAAATGGGAATTCTTCGACGATGTTCTGCGTCTGCGAGAAGATGCAATCTTCATTGGGAAATGGGAAGTGCTTTTTTAATTTTTTTTCAGGGTGCAAGGAAAGTTTTACATTTGAACAGCCGTTACAGGAACGAGGGGTAGAATTGTCAAATAACAATTGTTTTTCACTCGGAGAGACTCTTGTAGGTAGCTGGTGCGCGCCTAGGGAGTGATGCCAGGACCGTTGACCACGGAACACTTCTCACGTTATTATTAATGATTTCCGGGGGTGGAAGTGGGACCGATCAGATCCTCGACCAACAGATTAGAATCGGATGGCTCGAAATTTGAGAAGGAAGAAGAAAACTGGAGCCCTTGTCGGAAGAGGGGAGTGGGACCCCTCGGAACCGACCCCCCCTTCTTTCCCGCGAATTTTTTAACTTCCCTGTTTTCTAACCACTCCGAAAATAAGGACGGTCTGCTAACTGCAAAGGAAAAGGATCCAAAAAGGTACATTTATTTAATATAATACTAAAATTTTATTATGTGCGGACACCCTCTGGGGATTGGCATGAGCCTGGGAAGCTAAAAATTTTAGTGAAATATTTAAAATAGTTAAAGATTAATGTCAAGTGAGTAATTGGAATAAAGCTAAAGGTTGTGTCAAGTGTCAATATTAAAGAAATAAAGAGAATGCAAATGCTCAGAAAGTGAAAGGTTGTGTAAAAATTAAAAAAACAATGGCTGTCCAATGCAACAACTTTTTACCATTGACGCACCGCCTCCCCTCAAGTTAACGTTAACTAAATTTTTTTATTTTAAAAAAAAAAATCAATTGCTCGATTGGTAATTCGTTATGATAAAGTGGAGGGGGCGTTATGTTTTACCCTTAAATCAAATATTGGGACGGTGATTGAAAATTGATTTGTATATTCATTCGGGTAACAGGATGGGCATATGCATCACTATTTTATTAGTCATTACCAAGATTTAGATTATGGTTGCTGAGACTGAGTCAATTAATATGACCTAAAAATCATAAATAATTTAATATTAAAGCAACGAAATTATATTCCATTTGTAAAAAAAAATCATAATGATTTTCCTTTAAAAAGAAAATAATGTTTCCCCATGTAACATTTTAGTTAATTACTGAAGTTAAAGGAAGGGAAAACCCAGAACAATTTGAGTGTGGGACGCGCAACCTAATATCATTTTCATATGACAGAGGGAGGGTGACAAAAGACAAGGCACTGCTTCCTTCCCGACGTGCCACTTAGGAAAAGGCTTGCCGGCTTAGAACAACTCTAAAACCGTTTGGTCTTGGTCGTCTTCTTCGCTGATTGTGGGACTTCTGGTCTTCTCAGTTGGGACATATGAAAGCACTTGCAATCAAACTTTCTGCCTTCGGAGCAAGTGACATGTCCATTGAACACTTCCTTGCGCCGGCCGGTTGCATATGAATAAAATTGTATTATTGTTAAAAACCACCACAAAAAATAAAAAAGGCAATTGAACACCTTCCCCCTCAGCTCCCTAAGAGAAATTTATAATATATATTTATATATATATACATATGGATGCAATTCGCATGCAAAACTGTTGTCCATTATTTCAATGTTCTTGAAATATGAGAGGTTAAAATTTCTATAATCCGAATCACGTGAGATTTTCCTTTACTGTCACCTTAAAGAAGAAGGAAACCAAAAAAAAAAAAAAGCAGCTAACTCCATTATGGATTGATACTTTAATTAAACACAGTCTATTATTAGGAGTTCTGATCTCACAGCACTTGATTAAGAGTTTTATTTGTGACTTTCTTCTCATGAGGTTTCTTCTTTATAAGCTCTATTTTCTATGACTTTCTTTCACTATTAATTTAATTACATCACTTGATTCATCATGAAAAAAAAGGGAAAATTTTATCTTGTTTTAAAATGTAATTAAATGAATTACAATAACCTCAATCTGGGTGTTCGACTGCAATCATGAACCACTGCATTACTGTTATATAACAACGCCTACGATTCATACGGTAAGAAATTATTGTCCCATAAATAATTATATGTATTGTTGTGCTGTGTTGATTGCATACCTGTAAAGGCAAGAATATACTGCCAGCTCCAGCTGCTTTAAGACTTCAGCTGGGGTTGGTCCACAAGCGTCAAAAATGATTTAATTATCGGGTAACAATTATATAAACTCTAAGCAGCTCCACTCCGTCAAGAGATTTTGTGATCAAATATTATTCAGTATATATATATATATATATATATATATATATATTTAATTTATTAATTTTTAAATTATATAATAAAATTAATTTTTTTAATTATCATAAATCTCACTTTTTTCTCTCAAAATTAAAATCTAAAATTTTAAAAGTAATGTTCTAAATTCTTCATCATTAGATATACGTGACATTTCATCTTTAGAAATACAATTTAAAATTCATGTACCAACCTAATTGCCCAAAATCAAATAGTCTTTCGTCTGCAACATAAAAAGAGATGGAAAAAAAAAAAAACAACCACCAATAAGTTATGATGAGTTATATAGTTTCTTTAATTCTAGTATTATCCCTAAAATTGAAAATTTTGAATTCCAATTTTAGTTAAAACTAAATGTAAATAAACAAATAAATAAAAAGAGAAAAAAAGAAAAGTAAACACATGTTTTGACTTTGTGATTATTGACTTTCACACGGAAACATTATTTGCTTGTGCGAATATTTTTTATTTGGAAACACGAGCCTGAAATACATGGAGAAATCCTGGCCTCACCTTTTGAACTAAAATAAGACTTTTATTTGGCATGCACATATTGTCAGTTTCAGGCACGAAATGTCAATTCAGCCACAGAGAGGAGTTGGTAAAACCCCAGCTACTCGAATAGGATTAACAGAAGACATTGTAAATAAATAAATTATATATATATATATATATCACCAAGTGCGGATGTGACCGGTTATACCTAACCCAATTAATACCTATATATTATAGATAATCTTGTTTTCACGGGGGGGGGAGGGCTGTTTCGGATTAAGTGAGATCCGGGAGATAGAAAGTATAAACGGGTCTTGGGTTTTTTTATTTTTATTTTTATTTTGGCCCCCTCTTCTCCACAATATATTAATTTAAAGAGAATAACTTCTTTGACGATGACCGAAGATTTAAGAAATCCATGCTACTAACAACTAATGTTTACATATGTTCGAATTTATCCTGGAAAGTAATCGCATCGCTGTTCATCAAACAAACTCAAGTCCAGCCAGCGGCATAAAGAAAAAGATTTCATACCCGACATCCAAGCACCTCATACAGCATCTTGAATGGATTGTTTGGTTAACTAATTATGTAGCATTGTCTCAAAATATCAAGTCATCAACAAAAGAATAACAACGGTAATGTGGATCATCATAATAATTATTTGTTGTTATTATTATTATTATTGTTATCGTTATTATATAGAAATAATAAATAACAATAACAACAACAACAACAAAACAAAACAAAAACTAAAAACAGCAATAGCATAGGTTCTATGTCAACATCTCAACAATAAACCAATATAACAATTTTAGCCCACTCATGTCAGAGATAAGGTATAAACTTGGATGAAATTTGTGTTAAAAGGTAAACATGTATGGAAACTCAGTACTTTTCTATCAGCAAAGGAAATGGCTTGTATCGATGACCGTAAAATCAATATTGTCTTTTACTTCTTTTTTTTTTTTAATCTCTTCTCTTTTCTTTTATTGAAAGAAGGGGTGGCCGTTTTTGTTTTGGGGAGACATTAAAATGAAGATGACTTATATCATTATTAAGCCTAACCATTCCGTAGGTGAAACTCTTTCTCGTTAATATTTGAAGATTCTGAGCATGGTTTACTTTTTCAGTTATTGGCAACATATATGATTTCTGCTTATATTGACAATGATTGAATAAAATCATAATCAGGTTCAATGAAACAAGCTTGTCGGCATTTAAAGGTTTTTCTAACCATTTGTTTCAACTATTCTACATATCTAAGCAACCTATCACCACATATTTTTTAATGGTTGACTTTTGAAGCAGAGAATTCGGTCAACTAAGCTCGCAGGTTGATCTCAAGATTACAGGCAATAGAATATAATATTCGTAGGCAACATGGGTTGTTTATTTGGAAATGTACTTGGTATCATCGAGCATGCAAATTGCTGTGGTATGAGACAGAGACATATTCAATTAAGAAGAGGGCTGCCATTGTACCTAGTGCTGTAGTTAAGTAATCAAATGGAAGACAATAAAAGTAAAGATGCCAAAGTTGTACTTTGGTTCCTTCAATTTCTTTATATTTGTTCATTCAAAATACTCTTATTCTGACCAACGAAATATTGTACGATTAATCCTTTCTTACCTCAAACTTAGAGTATGTTTTTATTAGGATATTTTTATATATCCTAATAGTTTATGACTAGGCTAACTAAAATTAGCAAATCATATACATTGGTGACATTGTTATTTTGCGCGCATGTAAACCTACTTTCTTAATTTCTTCACCTATTTTTTGGCACCTGAAATCTTTGTTTCTCCTGCAACTGTGTAGAAATATTCATACATTTGTGTACTTCAGAGGATGGGATTGCCCCATGTACATTTATATATTGGCGAGGAATCTATGCATGTGTCTCTGTGTGTGTGTGTGTGTGTGTGAGAGAGAGAGAGAGAGAGAGAGAGAGAGTTGGGCACATTAACCACTTATATCCAATACATCTACGCAAATGCATATATATGAGAGGCAGCGCCAACTGTAGAATCTTCGAATGCAACATCTGCAAGGCTGAGTTCAGGCCCAAAACCGAAAGAAGTATTTGAATTTTCGGACGCAAACAATACTAGCTAGAAGTTAAGGCGAAAATATAATTAAAGAAAAGATAAAACCAACAAGTCAAATTCAGCATAATTAACGATCCCCCAGACCGGCCACCTAACCAAGGAGGCATAAAGCCTTGCCCACTTGGGGGGTAGCCAGGATTGAGCATCAAAAGTGTCGCTTTCTCATAATAAGAATGGTTTGCATTTGCCGACACCAGAACAGGATTTACCGAATTTTTCATAAATCAAACTTATAATCGTCGTCTTGTTTTTTTTTTTTTTTTTTAACCGTTAATTCAGTTATGGCTGATGCTTCCATAAGCGTCGTGCCCCGTATCCCTAGAAGGGATTACGGATCAGATTTCTACTTGAGAAACGAATAAAGTGAAGGCCCATACAACCCCACCTCCTCGAATTTCAATACCAAAATTGTCTGGTGGCTAATTTTAGAGATGGCATCTATTTTCCCAAAAAAGAAAGTCTTGTTACGCCAAAACGACCTGACTCTTCAAGGTGAGAAATAAATATCACTTTAATATATGTTCTATCTAAGCCACCATCTTTTGCTTTTAATTGAAGGGTTGGGGATCAATCCACCATATCCAGTTAGACACACATCCAGGACTTTTATGTTTTCTTTTTGGTACGGAACAAACCGTTCTGGAAGGGAATCTTTTTTCCAGCTAGGAAATCTCATGGAGTATCAATAATAAAGTTCATTAATATTTTTGGATAAGCAGGTAGAGGGAGAGAGAGAGAGAGAGAGAGAGAGAGAGAGAGAGAGAGAGAGAGAGACCTGGGAATATGTAGTAGCATTGTTTGTTTTGTTCATCAGCAGAATGGATCCTTAATTTCAGGTAGGCTGCTGTGATGGGCCGCACAGTAACAAATTCTAAAAAGTCCAAACTTTTCATGTGGGGTCCATTCCTTAAGGTCCCTTTACGGTTTCTAAATTAAGCATGTCTAGAACTAGTCCCGGCAAGAGTAGAATTCTTCGGCTGTCAATCACCACCTGCGGCCTATGAAAATATAATTAAATACAAAGTAATTAATTTAACGTGTATTACATTAAGTATCACAACATATTTTATACAGTATGCATTTAAACCACCCGGGCTTTGCCTGGATGGCCACCCGCCTCTTGTGCGGGGGACGGGGGTCCTCAAAAATATACCCGTTTAAGTGAGATTTGTGACTTTGTTTTTTGGGTGCAAAGTATTTTCTGTTCTGTCTTCAAATTTGTTGTCTCCTCCTTTCTCACGTTTGACAGTCCGACTTCCAACTGTTATTTTTTTTTTAAAAAAAAAAAAAAAGAGTTCCCCCATAACACGCTGGGAACTATCATGTTTTCATTCAATTCAGATGCCAAATTGACTAATAGCCTGCTGGGATGGCCTTCAAGATTATAGGAACAACAACCATTAACATTCTGAATTTCTGATAGAAAATTAATTGTTGACAACCCATCTACTTTTTCCCTTAAAAAAAAAAAACAAAATACTTCAATTCGATACGTGTTGAAAAAGATGGTAGACATACTCTAAGCGATTATATACAAATTTCTTTAAATATTATGGGTTTATGTTGGCAGAAAAAAAAAAAAAAAGAGTAGTAGAAGAAGAAATCACTAAAATAATATTTATATTAATGATCGGTACTTTGTTTTAGGTTGATTGATTAATGAGTGGTATCAACCAGCCTCTTTCGAGTAAAACAAGAAATTAATTGCTTCATGCTCCTTCCGTAAGTAACACGTTGATAATTGAAACTTCTAACTCTCTTGAATTCAGATTAATTAGACATAATGTTAGAAGAAGATGCTTAATTTATTAAAAATTTAAGTGTAAACACATAAATTGTATGATTAAAAAATTTTACATCAAAAGTGGGAAGAAAAAAATAAAGAAAATATAATTAAAAAAATTACAATTTAATATTTTTAAATTTTATATTAAAATATAATATCAAGCATGCAAATATGTTCTTTGCAAAAAAATAAAAATAAAAAAAGGGGGGGTCAATTTTTTATGACAATTTTTCGGTTCATCGCGAAAAGCAGACCTCTAATTACATTGGCAGAACTAGAAATTAGAAATGTGATAAAAGTATGGGGACAGAAGACTAAACTCGGGCTAGCTTTGCCATTGAATTGATCAAGTTTGCATGGGGAGCTAAGGTACTTTGACTCGGCATTTCTTAACAAACTGACAGATAGTACGTAAAAATGGACTCAAGTTTACTGGCAGACAAAAGGATAAAAGACAGCACCTAATCAACAAAACCACATTTTCGCACGTAAGTTGCATCCAAATGACCTGTCCAGGCCGCACGTCTCAATCCTGATGTCTGAACTGATTTGTACCCAACGGCCGACACAGACAATTTTTTGTTCAAGTTAACCAGCCTCTCATTTCCGGGAGAGAGAGAAACACCCACTCTCTTTAGCAGGGTGAAAGGGTCGACCTCGTCTAAATAATTGGACGGATTTAACCAAAATATTTGAAATAGATTTGATTATGTCCTCTTGGACATTCATCAAAAGTGCCGTCATATTTTATCTAACTTATTGCATTAAATTCATTTTTCAATTAATTTAATCCAAGTTAAGTGCATAAAATCAACCCCTTTTTTTTTTTTTTGGTATTTTCTACCGTCTTCAATGGTTCCCTGGTCTGGAAATTCCCTTGAACAGCCAATGGGCTTAGACCCTGGATAGCCCAGTTCTACGTTGGGCCAAATTGTTCTACATGCAAGGGGGTTTCGGTTTTAAATGTAGTCAGCTTTTCCTTCTTAAATCTTAATGTCCATCACATCCTTTTGTGGGCTTTGGAGTCGGCCGTACCAAGCAGACAATAGCCTATGAAAATGTTTATTTCAATTGCTTAAGTGTAGATATTAAAGTTATTCTTAAAATTGAAGATCTTTAATCAATTAAATTAAAAAAAAAAGATAGGTAATCGGTATATAAATCTTGAAGGGTTATATATATATATATATAAATTAGATAATAAAATTGATTACCAAGAAAAAGACGAGAACATTTTAGAATTCGTGGAAAAGATTGGGCTGTGCTGTGCCACAATAGATTTTTTTAAGGTGCGGGTGCTAGATTAAATTAATTTTCTTGAAAAAAATAAATTTAAAACAATTTAGTCACATAAAAATAAAAAATGATTTCTTAATTTTCTTTTTATGTGTGCGAGATTTCAATATACTTTGACAAAAAAAGAAAAGGAAAAAGAATCCGATTTGTGATTTTGAGTTCTCCATTCATATATTGGAAAATCTTTTAATAAGAAAAGTTATTTCTTTATTTCTTTTTCTTTGACTTTAAAGTTTAATCCCTCGCATCTTTTGATTTTTGTCATTGATTTCCTTTATCAATCAACATCTTTTCCACTTGGCACCATTATCAAGGGCATCTGTTGGTGGAACTAGAAGTTCCTCGTTAGAAGCCGGAAGGGTTCATGAAAATGACTGCGCAACGATCAATTAAGCGTTTGTGACAGCCCCAGACGGATTTAATAAATAAATAAATAAAGAGAGAGAGAGAGAGAGAATAAGGTGGACATTGCTTATTGTATTTGTGACAGCCCCAAGCTGCCTTCTACCTGCCACAACCCTCTCACAACTTCCGGTTGTTGCCCCCCCCCCCCCCCCCCCCCCAAATATCAATTGCATTTACATGTGCTTATTATGACGATAGAGTTTCCATGAATGAATAATTTAGAAGCTTCAAGCACGACCACCGCAGTTGTTGCACTCTTGTTTCGATTCGGGTACTCTAGCTAGCTGTTTCGACATTGAAGTTCCTCGCGCCGTACGAAATTGCAACACACACACCCATGTGTGTAATAGATGTACTGGAGTTGTTAGAAGACTGGAGTGCCTTTTACTTTCTCTCGTTTTCTTTTGAAGGAGAGAAGAAAGAAAAACAAGAGTTGTCTCACTCCACTCCCTATTATATATATATATATGAAAAATAGAGTACATATGCAATTGATATCATCGTTAGCAAAAACTTCTCGCATGTGGTCCTTAAGTCACATTCTTATGTAATGGGTTTATGATTATCTCCTCATTTTGATCTAATTTGCTCTTCAGATTCAAACACTTTTTGGTAAAAAAGAAAAATAAATATTAAGTGGGCTGAATGTACTTGTCCAATGAGATAAATTAAAGTAATGGAATTATTATTATTATTTTTTGATGTATTAAAAAGACCGAAATTAATATCTCTGCGGTTGACTGATTTATGTAAGAAATACTCAAAAGGCGACCGACCATGTCAAAATATTATGGTACCTAGCTGGGCTATCTTAATCCAAAAATCCAAACCCAGAGGCAAAGTCATTACACCCAAAGCGCTGATGCTGAATGGGAACATGTCCTTTTGTCTCTGTACGGCCTTTTGGTAATTATTCCCCAAACGCCAACGGCCAGCAGCTGCACCCCTTTGAGAGCGAAACTGGATTGCGTGTCCAGGGAAAGACACGTGTGAATGTGATTCCTTCCTTGTGTGAGCACAAAGTCACAAGCAAATGTCAGGTCCAGCCTGGCAGTTGGCACAAATCCGAAATTACCAATTTGGACTGCTGAACACAGGTCAAAAGTAAAGCACGTAGAGGGGGCCGCCCCGGGGCCCCGGCCGGGGGGGGGGGGGGGGGGATCACGCCTCCCTAGGTGACTTTAGAATATTGAATGAAATTTTTTAAAATTATAGCTGTAATTGTTACTCTCAAACAAATTATTACAGGTCTAATATAATTTTGACCCTATATTAATTAACTTATTATGCAAATATAACAAAATTTAATCAATTTGAGCTACTAGATTTATTATTACATTTTATTTTTAATTAAACTTAAGGAAAAAAAATAAATCTCTTATTTCAATCAAAAAGAATTTTATTTTCGTAATATACAGTAAATAAATTAATGTACAAATTAAATTTATTAGAAGAATTTAATTTTATCAAAAAAAATTTGATAAAAGCTTAAATTTAATATTTTATTTGAAATGAATTAAAATTTTCTTATTATTAAACCATAAGGATAGATGAGAATGTAATATTAATCCAAAGCCTAACACATCAAAAATCATTTGCTAAAGACTAATTAACAACCGAAAAATAAAAGCCAACAGGCGGAAAAGAGTATCCAATGACTTTGTGTTGCATCGACACGGGTCATCCAGTCGTGGGGGGGAGCACCCAGAGAGACATGCGCAAACCAAATTCACCAACGGTACCCCACGTGGCGGCCCCGACAACAGTCTTCACACGCTTGACGCTGGTCCCCACCAAATCACACGGCCTCTGCGCCTCTCTCTCTCTCTCTCTCTCTCTCTCTCGCCTGCCAGACAAACAACATAGGAAACAGTAAGAGAAAAAAAAAAAAAGAAGAAAGAAAACAATTAAGCAGGGATAAAAAAAAAAAAAAAGGGTTTAAAGAGAATGGTGAGAACGTACGCTTTCAGATTCATCAGAATATACAATACTTAAAAAGTGAAGAAAGAATTATGGAATTAAACCAAAAGCACAAACATAAAGTGTATCTCTCTTCTTTTCTGTGTCATTTTTCTCTTCCTTCCCTCTCTGAAGCCGCTGTGCTCCTCCTTATCACTTTCGTTTTTCTTGTTATGTTCTTTAATGTCAATGCAAGTGAAGCGTATTAGGGGTTGATGTAAAACCTATTTTCAAGGTCTTCACTGATCTTCTTCAGGGTAAGTATATTTACCAGTTTTTTTGGGGTGGCTTTTCTCTTGCTTTTTTGTTTTTGTTTTTGTTTTTTTGTTTTTGGTCTTTCATCTTTTTTGAATACTTTCATTTGAGGTCCTATGGTCTCATATTCTCAGTTTTGCTTTCAACAAAGTTGGCGTGCTTGTTTATGTTCTTAGTGTGGTTTGGAATGTGTTAAAGCTCTGTTTTCTGTTTGGTTCTCGCGGAAACACCCAAGGACGTATCTGTTGGGGTTTTCGAGGAATTGAGGGAAGAAATGATTATATTTGTTGCGGCATGTTGTTGTTAAGGAAAAAGAAGAAGTTGGGTGTGAAGGAAAATAGCCAAACTGAGATTATGTTGTAACGCAATCTGCATTTCTCACCTTTTCCTGCATCTTTCTCGGCAGCCAAACAAGAGAAATAAGTTCATACTACTTTTTGGTTTAAACTCTTACGTTCTTTTGGATCTAAGTCTCGGGTTGAAATGTTGCTTTCCTGACTTGGGTAATTCTATTTCTGCTTTTACGCTCACAGGTTTCAAGCATTCAGATCTGGAGATTTGAAAGATTTATCTCCTCGCTGCTTTTGAAATTTAATTAATTTCTGTAAGTATTTCATTTAAGGAGAGATCTGCGACAAATTCAAAGACTTTTTAGCTAAAAAAAAAAAAAGATATTCAAAAGACTTCAGTTTACAGTTTTTTCTTTTCATCGGTGTCGTTTTGTGGTTTTTTTCTTTATGTTTCCCTTGTTTTTAACTATCCCTTTCTCTCATGTAATTATCCGTTAAATTGAGTTTCAATTATTTGAATGTTTTGAATATTTTTCAGTTTCCCGAGTACTTAGGCTGCTTAGTCTACCCTTCGGTAACGGCTAAGTGGCATTTTTTATTATTATCTTACAGGTTTTGTTTTATCATATTTATTAAAAGCCCTTTGAATCTGAGTTCTGTTTCTGGCTCCTTGAAGACTTGACTTTTCAACTTCAACTGGAAACAAAGTGGGATTTGGGGTATCTTATCATTCAAGCCCAAAAGATGCAGAGGCTTCCGCCAGAGGAATTTCTGTTGAAGGAGACCAATCCCCACCTTGGAGGTGGAAAGGTCACTGGTGACAAGCTTACAAGCACTTATGATCTCGTAGAACAGATGCAATATCTTTATGTCCGGGTCGTTAAGGCCAGGGACCTGCCTGGGAAAGATGTCACTGGTAGTCTTGACCCTTATGTTGAAGTTAAGCTGGGAAATTATAAGGGTACAACTCGGCATTTTGAGAAGAAGTCCAATCCTGAGTGGAGCCAAGTGTTTGCATTCTCAAAGGATCGGATTCAGGCCTCATTTCTTGAGGTTACTGTCAAGGATAAGGATTTTGTCAAGGATGATTTTGTTGGTCGGGTTTTCTTTGATTTGAATGAGATACCAAAACGGGTTCCACCGGATAGTCCTTTGGCGCCACAGTGGTATAGGTTGGAGGACAGGAAAGGAGAAAAAATTAGGGGGGAATTGATGTTAGCTGTATGGATGGGAACCCAAGCGGATGAAGCTTTTCCAGAAGCTTGGCATTCAGATGCTGCTGCTGTCAGTGGAATGGATGGTCTTGCCAACATTCGGTCCAAGGTTTATCTTTCCCCAAAACTGTGGTATTTGAGGGTCAATGTTATTGAAGCTCAGGACCTGCAAACCATTCTTCAAGGCAGGTTTCCAGAAGTGTTTGTGAAGGCTGTTGTGGGTATTCAAGCTTTGAGAACAAGAATTCTCCAGGCAGGAGTATTAATCCCATGTGGAATGAGGACCTTATGTTTGTGGCAGCGGAACCATTTGAGGAGCCCTTAATTTTGAGTGTGGAAGATAGAGTAGCACCTAATAAGGACGAGGTACTGGGGAGGTGTGCAATTCCTTTACAGTTTCTGGACAGAAGGTTTGACCATAAACCTGTAAATAGCAGGTGGTTTAATCTGGAGAAGCATGTTGTTGTGGAGGGCGAGAAGAAGAAGGAAACTAAGTTTGCCAGCAGGCTTCACGTAAGGATATGTTTAGAGGGTGGTTATCACGTTCTTGATGAATCAACACACCATAGTAGTGATCTGCGGCCCACAGCAAAACAACTATGGAAGTCAAGCATAGGGGTACTGGAATTGGGGATTCTCAATGCTCAAGGATTGATGCCCATGAAGACAAAGGATGGTCGAGGGACAACAGATGCGTATTGTGTGGCCAAGTATGGGCAGAAGTGGGTTCGTACAAGAACTATTATTGATAGTTTCATGCCCAAGTGGAATGAGCAATATACTTGGGAAGTTTTTGATCCCTGCACTGTCATAACAATCGGTGTTTTTGATAATTGCCATTTGCATGGAGGAGACAAGGGTGGAGGGGCAAGGGACTCAAAAATTGGGAAGGTGCGCATCCGTCTTTCCACCCTTGAAACTGATCGAGTATACACACACTCATATCCACTGTTGGTTCTGCATCCTAATGGTGTCAAGAAGATGGGAGAAATACACTTGGCAGTCCGTTTCACATGCTCATCCTCCTCAATATGATGCACATGTACTCGCAGCCTTTGCTACCAAAGATGCATTATCTGCATCCACTGACCATTAGCCAGCTAGATAGTTTGAGGCACCAGGCCACTCTGATTGTGTCAATGAGGCTAAGCAGAGCAGAGCCCCCGTTAAGAAAGGAGGTTGTTGAATACATGCTAGATGTTGGGTCACATATGTGGAGCATGAGAAGAAGCAAAGCAAACTTTTTTAGGATCATGGGGGTTTTGAGTGGGTTAATAGCAGTGGGAAAATGGTTTGATCAGATCTGCAATTGGAGAAACCCCATTACCACAGTGCTGATTCACATACTGTTTATAATCCTAGTTCTTTACCCGGAGCTTATCTTACCCACCATCTTCCTGTATCTTTTCCTGATTGGTGTTTGGTATTATAGATGGAGGCCAAGGCATCCTCCTCACATGGACACTCGTCTTTCTCATGCAGAGTCTTCACATCCTGATGAACTAGACGAAGAATTCGATACATTCCCAACTTCACGTCCTTCTGATGTTGTAAGGATGAGATATGATCGATTGAGGAGTATTGCAGGGAGGATACAGACGGTGGTTGGTGATTTAGCCACGCAAGGGGAGAGGTTTCAATCTTTGCTAAGCTGGCGAGACCCAAGAGCCACAGCCCTATTTGTAATTTTCTGTTTGGTGGCTGCTATTGTTCTATATGTCACTCCTTTCCAAGTTGTGGCGCTTCTTGCTGGATTTTATGTGTTGAGACATCCGAGGTTCCGCTACAAGCTTCCTTCTGTCCCACTCAATTTCTTCCGACGGCTGCCGGCAAGAACTGATAGCATGTTGTGAGCGAAGCGAGATGCATCCGGCATTGCATTTGGTCTTTTATTTTTCTTATTTCTTGCTAAGTATGTGAAGAATGCAGAGAGGAATATTACCCTGCTTGTATTCCATTTTGCGGAGGATGTTGGTGCTGGTATGATGTGTAAACCTTCCTCTGAAGGTTGTAGATTTTGTGGATTTCCTGGTCATTTCAAGTTACTTGATCTAATCTAATGGTATATTTATATAGAACCGATATATTCTCCTCTTCAAATGGGCTGATTTGGAATGTTTTTCCGATTTTGAAAGCTTATTGTTCCTTTTCCTTAGCAGTGTCATCTTTGTTTCTTTCTTCTTCTTTCCTTCCTAATCACAGGGCTTTGCATGTGCTCTTTTTTTTTTAAGGATTCATATACAGTCACGTATTATTTATATTTTGATTACAGGAAAGATCGAAAAACCCAAAAAAAGAAAAATTACTACGACCGGAACATGGTGTTAAGAAGTTAAAACGAGGGTGTCCCAAACACAAGCGGTTATTTATTCTACTTGCATTCACCTGTTTGAGTTTTTCTTCCCGACGGCTAGCTTTTCCTTTTTTCAGCCTTTCTTATTAAAAGCGATAAGTGAATCCATTGGAAAAAATTAAAGGAAAAAAAAAACAAAAACAAAAACAAAAACAAAATCCTCGGGTCATTGTTGGCAATGTATTTACTTGTTGCATTTAGCTTTGATTCCTCGCTGGTGGTGACGCTGCACAATAGCAAAAGGAATGGAAATAACATATTCTTGCTTTCCTTCTTGTAATCAAATTTAAGTTATGGTAACTGCAGCGAGGGTTAAAAAAAATGAATGATGCGGTAAAACTAAGTTTTTACGGGAATTGATGCAAGTGCCTTCCTCCAACGGCGAAGGTTGTTTAATTCTCAAGAGCAGTTTTTTGGCTGCTAGTCAGTCGTTCTGGGTCGCATTTTAAAGTGCCTGCAAGACATGAATTTTTTATCATTGATTCTTGGAATTGTGTGGGCAGTCCCTGTATTCCATGTTCGTGGTGGGGGGCATTATTTCTACCAAGTTTGCCTTTTTGGTTTTGTTTGTTCCTTTGCTCTCTTTACAGGCTGTGTAATCAAAGCTTTCATCGTCCTCGACTCCTTTTGGTCTTTTGTTTTTTGTCGCCGTCCTCTCTTATTTCCTCCCTCCCTGGCTCGAAGCCCCTCCCCGCAACACAAGTATGCTAGTGATGGGCCTGATGGCCATCTGTTTTCTTTGGATTTTGAGCAAATTCCAGCTTTGTACAACTCCTGCTCGTAGCTTCATTCACATCTAGCCAATCTAAGCTTGATGGCACAAATTTAAGTGGCACAATTCCCCCCTCCCCACCACCCCCAAACCCTGCCAGGTTTAACTCACGAGTAATTGTCATACACGTCAATCTACTGAGTAGTTAGGGAACCAAGTTACTCGATATTTTCATTTATTGGCTTTGAGTCGTATATTTTTGTCTGTTGTTTCAGTGTTTAACATCGTATATCGTGTTTTAAAATGGGGGGTAGCTAAGTAGCCACTCCACATTTTGGACCACCATTGCAGTTGACATCTCGCGACCCAAGAAAGCATAAAAATAAATAGGCCTAGCTAGCTAGAACCCAAAAAAAAAACAAAATTAAGGTTGGGTTAGGGTCCATTTGCAGTTCGATGGTGGAGATGGGTGGGGAGAGGAGGCGTTTCATTTGCCAAAGCCATTATAGCACTAGGTGTGTCACCATTTTAATTGGGATACTGTTGTTGTACAGTTAGGTCCCCCAGCTTTAACGTTATCTCCTGCAAATTTCAATCATAAAAAAAAAAAAAAAAAGATTCGAGTCACCTTGTCCGAGTCCATCCAAATCGTGATCCTTTGAGCTTTCCTCTTCCCCATCTTAATTTGGGTCAAAAAAAAAAAAAAAAAACCAAAAATGGCTACACAAGAAAAATTACGAAGAAATTATGCTCTCATCAGATTTACCCGTTCTTGTAAATTATTAGTTTGATCTAGTCTAGTGTCATTTAATAACTAGCTTAATTGTTCAAAAATCCTTGAATGTCGAGCAATCCCATATTTGGGGTATAAAGAACCTTTTTTTTTTCTTTTTCTTTTTTGTGAATTTGTGGTGATCGTTCATTGTGGTCAAATGGATTCGAGTATATCTTTTTCTTTTTCTTTTTCTTTTTTTTTTCCTTTATTGATTATCAACAGCTACCTACCAGCTTTCGACGTACCATTATGTTATAAAAAAAAAAAAAAAAAAGGTTTAAACTTTAATTAATTGCAGTAACCGATAGTATCTTTTGTAGTTCGCATGCATCTTCGTAGCTTTTATAGTCATAGTTTCCCCATCTTGCCCCTATTTTGATCACTACAAAACAAAGGTACAATTTTTTTCTTCTTCTTCTTCTTCTTCTTTTTCCGTTGAATATGCCAATCACATTATAACGATACAATACATCACAAGGCGTAACACGTTAGGATGTTCTTTAAATAGAAAAATGAGACGAAAATGACTCCGACAATAAAATAAAAAAAATTATTATCTATATCTGAATCTAATATCATAAACACGTTTAAAAGTGTATACCAATAACCTCATAATAAAATTAGAAGGATTCAAACTCTCAATCCCTTGTTAAGTGTTTCTCATACTCTCTAATGTCGTTGAACCAACCTCTGTTTGTTGTCATTGCAGATTATTACATTCATTTTAGGTTATAAATTTATTGCATCCAAAAGTAAGTACACAGCCGTGAGAAAAATGGCAAACAGATTTTATTCTCTGTGGAATCACTTTTCCAGCCCCTCCATTTTATTCGTTTGTGTCCCCATTAAGGGTTTCATTCAGAAGGATAAATACACGATCGAAGAGAAAAAGGCCTAGGGAAAGAAGTGTAGATTCTTACGAGTTTGAAAAAGGTGACTTTTAGCAAAAGATGCAACGAGTAAACACTATCATTATCATGGGCAACGTTGCTTGCTTGCTTGCTTTTACTGTCGGAAGGTGCCATCGCCAACCCCTTGTTGATTCTTATGCCTTTTTTTTTTTTTTTTTACGTTAAATTTGGTGTAATGTTGACTTTGATGGGAGTCTTATTGTCTAATATAATTTCGTATGTTGTAAAAGTTATAAATCTTTAGTATTGCTAGTATTATTGTTAATTATTATTATTATACATTACGGTATGGTATTGTTTAATCTTGAAAATTGAATTCGGCTTACCATGCAACATTAATATCATTGTTGCCATGAAAATTTGATTTGTTGTCATAAGTTCTAATAGTTGTTGCACGTAATTATTGATTAGAAATGTGAGGAAACCTATTAATTGGACAGTGGAAATACTAAGTTTAACACATTTTAGAATACAATATCAATTCATCTCTTTCTTCGGTGAGCTTTCATTCATCTACCGTAACCTTATGATTTTTTTTATTAAAAAAAAAAAGAATAATTGTAAAAACTAAAAAATAAAATGTATATAATTTCACTTCCTTTGGAGCTAGGGACAGCGTAGCATACATATATGATTCGAGACATGGTCCAACGGTTCAACGCCGCAATTGGAAGTAAATGGGCTCATACTCTTGCGCAATGGGCTCTGAGTATGGACATTGGTAAACAGACTTTTTGATATGGTATTATAATTTAATAATAATTATTATTATTATTTTAATGAAAAACAAAGAAATTATTAATTGTCAAGTTAAAAAGAATAAAAGAATTGTGATTGTAGCCCGTAAAGTCAATTTGGGATTAATCTAACATTAATCCCATAAAGTCCATCATTAATTTCAAATTTGTTGTAAATTACCTTGATTACCACAAGGATTAGCTCACATGATTACTCGAAAAAGTTGCAATCCACCTGTACCCAAACTAACATCGATCATGGCGCTGCCCTGATCGCCAATTCCCTTGCATCGTCCGATGAAATTCTCCAAACGTTGTCAAATTCTTTGTAGCTGCCCACACCTAATCACACCTCCACACTCTCCTCTCTCCTCTCTCCTCGCTCCCCGCCCCCCCCCCCCCCCCCCACACCCCCCAACACACGCACACACGAAAAAAAAAAAAGGGGGGCAATTCCTCGCCATTCTCTGAGAAAGTTCACATTTTTCTCTCTAATTTTTATTTATTTTTGCCTCTCTCTCTCTCTCTCTCTCTCTTTCTCTAGACCCATGGCGGACTCTACCGTATCGTCGGCGACGGGGGACCCGAATCCGATATCCAACCCGAATCCAAGCTCGCTAATCCACCCGAGGCGCGAGGCTTTCGAGCACGGGCTCATCCCAATCCCCAAGCTCATCTTCCCCGACCCGACCTTGACCCTGACCCAACTCAGGCAGAAATTGGCATCGCTCCCCCGGGTCGACTCGGCCGCCCTCGCCGATTCGCTTCAGATCTCCGCCGAGCACGGCAAGCTGATCCTGGACACGCTTGCTTCGGTGCTTCACTCCGATTCCGACCCGCTTGTCAAGGCCCGGCCTGGGGAAATTGACTCGGTCGGGGCCGATTTGCGTGATCTGCTTCTTTTCTTGTACATACAGTCTTATAAGAAGCTTTTGCCGAGATCGCATAGGGACTCCGCTTCCGTGGCCGATGTCTGGCCGTCCACTTCGGCTTTCGATGGATACTTGTCGGCTTTATCGCCGCTTCAGGTTGTACTTTCATCTATTGCTTGATTGTTAAATGTTGGGTTATTTTTCGTTAATCATGTGAATTTAAGCATTAAATCCTTCGTTTCCATGTTTGTATTTGTCAGAATGAATTGGACTTTTCTTTCTTTCTTTTCGTTTCTTTTTTTTTTTTTTGGTCCTCGAAGTGCAAGATTACTGAAATGTACCTTTGTTGCCAATTCGAGTTGGATTGCGATTATTGAGATGTCTAAAGATTTCATTTTTGGTAATTAGCGCAATGTTTGTACAATGTAATTTAGATGTTGTGTTGTCTCTTCTTGGATCTGTTAGTTGTCTGTGTTTGTGGCATTTTGAATTTGGAGGCTGAGTAAAACTGTGTAGGTTTGCTTTTCTATAAGAAAAAAAATCCGGTGATTGATTAAATAATATTGTTAATTTTGGGTTAGCTTAGAACTGAAAAAAAAAAGTTTGAATTATTTATTTGATTTAGGTAATTTACGGGTTTGTTGGAACTTGAATTTGAAACATGCTTATGCTGTATGATATTTGAGTACTTAAATAGTAAATTTTGTTTTTTTTTTTTGTGAGAAAAGGTGCATTTTTATTAAATGTTTTTCTGGTTATTTGAGCAAGCAGATGTTTAACCAGCATTTGTTCTTTGAAGTGGCTAATGGGCTTCAATTAAACCCATATGTAGAGGAGCTGTGGAACACTGTTTGTGTATAACTTGATTCCGATTGAAGTTTGTATCCTGTGAATCCTTGTAATCCTCAGTTACGGGAAGAATGGCAGAGGTTATGTGGAACACTGTTTGCATATAACTTGATTCCAATTGAAGTTGGTATCCTATGAATCCTTGTAATCCTCAGTTATGGGAAGAATTGCAGAGGTTATCTGGTGACAATACAAAATTGGTTGTTGTACTTATCCATTTTCTTTAGATTGTCAAACCCCTCAAGTCGAGCAGGTGCTGAAGTTGCTTATAAGAATTACTGTGGCAAGAAATACATGATTGCATTGGAATCTTCTTAAAATCTTATTGCCTCTCAGTTTTGGGGTGCAGGAAAATATCTAATTATGCAGCCAATGTTGAGTTGCTATTATGTTGTTGTTCCTTTTAAATCTGTCTCCAAAATGTTTATCACATAGTGCACATCAACAGGATTTTAAACTTTAATTCAGTTGTTGTAATGCAGCTTGTACGTAGCAACAGCCGTCGTTTTATGCCATCACAGGCTGATGAAGAGGTTCATCAGTTATCTTATCTACAAAAGCACATTGCCAATATTTTATCTCTTTTAGCAGAACCAGTGGAAGGAGAAGTTGAAGAGTCTCTGGTACGTAAAATCAGCAGAAGCAGAGGATGATATTGTTGACCTACACTACATAAATCTCATCTTAACCTCTCTCTCTCTCTCTCTCTCTCTCTCTTATCCTTTTGGTCAAGCAAATTCTTTTTTCCTTTTTTTTTTTCCTTCATAGTTGTCTAGGAAAAAACTACCATTAGCAATAGCCACATAGCTTCCAATTTCTAGTTACTCGTTTAGTTGTAGCAGTCCTTTGAGTTTATTTTCTCAATCCTGGAACAGATTGGTTAAATAATTGATTTTTTTCTATGATTGTTGCAAGTAATTGTTTCCTCTTTTTTCTTCTCCTCATTTGGTTGCTCATCTAATCGGAGATATGTGTGCTTTGGGTTATTTGCATTAAATTGGCCTTAAACATAAAAAAAATAAAATTAATTGAGCTTGAACATTTGGAAGGCTCATAGATGACTTCTAGGCCTAATTTGTCAAACTTTTTAAATTTCTTAAGAGAAAGTGAAATGTGTTTCCTTTTGACCATTCAAACTGAAGTCTGTTTCAGAACTTGGTTAAGTTGAAAATTTCGAGCTGGCATGCAAATCCCTGTTTGTCTTGTTTGAATATTCCTCAGTTTGGTTTTAAAGTGCTAGTTGACCTTATCATCTTAGGTCCTGACCATGGATGGATTTGAGCACCTTGGATTTCTGATTCAAATTGGTGATAAGGGAGCTGAAGGTGTTCCCTTAAGCCAAGCTGCTCCATTTTTTGCCAATTCAGACCCTGACATGCCTGCTACCCCTGTTCCTGCTGTACAAGTTCATGATTGGATTTTGCAGAATATTGCTTCTGCTTTGGAACATATTACTGAAAGAATCTCTGCAAAAGAAAATGGGCCACCAAGTGCATCTGATCAGGATGTTGCCATGACTGATGCCTGTACAAATTCTGTCAAGTCCTCAACAAGTGCTAGGGGTTCAAGTTTTATTGAGGGGATCTCCAAATCATCATTAGTGAAGCAAGCATCAGATCTTAGAGGTTCTTCAGTGAAGGTTGGATTTGAGATTTGGATACATGTTTTATTTTGTTTGTCTTTAAAAATGGTTTGGTGGTTATAAAGTTTGATGGAACCTTTGGTTCTTGAATTGGAAAATAGTATTGCTAGTATCTGACTATGTGTGGCTGACTTTTTTATGCTCAATGAACCATGGGTTGTTTGTAGCTGGACTTGACAGCCCAAACAGTATTTTTGTGCCCAAGCTTTAACTGTGGTTTCAAGATTCAAAACTAAACTTGCATTTGAAGCTTGAATACAAGTTTCCTTCTGACAGGTAGGAAGCTTAGGTATTAGACATGATGGAGTGAGGATAGGGAGAGATAGATCTAAGTTGATGTGGGAACCTTTAGTTAGGAAGGTTTTAGAACAGCTAGGTCTCACAACTGACCCAGTGCACAATAGAATGGGATGGTAAGAAAAGATTTATATGGCCGACTTCAATTAAATTTGGGATTGAGGCTTTGTTGTTGTTGTACCCACTGCTAGTGACCCATGAACTTTGGCACCTTGCATGCTACCTCATACGTTATGTATGATAATTTGAACTAAGTTAGCATACCACTTACTACCATTTGCTCTGCATAAGAGGCAAAAGTGACTTGCTTTGTAGCTTATGGTTTAGCTAACATCTTTATTGATAGTTTTGTATGATTGCAGGTTCTCAACTGCCATGATTCTGTCATTTACATATTAGCACCTTTGAGATATGCAACTGTTTATGGATGCTCAGATGCAACTATATTTCTTGGAGCTGTTGGCAAGGTTGTACAAGAATTCTCAATACTTTTGGTTATTGAGTGTTTCAATAACTTGTTGACGTAGAAATAATTAATCCTTTGTCATCTAGTTTGATAATTATATGCAATATCACTTTAAAGCCTTCTTTTCATATTTTGGGATTGGAATTGCTGAAACAAATTCTTTTTCCATATCTGGCTAGCTTAGAATTGGTGCAATAAGGAACAAAATGGTGATGGAGCACAGGCAAGGCCAAATATCTGCATATATCTATTGGCTTTTTAGTTTAAACAAAGGTTATTCCTGTTTACAAATTTGTGATGCCAAATGTGCTGATGGGATAAGCAAGGAGTTGGACAATGTAACAATCTTCTAAATTAATCCTCCATTATGACATTGAGAGTGTATCTATATATAAGATTTATGCAATTACATACTGGATGCCTTTGTATTGAACTGTTGCCCCTTTCATTTGGACTATTTCCTTAACCACATTAGGGAAAGATATCATATACATGTTCTTTCAAGGAGAGGCAAAGAAATTGGTATAAAAATGGCGAAATCCATCATTGATTGGTCCTGCTGCAATGGAAACACCTCCTTACAGCACGGTCTATCTGCAAAAGTCAATTTGATATGTAGTTCTGATGTTCTTTCTATAGTGTTTGAGTTCCAGTAGGATTCTATTTGATAATGATCTGATCATCTATGTTTATTGAAAATTTTTGTGTATTATCAGCAGGAGTCTCATGTTATTATTCAATTAGATGTCCAAGTGTTTCCTGTCCAATTAGATGTCCAGTTCATCTGGTGATTGTGTACCCACTGCTCTTCCTTGTCAATGTATTTTGTATTTAGATTTTGCAGTTTCCAGTTTTATGTTCTTATTGCCATATATTTCAAACTGGACATCTTTTTAACAATGGTTATGCTTTTGAGTTTCACACGTGAACACAATTTCATGTCGTTGCCTAATAAGTGCATGTTAAATGCAAAACTTTCTATGCTTCTTATATGAAGTCACGTACCTACTAAAAGGATTTTAGCTTTCCCTTGTAGATATTGATTTTTTTAGTTTATAGATTAAATGTATCATTTGCTTTTTGATATCTTGACAGGCTCTAAGAATTGAACATTGTGAGCGAGTTCATGTGATTACAGCTGCAAAACGAGTTTGCATTGCCAGTTGCCGTGAATGTGTTTTCTTTCTTGGGTAAACCTGCAACCACTCATTGTTGGTGATAACCATAAGCTGCAGGTGAGTTTTTGCCGATTCAATGGAAAAATGTCTGCTGTTGGCAGCAACTGCTGCTATTATTGTTTGGTACCAAAAGGAACAGTTAAGAAAAGTTTTTTATGGATGCATGCCCAAGATCTGGTTTTGAATGTATGACACACACTGTTTCAAGTTTCAACCTGATGGTTATGTCGTTTGGTGATTCCATTTTTTCTGTGTCAGATCCTTTTGATGACATTTTATTTTAGATTTAGTTTTAAGGACATTGGTTATCTGTAAATTTGTATTGAAAGGTTGGTATTATATAAATTGTTCACTTAGTTTGACTGCTTGGTGTGGTGGTATGTGTTTAAAATGCTGGCTGGGGACTAAAGATGGCGGCAAGTTATGCCTGTGATTCCTCCTCTTCCAACAATGTGGTTTAGATTTCAGACTTTTCAGCAGTTCACTGTAGTTCATTGTTCCATCAATTTGATGGTTGCACTGATCTAACAAGGATTTAATGTTGCTACTCTGTTGATGAGTGAGTTGAAATTCACATTCTGATGATTCACTTTACTATTAAATACGATACAAAATGATTGACGTGGGACACCCAAATGCATAGTTTTGTTGTAAAGGTTAACACTAAATACCCAAAGGCAATTTGTCTCACTGTGGAGCTTTCTGCCACATCTGAATATTCTTTAGCAATATTTTGACACTTGTAAATTGAGATTCCTGGTTATTATTTTATGTTCTAAATCAGGTAGCTCCATACAACACTTATTACTCAGAGTTGGAGGAGCACATGGCTGACGTAGGCGTTGAGGCAACAATTAATAGATGGGATGAACCCTTGACATTGGGGATGGTTGATCCGCATGATTCATTATCTCACCCTGCAGGTGTCTCTGATGTTCAAGCAGAGTCAGCTACACATCTGGACCCTGACCAATTCACAAATTTTTTGGTATGATTTACTATTATTTTCAATTTTCAGTCAAGTGTTGTCCTGGAACTATCAATTTTGTGTTGAATGTTTTTGTTCATATGTTACCTTTTATATATTGGAAATTTCAACATACTCAAACCTAAGGACCTGAAAATGTGGCCATTCTCATCTTATTAATCCCTGCACTGATTTTTGGTTTTCCTTCCTTTATTCCTCTGCGTCCAATAGCATGCATTTATGTGTTTATTTGTGTCCTCATTTTCAGATACCCAACTGGTTTGGAAGTGAATCCCGTGGATCGACCAGGGATAATCCATTTTTATTGCCAGATGTCTATCTGGAGTCTCAGAAAAAGAATGTATGTCATCAAATGCTGGTTACAACAAGATGATTGAAGAGCTGTGTTCCTGTTTTTGAGCTAATATTGAATCTAGTAATTGAGTTTAGATTCTCTTTCTGATGTTTGATTTGGTGAAATGTTCCTTTTATTTTTCCAGCAAAAGAATTTGGGTGAGATAAAGCAATTATTGAGGGAAGCTCCTGTCGAAGAAAATCGGAAGCGTGAATTATCAAGTGCATTGCATTTATTATTCAAAGAATGGTTATATGGTAATTAACATATTTTGTGTTCCGGATAACATTGCATTTATTGTTTCATTACTTTTGTGTTTGTATGCTAGAAGTGAAAACATCTCTGCAAAACGATGCATATTCTTAGTTAAACATAGGATATTCTAATACTATTACACTTATGAAGTTTGACCTGTCTCACCTTTCTGAAACCAAAGTTGCCTGTGCATGGTTCTCCCTTTACCTCCCTTACCATCCTCCTACTCCAAATGAAGTGAAATCTAGCTTGCTGGTGCTTTGTTATTCAATTTTACAGTTATAGTTGCCATTTGTTGTGGTTTGGCTCTGATGTGTCAATACCAACATATTGCAAGGCTTCTTGTTTTTGATTGCAAATTGTGCTCAGAAAAGTATGTGGCATCCATAAAAAGTTAAAATTATTCCTAGGTCATGATTACTTCTATTGAATAAAATTTTCTGTTTAATTTGTAGAGTTACCATTTTGTCTGGTTGTGGGAAACTTTGTTGTCAAAATGAATTGGGTTGGGTGGTTTCAGTTGATGTATGCTTCCTTGCTTGAGTGGTTCTCTGCCTCCATGTACTGGGCATTTGTTGGTATGGCATTTAATCTCTGCTGTTTGGATGTAAGTTGGATGAGATGAGGAAAATTGACATGATTTCTGAATGCATCTTGATAATCATGGCCTTCCGAATTTTCTGTTTCTCTTGTTTGGAATAGTTTTGCATGGTGTTTTAGACTTATTGCGAAGCTTGCATATGAATACACTCAAAACTAACCATGTTTCCCAATAACATTTTAATACACGAAGACTACTTAAAACTACTCACTCCATTGAAATGGGCTCATGTTTATTACTAGGTGTTGCATTCCATCAAATTGTGTGTGTTTTTGCGAATCCAAATGCATCTTGATTAAGAGCTTTTTTGGCAAAAACTAAGAACAGCCCTTAAACGTTAGAAGTTGACGAGTTTTCATTGGCTTTCTTTATTGATGATCTAATTGCAGCATCAGGAAATATCCGTCAGCTCTACTGCCTACAAGGTGATTGATGTGGGATGCCCTTCGTGTGGCTGGATTCCATTTGCCGTTCCAACACGATTCCTTTTTGCGTCGCAAAATAACCTTGGATGGCTGCTCTAATTCTCACTGTATTTTTTTTTTTTTGGGGTGGGGGGGGGGGGAGGAATTAGGAAATATCTCACTGTAATATTTGTTAAAATTCTGTGATATATATTTATTTATTTCTTTTATTCTCGCATTGTTATTGTGTTGACTATAAAATTTCATCTCTTGCTCTTTGAAGTCAAAAGTTCACTGCGAGGTGGTATTTGCAGCTGGGTATTATAGAACAATACACACGGAAATGTCTGGTTTCGAAACCGGAGCGCAAGACAGAGTGATGGTTGAGATTATTTATTTATTTATTTATTTTTGTTTTGGGGCTGGAGGGAGAAGGGGAGTGTTTTTGAAGCCCAAAATCCGGCCGTAGCTGTGGTTCTGAGAGCACCACTTTTGACAATGAAAATGCGTCTCAACACCGAGTGAGAGCACGTCGTTTTATTCACTACGCCAACTGATGAATTGATTGGAAATGAGTGCTACGACCGGTTTTTAAGTGTCTTCAGGAATCATTCTGTAGTGTATGTCAATGATTCTGCAAGAAAATTGTCAAAACAAATTTTAGTCAAGAAGGGCTATCTCTACTTCCGTCTCTCTTGTTCTCTTTTCTGCTCCTCGTATGTTCAATGTCATATAGGCGTGCATGGTCGATCGGCACGCCAAAAACACCTTGGGGGATTTGTATTTTCATTTTTAAAACTGGGAAAATCGCATTATTGTTAGCTAGTCCAACCGCTCAATTAAACATGCAGAGAGAAGAGTTTTAGTAACCCCAGAAACAGGCACCGAAGCTCCCATCCGGGTGAAATGAAAACCTCGGTATGTCCATAAATTATCTCAAAATGTAAAAATAAAATCTTGAAGATAATCTCCATAACATCTATTTGGCCGCCCAGAAATACATCCAACCGTACAAAAAGGTGACGCATTTTTATTTTAATTTCTTGCATTCAAGCAACAAAAGGAGAACAGCAAGCAAAATATATCCAAGAGTATGATCACATCTCCCAACAACATACAACCATTTTAGGAAACAGCGGTAAATTCTCTGCCACAATTTGTCAACGTCTTCTTTTTGAACCATAAATCTGATAATTAACCCTCGACGGTGGATCTTTTCTTAGTAGTGTAAGGGTAATACTCCTTGCCATTGTCTACCCTTGTAGTCTGACCTCCCGTATCAATGATTGCAGAAGTGACAGCCAATACTGTTCCTGCAGAAATGGCCGTCTTAATGCTTCTTCCTGCACGATGGACCACTTCAGTCTAAACTTAAAACAGCTGAAGATAACAGATGAACACAACTGAAATAAGTAGGAGGAACTAGAGAGTGATGCACCAACTAAGACACCAAAGTAGATGATGCACAATTCATTTGTGTCCTGTTTTGTAAGCACAAAGTATGTCAAAGTAGCCTTTCACAAGAGAGT
The DNA here is from genome assembly GCA_037897445.1 of Ceriops zippeliana. Lineage (NCBI taxonomy): Eukaryota > Viridiplantae > Streptophyta > Magnoliopsida > Malpighiales > Rhizophoraceae > Ceriops > Ceriops zippeliana. Next base: position 6,328,568 of record JBAPLH010000014.1, on the reverse strand, counting down.
TTTATCATCTAAAAGCCTCTTCAGCTTGTGGTAAATCAATAGAGACACCTCAGCCTAATAACTGCTTACAAGGGCACTATCTCTGTGCCCAAGCAATTTAATACCACAATCATCAACCAAAAGCACTTATAACTAGGATTAGGCACACAATTTGAACCTTATGAAATGAGGCTAGACCAAGAAAAAGTTGGTTTAAAACATTTGAAAACTGAGATACAGGATTAGGCAAGTAACAACTGAAAAGGGGAATGAGTCCAGGCTTGATATTGCAGATTGCTTTAATATTTCAAAAAGTTGCCAACAGGAATCCTATTGTTTCAATTTCTCCCTGCCAAGGGATCTTTCAAAACTAGAGGGTTGCATCTATCTATTTCTGTAGTTACATAAGAAAGGCACAATAGGTTGCACTCTGATATAAGTTTCTCTCTTCATCTACAATTTTCCATAAAGATTAATGAGAAGGGAGAAATGAGTAGCAAGAGCAGCCTAATAACAAAATAACTATCTATCTAGACATGTGAGTCCATCATTTTCCATCACATAAAAACATAAAGATAAAAACCAAAAGATCTGGTGAAAGCACATGGTTAATGTGTTTGTGTAAATGTAATAGGTAAGTCCCTTCACCACATTCATGTTCTTGATAAATTTTAAAAAAGAATGGAAACTCTGACAAGTGAACGTGGGAAAATGCCTTAAAGAATCCTCACCCCTGAAGCCGAAAATTGAAGCCCCAGCAACAAAACCGCCAACAGCTCCATTGATGAAATCTCTCTTCATCCTATAATGCTGAATCAACTGCTCCACACCAATGTAAACTCCTCCAACGGCAGCAAAAGTTGCCCCATGATTACCCATCATCTTGAGAGTTCTTATTAGCCCTGGAAGCGCAACATGTTTCTCAACACGGGGCACGTCATACCAGGTGGCAACAACAGTCCCCCAGATAGTTCCAGCAACTAAACCCATAGTCGTTCCCTTGACTGTCTTCATAATTGGAGTATCATTATCCTCCAAGTACCTTAGTTCCGACGGATCCATTGCTCTTTTCTAATGGGCATTGACAGCAATGCAAGCAAATCAAGGTGTTAATATTAGCATGTTTCCCTCAGAAACGATAACAGCTTTTGCCTAGATAAGCTCCAAAGTAGAATAACAGTAACAAAGCATCGAACTGAATTGATTATGACATACCTATCCATTTATTTCTTTCGCAGAGAGCCAAAAAAAAAAAAAAGGAAAAAAGAAAGAAAGATAACCCGTTTGAAGATCCCATGGTCTATACATATAGAAACACAAATTTGCCCGCAGTGATCCCCAAATGTGTAGGGAAACCAAAATGAAGATGCCAACCAAACAATGCCCATTTATCCTTGGATCAATAGATTAACACCTGGACATCAAGACTCTGTGTTCCTCTCTACCTTATTATTATTATTATTATTATTAGTATTATTATTGCGTTGATGATGTTGTTGTTGTACAATTGAGTTTTTATTTTTTATTTTCTTGAAGGGGATATTACATATGAATGAACCGTACATCAAGATCGACTAGATTTTAAGGTAAAACTAAAACCCTAGGGATTTCATTAAGGATACATACATACATATACATGCATTAACCGGCTCACATAATAATCATCGATCAACATTACGCAGATGAATAGATGAGATAGATAGAGAGGACCAGAACACGCACGCATGAAATTACTTACCTTTTGAATTTTCTGGGCAATCGAAAGACCAATAACCTCTCCCACTCTCACTCTCACTCTCCCTTAGTAGAAACAAAGACCCTTGGGAAACCCACTCCCAATTCCCAATTCCCAAATCGCAATCCGCTCTCCCCCGCCTAATTTCTGTTTTGGCCCCTTCCTATATTTGCTCTTAATGACGCTTTTACCCTTATTAAAACTGCGTTGAGTGGTGCGCGAACTTGTGAATTAAAATAAATAAATAAGACTGATTATTGTGCCATTGCCAGGAAAAACCACCAATAGAACATTTTTTTTTTTTGGTTTGACAGAGAGAGAGAGAGAGAGAGAGAGAGAGAGAGAGAGTGGCTCTATTTGATTTACATATTTTTAATTGTTGTTATTGTTAATTAAAATAAAATTATAATATTTAATTAACTTGATATTTACTTATTTACCATTTGAATAATAAACCTAGCATCTCGTTAGGTCGGTACAAAGATCATTTTACTTGTTGTCACTCAACAGCAACAACCCCACTTCCAACGAAAAAAAAGAAAAAAAAAAAAAAACAGCACACTCATTATATCACAAAGGAATTTAACCTTTTAATTCGTTAGCTCCAGCCGTCGAGTTGCTCGTGTAACAAATGAATGAATTCGTTTATTTACAATTTCAAAGAATGTTAAAATTTGAAACATCCTTTCCACGCCCACGGGGCTCGCTAACATTTACCCGAGCCATTCTGGGTCTTAAAAAGAAACAAAGGTTGAAAAAAAAAAAAGAAAAAAAGGCCGTGGGTGCCCCCTGTCCGGCCTTGTCTTTTTGTGCCAGCAACTCCTAAGTCTGGACTTGCACAGAAATAAACGAGCTCAAACAAAATCTTTGCAATCGAACGTCATTTTTCTAGCCCGGTTGATTGCACGTTGCCGATATTGATTTCCCACATTTACCCCGATGCATAGAGCCATGAATTGTATGTAGAAGAAGACAAACTTCAAATGCAGCGGCTTTCGTCAAGGGTTTTTTTCACCCCCTCGAATTTGCAAGTTTCCTAGTGTTCTTCGTTCATTTGGAAATGAACAGCAGTACGGCATTAGGGACTGCGGTAGTTTTTGCACAAAGCAGATGCCTAACATTAGGAAAGCCATTCTTGTGGAGGAGGGAAAAAATAACGAAGAAGAAGAAGAATTTCCAGTGAATTCAGTTCCCCTACCAATCCTACAAGCTGGCGGATTAGAAGGAGGCATAGCTCACCGTGGGTGAGCCATTGAAGCGTGTGCGGGTTGAAGAGAAGGACGTGTCCACGGGATCAACTTCAGCACCATCTATTGTCGTGTTTCTCGCAATGGTGAATCTTCTCAGCAGACGTGTCAGGGATTCCACAATATCAGACATCGGTGGTCGGAATAACTTCTCAGTCTGTTGGAATTCGATTCACCGGGACAAGATGTCACAGTTAACATCAATGAACACAAAGACTCCGAATTCAAGAATGAATTTTGCCGATACCTGAACACAGAGGAAAAAAAAAAAAAAAAAAAAAAAAAAAAAAAAAAAAAAAAAAAAAAAAAAAAAAAAAAAAAAAAAAAAAAAAAAAAAAAAAAAAAAAAAAAAAAAAAAAAAAAAAAAAAAAAAAAAAAAAAAAAAAAAAAAAAAAAAAAAAAAAAAAAAAAAAAAAAAAAAAAAAAAAAAAAAAAAAAAAAAAAAAAAAAAAAAAAAAAAAAAAAAAAAAAAAAAAAAAAAAAAAAAAAAAAAAAAAAAAAAAAAAAAAAAAAAAAAAAAAAAAAAAAAAAAAAAAAAAAAAAAAAAAAAAAAAAAAAAAAAAAAAAAAAAAAAAAAAAAAAAAAAAAAAAAAAAAAAAAAAAAAAAAAAAAAAAAAAAAAAAAAAAAAAAAAAAAAAAAAAAAAAAAAAAAAAAAAAAAAAAAAAAAAAAAAAAAAAAAAAAAAAAAAAAAAAAAAAAAAAAAAAAAAAAAAAAAAAAAAAAAAAAAAAAAAAAAAAAAAAAAAAAAAAAAAAAAAAAAAAAAAAAAAAAAAAAAAAAAAAAAAAAAAAAAAAAAAAAAAAAAAAAAAAAAAAAAAAAAAAAAAAAAAAAAAAAAAAAAAAAAAAAAAAAAAAAAAAAAAAAAAAAAAAAAAAAAAAAAAAAAAAAAAAAAAAAAAAAAAAAAAAAAAAAAAAAAAAAAAAAAAAAAAAAAAAAAAAAAAAAAAAAAAAAAAAAAAAAAAAAAAAAAAAAAAAAAAAAAAAAAAAAAAAAAAAAAAAAAAAAAAAAAAAAAAAAAAAAAAAAAAAAAAAAAAAAAAAAAAAAAAAAAAAAAAAAAAAAAAAAAAAAAAAAAAAAAAAAAAAAAAAAAAAAAAAAAAAAAAAAAAAAAAAAAAAAAAAAAAAAAAAAAAAAAAAAAAAAAAAAAAAAAAAAAAAAAAAAAAAAAAAAAAAAAAAAAAAAAAAAAAAAAAAAAAAAAAAAAAAAAAAAAAAAAAAAAAAAAAAAAAAAAAAAAAAAAAAAAAAAAAAAAAAAAAAAAAAAAAAAAAAAAAAAAAAAAAAAAAAAAAAAAAAAAAAAAAAAAAAAAAAAAAAAAAAAAAAAAAAAAAAAAAAAAAAAAAAAAAAAAAAAAAAAAAAAAAAAAAAAAAAAAAAAAAAAAAAAAAAAAAAAAAAAAAAAAAAAAAAAAAAAAAAAAAAAAAAAAAAAAAAAAAAAAAAAAAAAAAAAAAAAAAAAAAAAAAAAAAAAAAAAAAAAAAAAAAAAAAAAAAAAAAAAAAAAAAAAAAAAAAAAAAAAAAAAAAAAAAAAAAAAAAAAAAAAAAAAAAAAAAAAAAAAAAAAAAAAAAAAAAAAAAAAAAAAAAAAAAAAAAAAAAAAAAAAAAAAAAAAAAAAAAAAAAAAAAAAAAAAAAAAAAAAAAAAAAAAAAAAAAAAAAAAAAAAAAAAAAAAAAAAAAAAAAAAAAAAAAAAAAAAAAAAAAAAAAAAAAAAAAAAAAAAAAAAAAAAAAAAAAAAAAAAAAAAAAAAAAAAAAAAAAAAAAAAAAAAAAAAAAAAAAAAAAAAAAAAAAAAAAAAAAAAAAAAAAAAAAAAAAAAAAAAAAAAAAAAAAAAAAAAAAAAAAAAAAAAAAAAAAAAAAAAAAAAAAAAAAAAAAAAAAAAAAAAAAAAAAAAAAAAAAAAAAAAAAAAAAAAAAAAAAAAAAAAAAAAAAAAAAAAAAAAAAAAAAAAAAAAAAAAAAAAAAAAAAAAAAAAAAAAAAAAAAAAAAAAAAAAAAAAAAAAAAAAAAAAAAAAAAAAAAAAAAAAAAAAAAAAAAAAAAAAAAAAAAAAAAAAAAAAAAAAAAAAAAAAAAAAAAAAAAAAAAAAAAAAAAAAAAAAAAAAAAAAAAAAAAAAAAAAAAAAAAAAAAAAAAAAAAAAAAAAAAAAAAAAAAAAAAAAAAAAAAAAAAAAAAAAAAAAAAAAAAAAAAAAAAAAAAAAAAAAAAAAAAAAAAAAAAAAAAAAAAAAAAAAAAAAAAAAAAAAAAAAAAAAAAAAAAAAAAAAAAAAAAAAAAAAAAAAAAAAAAAAAAAAAAAAAAAAAAAAAAAAAAAAAAAAAAAAAAAAAAAAAAAAAAAAAAAAAAAAAAAAAAAAAAAAAAAAAAAAAAAAAAAAAAAAAAAAAAAAAAAAAAAAAAAAAAAAAAAAAAAAAAAAAAAAAAAAAAAAAAAAAAAAAAAAAAAAAAAAAAAAAAAAAAAAAAAAAAAAAAAAAAAAAAAAAAAAAAAAAAAAAAAAAAAAAAAAAAAAAAAAAAAAAAAAAAAAAAAAAAAAAAAAAAAAAAAAAAAAAAAAAAAAAAAAAAAAAAAAAAAAAAAAAAAAAAAAAAAAAAAAAAAAAAAAAAAAAAAAAAAAAAAAAAAAAAAAAAAAAAAAAAAAAAAAAAAAAAAAAAAAAAAAAAAAAAAAAAAAAAAAAAAAAAAAAAAAAAAAAAAAAAAAAAAAAAAAAAAAAAAAAAAAAAAAAAAAAAAAAAAAAAAAAAAAAAAAAAAAAAAAAAAAAAAAAAAAAAAAAAAAAAAAAAAAAAAAAAAAAAAAAAAAAAAAAAAAAAAAAAAAAAAAAAAAAAAAAAAAAAAAAAAAAAAAAAAAAAAAAAAAAAAAAAAAAAAAAAAAAAAAAAAAAAAAAAAAAAAAAAAAAAAAAAAAAAAAAAAAAAAAAAAAAAAAAAAAAAAAAAAAAAAAAAAAAAAAAAAAAAAAAAAAAAAAAAAAAAAAAAAAAAAAAAAAAAAAAAAAAAAAAAAAAAAAAAAAAAAAAAAAAAAAAAAAAAAAAAAAAAAAAAAAAAAAAAAAAAAAAAAAAAAAAAAAAAAAAAAAAAAAAAAAAAAAAAAAAAAAAAAAAAAAAAAAAAAAAAAAAAAAAAAAAAAAAAAAAAAAAAAAAAAAAAAAAAAAAAAAAAAAAAAAAAAAAAAAAAAAAAAAAAAAAAAAAAAAAAAAAAAAAAAAAAAAAAAAAAAAAAAAAAAAAAAAAAAAAAAAAAAAAAAAAAAAAAAAAAAAAAAAAAAAAAAAAAAAAAAAAAAAAAAAAAAAAAAAAAAAAAAAAAAAAAAAAAAAAAAAAAAAAAAAAAAAAAAAAAAAAAAAAAAAAAAAAAAAAAAAAAAAAAAAAAAAAAAAAAAAAAAAAAAAAAAAAAAAAAAAAAAAAAAAAAAAAAAAAAAAAAAAAAAAAAAAAAAAAAAAAAAAAAAAAAAAAAAAAAAAAAAAAAAAAAAAAAAAAAAAAAAAAAAAAAAAAAAAAAAAAAAAAAAAAAAAAAAAAAAAAAAAAAAAAAAAAAAAAAAAAAAAAAAAAAAAAAAAAAAAAAAAAAAAAAAAAAAAAAAAAAAAAAAAAAAAAAAAAAAAAAAAAAAAAAAAAAAAAAAAAAAAAAAAAAAAAAAAAAAAAAAAAAAAAAAAAAAAAAAAAAAAAAAAAAAAAAAAAAAAAAAAAAAAAAAAAAAAAAAAAAAAAAAAAAAAAAAAAAAAAAAAAAAAAAAAAAAAAAAAAAAAAAAAAAAAAAAAAAAAAAAAAAAAAAAAAAAAAAAAAAAAAAAAAAAAAAAAAAAAAAAAAAAAAAAAAAAAAAAAAAAAAAAAAAAAAAAAAAAAAAAAAAAAAAAAAAAAAAAAAAAAAAAAAAAAAAAAAAAAAAAAAAAAAAAAAAAAAAAAAAAAAAAAAAAAAAAAAAAAAAAAAAAAAAAAAAAAAAAAAAAAAAAAAAAAAAAAAAAAAAAAAAAAAAAAAAAAAAAAAAAAAAAAAAAAAAAAAAAAAAAAAAAAAAAAAAAAAAAAAAAAAAAAAAAAAAAAAAAAAAAAAAAAAAAAAAAAAAAAAAAAAAAAAAAAAAAAAAAAAAAAAAAAAAAAAAAAAAAAAAAAAAAAAAAAAAAAAAAAAAAAAAAAAAAAAAAAAAAAAAAAAAAAAAAAAAAAAAAAAAAAAAAAAAAAAAAAAAAAAAAAAAAAAAAAAAAAAAAAAAAAAAAAAAAAAAAAAAAAAAAAAAAAAAAAAAAAAAAAAAAAAAAAAAAAAAAAAAAAAAAAAAAAAAAAAAAAAAAAAAAAAAAAAAAAAAAAAAAAAAAAAAAAAAAAAAAAAAAAAAAAAAAAAAAAAAAAAAAAAAAAAAAAAAAAAAAAAAAAAAAAAAAAAAAAAAAAAAAAAAAAAAAAAAAAAAAAAAAAAAAAAAAAAAAAAAAAAAAAAAAAAAAAAAAAAAAAAAAAAAAAAAAAAAAAAAAAAAAAAAAAAAAAAAAAAAAAAAAAAAAAAAAAAAAAAAAAAAAAAAAAAAAAAAAAAAAAAAAAAAAAAAAAAAAAAAAAAAAAAAAAAAAAAAAAAAAAAAAAAAAAAAAAAAAAAAAAAAAAAAAAAAAAAAAAAAAAAAAAAAAAAAAAAAAAAAAAAAAAAAAAAAAAAAAAAAAAAAAAAAAAAAAAAAAAAAAAAAAAAAAAAAAAAAAAAAAAAAAAAAAAAAAAAAAAAAAAAAAAAAAAAAAAAAAAAAAAAAAAAAAAAAAAAAAAAAAAAAAAAAAAAAAAAAAAAAAAAAAAAAAAAAAAAAAAAAAAAAAAAAAAAAAAAAAAAAAAAAAAAAAAAAAAAAAAAAAAAAAAAAAAAAAAAAAAAAAAAAAAAAAAAAAAAAAAAAAAAAAAAAAAAAAAAAAAAAAAAAAAAAAAAAAAAAAAAAAAAAAAAAAAAAAAAAAAAAAAAAAAAAAAAAAAAAAAAAAAAAAAAAAAAAAAAAAAAAAAAAAAAAAAAAAAAAAAAAAAAAAAAAAAAAAAAAAAAAAAAAAAAAAAAAAAAAAAAAAAAAAAAAAAAAAAAAAAAAAAAAAAAAAAAAAAAAAAAAAAAAAAAAAAAAAAAAAAAAAAAAAAAAAAAAAAAAAAAAAAAAAAAAAAAAAAAAAAAAAAAAAAAAAAAAAAAAAAAAAAAAAAAAAAAAAAAAAAAAAAAAAAAAAAAAAAAAAAAAAAAAAAAAAAAAAAAAAAAAAAAAAAAAAAAAAAAAAAAAAAAAAAAAAAAAAAAAAAAAAAAAAAAAAAAAAAAAAAAAAAAAAAAAAAAAAAAAAAAAAAAAAAAAAAAAAAAAAAAAAAAAAAAAAAAAAAAAAAAAAAAAAAAAAAAAAAAAAAAAAAAAAAAAAAAAAAAAAAAAAAAAAAAAAAAAAAAAAAAAAAAAAAAAAAAAAAAAAAAAAAAAAAAAAAAAAAAAAAAAAAAAAAAAAAAAAAAAAAAAAAAAAAAAAAAAAAAAAAAAAAAAAAAAAAAAAAAAAAAAAAAAAAAAAAAAAAAAAAAAAAAAAAAAAAAAAAAAAAAAAAAAAAAAAAAAAAAAAAAAAAAAAAAAAAAAAAAAAAAAAAAAAAAAAAAAAAAAAAAAAAAAAAAAAAAAAAAAAAAAAAAAAAAAAAAAAAAAAAAAAAAAAAAAAAAAAAAAAAAAAAAAAAAAAAAAAAAAAAAAAAAAAAAAAAAAAAAAAAAAAAAAAAAAAAAAAAAAAAAAAAAAAAAAAAAAAAAAAAAAAAAAAAAAAAAAAAAAAAAAAAAAAAAAAAAAAAAAAAAAAAAAAAAAAAAAAAAAAAAAAAAAAAAAAAAAAAAAAAAAAAAAAAAAAAAAAAAAAAAAAAAAAAAAAAAAAAAAAAAAAAAAAAAAAAAAAAAAAAAAAAAAAAAAAAAAAAAAAAAAAAAAAAAAAAAAAAAAAAAAAAAAAAAAAAAAAAAAAAAAAAAAAAAAAAAAAAAAAAAAAAAAAAAAAAAAAAAAAAAAAAAAAAAAAAAAAAAAAAAAAAAAAAAAAAAAAAAAAAAAAAAAAAAAAAAAAAAAAAAAAAAAAAAAAAAAAAAAAAAAAAAAAAAAAAAAAAAAAAAAAAAAAAAAAAAAAAAAAAAAAAAAAAAAAAAAAAAAAAAAAAAAAAAAAAAAAAAAAAAAAAAAAAAAAAAAAAAAAAAAAAAAAAAAAAAAAAAAAAAAAAAAAAAAAAAAAAAAAAAAAAAAAAAAAAAAAAAAAAAAAAAAAAAAAAAAAAAAAAAAAAAAAAAAAAAAAAAAAAAAAAAAAAAAAAAAAAAAAAAAAAAAAAAAAAAAAAAAAAAAAAAAAAAAAAAAAAAAAAAAAAAAAAAAAAAAAAAAAAAAAAAAAAAAAAAAAAAAAAAAAAAAAAAAAAAAAAAAAAAAAAAAAAAAAAAAAAAAAAAAAAAAAAAAAAAAAAAAAAAAAAAAAAAAAAAAAAAAAAAAAAAAAAAAAAAAAAAAAAAAAAAAAAAAAAAAAAAAAAAAAAAAAAAAAAAAAAAAAAAAAAAAAAAAAAAAAAAAAAAAAAAAAAAAAAAAAAAAAAAAAAAAAAAAAAAAAAAAAAAAAAAAAAAAAAAAAAAAAAAAAAAAAAAAAAAAAAAAAAAAAAAAAAAAAAAAAAAAAAAAAAAAAAAAAAAAAAAAAAAAAAAAAAAAAAAAAAAAAAAAAAAAAAAAAAAAAAAAAAAAAAAAAAAAAAAAAAAAAAAAAAAAAAAAAAAAAAAAAAAAAAAAAAAAAAAAAAAAAAAAAAAAAAAAAAAAAAAAAAAAAAAAAAAAAAAAAAAAAAAAAAAAAAAAAAAAAAAAAAAAAAAAAAAAAAAAAAAAAAAAAAAAAAAAAAAAAAAAAAAAAAAAAAAAAAAAAAAAAAAAAAAAAAAAAAAAAAAAAAAAAAAAAAAAAAAAAAAAAAAAAAAAAAAAAAAAAAAAAAAAAAAAAAAAAAAAAAAAAAAAAAAAAAAAAAAAAAAAAAAAAAAAAAAAAAAAAAAAAAAAAAAAAAAAAAAAAAAAAAAAAAAAAAAAAAAAAAAAAAAAAAAAAAAAAAAAAAAAAAAAAAAAAAAAAAAAAAAAAAAAAAAAAAAAAAAAAAAAAAAAAAAAAAAAAAAAAAAAAAAAAAAAAAAAAAAAAAAAAAAAAAAAAAAAAAAAAAAAAAAAAAAAAAAAAAAAAAAAAAAAAAAAAAAAAAAAAAAAAAAAAAAAAAAAAAAAAAAAAAAAAAAAAAAAAAAAAAAAAAAAAAAAAAAAAAAAAAAAAAAAAAAAAAAAAAAAAAAAAAAAAAAAAAAAAAAAAAAAAAAAAAAAAAAAAAAAAAAAAAAAAAAAAAAAAAAAAAAAAAAAAAAAAAAAAAAAAAAAAAAAAAAAAAAAAAAAAAAAAAAAAAAAAAAAAAAAAAAAAAAAAAAAAAAAAAAAAAAAAAAAAAAAAAAAAAAAAAAAAAAAAAAAAAAAAAAAAAAAAAAAAAAAAAAAAAAAAAAAAAAAAAAAAAAAAAAAAAAAAAAAAAAAAAAAAAAAAAAAAAAAAAAAAAAAAAAAAAAAAAAAAAAAAAAAAAAAAAAAAAAAAAAAAAAAAAAAAAAAAAAAAAAAAAAAAAAAAAAAAAAAAAAAAAAAAAAAAAAAAAAAAAAAAAAAAAAAAAAAAAAAAAAAAAAAAAAAAAAAAAAAAAAAAAAAAAAAAAAAAAAAAAAAAAAAAAAAAAAAAAAAAAAAAAAAAAAAAAAAAAAAAAAAAAAAAAAAAAAAAAAAAAAAAAAAAAAAAAAAAAAAAAAAAAAAAAAAAAAAAAAAAAAAAAAAAAAAAAAAAAAAAAAAAAAAAAAAAAAAAAAAAAAAAAAAAAAAAAAAAAAAAAAAAAAAAAAAAAAAAAAAAAAAAAAAAAAAAAAAAAAAAAAAAAAAAAAAAAAAAAAAAAAAAAAAAAAAAAAAAAAAAAAAAAAAAAAAAAAAAAAAAAAAAAAAAAAAAAAAAAAAAAAAAAAAAAAAAAAAAAAAAAAAAAAAAAAAAAAAAAAAAAAAAAAAAAAAAAAAAAAAAAAAAAAAAAAAAAAAAAAAAAAAAAAAAAAAAAAAAAAAAAAAAAAAAAAAAAAAAAAAAAAAAAAAAAAAAAAAAAAAAAAAAAAAAAAAAAAAAAAAAAAAAAAAAAAAAAAAAAAAAAAAAAAAAAAAAAAAAAAAAAAAAAAAAAAAAAAAAAAAAAAAAAAAAAAAAAAAAAAAAAAAAAAAAAAAAAAAAAAAAAAAAAAAAAAAAAAAAAAAAAAAAAAAAAAAAAAAAAAAAAAAAAAAAAAAAAAAAAAAAAAAAAAAAAAAAAAAAAAAAAAAAAAAAAAAAAAAAAAAAAAAAAAAAAAAAAAAAAAAAAAAAAAAAAAAAAAAAAAAAAAAAAAAAAAAAAAAAAAAAAAAAAAAAAAAAAAAAAAAAAAAAAAAAAAAAAAAAAAAAAAAAAAAAAAAAAAAAAAAAAAAAAAAAAAAAAAAAAAAAAAAAAAAAAAAAAAAAAAAAAAAAAAAAAAAAAAAAAAAAAAAAAAAAAAAAAAAAAAAAAAAAAAAAAAAAAAAAAAAAAAAAAAAAAAAAAAAAAAAAAAAAAAAAAAAAAAAAAAAAAAAAAAAAAAAAAAAAAAAAAAAAAAAAAAAAAAAAAAAAAAAAAAAAAAAAAAAAAAAAAAAAAAAAAAAAAAAAAAAAAAAAAAAAAAAAAAAAAAAAAAAAAAAAAAAAAAAAAAAAAAAAAAAAAAAAAAAAAAAAAAAAAAAAAAAAAAAAAAAAAAAAAAAAAAAAAAAAAAAAAAAAAAAAAAAAAAAAAAAAAAAAAAAAAAAAAAAAAAAAAAAAAAAAAAAAAAAAAAAAAAAAAAAAAAAAAAAAAAAAAAAAAAAAAAAAAAAAAAAAAAAAAAAAAAAAAAAAAAAAAAAAAAAAAAAAAAAAAAAAAAAAAAAAAAAAAAAAAAAAAAAAAAAAAAAAAAAAAAAAAAAAAAAAAAAAAAAAAAAAAAAAAAAAAAAAAAAAAAAAAAAAAAAAAAAAAAAAAAAAAAAAAAAAAAAAAAAAAAAAAAAAAAAAAAAAAAAAAAAAAAAAAAAAAAAAAAAAAAAAAAAAAAAAAAAAAAAAAAAAAAAAAAAAAAAAAAAAAAAAAAAAAAAAAAAAAAAAAAAAAAAAAAAAAAAAAAAAAAAAAAAAAAAAAAAAAAAAAAAAAAAAAAAAAAAAAAAAAAAAAAAAAAAAAAAAAAAAAAAAAAAAAAAAAAAAAAAAAAAAAAAAAAAAAAAAAAAAAAAAAAAAAAAAAAAAAAAAAAAAAAAAAAAAAAAAAAAAAAAAAAAAAAAAAAAAAAAAAAAAAAAAAAAAAAAAAAAAAAAAAAAAAAAAAAAAAAAAAAAAAAAAAAAAAAAAAAAAAAAAAAAAAAAAAAAAAAAAAAAAAAAAAAAAAAAAAAAAAAAAAAAAAAAAAAAAAAAAAAAAAAAAAAAAAAAAAAAAAAAAAAAAAAAAAAAAAAAAAAAAAAAAAAAAAAAAAAAAAAAAAAAAAAAAAAAAAAAAAAAAAAAAAAAAAAAAAAAAAAAAAAAAAAAAAAAAAAAAAAAAAAAAAAAAAAAAAAAAAAAAAAAAAAAAAAAAAAAAAAAAAAAAAAAAAAAAAAAAAAAAAAAAAAAAAAAAAAAAAAAAAAAAAAAAAAAAAAAAAAAAAAAAAAAAAAAAAAAAAAAAAAAAAAAAAAAAAAAAAAAAAAAAAAAAAAAAAAAAAAAAAAAAAAAAAAAAAAAAAAAAAAAAAAAAAAAAAAAAAAAAAAAAAAAAAAAAAAAAAAAAAAAAAAAAAAAAAAAAAAAAAAAAAAAAAAAAAAAAAAAAAAAAAAAAAAAAAAAAAAAAAAAAAAAAAAAAAAGACGACCCCGTTCCAGACTTAGCCGGAGCTCCAGCCCCAACATTCTCAAAATACACTTTTTTACCAAAATTTAGACCATTTACAGACTCAATGGGAGGACAGGACGCGTTGGAGCTGCCTAACTCGGCCAAAGAGCCCGAACCCATTTCCATAAATGGTGGCTACAGTTCATTTATCGCGGGTTTTCGGGTCATTTGACGAGGAGGGAGGACTCTCTCAGAGACTGCGCTTTGTCCAAGTCTATGAATGTTAAAAAAACGGATGGAAATAGAAATATGGCTGGCTTCACCCTGATTTCCATCTATTTTTTAACTTTATATTTTTTTTATAGTAAAATAGTGAGAAAAAGCAGACACCTGACAAGGGCCCATGCCAGCGAGGTCTAGTTACCCTCACTGACTGACTGACCCGGTCAGCAGTCCCTCTCTCTCTCTCTCCCCCTCAAAAACTCAGTGAGCAAAGCGAGATACGTCCGTTGGGTCAGAGGGTTAGTTCGAGGAGTTTATGGCAAAAGTTACCTTTTTTTTTTTCTGTGTCGTTTTGCAGTTTACAGGGCCAGGCCAGTCATATGGCAAATAAGTACTGTCGTTTAATGGGGTGGCCTTTTCCTCTGTTTCCTTGCTTTTCTTGGTATTTTCTTTATGTGTTTTTTTGGGACTAGAAGTACGTGAAAAGATGATGTGGGGACGGAGTGGAATTTTGGGAAGGGGGGGGGGGGTGGGGAGTTGCCCATTTCTATCTACCAACGGCGAAGTTCGTGAAAGGTCACTTTAACACTCCCTTTCGCTGATTGATTTGCAATTTCACATTTGAACTGAGAAACCAAGATTTTGTCAAACCATGTCCTGATTGGAATCTTTCAACAGTTTCCGCTCCCAATTTTTTCCCTTCCTGGGATAAGTGGATGATGAGTTGAATCAAAAGTGCAAATACACAAAAGAAAATTACTAGGTGCATGTACACCATCACCATGTTCGCCTGCCGAATAAAAGTGAAAAAAAAAAGTTACTAAAATATTATATAAATTCTAGTATTAAAAAAAATCATTATTTACTAAAATTTTATTTCAGAACACCTTTGCTATGGTGAGAAAAAAAAAAAAAACTTATAAAGTTTACATTTTCAGTGCTTCTATCCTCTCGTAGAGTCACTTGTGCACAGGCGGAATTGCTCCAAATAATCAAGGATATGATTAGTCTATTGTGAATATATATATATATATATATAGATATGATGATCCTTAAATTCAAATTTTACTTTTCTCGTTGTAAAAACTCAATTTTCACTTTATGGTTAACTGTGTCTATTAGAGAGTGCAAATCTTTACATGATTTAAGTATACAAATTTTACATGACTTTAAAATAATAAGAATAATAATAATAAATCTTACATAACTTAAAATATCTATGAATTTTTTTTACCTATAAACTAAACTCTTTAGGTGAATGTACAATTATAAAATATTATTTTACTACATTATTTTTATACTTAATAAGTATTTTTAAAAAGAAAAAAATTTAATATAAAAGTTCTTATTAGCAAATATGACAATTTTGAACATAAACGAGGAAATAAATGTGAGCTTGCATTATTATCATTTTTCATATGTTTTAAATTTTTAAATATTTATAGTTATATATTAAAATATATAATTAAACGATTATTATTTCCCATACATTCACTCGCTCGTGTCTACTTATCTCTTCCCATTAGTTTTATCCCGAAAACTTGAACCCCAATAATACATGTATAATTAATCTATTAGTTGTCAATAATAGTAATAATAATCATAATGATAAAAGGAAAAACATTAATTCATTTGCCAGAGATTTGAGGCAACCTAAAGCTCGAAACTTGGGGGATGGTGGTGGTGGGGGGGGGGCATTTTTCATCTTTTCCCATTTCTTGCATTATATTTTGGGTGCAAGCTGACGCGATAGTCTCTGCATTTGCATTTTTTTTATTTTATTTTTATTTTTTCTTTCTATTTCCATTGAAGTAAGTGGTTTCTACTGCTGGAAAGACGAGAAACTGACCTTATACCAAATTAAAAATTTTCAGAATGAGGTTGAACTTCCATTATAATGGTTATTAGCTGTTTTATATGCTAATATGTTTTTTTTTTTTTTAACAAATGTCCATCATTCATCGTTTTATTCAAAGGCTTTAACAAGTACATTTAGTTTAATTGTTTTGAAACATATTTAATTTCTAAGACACCATAGTTTTAGCTTTTAACTGATTGGTCCATTATTGTTTTATAAAGAGCCAAGTAATGAGTTGCTTGTTTGGTATGGTTGTTGCAACCAATAATTCATCCAGGCCAATCCCAAACCTTATCTTGCACCTCGCAAGAAATTTGGAATTAAGATTCATGCCCCAAGAAAGCCAATGAAAGAGACAAATAAAAAAAAATATGGGTTCTCGTCAATGGTTCATAAAGGCTTATATACGAATGTCAGGATCGTATGAGTGAGAGTAGAGTCCTTTTGCTTCCATGGCTTTTCAGGGGACTTAGCCATCGAATTTTGTTCAGAGCCGCCCCTCCTTCCTTCTTTGAACAAAAAGTGAAATGGGTTGGATGTTCTTTCTTTGCCAAGTCAAACATAAAATTCAAGTGGAGCTAGTTTTGCATACAACCATGCAAATGACAATTAATTAATAGTGTAAGATTGAAGTTATGAAAAATAGAATCTTTCTTTCTTGTTTAAATAAAGTGTCCATTTGGCATAAAGAAATGGAGATAGGTGGCATATGTATAGCACACAATGCCTTTGTTTTACTTTTTAGGTTCCAACTTGTTGATTCCCTCCTTTTATTTAAATTACAATAAGACTACTACTCCCCCGTAAGACCCATTAATTTGTTAAAATAAAATATTTAATGCCAGCGATTTTTTCTTTTCTTCTCTGTGTTACAATTTTCCCTCCCCGTAAGCGTTTGATTGCTTTCTTTTCTTTCTTTTTGTTTTTCCTTTTTAGGTGCAATTTTCCTGATATGAACAACTCGCACACATAACATGATGCATAAACAATTCAAGCTTAATTTTGATAAGTTGCCAGCGACTTGTATTGAGAAAATAGAATTTGATGCAAGTTATTGCTGCGGATCAAGACTTGTGCCAAAATTAAAATTTTCATAAACCTTTTTTCCTCATTAACAAGCAAAATTTAACCTTTCTTCTAATTTCTTTCAATACGCGAGATTAAGAGATTTCTTGCAATTTTAATGAATTAGCATCGGACATGTTAAGACCTTTATAAAATCATAGTTGGTAATTCCAAACCTTTATTATTAAAGTTCAACCAAAGAACTACAAGGTGGTTTTGTGGCAGTGGGCCATGGCCGTCGGTCACCAACTTGTCAAATCAGACCGACGGACGAGGTTGCTTTTCTTTTATTATTATTTTCTTTGGGGCTAAGGGAAAAAGAAAGAAAGTGGGACAGTTCAGGTGTAGATGAGCTTGCTTAATTATTTTATCTTGGCTTTTTGTGATGTTTTCCATTAAGTATTTATGCGGCTACACCAGACAGACATATTAGTTTTGGTTGAGGCATTTTAACTTCAATTTTATTTCGATCAGATGAATTAGAGAGAAAAACAAAAAAAGAACAATGAGCGAAGTCGGAAATTCCAATCGGATTTCACGAGGAGTCTATCATTGTCTTGCTTGGTTCTGAAAGCGAAAGAAAGGGTTGAAATTTTAACACCAGTCTCGGACACATGTCATGCTTACGGAGTTTTAAAGATGACAAATAAAGTACGCACGCACTGATCCAAGTAAACATGTTTGGTTCTAAAAAGGATCAAAACAACACAGCGTCAAAGCAAATTATCAAAAAAGGACAAGAAAAATTCTGAAGGCAGAGAAATGGGGTCATGCATTTGGACTGACTGTGTTTTGGCAAAGATTAGACACACCTGATGCATAAAACCATGTTTTGTAAGCATGGCGATCTCAGTTATCATTATCAATCTCCCGGCCTGCTGACAAAGAAAGAATGAAACGTCTTTGCAGCAGCTTCTACAAAGAGACAGGAACAATAATGTTGATGTGCAACGGAAGGATTTGAGGATTAATTTTGTTCCACAAATGCTGCAAAATTTCAGGGCCTCTAGGACGCCTATTTTTAACATATCGATCGCCTGACAAATATCTGAGGAAAGCATCGACCTGAGCTTGATTTTTGTGCACGCCGCAGCAAATATATACTGGAAATTTGGCCTGAAACAGTAATCTGGTTGATTATTCGTGAGATTTTTTTCTTATATTAGTTTAAGTTCAAATTTTCACGCTATATCTCATTTCTTAACAATAAAAATTATTGTCTAATTGTGTGATATTAAGTTTTATATTTATTAACAATAATTAGATATGGTGTTTTGATGGTGAATAATCTTTCTAAAGAAGATTGAATATGAATGTCAACGAATAATTCTTATTATAATTCATCTATGCGACGATGAATATAGCATGAAATATTTTTTATATTTTTTAAAATTTAAAATAAAAAAATCCAAATCATTCGAACGAAAATTAATAATATGCTTTTTGCTCATGGAAAATTCGATGCCATGTCTTCGCCATTTTGAGAAACTTCCTTCTCATGCAGGCCAGCTTTCATGAAGCAAATCTAATCTTTCCCAGGACTCCACTCCTTTGCCCCTGAAACGCTTAAGAGTCTTTTTCAGTCAATTTTTGTCCACGTTCTCCATACGCGCATAAAACTACGATTTAAAATGGTTTTTCAGCTTAGCCCAGTATCTGTATAACAAGTGGGCATTCATATTGAAGTACTCAAAAGTACTCAACCCCCATTTGTTCGTCTATGTTTATACCTCGTTTTCGGCCTTTCATAAAGGGAAGAAAACCCGAAATTTTGGAACCCACAATTTTTTTTTTTTTTGGCATTAGAATAACTGTCGGTTTTCCTCGATTCTTGACAACAAGTGGTACTTCTGAGCTTCAGAATGTACAAACGTAACTGCATCAAATGAAGGGGCCACTCATGCAAGTTGAATTATTCTAGCCTAAAATAACGAGCTATAATTAAAAAAGAAAACAGCGAGAGAGAGAGAGAGAGAGAGAGAGAGAGAGAGAGAGGTGAAGCATATTCAATTGGTACAATTTAGAAAATAAAGGAAAAATATGGCGACTAGCTAGCAGAGCATAAAATTCTACTTGTCAACCATTCCAAATATCTAAGCGTCCAGTACCCAAGAGTCTGCTTGTGACATTACTCAACTTTCCTGCAGCTGGCATTCAACCCCACTTAACTTTCATCAGCAACATTATAGCAAATAGTACACCAATGGAAAAACGGCCATAAGCCTGACGAAATGCATAGTTCTTCATGGCCGCCACCCGGGCATGGTGGTTTGCATTTGTACAACATGTAGAGTAGGTGTTGGGCAGTATTTGGTAAGAAAAAGTGATGACCACGCAAATCGAGGGTGACTAGATAGGTAACCGCAATAGGGATAGTGCCCAAACGTGCATTCCAAATAAAAGATAGCCGACTGTTATTGGTGACGATACTGAAACGATGATGAAGGTAACTTCATCCTTACCTTGCCCTTTTGAGCGTAAGCAAGATTTGGAAATTCACCGCTGCAACTGAAAACATTGAAAAGAAGCTACAAGATGTCACATACACACATCCAAATTAACCAAGTCATGTTACATCACACGTAGCATGAGCAAGAACATGTCAACTAGAACAAACTGCCAACCAAAAGAATGTATAGAGCAAGAGATATGACTAATAAACCAACAATTACGTGGTCTTTACTCTGCTTTCCTTCATTTGCATGATTATTAAAGTTAAGCCAACTCGAACAAAACTGGGTTAAATATACAAATTGACCTTTAGTGTAGGCATCAAAATCTCTTGACCTTTAGTGTCACACAAGAACAATCCTTGGAAACACGGGACATAAGGCCTTCACCTAGAATAAAATTTTTGTTGCATGTCCCGCCAAACCTCATGGCCTCTGGGATGGTGCCTCACGAATTGCTTGACGAATAATTTATCTGAGCAGGCAACTACGCTGCTCAAGGGCCGGGTATAAGTTGTTCCTTGATCCTTGAGCCAACCATACATTGCCCACCTGAGCCTGACTCTCTCTATTTTGTAGGAAAGATATGATGGGAACATTACCAAGGTTGATAAGGGATAACCCAGATCATGCACTAGAACATCCATTTTCATTTCAATAACGCGTTTAGTCTGGTTAAGAATTTGGGGAGATATTTTAACCATTTGGCAAACGTCTTTGCTATCCAAACCAGATTTCACAATACAGTCAAATCTCTCTTGTAGCTGCACCGCTCTGCCGCGAAAAAGCTTTAGCGCCTTCTCCATTTCATTTGAGCCCCCTACAAATCCCAAACTCAGCAGGAACTTAGTCTTTGAAATCTTTGACCTTCTTACCCTTCCAATGCTTTCTAACGGTTCAATTTTCCTTCCTATCACCCAATTTTTCATTTCTAGTGGGTTCTCCTGGATGAGATTACAAAGTCGCTTTGTTCCAATATTCAGACCATTAAGCAAGGTGTTACTTTTCTTCAATCTACATGAACCCACTAACAATGGGTGAGAGCGGAAAATCTTACCAATCTCATGTACCTCCATTTTGATCTCATTAAGCAACAAAAAGCAGTGCCTCGCATTTGAAATAAATTCTCCAACTGCCATTGGTGGAAACTCTAGAAATATGGAACATACGTGGTTGATTGCAGACCCAAATTTAAACAGAAAACCAATTAGAGTCAGTGTCCTGTCTCCTGAACCATCAAATATAATTCTTGGATGCAGTCTTATGAGACCACCTAACTGCTCCTTACCATAGCCTGCCTTGCTCAACAAATTTAGAAGAGCAAGCAATTGAGTCCATTTATAAAAATAACTCTCAGACAGATGCTCCTCAATCCAACTGAGCTGCATTCCCCCTTCCTTTAGTACCTCCAACACCTCAATAAAGTCTTGATTCACATCACCAATCAGAAGATAAGGGCTACAAACGACCAGCTTGGCCACAAAAGACTGGCTAAGCCCCAATGCTTCATAAGCCTGAAGTTTTAATGGCAGGATCCCAAGGCCATACCCAAAAACTTCTGGTGCTTCCTTCAAAATTTTTCCTATATTATTTTTTGAAATGCCATAATTACACAAAGTATGATAATTTCTCAGCATATAACTATCATCACTCAAGAACATTAAATCGGGCGACAGAAAATGATCATACTCATAAGGTTTTAGGCCCAAACTCTCAAAAAAAGGCTCAAATTCATTGATGGGGTGATAACGCAAGAAGCGGGAAATAGACTTCCCAACATCGCCCTCTATTTCAACCATTTGCAAGAGCTTTTCCAAGAATTGGGGTGAATTTTTACTCATATTCTCTGCATCCGTAAAGAGCAAGCTTCTAGTGCAATGCAAGTATTCCAACAGTGCGGACTCTGCCTCTTTTCTAATAGCAGGTGACATTTGATGCACACTTTGGCCATCGCCTATCGAACGCTCATCCAATTGAGACTCCGCTACAGCTACTCTTTTTGTACTAACAAATCTAGGGTTCTTCCTAGCATAGAATGACGAACCAATCAGACACCTCGACGTTTTGTGGCTATCAACAATAAATGTAGAAACACATTTGCGAATAGATGGTGTCCTAAGTTTCTGCCAATGGGTCATGGCTTGATTGATGGGATCGTGGTGCTGCTTGATAGAGATTCAAATAAAAGGATAAAGTAAAGGCTCATAAGCAGAGAACAGAATTGAATTTGAAAGTTAATGGCAGAAAGTTATTACCTTTGTGGCTTTTTCATTATATTTATTCAGCTGTTTAGTTGCTCCCGAACTCAAGGAACTCAGACCTTCTGATACGTGGTTTCATGTACTGATTCGGAGTCAAGCTGTCCATGGACTTTAATGGGGTGTGCGTTGTTTTCATGTTTTTCAGGAAATGCCGATGATTAACATTTCCGGTCTATTTATTTCGTTTTGTGTGTGTGTGTGTGTGTTTTCAATATATATGATTCCTCTCTGCAGGGAAACCCGAAGATTAACATTTCCAGTTAAAACTTTGGAGGTGTTAGAGGCGATAAAAGAATCACTAAAAATTATGGCCTGGCAGTAAAAGATTAGATTCGATTTCCTGTCGCTTGAATTTGAGTATCATATCAAAAATTATAAGTTAAAATCTCCGTCGAGAGACTAAATGCCTGTTGTTCCATTTTGTTAAGAAAACGAAAAGAGAGGATTTAACAACTAAAACAGATAATAATAATAATGACAACAATTTGAAATTGAATTTCGGAGATACATATATCCTTTCACACTTTAGTCCTGGAATTTTTTTCCCCCACAAAATTTTATTGGCCAAATTTGCTACAACTTCCTTTTCTTAGCTTCTTCCCATAGAACAAGTTATCAATAATTTAATCTTAAGCACCTCTAATTGTCTGAATGGCAACATTCCATCGCAACAGCTTGAATTAATTGCAGTTTTTAAGATTCTCATCACGGGTCATAGTTGTGGGCTATGCTGCAGGAAGCAACGTGGCATCCGACGTCTACTCTTCACTGTCACTGCCTGGATTCCTTCCAAGCCGAGGCTACTCACACCTCTTTTCTCCGTACAAACCGAACAGAGCGAAATCCAAATAGCTTGTAAGTGACATTGCCAATACATCAAGATTTTCATTTGGCTTTCAACCAATAAATATGCTGCACCTGGCTTACTAAAAGTATTACCATATATTTAAAGGCCAAATCTGCTGATTACAAAATTTCATTCGAATCAAAACATAGAAGTATAGAGTTTAAAGATCCATGTCCAGCCCGAAGAATTTTAAGCTTCTCAGACATTCTAGGCAAATTAGTATCTAGTCTCTGCTACATTATCTGGTTGTCCATTTGCTAACATTGACCTATGCTGAGGCAGGGAATGGCAAGAGTTGAACCATCATCTAGATTCTACTGAGATAAGTCACTGTTTAGGAAGATAATATGGGTACCCACCCATTCCTACAGGTGGTGTTGATGAATGTCCCAGTGAGTCTTTCTTCACAGGAACTTGCACATATGAAATTTGGGATTGCGTTGGGTATGGGGCAGATTGTGTTGGATATGGAACAGGCCCTGTGGGAGGACTTGGATAAGAAGAAGCGGGGTATGAAGCCACAGTTTGAGGATGAGGATAAGTGTAGCCAACAGGAGCAGTCCCAGGATGTCCTTTTCCATGCTGCGCGTATCCAGCTGCTGCTGGTAAGGGTAATGCAACCATAGGTGCAGATAACTGCCCCCGTATTGTTTTGCCCTTATGAGTATCAGCAAACTTCACAATGATGGTTCTTCCCTGCAAATACACCAAAAAAAAGGAGGGGGAAAAAAATAGTCGATCATGTGTACTCAAACTAACCATAGTCATTTAATCTCCAGTTAAGTAGCATCTGTACAAATGGTCAAAAGAAACATTAAACACGTAAAGGAATGCTTTGAATGTAACTCATTTCATAGGATCCTGAATCTGCAACTTCAATTTAGCCTTTAATGAAAATCAACATCTAATCATATTAGACAATCATAAAGGCATCTCAATGAATTTTAACCCAATTGTCCGGTACAACAAACCATATTCTTAAAACCAACTAGTTTATATGATTGCTGGAAAAAAGTAGTCAATGCAATTTGACATGTTACAGATAATGCCAACATATATAACTTTTTTTTTTTCATGCTCAGTCATCCAGACAAAAAGCAATAACATGAAAAAAAAATGCATATTTTTATTCAATTAAAAAAATGATTTTAATGAGCCAAATTCCTAGAAGCAGGCCCCGGAAGGTTTTTCTCTCTTTTCTAGAAGAAAAATGGAGTTCAAAAATTTCTCTATAAAGCAAGAAATTGCGCCCAAAAAGAAAGCCAGCTAATCAAAACCACTCATATGGAAATATAGAGCCCATGATCAACTTACCCCAAGGGTCTTTGGTGGATCATCTATAGCCTTCTTTGCAGCCTCCGCTGTCTTGTATGTGACAAAACCAAATCCACTGAATGTGCAAGGGAAAAGAAACATGACACTTAGTTCCAGTTGCTCATTAAGTACTGGATAAAATTTAGAAAAAGAAATTATTCATCCCCACATAGGGGCAGGGCATCATACCGTGATTCATTAGTATCTTTTTCATAGGCAACTGAACCTTCCTCAATGTCACCATGCCTACTGAAGACACCAAGCAGCATCTCACTTGTGATCTCTGGTGACAAGCCTCCAATGTAGAGTTTCCTCTGGGCTAGATCAGCTGAAGTACTTGCCCCAGTTAATCCTTCACAAGCTAGATTACAAACAGCCATTCGTCCCTGGAACCATAACGTTTTAAAAAAAAAAAAGATAAAAATAAAGGGTTGGCTGAATATTGCAGGTGCAACAACAAGAAAGACTAGTCCCTAATTAAAAAATAATGCAAGAAAACTCATTGGAACACCTTACAAAATGATAATAATAATAATAATAAAAGCAAACAAAGACATCTGTCCAATAAAATGCTCTGAAAGTTAGACAATAGGCAAATGCTTACATCAATCATTTTGCTAGGTGCTGCCAGTGCACTCTGTGCTGATTCCATATGCTTGTAGGTGATGAAACCATAGCCACGTGACTTTCCCGTTGCTTTGTCATAGATCACAGCACCTTCTTCAATTTCACCATGCACTTGAAATGCCTGGACAACAAACACACATTCCTCAAACATCTAAAAGACGAGGAGAAATAACACACTAAAGTAAAAAGGATGGGTGTACAACAGATTGATTTGTAATGTTGTGAATGAATAACTCCATCTGAAACTTTGAAGTAAGGGAAATCATCATGGCACACAAAAACACATGTGACAATCAACAATGCACTCACAGCACACAAAGTTTCAGAAGTGGTATTCCAGGCCAAGCCACGAACAAAAAGCTTTCGAAGGACTGGATCTGCACTGGCAAGACTTTTAAGTTCTTCTGCAATTGAAGGATATTGGGACCCTCTTTATACCTCAACATGCAAACAAGCATACATGCACAGCGTCAATCACACAGTCATACAGTTGGGGTAATACATGCATGGCAGCCATTCGGTATACACAAACAGAACGTTATCACAGTGACATCTAATAAAATAGTGCCTGCAGATGCGAACTGACGAAGGGGCAAAAAAAAAACCCAACTCATGAAACAAATTCAAAAATAAGATGAAGAACTCCAATCTTTTGTGGATAAAATTGTGTCTTATAAGCATTGGAATTAACCAACATCTTTCACAGGAACTTATCCAATATCACAACTACAAAATCATGATATGGAAAGCTAGCCTTATGGAATCAAAATGCAAAAGAAGGAAAAAAAAAAAATCCAATAGAAACAAGCAGCAAAAAGGTGGTGGTTTTGAGTTCTCTACGTTTCAAAAGAGATTGAGGGTAACTTAATTTACGTAAGTCATCCAACTTCATTCAACCATGACAAAGAACTTTGCTTTCCACTTAAAGCAGTGTAGGAAATGTTTTGGTCCTTAAAAAGAAAATTCACTCTTTATCTCAGACCTCACCTACAATAACATTATTTGCTCAAAAACTGACGGCTAATCAAAGTTTACACGTTGTCACTATCCCACTAAACTCAAATCTACAGTCTACTCGTAAGAAAAATCTCACAAAAAGAGAAAAAAAAAAAGGGGGGACCCGCTTGTATTACTATTACCTTTTCAATTTCTCACGATCCAAACAGTAAAACTATACAAAAGGAGAAAAACCCAGAACGCAAAAACCCAAGAAATTACGAAGAAAATGAGGAAGCAGAGAGAAAGAGAGAACGCACAGTCTAGAGAGAAGATCGACGAGCTGGGATTTGTTAACAGGGTCAAGTAGAGAGCGAAGATGATCCTGCCTCGCCGTCGCCGACCATTCACCGCCGCCATCTCCTCCGCCCCTTCCCACGGTCGCGTCATCCATCTTCCTCTTCTTCATGTCCTCCATATCTTGTTTTCTCGTCTTCTTAATTTAATTTTTTTTTAAAAAAAAAACATCATTAAAAGAGTTTGTAAGTAGGAGTCTCTCTTATTTTCTCGTCTCCGTCGGGGAAACGGGTGGACAGAAGCCAAGGCCTTTTCATAGGGTTTCCCCGTCGAAGGGCAAGATTCAATGGGCCTTGCTGAAAGCCTATTACTTTCAGAAATGTACAAGTCCAGGACACAACGGGCCCATTGAAAATTAATCACTTTTAAAATTGTGCAAGTTTAAGTATTTTTTACCAAATTAATAGATTTCTGTTTAGAAGTGCTAGGTCTAATTTTATGAAAATAAAATATTTATTTTTATTATATGCTTAACATTTTAATAAAATGTTTTAAAATTTTTTGATATACAATTACAATTAATTAATTAATTACCACAGTGTATCTAACAATTTTAATAGGATAATACGAACTCAAGCATGCAATGCGTTAGTTGACCCTATTGTAATCCTATTCAGGTAACGAAGCTCAAACAAATTGTGTTATGGTGCTTAACTCCACCACTGAATTGCTGGTTAATGAACTGCATCTGCATGCTCATAATATATTTGGACTGTTTTTTTTTTTTTTTTAATGGATTTGGGATCCGCCTGGCTCAGCCTGGCCCGGACTACTGCAAAGGAATGTGCTTCTCTTGAGTTTTCTTTGTTCCAGCCAGGTCGAGTTTTAGATGGGCGTTTTAATAGTTGAATCCAGCATGAGTCTCTGTTTCCCTCAGGTTTGACCCGTTTTTTTTTTTTTTTTTGATGGTCTTGATAGGAGTGGCCTCAGCTGGCCTCTTGCCACCCGAACAAGTCCCGGTTCTCAGGCTTGACCCGTTTAATAAGCAATAAGAGGCTTGGTTTGGGCTGTACAAAGTCTTCAGCCTGAATGAGGTCCATTAATCCTCAGGCAAAGCACACTCGGGAAAGGTGAATGAAGAGCGGAGCAGAGATTAGACAATTGGTGCTATGGTGTGAAAAATTGTAGGGTACACTTTCGATGGTTAAAACTGAGCATTGAATACAAATAATAATGGTGGACCAATAAACCAAAACTGAAAAGCTACAGAACTGTTCCTCAAAAAACATTTTTTAAGGGTGTGTCATGCATGCACGTGCAACAAAGCACATATCAGATGTGTCCGTTTCTTCTTGCTTTCGAAGACATAGTTAAAAGGCGGTTGCCCCTGAAGGACTAAAAGTATGCACTTGCTTTTCCTTTTTCTACAAAGCAGCAGTATCATTTCGGTTTCAAGCACATATCAGATGTGTCCGTTTCTTCTTGCTTTCGAAGACATAGTTAAAAGGCGGTTGCCCCTGAAGGACTAAAAGTATGCACTTGCTTTTCCTTTCTCTACAAAGCAGCAGTATCATTTCGGTTTCCATCTCCGACACGAAGGAAAATTTTTCTGGAGTTCTATGATTGTTGCACATGAATAGCATGTCCTCAATGATCTAACTTATCTTGGATGGAAAGTTAGTGTTGTTAGAACCTTCTGCAATGGAAACCTCAACATCTTCAATGCTAAATGGTGGCTCATCCACGAATGCGAAATCGAAGTTTTGATTCTTCAAGAGACTGTTATTCGTTTTCTGTTGCCGATCAAACATCATTTTAAGTTGCCTGGCTTGTTCTTCAATACGTACTTGTAGATTTCTTTGAGTCTGGTAGAAACCAAGAATGAAAACCATGAAGGATGGATAGAATCTTCGTCTTGGCAAACATCAATGAAAGAACAGACAAAGAAACCATTTCAGTTGAATTATTGTCATTTCACGTTTATCATACTTCGTGTTTATTTGCAAAAAGATCTCCATGTCAAATGCCATCTCATTTCGAAATCTTGAGTTACACTTCGTTTTTTTTTTTTTTTTTTTGGGGCAAAAAAAAAAAGTCCCTGCTAGTCAATCCTTCATTAGTCGCAAAAATCATTTTGCTGGTCTGCTAACCAGTAGCAGTGTATGGTCTTAGTGATACTAACTTAGCAGGGCATAAGGATACTAGCGTGCGCAAAGCTGGAGATAGAATTACGACTAATGAAGAAAGTAAGTTGATGTGAGATAAAATCAGGTGGAAATCACATATCTTGATGTACCTCCAACTGGTCGTGTAGGCGCCTCTGAACATCCAATTGCAGTTGCAGTGCCTCTTTGATTTGCAAGCCACTACAGGATATGTGTCAAAGCAATGGTCATAGGTGAGAATGAGTGCACTAGTCACTAAGCAAAAGCAAAGTGCATGTCAACTTTAGAATTCAGAAAAGTCCTGGTTTACCTTTTCACATCGAGCTGTGGGATATCACATGTGCTGGTTTTTTTCTCAACCTTCCCTGCATTGTGAAACTGTTTACGTTACATCATTCTCAATTTTTGCTAGAAAGAATTCTGCCGTCAAGGCAAAAGGGGACGGACAGTCCTTAAAAAGATGAATAGAACTTACTATCATCATAAAATGATTAACAAACAGGGCTTGTCATGGGACTAATAACAAGTTTCCAACTGAAAACAAAATATTCATAAGCAAGGCTGTCCAAGTAAATGTTAGCAGCATCTCGTCACGAAACTCAAGTAATTCAGAGTATAGGGTCACCGAGACTAAGAACTTCCAAAGGTCTTTTTTTTCTTTTTCTCTCACATAGCCCTTTGATGTTAGGCAAGCTGAGGTCTAAAGGGTTCTGGCCAAAGGAACAAAAAGGAATATGGCCAGTTTTAACCGTCCTCTAACATTATTATGCTTTCCTTTCATATCTTAACTAATTTGGAGAACTTAACAAGAAAGTCAGAGATTTTGTCTTATTCACAAAAAAGGCTTTCTGCTAAATTGGTCAATGGCTACATCAGAAGGATAAGCAAGAAGGAAACCCCTGAGGGCATGGATCTTAGATAATAGATGAACCGAAGCAGTTCATTCAGAATGTTTTCAAACTGGTCATGAACACTTTAGCAGAGAAAACAAGTCAGCTTATGGCCCAGTTAATTGGAAGTACTTTAACAAAAATGCATTCTTTGCGAGCTGTTAATGACGATTGGAGGCCTGAGAATGTCTGTCCTCCTTTTCAGAATCGCGGGAATGGTACCTATAATGATCCAAAACTTTTTAAAAAGATAACAAAGTGAGGGCAATTCTTCCTTAGTTCAGATTCACATATATCTGATGTAAAGCCCTATGTCTGTCATGGAAAATTATCACATAAGCTATTCATGGCGGTAGTTTCTGTTGGGAATTATTTACAGCTCTAGCGGATCATCGGTAAAGGAATAAAATCATCAAGAGCATAAGTGCAAATTCTGCATACCTTCTGAAGGATAAGGCATGTATTTTGCCATCCTATATTTCTGCAAGGCAAATGAAGAAAATTGAACATTCAGGTTTTAGTAAGGAAAATTAAAATGAAACTGGCATTGACACGGTACCTGAAGTATTACACAAGTAATACCTGCAAATGACTTTTCACATGAAAGATTGTCAATCCATCCGAGTCCATCAAATTCAATATTGCCTTAGGGGTGGCTTCTGCAATTGAACAATTATCTAAGCACAAATTATAGTTGATGTTTCCGAGTAGATGAAAAAATTCAAACAGAATTTACTTACTCTCAGCACCACCAAGGTGATTCACGCATTCCACAAACCTCTCATGAAGATCTTGAGTCCATCTTATTCGTGTTTTATGCGGAAGTATTGCCCCATCTGACAAAGGACTGCCAGAAGACGCAGAAACACCTCCAACAGAAAATCTTGGAGACTGCTTCTCATGGGGAGAGGAGAAGACAAGCTGTGCAAATGGATGATCACAAGGACTAAAACTAACCTGTGCAGAAACAAGTATCCATCAGCCACAATGAATTTTCGCCCAGAAGGGTCTTAAATCGGTGCAAAAAAATTGTGAAACTAAACTGTAGAATAGAAAATACATACTCTATTATCTTGCTTTCCCCGGAAAGATACTGAAAAACGACTCTCCAGTGAGGCAGCATCATGATCAACCAGCTTATTTAGTTCATGCAGCTGGAGCTCGTGACCTGAAGGAGTGCTGCACAGACCATTATGGGATTTGGATTTAAAGGAGTTATTATTACAAGGAACAGGGGATTTTTCTGCTGACTGCAAAGTGCTTCTCAATTCAAAATTGTCTGATTGTTCTCCTGAAACAATAGAATAGTTCTCCCTGGAAGAGTGACTTGAATTCACATGTGAGTTAAGTGAATCATAGGACTTGGAGTACTGAGTGCACAAGGGTCTGCCAACATGACAACTGTGCTGCGGAAGACCCATGTATCTTTCTGTTGCATAAAATGCTGAAGCTGGCGTGTCGAAGCGGCTCATAATGCTGCTGGATGCTCTGTCAGGCTTAAGGTTTTGCCGCGGTGATTGTGATTCTCCTTCCGTTACATGCAGTGGCGTACAAGTTCCCATTTTCCATCCCTGTTGATCATCATAATATTGAGAGGGAAGGTGTGCAAAGTCACCCTTCAGTCCATGATTTCCTTGCATTTGTTCTTGGCAGTCAATCTTCGAGTTGTTCATTTACAACTGAAAAGGACTGCAACCCCAGGATTTCCTAAACCAGAAAAACTAACGGAGCTGGTTTCTGTTTAGTTCTCTTGGCTAGAATCAGAGAGTGTATCGGATTTCATACTACTGTGTACTACTTAAAGAGCAGAAGCCGCGCAAAACACACGCAGAATCTAACCAAAGCCTGACACAGATTAGTCTGATAGCAAACATCTAATGTGGAATTCGAACTTATGACTTAAAATTCTCACTTATATTCCAAAAAAAAAAAAAAACTTCGTGTGCAAGATATGAATATGTATGTTTACGAAGGACTGCAAGTCTTTTGTTTGTTCCTAAAACGGAAGGATGGGAAAAGACGATCTATTGATGTAACCTAAGCCCAAGAGGAAACAACCCCCTTAAAAATTAACACAAATTTGTCCCTTTTCTTTTCAAGAAAATAATCAGCCCGGGATACACATGTTTTGATTTTGATGGCTAACGTTAAAAAATAATTAAAAAAAAAATTCTCAGTAAATATCGGTTAAAAGATCGTTCTCCAAATGTGATTGCTTTATTATATTACGACGGTGAAGAATAATATTATGGGCATCTGAGTGACTCTGCCTTATGAAGATAATGCGATACTGGCACAGATTCATAGCAATAGATCTGCAATTATTCCTGCTATGGATACGGATAACCACTCAACAATATTTATAAAAACGAAACCAATGGGGAAAAAAAAAAAAAGAAGAAAAAGAAAAATGCTTGTTTTAATCTAATTGAATTCGCCTCTTATCCATCCACCTTCTTGTACTTTGTCACCTCCACATCCAATTCGGCATTTCTTATCTGATTCAATATGAGTTTTTTTTTTTTTTTTTTTGAAAAAACAACTTAGCGTTGCTCGAAACCCCACCTCGGGGATGACAAAAAAAAAAAAAACATCAAAAGGCCAATTGATACTGTCATGTATTTGATTACGTTGGCGACAAAATCAAAACTATGAAAACAATGATACGTGAACAAGTTTGGACAGTTTAACTCAATAATAATAATTAAAGAAAGAAAGAAAGAAAGAAATTTTTGAAGTGACTTCCAATGCAAGAACGACATTCATTGGCTGGCTTTTTCTTTCGAGGGTGCCGAAAGTCTCAATACCCAAGTCGATATGGTATCAATTTTAATAAGGGAGGGAACAACATCGTTTAAATAGTTAAAGTCAATTGTTAAAAAAAAAAAAAAAAAAAAAAAAAAGGAGAGAGAGAGAGGGAGTTAGACTCTGTGGTCACTGTGTACACTGTTTGCCATGAAGACGGAGGGCGTAAAGTTTGATAAAAATAAATAAGTAATAAGAAATAAAATGCGTCTAATTCCACAACACAACTTTAATCATAAATTTAATATAAATTTATTTTAAATTATAGTTAAAATTTATTATATAATTGTCAGATTGACGATTATAAAATAATAAATATTTGTAATATTTTAAAAAATTCAATAAAATAAAGAATAGTAAAAAATTATTTTTTATGCAATTCAATTGTAATTATTTTATGTTATAATAGAGATTATTTTTTTAAAAAAATAAATTATAGTGTAATTATTGCATTTTTATTGCACCAAATGTAGATTTTATAATTTATTAAATGCTAATAAAATTAAGTTTAACTGAAAATGCAAACATATAAATTGCAATAATATTTTCAAACACAAACATGTATGGCAAACATATTTATACTCATAATGGAAAAAAATACTGGAACAGACTCTCTTAATCATCGATCCAAACCCTAATGAAATGAGGGAGAGAGAGAGAGAAGGATAATATAATAGATTCCAAATCCACGTACAATTATTTGAAAAACGTAACGATTTAATATCCTTGGAAGAAGCCAATATTTTCTATTAGAAAAATCTGTGGGCATGAACGTTACGGGAAAATTTGTGCAAGTTGAGGGTAATTGAGAATCAGTTCCATCTCACGATCAGATAGAAATTGGAAGGTACAGAAAGTGGCTACACTTTTTCCCTTCCTTTTCACCTTTTTCTTTTTGCGCAAAAAAAAAAAAAAAAAAAGGAAAGCCAGATTATATTTATGATTTTGTTGCGAAATATTGTAAATTATTAAAAAATAAATTTTATAAACATACATTTATTCTAATTAAAATTTTTAATAAAAATACGAATTTACGAATTTTACTATAAAATCAAATGATCTCTTCTTTACCATTATTTGTTTTTTCTTCTTCTTCTTGTTCTAGGTAGATGTAGACAGGGGACAAGTCTTCTCCTCCATCCAATCGAACGGCCCTTCGATATATATGTGAAAAAAACGTTATCATGATCTGGCAATCGAATATTCCTTTTTCTGAACCGTGCAGAGCTGGACTTTCAATGTGCTCTAAGTCCACCCTCTCTTAACATAATTGAAAACCCGTATTTATTACGTTAATTCTATATATTGAGCTGAATTGGACCCTTATGTTCGCATATTTTGTGTCTCTTATTACAGTTGTTATCTGTCTGAATTTTGCCTGTAGTTGCTATACTTATCATTTAAGCATTGTCTAATTCTAGGAAACAACAAAGTGTACAATGACTGATTTTTTCTTCTTCTTCTTCTTCTTCTTCTTCTTCTTCTTCTTCTAAGGCATGCATTCTGGCTACATCTTTGGTAAGACGTTACAATTCAAATTGACCCTTCGGGCTTTGGGACGACAATGTATCCTCCAAGTCTCCGTCGATTCATTAGCCCACCCTTTAATGTATTTTGAAAGGACGTTTTCTTCTCTTTTCTTTTCTTTTTTTCCTCTCTTTTTCCTTTTCTTCTTGTAGGCTGGTCAATTTTGGTTTTGCTTACACATCACATTTAATATTTGATATATTTGCAGTCAAATAAATTTATGCGTGAAAGACATTTTTCTTTATGTTTAATAGAAAATTTTTACAAATGAATGAATTAATGTTAAATAATATTGTCAATCAAATGGATTTGCATGGATAAATTAGTTTCTCGATAACGAGAAACATAAATCTACCAGTTGTCGTAAACTCAAGTCGAAATTATAGCAAAGCCCCGTGAATTGAAAATCAAAATATTCAAAAAGATAACGTATATTAAGAGTTATATGTGTTTTATATGAAAAAACGAGAGGGAAAGAAAAACAGAATAACAGCCATAAACGATGGGATCTACTACTAGTCAATGGCTAGATGTTGCCTATCATACCCGTACGTACAGTCTGAGACAGGTACCTCAAATTATACCCACCAATTGGAGCAACGAATAATCTCAGTGCAAATTTGTACCGATAAAGAAGTCGTAACAACAGTGATGATTCTTGATAGTATTTGGGCGGTGGAATTTCCATGCTTCATGGAAGAATAATTCCCACCCGGCAACCCTACTACTATAGGTAGATTAATTCCCTTTGCCTTGTGCTAATTGAGAAGAAGCTGTTTGTTCCATGCAAACCAACGCTCCAATTACATCTCTATTATAAACGGAAGGAAAGATAAGTACACATGTCAGATACTGTCAAAAAGCTCATTTTCAGGCATTTGCCGCTCCAACAGGACCAGCGCCGTCCTGGCTTTGGAAATTTAAAGACGTTGCTGCTTTACCCTTTATTGGGGGTTGCTGGGGCTTCTCCTTGAAGGAAATTGGGCCGGGAAATACAATGAGATTGAAGTCCAAAGATTGTGAAGAACGGGCATGGCCCAAGGGGATTCGAAATGAGGGTCAAGAAATGGGAGCGCATGTTAAGAGGTGGTCGACCTGTTTGGATGCGTCTAGTGATTTCATTACGTCGACTTCCAAAGTTTAAAAGATTTGGGATTTGAACCTTTTAATTATTCCCAAAATCTTTGCTCTTTTGGGTGCTTTATGTCAAGAGATTTGGGAGCGCGTGTGCTCAGTAGCGTCGGATGCTGCTCTGCTTTTGTTGGGGAACTGTGGGGCATTTACACCGGACTTGATTGGGCGTGGACATATGGTTTTCGATCCATTTGGTTAGAGGTTGATTCCTTGCTGACATTACAAAGCATTATTAAGGAGGTTGCTTAATCGTTAACCGCATGCAAAATTTCATTCGAAGCTGTCAGGGTTTGATTCGGCGAGGATAGCATATCATGCTATCGCATCTGCATAGGGAAGGAAACAAAATTGCCGATTAGTTGGCAAATTACCCTTTTCAGCTAACTTGGGGAGAAGATGTTTTTCACAATCCTTCCCCCAAGTCTAGATTGGTTGCCACTTTCAGACAATTTAGGTGTTATATATTAGAAGATAAGGCATACTTTTTAGGAAGATAAATCACACTATAAAACACACTTTTTTAGGAAGATAAGGCACACTATACAAAGAATATAAGACATCGATGTGCACATTGTACTAGTATAAATATAGTAAATTGTAATGAGAAAAGGGACATGAAAATTACTTTCCCTAATTCTTCTAATTTTTACATTCTGTTTTTTACATGATATCAGAGCTCTTTTTTTCATTTCGTTGAAATGATCATTTGGCCTTTCTTCTAGATGGCCTTTGATCAAATTAGAGGTATGCTAAGTAAAGAATAATGTCATGGACGTCTGAGGCATCCATGGATGGGGAATCAAGCGTTCCGGGTCCAAAACTTTTGTAATGTTCAATTAATATTAATTTGCTACATTTTCTTGTTCTTGTAATTTTTGCAGTATTATAACTATCATGTTTCTGTTTTTCTTTTAAGATTCAGCAATTTAGATTTTCTTGTAATTTTTAAATTACAAGATCCAAACCCCTCAATTATAAATACCGAATCCTTAAATTATAAATCTTAAGATGATGGCAGATCCAAAAGACAATGGAGTAGTTTGCTCTCACTGCCAGAAACCAGGACATAGCCTGGACACATGCTTTCGTCTACATGGCTATCCTGACTGGTGGACAGGAAATTCGTCTCAAGAAAAAGGCAGAGGACGAGGTAACCAGGGACGTGGTCGTGGTAGAGTAGCTCTGGCTAATGTTGCACAAGGAACAGTAGGGGTGGCTGCTAATGTTCCTCATGGAAGACCACTTGATGATTCTGATAAAATTGGGTTAGAGACCTTGAGCAAAGATGATTGGGAGACTTTGAAGTCTCTCTGGAACGCTCACACGAATAATACATCTGTTGCTCAGCCAAAACTTAATGGTAAGGCGTATTTACAATGGTTATTTGACACAGGTGCTTCGCATCATATGACGGGCGAGGAAACTGTATTTGTAGAACTTCAAGGAATACCTCCTTGTCCCGTGAAAATGCCAAACGGGGAATACGTTATGGCAACAGGAGAAGGAACAGTTCTTGTAGGAAAATTATTTCTCAAAGATGTTTTATATGTCCCTGGAATATGATGCAATTTGATATCTGTTTCAAAATTAGCCCGAGACAAAGGTTATATTTTGAAGTTCACTGATCGTTTATGTGTTGTTCAGGACCGCACTTCGAGGATGCTGATTGGAGTGGGTGAGGAGCTTGAGGGGCTGTATGTCACACGAGGGGAGTCTCTGGTCAGTGCTCATGGAGCCATTGCAGTCAAGAATATGGATTTATGGCATAAAAGGTTGGGACATCCCTCTATGCGAGTCATAGAAAAGTTCCCTACAATAGGAGGTAGTATCAAAATAAATAAAGAGATTCATGAACCTTGTGATGTTTGTTTTAGGGCAAAACAAACCCGTACTCCTTTTTCTATTAGTGACAATAAAGCTGGTAATATCTTTGAATTAATTCATTGTGATTTATGGGGAGCTTATCGAGAGCCTAGTTTTTGTGGTGCTACTTATTTTCTGACTATTGTTGATGATTGTTCTCGTTGTGTATGGGTCTATTTGTTAAAGGGGAAACATGAAGTCCCATGGGTTGTTAAGAATTTTTTGGCTATGACCGAGAGACAATTCAATAAACAAGTCAAAATTATACGCAGTGACAACGGTATAGAATTTACTTGTTTAAGTAATTATTTTAAGGAATGTGGCATTATTCATCAGACTTCCATGATTGGGACACCTCAACAAAATGGAAGAGTTGAGAGGAAACATCGACACATTTTGAATGTTGGTAGGGCGCTTCGTTTTCAAGCTAACTTACCTATTCAATTTTGGGGAGAATGCATTCTCACTGCAGGATATTTAATTAATCGTACTCCATCATTGATTTTGGGTGGAAAAACTCCATATGAAATTAATCGGGAAAATGATAAGTTTGCAAGTCGAAGTGATAAGTGCATATTCATGGGTTATCCTTATGGTAAAAAAAGGGTGGAGGGTGTACGATTTAGAAAGGAAAGTTTGCTTTGAAAGTCGAGATGTTGAGTTTGTTGAGCACGTATTTCCTTTTACCCATATGGACTCTGTCAGGCCGGAAACTCCAGATTTCATGCCTACTGTCATTGAACCTACTATATTGGAGGTTGTGCCTGAGATTAAGGCACCTTCATCAGCTTCTAAATATGACGGACAGTCTGTGGAAGAGGATGTGACAGCAGATGGGGTCATACCAGTACATGATGTTGCAGAGGTTACAGGTGCAGCGGATGATCTTGGTCATGGCAAACGAGCGCTACAGCCTTCAGTTCGTTTGCATGATTATGTGTTGCATACAGCTGCCCTCAGTCCCTCGAGCTCTCCTTCTTCTTCTTTAGCATCCTCAGGTATGCCCTATCTCATCACAAACTATGTGAATTGTGTTAAATTTTCCATGTCGCATCGTCAATTCGTGGGTGCAGTAACTACAGGGATTGAACCAACTAGTTTTAAAGAGGCCATGCAACATCCATGTTGGCATGAGGCAATGAAAAAGGAGGTTGAGGCACTGGAAGATAATGAGACATGGACAGTCGCTACTTTGCCTAAAGGAAAGAAGGCTCTTGGTAGTAAATGGGTCTACAAAATCAAGTATCATGCAGATGGAACAATCGAGCGATACAAGGCACGCTTGGTTGTTTTCGGGAATCACCAGATCGAGGGTCTTGATTACAATGAGACGTTCGCACCTACTGCAAAGATGGTGACGGTTCGTACCTTCTTGGCAGTAGCAGCGATTCGTGGGTGGGAATTGCATCAAATGGATGTGCACGATGCATTTTTGCATGGCGATCTTAAGGAGGAAGTTTATATGCATTTCCCACCAGGCTTTACGACACCCGGAGCGGATAAAGTATGTCATCTACGCAAGTCTCTCTACGGGCTGCGACAGGCACCACGGTGTTGGTTTGCTAAGCTTGCTGCAGCTCTGGTTCAATATGGATTTCAGTAATCTGGCTCAGACTATTCTTTGTTCACATTTCGAAATGGCCAAGTTCAATTGACCATTTTGGTCTATGTGGATGATCTGGTGATAGGTGGGACTGATAGTGATGTCATTCATACGTTTAACTTACTTGAATGCTTGTTTCCACATGAAAGACCTTGGCAAATTTAAGTACTTTCTCGGTCTTGAAGTAGCTCGAAATTCGACTGAGATTTTTCTTTGTTAGAGAAAATATGCTCTAGATATTATTTCTGAAATCGGTTTGTTAGGTGCTAAACCTGCCGGCACACCAATGGAGCAAAATCATCACCTCGCTTTGGCTAAAGACGCGATTCTTACTGATCTTATGCCTTATCGGCGTCTTATTGGTCGTCTTATCTACCTAACGATTATTCGACCTGAATTATCTTATTGTGTGCATATCTTGGCACAATTTATGCAGGAGCCACGACATAGTCATTGGGAGGCAGCCCTTCGGGTTGTTCGTTTCTTAAAACTTCATCCTGGACAAGGTCTTTTGCTTCGGTCTGATTCCTCTTTTCATCTTACGGCTTATTGTGATGCAGATTGGGCAAGTTGCCCCTTGACTCGACGTTCTTTAACGGCATATTTTGTCTTTCTTGGGGATTCTCCAATTTCTTGGAAAACGAAAAAACAACATACTGTCTCTCGATCATCGGCTGAGGCAGAGTATCGATCTTTGGCTTCTACAACTTGTGAATTGAAATGGCTTAAGGGTTTGTTAGTTTCTCTTGGCATTCCTCACTCATCTCCTATGCGAATTTATTGTGATAATCGGTCAGCTCTTCACCTTGCTCACAACTCTGTGTTTCATGAACGCACCAAGCACATCGAGGTAGATTGTCACTTTGTTCGTGATGAGATTCGTTGTGGTATCATTCTTCCTCAATCTGTATCCTCATCTCATCAACTAGCTGATATCCTTACCAAGGCTCTTGGCAAACGTTCGTTTGATGCCATTCTTTGCAAGTTGGGCATTTCCAATTTTCATGCTCCAGCTTGAAGGGGGGTATTAGAAGGTAAGGCACACTTTCTAGGAAGATAAGGCACACTATACAAAGCAGATAAAGCACACTTTTTAGGAAGATAAGGCACACTATACAAAGAAGATAAGACATCGATGTGCACATTGTACTAGTATAAATATAGTAGATTGTAATGAGAAAAGGGACATGAAAATTACTTTCCCTAATTCTTCTAGTTTTTACATTCTGTTTTTTACATTATAAAACACCATTGTTGATAGTTTTACTAACAAACCTCAGGCCATCCGTATTCGACCCAAAAATAAATCACACACACACACATGTACATACATGAGAGGTCTAGAAAAATACATAAAATTTATAAAATTAAAACAGATCTCTTAATTGATTATATATATATAGACCGGAGAGAATTTGAAGAAATTGAGATATGCCTGCAATAAACATTTTACCAAGAATAAGAAGAAAAAAAAGATTATTTGCTCCCAAAAAAAATCTAGAGGGAAGGGACACACTAAGTGTCAGGACTTAGTTGTTATGTGTACGTGCTGCTTTTTAGTCAATCGCACCATTTTGTTGGGTAAGTTACATTTTTTGGAATCATACATTACAATAATAATAAGTGCTTGGCAAGAATATTAATCCAGGCTCAGGGCTTGACCCATTCTCCTTCAGCCCGGTCCGAAGACTTGGATTTTGATTTCACGTGCACTTTGCTGTCAGCATTTACTATATTTCATTACTTTCCTCATATTCTAAACAATATATTTTTTGTGACGAGTGCCAGAATACATCATTGGAATATGCTTTATATTAGCATAGTGGAGAAAGTGTCAAAAAAAGAAAAAGAAAAGAAAAGAAAAAAGAAGTAAACTTTGTGCTTAAATATGTTGATGTCATGCGATTACAATATCATATATGACACTATCAAATCATTTTGCTTACAGGAATGCACAACTACTTCTCCAATACATTCCGAAAAATAAAATTAAAATAAAAAATCTTGCGGGGCTTTAGTTTCCACATGGCTGTTGAATGAAGCCACAAAAAGAACCAAAAAAAAAAAAAAAAAAACTATTACATTGTTCTTTTCCCAGTGCAGAAGAATTTGCTTCTGATAAAACTGAAGAGATGAGCTAAATAAATACGCTGATATCCGCCATTATAAAAAGAAAAACGAAGACTGGGATTGTGGACCTACAGCAGCGGCAATCTTCGATCAATGATTGCACAATGATAATGCAAACCCCATTGTGAATGGAGCGATTGCATATGGTTTGTGACATGGGAAATTGTGGAGCTACTGCCATGCATATAATTAAAGCGCCCAACTCTCTGGTCACGCAGGAGGCCGGTAACTTGCACGGTCTGTACTTCCTATGATTTTGATTTTATATAGTCGAGGTTTAAGGTTGCATAATCTGGAATTTGGACCTTTTCTACACATAGAAGCCAAACTTGTCTTGTTTTGAATATCAATGGTTATTCGTGCTTTATGCATTAACCTCGAGTAAATTAGATACCAAATTTTGATGATAGGGTGGTGCTTCTGCAATAGCATTTTTCTCTCTCTCTCTCTCTTTTTTTTTTAATTATTTCTTAAAAAATTTATTAAATTGTAAATTATACAATAAAAATAACTCTTTCATTTTTATAAATATTATTTTATTTTTAATTATTACAATGTCTCTCGAATGATAATATTTTTATAGTGATACGTATAGATTTGTTAGCACCAAAATAATATCATCCAAGGCAAAAGAAATGGGTCATTTATATATATATGCTGATGCATACACATAATCATTCTATGATCACAAATTCAAGTGGTTGAAACCACCCAATCCATGGAGGAAAACGGCTTGCGATATGGATTGTATCACCCTAGCTTCGTCTCTTAACTTTCCCATGTGCAAATGATTGTTAAAAGTGAAGTCACCGTAGCTGTCAATGAAGAAGGGATTTTATCTTTCTTCAGTAAAATTTTTAGACGCGTGAAAAAGAGCCTTTCACTTGTGTATTAAAGTTGCAATCATCGAAGGGGGCTCAAAAAAGCTAGAGATTTCAATTGGCAGCCAGTTTCTTTTGTTAAGTTAAATCAATTTTCGAACAAATGAATTCGGTGGATTGACTCAAGTAGCACAAACATTGGACTCAAACGTAAAGAAAAAAAAATTACATGTTACGACCTCATACATTACATTATTATAATATTGATTACATATTAAAAACGCACAAATATGTATCTAATATTTATAATAATATAATGTGAACTTATGTTTAAAATAACATGTCGAATTAATTATGTTCATGCAATAAAACTCTTAAATATATAGCTTGAGCACCCTTCTTAAGTTCCAATCCCATTTTTCTAAGAGCTAACCATTGATGTTCGGAGTCGTGCCTTGGACCTTTACACGAGAGCAATGCAGTTACCATGCTCATATTTGGAAGATTAGTCAATCCCTCACTTCTTGACAACTTGGTTATCTTAAATAAGTCAAGTGAAACTTTGACATGATCATGTGGGCAGCCTAGCTGTTTTGGGCAAGTTTGAAGGCAAAGGCACTAGAATATATGGGTCCAAATAGCTACTCACACAATACTTTTAGCAATTGTTCACTTTTTGCCACATTAGCACATATTCCTCTGGTGAGCATGTTTATCCAAACTAAATGCTGAACAGGAGAGGAACAAATAAAATGGTAACTTTTTTAGGCTATGTCACGTGTGATAACCTACAGGATGGAATAACTTAGCAACTTTGACAAAAGATAAGGAATATGTGAAAGTAAAAGAAGTAACCCTATAGCCACCAGGCCATCTTTAATTGGGTACGATACAAAAAATTTCCATTTCCGTTGAGATGCATATTCAAATTTCGAGACTCTTTATGTTGATGGCTGGAAGAAGTTTGAAGCTAATCTGTCGAGTCTGTTTAGGATTATTTCATAATTGTTGCAAGAGGTGACATATAAGTGAAATAATGGAGGGGATTAAGCATGTGAAATAGCTGTATTGTCTATGTTAAAGCTGCCGGATATGTGGCTACTTGCAGCAACATTGCCATTAGAGGACATGCTTTTAAAATTGCTTCATAACATTCGCCTAGGCCTGTATTTAGCATGGTTCTGTTTCTTACCATATTTTCAAAGTTTCTTTCCAATGTTGTATATTTAGCAGTTTACAGATGGTTCTAGATGCCATGCCATAGAGGGGTTTGGTGGCTTTAGGTGAAATGCACCAGCAGGAGTACAGAAATTTCTTTCAACAGGGGACGGTGAAAATCAAAAGTAGAACAGAATTCAAAACTGTCCACAGCATAGAAAGTTGAAATATTGAATTACATGGACTTTTCTCTGATTGTGACAAGTGATTCTGAAGGAATACATTAAAGGAAAGGTGATGTGCTCCAATCTTCGTGCTGTGATTTTTTGTGTCTTTGGGTACAGGCCAAAGTTGGCTTGGGATTTTCCCCCCCACCTCCGCTTTGTTTCTTTACTCAATAGATTCTCTTCCCACCTGCTAATGTCCATAGAAACACACCACAATCTTACCTTGTATTTCTTTAACATTCATTGGCAGGACTTGGATTGAAGAAACATTTCGCGACTTGACATTATGTCCGTCAAATCCTTCCAACATAACGGACCCTTCTCATTGAAGCATCATTTGAAATGTGGCATATTAAGCATGTTAAATCTTATCTTTTCACCATCACTCCCATGCCCTTTTATCTTTATACTTGGAATTATAAGGAATAAAAATGAAATTCTATGTATGCTCACTTATAAAAGTTCAGTTAGATCTATGATCATATGCTTTTTCCATATCTAAATTTTTCAATACAGAAGATGAAGACTCCTGGCTCTCAAAGTTACTCTATACGGAAGCCTATCCTGTTGATTACTTTTTTTTTTTTTTCATTGTTTTGGTACGTCAGAATTATTGATTACTTTAGTTCTATTTTCACAGAAATTTAGGAGAAGTTTGCTGGATTTCAGGTTTTTTTTGACTTGTTCTGACTAAATCCATTTGGGTGAAAACAAATTGAGCATTCTTAAAGAAACAACACTTACCATATCCCAAATCTGCTGGATCAGTTCATAGATTAATTTACTTGGAACAATATAATTTAACTACAAAATATTAGCTGGAAAGATTAGATTAATTTCTTGGGATGATAATTTTGGCGAAGATTGAGCCATAATGATCGTTCTTGAATTGCTTAATTAATAAAATTTTTTATTAAAAAAGTCCACTTTAGCCTTTAAATTGTGAGACATAGACTACCCTGAACTCTGATACACTCACCAGTAAAAAAACAAAGTTCAAAAATTGTAAGCGGGCATTGTGCTACAGAAACATGGGCTGCTGCTCAATTTCAGGTTTTGATTTCTCAGTCTTTGTCAACTGAATATGCAACCAAAAAAAAAAAAAAAAGAAAGGAAAAAAGGAAAATACACATGCAATGTGCAAAGTAGATTGACCTGTAGACTCCTTTTTCTTTCTTGGATACATCGAAAATAATTTTGTGCAAACTTAAACAGACTGAAATTTGAACTTCCCAACCTCCCCCAAAGAGTTTTATTGTTATAGTTAATCAATCTAACATGGTTTAGATTCTTTTGAATAACCACAAAGTCTAGTTCCATATAAAATCAGGAGCCTTTATAAATTCATTTGAACAAGGCCCAAAAATCCACCACAAACCAAAAGGAAGGGAAATACGGTGACTCTATCCTACCTAAAAACCCCGCCTCTTCAAGTTTTCTCTACAAAGTCACCATCTTCTGCCTTAAGCTCCATGAAAATGAAAACCCAAGTTCACACACTCATATTGTCGCGCGTGTACCGAATTTTTCGAGCTCTCTCCAAAGCAAAATCCATTCTCATTCAGAAGCTGAGAGCAAACCAACCTACACACTTGTTCAATTATCCCACAAGGATCACAAAAGAGAAGCAAAAGAATTACAGGAAAATATTCTTTGGTTCATTTAGGCTACACTATAATTGGTGCTCCTCACACTTGCTGCCAGTACCAGAACCTGTTCTTGAAGGGTTTTCTACGCCCGATTTGTACTATGATTCCACATGGCATTCCATAATCACGACTGAGCAATTTGAGGATAAAGCCCAGAGTCAGCTCTCCGGGTATCTTCATTGGCTGGAGCAAAAGGTTCACGAGGATGCCAATGATGATCATCATGAAGATGGAAATGAAATCGATAAGCTAGCTGATTTGTTCATTGCAAGCTGCCATGAGAAGTTTAGATTGGAGAAGCAAGAGTCCTACAGGAGATTTCAAGAAATGATGGCTAGGAGCGTGTGAATGATAGAGTGTGAATCTGACGTATGTTTTTGCTTCCTTTTTGCTTTCCCATTCTTCTATGTTTTCGCATTGGTGGGGTGAGGAAAGTACATGGTCCTATTCGGTGCATTGTGAGATTTTCTTTTCCCGGTCTTATTCTGCCTTGTTCCTTCCTTTTGGGTTATGATATTTTGCTTTATTTTGAAATCATGGAGAGTAATGAACTGTGCATTGTGAGGGTTTAGAAGGGTAGCTACTGTGCAATTCTCCTCTTCAAATCGTAATCCTTGCAAATAGGAAGTTGATGCAGTGGTGGTGGACCTATGGTCGTGCTTGTTTATTGCCCCAAAAGATTATGATTTTGATCATGAAAATTTCCACTAATCTTTTACATATATAAGTTAAATATGCCTCAAAATCAACAGGGCCACAGCTTCCAGCTATGCTTCTAATTTTCGGTGTTTAAATTTATCTGTCTTAATGTGAAAAGGCACTCAAATTTCCAAGCTTCCTTAGTCATGAGAGTTAGGTCTTTTAACTGTTCTATATATCATGCTGATA
This sequence comes from Ceriops zippeliana, assembly GCA_037897445.1. Classification (NCBI taxonomy): domain Eukaryota; kingdom Viridiplantae; phylum Streptophyta; class Magnoliopsida; order Malpighiales; family Rhizophoraceae; genus Ceriops; species Ceriops zippeliana. Next base: position 6,285,144 of record JBAPLH010000014.1, on the reverse strand, counting down.
GTAATATCTCCTTGACCTACAGCTTACTTTATCATTTTTTTTTTTTTTTGGTTATACGACAAGAACATGAATTTGGATTGTTCGGAAATCGTTATGGTAGTTGCGCCAATCATTTTATGTGGTTTTAAGTTTAAGCTTAAATTTTGGCGCTCAACCCTTAGTATTGCTAAATCTAGATATTATTAAAGCTCGACGTACTTCTGAAAACAGAGCCTTCCAAGAGAAATCAGATGGAAGATGACTATAATCTCAGGAATCCTAAAGCTAATAAAGGGAAATCTTGACAAAACATGATCTAACGCACACATGCAAATGACAAGGACTACATGACGTTCCATATAAATGTACACAATCAAATTAAGTTACCATTAATTTCATGAAATTTTCAATTTTTAATCGATTTATGTACTTGTGCTTGCACACTTATACAGGGAGATATGTGCACAGGGGTGAATTCTTTTCTTGTTGCGTGAGTAAATTCTTTTCTTTTTTTTTTTTTACTTTTTTATATTGAAAGAGGCCCACCTGTCCATGTTTTTTTTTTTTTCTCATTAATAGTACTACGATTGATCTGCATCGCAGCCATGGGTGATAAACTAGCAATTCACCTCGAGATTAACAAATTTCAACGCACTATTCGTTGTGTCCTGCCACCGAAATTGAAGCTTGATGAATCCTAATTTTGTATTTATAAAACAATCATGGGATTCTTCTAGGCCATGCATTAAACAAACGAAAGTGGCAAAAACTTGGAAAATAAAACGAATTAATCTCTTAGAAGTCGACGGGCAAAGGGTTTTCTCACCCAGTAAAGCAGAAACAGAAGAGGCAAGAACAGTCAGCAAGCTTTTTTCGGAGCACTGAGTTTTAAAATTGTGGAAGGGCATAGTTGGGTTAGGCAACAATTAATGATGCTTCCTTATCTCATCTTTATTTCAAAACCTCACGTCCTGCTTTTATCTATGACCATGAGAGAGAACGCGAGAGAGAGGTCTGGGCCAACCTCTAGGAATTGGCAGCACCAATTCTGGTTCCTTTGGTCTGCTTGTTTCCTTGTTTATACCTGTAGGCTAACTTTACAAGAAAGTGGATGCCCCAGAACTTGTTGGGAAATGCACATGTATTTTCAACTGCTTCTCATTTGATATATTATATATGCTCAAATCTCAATACAACCTTCGAGTTAATTAAAGTAGGCTACATTGCTTAACCGCCACCAAGTTCTCAGAACCAGCCACTTTCAGACTTTAATTTCATCCAAACTTCGAAAAGTATCGATTCCTAGGACCTAGCTACTGGGGATTTAATCCATTTTCTTAAAAAAATAAATAAATTCAGGACATGAATTTTTAGCTTAATGATTGAGATTTTTGGGACTAAGAGAGAGATATCATCAAGTTCGTATCTTATTTTCCGCTCATCCAAGATAATTAAAGCTACTTTAGGACTTATAATTTGCTTGTTGGCTCAAAAGCTATTGGTTTCATAAAGGAATAATGCTGTACCACATCTAGCGGCAGTCTTTAAAGGATCATAATAAGTAATTTCATGTATTTATTTATTATTATTATAACACAAGTAATTTGATATCTCAACTTTATAAAAGTTTCATTTTCAATCCTAACAAATTTAGGATGGAGGAGATTTATGAAACATATACTTTTTCTTTTTTTTTTTTTAAGTCCAATGTGATTTCCAATAATAATAATAACAACGTATTTAACAGGTCAAAATTACTTTATGCTCCTCGAGAAATAGCTAGGATTTTATGAAAACATGTATAAAACTTACAAGAAAAATGTTATCTTACTATGCACCCGTAATGCATGTAATTATCATCATCTTACAAATTGGGTGAACCAAATTCAATATGGCATTTGCTTTTGCATTACCCATCAATCACCACACGGATTAAAAAGAACAAGAACCCCCCCCCCCCCCAAAAAAAAAAAAAAAGGTGAAGGGGGGGGGGGGGGTTTTGGGAGTTTGGGGGGAAGTTCATTCTGCCATGATCACGTGGTAGCCCTGTACCGGGAGCTTGCCTGGCTCAATCTAATATGCACTCTCTCTCTCTCTCTCTCTCTCTCTGCGCCTATGACCTGCCGACCTTTTTCTCCCATGACTCGTGACGCTTTTAGTAGCCCATGTTCTATGGAAACTGGGCAAAGTGTTTACCAGAAGTCCCTCCATAATTTTGGGCCAAAAAAGAGTCCTTCCACAGTTACCTTTGAAATTTTGGAAGCCGTCTTCTTTTCTTTCTTTCTTCTTTTTTTTTTTTTTTTCTCGGTCATTCATAACTATGGTTGTTAGCAGAACTTATTTGAATTGAATTTGACTCGAGGAATCATAATTCCATTTATTTGATTTATTAATTAACTTTTATTTTCAATCTCTTTTTTGGTAAAATTCTAAATTACATGAATTAAATTATTTTATTTTATTTATTAAGTGATATAATAAAATTAATTGAATTCTATCTAATTCTCTCAATTATATTAATATGTTTTTAAAAGGTCGTAATTTAATTAAATTATTATTCTTTATAAATTATGGTAGCAAACAAAAGTCGTTAAAAGAATTAAATTGAATCCAAATTAAATTTTATAGATTTCAATCATTCTAACCAAATCACAAAATGAGCCAAAATTCTTTAAAATATTTTAATAATGAGAATTTTAAATTTTTATTATCAAAGTCAGATCTAACCCTAAGAAATGGGTATAAAATTTATAAAAATGAGAAGAAGAGTTACCCTAGTTCACGATCAATAAATGTTTCAATAAAAAACAACAATGCGTGAAATGTTAGGGAGCCGGAGCCACGTGATCAAGGTAGAAAAAGATTTCTCACAATATTGAGCGAGAACATGACACCAAAAAAAAAATAAAAAATCCTCTTAATCCCATTAAATCTTCAATCAGTGTCAGAAAGAAAGAAAGAAAGAAAAAAGTAAATCCGTAATTAGAATCATTGGATTGGCAATCAGAGCGACGGTATTGTCGATATGATGTCCTAATTGCCTTATTTTAATCAATACCCACAGAGGCAGCACCAACAACACAAATTCAAGAAATTATTAGATCTAATCATATTACGAACAACAAGAGGAAAGGAATAAATCTTCTGCTCATCAGACAGCTTTGTTCTTTTTTTTGGGGGGATCCAGTCTGTTCATTAGACAATTGAAACGTTGTACAAAGGACTTTCAAAAACCCATAATCCATGTTTTACAGCAGCCAGGCATACCACCACCCTTATTGGGGCTGTAAAGGACAGCACTGCGTACCTAAAAGGTTCTGGGCTTACAATCCAAAACAAATACAAGCTGTCAACTGAACGTGCGACTCGCACTTTCCATCCTGTCTATGAGGGTCTTTTTCCTCCATAATTTGCTTGTAGCAATGGTTTCCAGCCAGGAGATTTTCTCTCTTGAAGCATGAGAGACAAGGTGTGTATGCCAAGATATTGCATTAAATCAAGATTTTTGAAAGTGAAGGTTCCATCATCCATGTGGTTGCTTTTGCTATCATTTGTCCACGCCAGTCTTAGACGTCTTTGATGAGAATATTGCCTCCTTGGTTCATGACTCGAATGGTCAAATTTTGCATTTTTTATTGTCAGAAGTAATTGATTTTGGACATTCAGAAGACCCCTGCTTCTTAAAAAAAGAAAAAAGAAAAAAACTCATTTTATCAAATATTCTGAAAACCTTCAAGTTAGATTCTTAATCTGGTCTATCGGGGAGAGCCCTCAGATCGATCTCAAGAAACCATTTACAACAAAACTTTTTCTGATTTTGGGAAAACGATGGTTTCACCAATGAGCTAGTGAAAACTTTTTCTGATTTTGGGAAAACTTCCTCAGCAGCAGCAGCAGCATGCCTATGCATTGCAACGTGCAAGACGATGAAATAATTATTCCGCTATCTATATATGCCTTTTGACTGACCCAAACCTTTAATGACACTCGTTGGGAAAAAAAATGGAATGACATTTTTCAAGTAGAACACAATATGCCTGTTAGATTGGTAAGAAAACGAGAGAGAAAAGAAACCGAATTTGAGATCTAAGCAACATTTTGTCCCTGAATTTCAGGGTTTCTCTTTCTTTTTTTTTTTTTTTTTTTCCTTTTTGGGTTTTAATGTGTTCGGTACTTGACAGGCAAAAGTAACCTTTACTTACAGTCCTCTTTTTTCCTACATATTCCTGAATCCTGATTTCTTTGCAAAGCACAATGTTGACTCTTTAACATGTCAAACAACGGAAAATAAGACGTAGCCCACTACACAAAGTGCCAAAAAAAAAATTTTAACTGGACTTAACAAAAAACGAAATTGTACTGTGGCTTTGCTGAGATCTATCTTTCATGTCCTGAACCTGAAGTCGTCCTACTACTTGTTCTGTATAGGATTAGAGACACTTGGTGGTGCTTTCCTGAGGCTTTGCTCCACAGCTTTCTTGGCCCACTGCATTGTTCCGCTTAACTTGCCCTGCCTTGCAAACACGGATGGCAATGGCACCGAAATCAGTAGCCTTCTCGATAAGCTTATCTCACTCGGAAGGCCCTCTTCATGGCAAAGACACGGGGAGGGGGTTGCAAAGAGGTGTATTACAATCAAACCAAAGACAGCAGCCAATGTTGTGCGATTGATCTCCATGGAAGATGAGTGAAGTGAGAGTGTAATGATGAGACTGGAAGATTGAAGCAAATTTAAAAGGTGGAGTGGGTTATACGGTTAGCGTGCTACAGTGTTCAATCCATGTGGTATATCATGACTCTGTGTAGAATATAGAGTACAAGCATCTTAATATAATATTGATTTCATTATTTATGGATCCACGCATCTAGAATTTTCAACAATTGGGAAAAGATGGTGTACGTTTCGCACCCATTTGGATGTGCCGTCCTGTCTAATTATGAAAATTCAAAGGGTAAATGAGTTGATCATAAACATGTAGTCTGCCAACTTGAACAGTGCACGAAACATTTCTGTGTCTCGAATTGTAGAAAAGCTCAGTTTTAAGTCTCATTTATACAGCACGATCATGGAGCCCTTGTACATGCAACGAAGAAGGATACCCATTTAGTAGAAATTTGAGGGGGCTCAAGTTCATATGGGAACTAAATTTCCGTGAGATCATACTAGAATTTCCCATTTCACGGAATCTGCTACTTTGAATTCGGAAGAAAATGGAATCTATGACGCCATTAAAACTAATTCGACTACTGTTTAGAAATCTTTTTTTAAAATTATTAGATGAATTTCAAGAATAAATATCTTATTTTTATTATTATTATGATATAACACATTTTTTCATACAAGATTATGACATCAAATAAAGAAATTATTTAAGTTCAAATTTTAATTTTTTAAGATAAATTTTTAGAATAAAGCACATAACAAGTTCTACCAATCTACCTAAGTCTTGCTTGTAGGGGTAGTGACAGCGTGACATTGAAATGCTCCCTTCCCGGGGCGAAGTCCTGCAGGGATTGCTTGGCATGTGTAAGTGCTATCAGGTCCCAATCATATTATCTCAGAGATAATTAAATATCAATCATCCCGAAAAACCATTAATGAAGCCACCAGAAAATAAATCCTTCGAGGCTAATTGCCAAGGTAAAAATTAGTAAATCTCTGTGTTAGCAAAGGGGGGGCTCAATGATTGTGGGAATATCTATCACTGCTGAACTTGTCCAGTGATTAGATGGTTGTAACTTAGAAGCCGCCGGTGAACATGTGATGCTCTCAATTAACTATATACATTAGCCTTGCAGTCTACCATTTGATCCCAACTTCATTGCTATCGTGAAATTGGGATTAAACTACCAAGGATTCATGTGATCAGGCACGTGAATCCTAGACAACAACTGCAATTACGTGTACATTATTGCCTTTTTTTTTTTTTTTTAAGCACTTAAATGTGGTACAAACTAACCAAGTAGATTTTTCTTAAGATTCAAAGGCTGGAGTCAGTAAAAGGGGTTTTTAGATGTTAAATCATGAATTTGTGTTTCTGTCATGATATTTCATAGTGCTAAATATTTGTTCTCAGAGTTTGACAAAAAAAAAAAAAACTATATGATATTACCCCTAATTTTTAATACAATTTTACGATCTGGTTAGAAATTAAACCCCTGACTCGAGCAAAGAAAAAGGCCTGCCCTCGTTAGAAAATCTTACAATGGTATTAAAGGTAAAAATTTTCATAACCAATCAAGAAAAATGTAATTAAGGTAAAATTCTAGTAATTTCAATAAAATTGATACACATATCAAAAAGTCTCATCTCTATTACACACACACACACATATATATATATATATATATATATATATTACATACACATCAAATAATCTCATCTCCATCATCTCTATATTAGATTTCATATGTCATCTGGGATTGCATCGTTCGTTCTTATTGAATCACATAATATGACAAATATATTGCAATATTATAGAATTATGTTGATTGATTGATTGTTAGAAATTTACTTTGACTACAATTAAAATTATACATTAATAAATCCTTAAAAATTTCACTTTGAAATACAATTGAATTTGCACAATTACGAGATTCTCAAGTTTGAAATATCATTGAATCAAATCGTGCTCTCATATTTTATGAGAAGCCATCCCTCGGGAGTCCACTACTTAATTTTGTAGATCGGGTGTGGGTGAATCATTAAACGTGACTCTGACAACAATTGTCACTTAATTTTGACTTTGCATTATTACAAGCTGCACCGAGGTGGGCAAAACAGGAGTTCACACCCCAAATTAAAGATTTTAACTCCGCTATATTGATTAATTCTGGATTGAAGATCATGTGATTTATTTAATGAAAAGGAATCGAGTCAGAGAAACTAATCCTATGAAACTTACCACATGTGGTGGAACTTTCGATAAAAGATCAAAATTCAATATTACTAATTTTATTATTGCTATCAAATCGCAGAACTGAGTGTTAACAAACCACTGATGCACATTTTGGAAGCCATGAATAGGCTAAATAATCACCATTACGGGTGATTATGTGATTTTGGACTCTGACAAAATTGAGGCACCTCCGCTTAGGCCCGATTTCAATACATGAAACGCAATTCTTTGCCATTCTGCCTCTGCACCAGAGTTGTTCAAGAAGTCGAGAAGGCAATTTATACAGTGATTTCCCCCTGCAATCCCCATAGAAGACGTCCGTCTGTCTTTTATATTGTCTCTAAAGTCTCCACACATGGAATTAATGCTCATTTGTCAATAAGAGGGGCTGTATTTTCTTTCTTTTTTCTTTTTTTTTTTTACCAAATCAAAAACATTTAATTCAAATTCTACTTATTCCTTATGACACTATGCATTGATTTATTATAACTTTTGGGCGTGTTCTTATAGATGATCCCTGCCATTTACAGTGAATTTGTATATTAATCAAGTAATTTGACCTTTATTTCAATCACTTAAATTTTTTTTTTTTTTTTGATATCGTAATAATAGAAACATCTGTACATGTGTTTAAGCTCTTAGCCTTAGCCCAGATTCAAGAGTTCAAAGTTTACCTTTATGCCCTTCTCAATATTAACCTTAAAAACGGCACGTCTCGACTCTTTGGCGATTTGATCTTAATTTTTTAAAAAAAAAATGTTATGCTTAATTTTGTTTTATTCTTCTAAAAATTTTATCGAATTTTGGGTAAAATTGTTCTAATTTATGGCTAGATGTTTTAACTCAACATAAGCCTTGTGTCACGAAGTTAGCTACGTAACCCTTAGAGTTTTGGATATTGACTTAAATTTGTATCGAATCAATGTATTCTTATAATATTTATTTGACTTATTCATTACTGCTCATTAGTTTTGGTACTAATTTCTGTTGTTAATTACTGATAATTAGTATTGACAAATAAAATAAAATAATAATATTTAATTAAATTGATATCACCCATTAGTATTAATTACCAAAAATGACTAATTGAGATTTTTATTTATTACGATAATGAAAAAAAAAAGATATTTAAATAGTTAAAATACAAGTTATTTAAATCAAATACTATTTGTCAGTTATTATTACATCTAAAAAAATTAATATTATTTTTTAATAATTACTTTTTAAAGAGACCTATAAATAAACAACAATCTTAAAAAAAAAAAAAAAAACCAAACGACATCCTATTTTCTGGAACTTTTACATCGATGGCACTCCCCGAGCCACACTCAGAGTTGAGCACACACTTTAGCGGAAGGTAATTGCAGGCCAGGCCACCGTCCCCTCCTGTGCCTGTGCCTGTGCCTAATCAATCAAATCAGTACAAGCGACCTGTGGTCTAGCAATTTGTGGACAGAAAAAGGCCGTTCATAAAAATAAATATTGGTTAGTAAAAGTAATTAATGGATTAAAAAAATCACAGTCTTAGGGTTACATTGAACACGTTGGAACACAATGATTATCTTCCCCGCCCCCCCCCCCCTCCCCAGGACACCATTTTAGACAAAGATTGATTAAGGACATCCACCTAATTAGACAAGGTGACAAGAGTTGGTTATTTATATTCAATCTCTTTTATTAAAATAATAAATTATTTTATTTTTAAAAAATTAAAATCTAACTGCTTATAGGAGGTATCAATGGACACGCATCTCTTCTTTTATCTAAGATACAGGCGAAGTCAAACCTACATGGGACACTTACAGAAATACTATCAAGTTCCTAACTAAGATAAGAATATATGCATGAGAATAATTATAATAGTATAATGACTTCAATTATAATTTTTTAAAAATTTATTAATCAGTAAATTATATAATACAAATAAATTATGATTTCTAACATAAAAATTTAAGCTTTTAATTATTGAAATATTTTAGAAAAGACTTATGCATCATATTTTTGTTCAAGATGCATGGTATTTTATATGTTTTTAATTTTTTTATAATTTCTTTAATTTGATCCGTCTGAGGTAATTTAATTTTAAATATAAATAAAATTTAAAAAATTGAGTGAATTTAGTTAAATTAAAAAATAAAAAATATATATGAGTAAAACCTTTATAATGGTGTTATGTTTTGGAAGAAGGCTGAATCATATCTTCCCCCACCCCTCCTACCCCATTTTGAGATGCTATCTGTTCTTGATTTGGCTACAAAATTGAATTTAAGATGGAGATTGAAAATCCCACCACAGTACCCTTCAATTTTGGGTTTTTTTTTTTTTCTTCAGAGCGAAGCCTTCAAAATTTTTAGAAAGCTGTACGAGGAGACACTTATAAAACAAAATATCTTTTCATCTCCTGTAATGAGAAAATAAAAGACAGAACCAACCGACTTGGTACAATACAACCCAAAAAAAAAAAAAAAAAGGCCTTTAAATAAAGAAAGCTTTCAATCACGAGGTCCCTCCTTCGCTCTGGCCGATTCATCTCTTCGCCGAAAACCTCTCCATTTTTCCCTCCGTAATTCACAAAGATCCCATAAATCTCCTTCGAAACTCTCTGTTTCTCTGAATCATTTCGAGGGCTTTGAATTTGTGGGGTCATTACAATGCTTTAGAGACAGAACATCTTTCTGGGTGTTGATTCTTGTTATGGACTATGTTGTTTCAGACAGCAGCGGTACGTTTGTTTGTTTTTTTGTTTTTTTATTTTCTCAATTTCATTTTTGTTTCTTTGGTTTCTGCTTTTACGTGCCTAAAGATTGGTTCTTTATTATTCCGTTCCTTTCCCTCTTCGTATTTTTGGATTGGGATCTGAGAATTAGGGTTTATTTTGTTCGAATCATTATGGGCTTCAAATCTTCTTCTTCTTCTTCTTCTTTTTTAATATTATTTAAATGGGTTTCTGGTTGATTTCTGATTGAGGAGGTGTGTGGAACGAGGTTGCTTGGAGGACTAGGGTTTAGGGTTTAGGTTCTGGGTGATTTTTGGCGAGACTTTATTTTGTGGAATAAAATTAGCGCTCAATTTTGTTCTGGGTTTGTAGTTCTTCTTGCTAGTTGAATTTCTCCTGGGATGGTTGGGTTGGGTCCTTTTTTTTTTTGTTTGTTATTTAGAATTTTTGAAGCGCTTAGAGAAATGCGAATTGAAGAGGAAGACATAATGAACCATTCTGGGGGTTTAGTTATCATATTGCTTCAGATGATTTTAGGATTGGGGACTGGATCAGCTTTGTTTTTTTTTTTTTTAATAAAAAAATTCATGTATGATGTCTTTAGAAGCTTGCCCATTTGATTGGGTGTTAGTTGCTTATATTTCAACCCAAATGGGGGTACAAAGCAAATTATGGTCTTCTCTGTTTCTTATTTCTGCCATCGATTGTGTTACATTTTTGCAAATGGATCATCACGCTTTTGATTTTAGAAATCAGCGGTTGGCAAGGCCAATTTTTGAATTTGTAAAATTTTGATCACCCAGATTTGTGTATAAATTACACATTTTTATCTGAGGGTCGTGAGATCTTTAAGAACACAAATTCTATTGTTCATACTTGTAAATATAGTTATGCTAATATATTACAGTTATGTGGAATGGAATAAAATTCTGAGTCTGCCTTCAAAGAGAAACTTAGTGGTTTACTCCATTTTTTTTCCATTGTTTCTTAGCTGACCCTCAGAACATGGAAGTGTTATATACTCATTATTAACCCAAAGTGCGAGCAAACATATCATTTGAGCTTTGGAAGTCCAGATAATATTATTAGATCAATTGAGAGCCAGGGTGGAACTACAAATGCAAAATTTTGGTGAGGGGGAGGTAGGATGTCATACATGGTTAGGACACCAATGTCAAGTGAAAGGAATTGAGTGCCAAAGTCGAGATTGACAATTTTCGTTTTTTTTTTTTTTTATTTTCAATTATGGAAGGGGGGATGGGGGAGGGAATGGCAGTCATGACACTCAGAATATAAACAAAAATTTCAAAGGAAAATTTGAAAATTTTAGAACTCAGCAGCCAAGGATAAAGGGTAGGTTGTCCTTGATTGGGCATCTCAAAGCAATTGGGGCATTATTTGTAACTAACTGTGTTTGGCTGCTTGGATTCTTTTTCTCTGTTCCATTTCATTTAGAACCAGGGTACTGATTCATTTACTTCAAATTATCCATAGATGTTCAGAAAAAGAAAAGTTTAAAATTTTAAAAATTCAATTGCAAAGTTGTGATTTTACCATGTTCCATGGAATGATGCTGTTTAAGTGTCTACTCAAATACAGGTACTGATGATGATCTCCCTCCATCACGTCAAAGTGGTTATCCAAGAGGAAGAATCGTAGGAAACGGAAGATCTGCGCTCGGTTCTACAACTCATTCTAGAACACATACTGACATGGAGGCCCAAATTCATCACCTTGAGCAAGAAGCTTACATTGCTGTTCTGCGTGCTTTTAAGGCTCAGTCTGATGCCATTACTTGGGTATTTATTTTCTCTGTTTGCACATTTTTTATATGCTCAAATTTTGTGCTTTCTTGCTGGTCATATGGTGGTTGCTTTTCCATTCCTTTAATTCAGGAGAAGGAAGGTTTGATTACAGAACTTAGAAAAGAGCTCAGAGTATCAGACGACGAGCACAGGGATCTTCTGACAAGGGTCAATGGAGATGACATCATCCAAAGGATGAGGTTTAAATGCTTATGGAATGCATAAGCTCTTGGGATTGGTAATCAAAACAAAACAGTTCACATCTCGTTTATGTTGTCAGGGAGTGGAGACAAGCTGGTGGACATCAAGCAGCCAGATATGGTGGGGCACCTTCTGTTCAAGATGTTATACCAAGTCCTACTCTTCCAGCTTCCCGCAAAAAGCAGAAGATATCTCAATCGGTACTCTTCTATTATTTTCATGCTACTGGCCTAATAACTCCCATTATTAGCTCAGACTATGAAGCCAGAGGCAAGAAACCTTTAATTGTGATAGAACTGTGACAGGAGGCATTTATTTTCACCAGTTATATTTTTTCCTCAATTTCTTAGCAATATCTTCAGTACCTTTTTAGAATTGTCATGCTTCTGGCTTAATAATCCCCATTATTACCTCATACTTTGAAGCCACAGGCAAGCAGCCTTTAAAGAATGCTGATTATTTGTGATAAAACGGAGGCAGGAAACATTTATTTTCAACAGTTTTCTTTTTTCACTTTCTCAGCAGGGTCACAATTGCCTGCTATATCCTCTATGCAGTACCCTTCTACAGGTTCTGCTGGACCTCGACATATCCTAAGCCGCAGTTCCTCTGGTGCCCTTGCAGCAAATCAGCCTGCTGAAGTGACAACTTACGATCCATTGATTGGAAGAAAGGTTTGGACTAGATGGCCTGAAGACAACTACTTTTATGAGGCTGTCATAAGTGATTACAATCCTATTGAGGTATGAGCAATGATTTAACACACATATGATAGTTCCTCTAGCCTTATGTTAGAATTGGCAAGTGCAAGATTTGAAGTCTTGTAGCATGTCTAAGTGTACATTTCTAACATGCCTGATTAACCGTGGCATGGTGAATTGTTTTACTTATGCATCTATGGATATATTTATTTGTAATGAAATGCTTGATGTTATAGAATCTTAAAAAAAAAAAAATTCAATCTAATGCCTTACTTTTTTTATTTTTATACTTATGTGTTCTGTGATAGAATTTGTCACATTGTGATTTGCATTATTGTGTTTTCCCTGTTATAATTCTTTACTTGCTTATTGGCTTTTGGATGCTATACTTCAAATATTTAACATTCAGCTCAAGTCACTGAGTTTGAATAATTTACAGGGACGGCATGCACTAGTATATGATATGAACACAGCAAATGAGACCTGGGAATGGGTTGATCTCAAAGAGGTAACTGCATCAGCAGACATTACTTTCATATAAAGAATATGTACGCAACAATAATATGATTTGTGCATGCATGCAAGACATTACTTTGATGTATATAATTTGTACAGAATGATAAGATGATTTGTTCATGCATGCAAAATGTTCATATATATTACTTAGGTTGTTGTGTTTGAACCTGAGATCCATTGGCCTGAGAGATAAGGAAGACTCAATGATTGTTAGGGTGTAATTTGTGGGCAATGAGCAAATAACTGATGGGTAGACCTATTTTAAATTTATTTTGCAAAGACATGTTTTCCAAGTATTTATGTTTTAGGCTGCAACTTGTATGCTGTTTTTGTGAACTAAATATTAAATAGTGTATAAGTGCTCTATTTATTCTCTTTCTTTCTGCAGACAACCACCTGATTGTTTTGATTAGTCATTTAGGATGGGGTTTTACTTTCTGTGGTTCAGGAGGTTAAAGTCTAGACGGTTTTAGGATAGGTTTCATTTTTGTTCTTGCCAAGGGGAGAAAGGAAGAAGAAAGGCAACTATCGTCACTTCTTTTTATCCATCATTTCTACAAATAACTTGTCTAATGGCATGGTACTCCTATTTGAAGGTTCCATGGAACTGCAGCCAGTAATAGCAGAAAGGAAAAGAAGTCAGGAAAATAGAGGGGGGCAATCTCTTAGGAGCATATCATTGATGTGAATGTATTCTGTTTTTTACCTGCTTCCATTTTATGTATTACAGACATTCAAGTGGAAAACTTTGTTGTGGCTTCATTTCTAGCTGAACTTGGTACTGTTTTTTATTTCAAATTGTTCATTTTTTTTTCCATCTGAAATAATTTTAATCAGGAAAAAGTTTGTGCCTTTCTCCATATAGATATCTCCAGAGGATATCCGATGGGACAGTGAGGATACAGGAATCCATCGTCGTGGTAGCCAAGGTGGGCCAGGCCGTGGAATGAGGATGCCCATGAACCGTGGTGGTCTTATTCCTGGTGGGGGAAGAGGTAGGGGTACCACAAAGGGTCAATCCAGAAGAGAATTCCCACCAGCACAGAACGGTTTTGCAAAAAAAGTGTCCAATGACATTGAACTTTTCAACACAGACACACTAGTTAAAGAGGTAGTTGTGACAGCTTGGAGTCTGTTTATGTGATATCATCACTCCTTGTTCATTTTTATTATTGACCTTAACAGGTGGAGAGGGTTTTCAGCGTCAGTCATCCTGATCCTCTTGAGCTTGAGAAGGCAAAAAAGATGCTAAAAGTAAAGATTACTGTTTCAACCCTCCTAGTGCTTTTAACATATTAGAATACATATTGGCACTGCTTAATCATTTTGTATTATACAGGATCATGAACAGGCACTCATGAATGCAATCGCAAGGCTTGCAGATGCATCTGATGCTGAAAGTGGTAATACAAATGTTTATTCTTTTGTTTTTGGGCATGGGTCTATGAGGGCTGTTACTTCTGTTTGCCACATTGTTTGTTTGCCACATTGTTTATACTTTTGATTAATGCTATTGATACTTTTTTTCTTTTTATTTTTAGTTGTGCCTCTGCTTTTTCTTTTGTCCTCTGAGTATTATTCTTTGATCATGATGGTGATGAAAGCAAATGTTCCTTGTTTTCATCTTTGCTGGGCAGCAATAATTGGTTGTTAGAATGAAGTTGAATTCACTTGTATGCCCCACAGGTTACTGTTATGGGCGATGGACGTAAAATTCAATTCAAAAATTTCTCATCTTAGATAAGAATTGAATTGGCAATCTTTAACCTAATTGGTTACTGGTGCATAACTGAAGGAATAACTCTTTTGCAGGCTTTACTTATTTTTCATGGTACTTTTGGCAGGCTTAACTTGAACCCGTCTAGTTAGTTAATTTGGTCAGGCAGCATGTATATGATGTTAAAAGAATCTTTAGCAATTTCCTTATTTCTTTGTTTATTGGCTTTTCCCCCTTCACTGGAAAGGATATAGAATAATTACTCATCACATTAAGCTCAGTTTATTATAAAATAGAATGGTAAAAAAAAAATTCAAGCATGATTAAACTTATAATTAAGACTTTGTTATTGTTGTTTCCCCTCACTTGTTTGCCCATTCAGATGGAGAACAACCCTTCTTGCACGTGCAAGAAATGGAACGAGAATGACATTGGTGGAACAAGTGGTTTGAAACATAAGGTCAACTGGCTTGTGATGCTGGGAAGGCGATCAAGCAGAGTTGGTTATATAAGCATCAAATGAAACGACCTCAAATTGCATCAATCACATCCGTTACTTTTCTGGTTGGATTTTGCTTGTGTTCTTCTAGATGGATAAGTCCTATGTCCTTGTAACATATTCGTTCCTAACCTTTTATCAGTTGTAGGAAGAACCACCATTGTTTTGGTTGTCAAGGAGTGACCGATAACTCTGTAGGTACATTTTACTCTAGTCCATTATTTCATTCAAGAGCTGAGACTGGGACTATAATGTAGGATGGGTTAGTGGATTGCAGTTAACAGTGTAAAAATCTGTTCTTGATTGAAAGAATGATTGCTTTCAGATGTCATGAGTTCTCTTCTTCCATGATCCATCGTCTGGGTTGAAATTCATAGCGCCACAAAGAATGTTCGCTTCTTCCATTGGATGTTATGCATCTGGAGTTAAGATGGTGCAGGGAAATATGTGATTCGTTAATGTTAAACGGGTAGTAGCAGTACGAGGCTGCTTTTCTTCTGTTCTCCATTTTTTCAGTTGTTTATGTCAAAGGTAGCAGGAATTGAGGCTGTCCAGCTACGGGGGAGACGAAAAGGAAGGATGTGGACAAGCGTAGAATGTTAATTACGGTGAGGGAAATGCCATTTCCGTTTGGCATTCTTCCGTAGAGTGGATTACAATGCATGCCAAAATGCGTCCAATGGCAAAGAAAATGTTTTCTCATTGTGGGAATAATGGGGAACGAAGAAAATCTAGACTCTTATCTGACTTTTAAAGGTGGAAGAGGATCAAGGTAACTTTTGAACTTTGAACTCTGTTTTGCCCAGCTAAGGAGGGAGCAAAACGAGATTCAAAACAACAAAATTTTATGCGGGTCTGACCAATTCAATCAATGTTCACCATTATGAAGTGATTTCCCCTTCACTTATAATTAACCTTTTTTTTTTTGGTTTTTTTTTTGGGGGGGTACGCAAACTGAAAAAATGGAGTTAAAATTGTGACACTCACAGAGCAATCAGCTTGCAACAAGTCCTTGCATCTATGGAAGAGTATAACAACATGTCTTAAAAACCATGAGATTGACTTGTGCACACTTCTTCCCCTATTAATTCGAAATTCTACAAGGAGTCAAAGGCTGTCTTAACAGAAGGGACTAGAGCCCCTATCTCTGTTTTTTTTTTTTTTTAATATATATATATATATATATATATACAAATAATTAGAGAACTTCGACCTCCAAACTTTTCGGATTTTACAATTAATTGGAATGTCGAGAGTCGTCCAAAAAAAGTTGATTGTTTTCAAAGGAAATTTTTTTATTTTTATTTTTTAAAACATCAATCCTTAAATTAAAAAAAATTGGATTTCATTACCATGAAAATTCCAATCGATCCTAGATGTTCAAAATCCTTGTTTTTTTTTTTTTTTAAAAAAAAGACCTTCGATAAGTATATTCAACCCCATTGAAAATCTCTTAAGAACATAACATATTAACCCTTCAAATTTCGTCAGCACAACTATTTTATTTCATTTTATTTTATTTTTGGGTTCAGCTATCAGCACAAACGAATTTGGAAAAACACCCATGATGTTTATTTATTTATTTATTATTTTTTTTTTTTCAACCCGAAGGACTTGCCGTATAAAACATGGGCACTCCTTTTGTTTTTGTTCTGTTCTTTCATATTATGTTAATAAGCAAATATGGAACAAAAGCTAACAAAATCCGCAGCTTCCCTCCCATTTCAAACAGTTTTTCATTAAAAACAAAAAATAAATCAACCCAAATAAAAAAATAAAAAGAAAGAAAAAAAAAAGCAACAAATAACAAAATACATATCTCAAGCGGCATATACATATTATTGCGGCAGTTTGGAATAGCTCAAATCCCCCCGCCGTCGCCTCCGGCGGTGCCTCTCAGTGCTTTCTTCAACTCATCATTCGCGTCTCCCGCATCCGTCAATCTGTTGTCGTTACCTCTCCGTTCAATTTGTGACCTGCATTTGGCACTACTCCAATCCACCGCCAGCGACGTTGGCTTACTTGCGCCCATCTCTCGCTTCAGATCATCCACGGCTTGCTTCAGCAGCCCATTCTCCGCCCTCAACATCTCCAGCTGCCGCTTCACCGTCACGCATGCGTCCGCCACGTCAGCATTTTCAAATTCAGGGACCGCCTTATTGGCTGGGGTCTTTGTCCCTTTCGATTTCGAATCCACGCCGTCCGCGTGCTCGATCCCGATCTTGTTCATCACCAAGAAGGGAATCTTTCTAAAATTAATCCCAGCCGTCGAATCACAACCGCTCTTTGTATCCTCTGCTGGGACCCTAACTGCCCAGCGGCAATTCATTACAGCGTGGCTCCTAACAGGCAGCTTCGTCCTCGCCGCCAATTCCACGCCGGAAAACGCCTTGGCAATCCCACTGGCCGTAGGCTGCGGCAAAACCACAAGCTTCTTCCCGGAGAAGCCATCGCCATTAACCGCCGGAGCCTCCACCACCTCAATCGACGAGTCGTCTTCCAGCGAAGCGCCGCTGTTCTGGAAGAACCTCATGCTCTTCTCGAAAGCCGAAGACGACTGTGATTTCTTGATCGAGAAGTCCCCAAACCGAGGCTTGAAGTGGAGCAGGAAGCTAGGGTTTCCCCGGCCGAGCAAGCTGAACTCGGCACTCATCAGCAGGGGGCTGGAGATAGGGGAACCGTAGGGTCCGACTCCCGTTTTAACGACAAGGGAGAAAGGGTTCCAGGTGTCGTTAGGGCGGTAGGCGATCTTGATGGACGGCCCGGATTCGAAGAAGGTGGCGAGATTGAGAGTGAGCTCTTTGGGCTCACCCGCCACAACCCCTGACTGGAACGGCAAGCCGACGATACTTAACGGCGCTTTGGCTCTGAACAGTGGCTTTTGGTCTTCCCGGAACTTTAGTGACGCTTTCATTTTTTCTGCTCCTCCCTTTTTTTTTTTTTTTTCTCTTTTCTCTTTTCTTTTTCCTTTGAACTGAACAGAAAAAGCGAATGGCTTTTTGGGTTTAAACAGTAGATGTGGATGTTTGTGGTTAGAATGTAATTTTACAGAAGTAGAAGGGTATGAATGAAAGTAAAATTTGAGTTTTCTTGCCGCTTGGTTTGCTTTTGCCAACGAAAAATCTAGTAATGAATTTCAATATTTGAAATTTGAGATTTTGAAACGCTCTTTACTTCTTTTATATATATATATATATATAATTTTATTTTCTTTGGCTTTAGTCTAAACGTTTGAACTGATTGCAATGTTCACATTTCATGCCGTAGGTGTCTCTCCCTCCTTCATGTCACATTAGCTTAAGGTTAACAAACATTATTTTTGAAATTAATTGACTTATTTCTCAAAAAATTAAGAATAATGAATCCCAACTCCAATTTTTTTTTTCTTTTTTGTTTTTGTTTTTGTTTTTGTTTTTGAGTTGCATCAGCATTAGGCCGAATTGCCGCCGCCGCAACTAAAGCCAATAAATCCATTCTCATTTCTGATGCCACCATTTTTTGAGGCAGCAATAGCCTTATTATTAATTCTTTTCTCCAAATAACGGAGGAACACCGTTACCAAGTGTTGTAGTGTAGTGATAAAAAAAAAAAAAAAAAAGGTCTTTCGATTTGAATTTCTTGTTAAAGGTTATTTAGTTCCAGCAGTGCAGTGGAATGCAACGCAATGGGCATAATAAAAGTTGAAAGAGATGATGTTTTGCGAGACATGCTTAGCGATCGCTACTTTCATTTTTTGTGGGATTTGCCAAGCCCGGTGCGTTGGAGCGATCCCATGAATTAAAAATTAAAAATGGCATTCCCACAATTTTATGCTACAAAATCGCAACAATAGTTTACCTTTTGCCCCCTTCGGCTTTTTATGGTCCGCAAGACAAGCAAAGTGACAATCTTTAGAGATGACGACTAGTATCTGATATATATCCTAAAAGCAGCAATAGAGGTAGCCAGCCATAATGGAAAGCAAAATTGTGTTCAGTTCTTGGTTAAAGGTAGCAGCAACAACAAAATGATTGGCTTGGTGAGCTCATTCTTGAGATTGATTGATCATATATATATACAGATAGATAGATAAATAGATGAGAGAGAGAAGGGAGGAAGATCGCCAACAAAAGGAATCTATATCTCTAATTTCCACGGGAAGAATTAAGTCCAAATCAGTACAATCAAAAAAATGGGATCGAAAGCAGCAATTTCAAAAGTTCCATGACGGAGGAAACGACTTTATTTTCACCAAATGTAACTAACAGGACAACCAAGCAACAAATTTTGTGATTTCTTGTCTCTAACTTCAGTTATCTTTCGGAATGTTGAGGTTCACAAATATTGGGCTGTCAACTCCCACTCCCATTGCGTTTAAACCATTGTCGACATAAACAACAGCACCAGTGACAGCTGAAGCCAATGGCGAAGCCAGGAAAGCAGCAGCATTCCCCACCTCCTCTGTTCAATTGAAATTAATGATTGGATAACACGGAAGGGAAGAATTGAATGGACAACTGATGCTGGTAATTATAGAGGCGTTTTTAGTCACTCGTTGAAAAACATTTTTCAATCCAGTCATTTGGCTTTGGGTCATTCGGCTGTGGGTAGACGGGGATAAGCCAAGAGATCATCATTTCATAAAGCCAAATTCTTTTAACTTCAAAAACTTGAGAAACACTTCCTCTTCCCACCAACGCCTAGTATATATCCATTTCTGATCATTTCTATGTAACGGGAGCTTTAGAGTAGTCTGTAACTCACCTGCAGATAGTTCCTTCTGAAGGGGAGCATTGGCTAAAGAGTAATCGATCATCATATCAATGAAGCCTATTGCTTTTGCTGCACGACTTCTTAATGGGCCTAGCAAGCATAAAGCAATGAGAGATTCATACATGCTCTATGGAATTGAGAGTTTAAATACAATAGGGGCAATTTCTGTTGGTTGCAGCAGAGATACCATATTCTCAGAAGGTGAAAATCAGGCAAAAGAAATAAACCAAAACTGCTTGTGTGCCAAGATGTTTATGCAAACCTTTAAATGCCACCCCATTTTCCTCCTATGTCTGTTGATAACAAATGCTTTTAAGATGGCAATGCCAATCAAAACTTCTACAACCATTTAAAATGTTTAATTTCAAACACCCCAATAGGATTAGTAGCTCTGCATGGAGGCAGACTTTTGTAAACTTAGATCCAAGATGGCAAATGCATGAGGAAACTGAATTCAGGCAAAATGGTTGAAACAATTCCACACCGTAAATCTAACTGAAGATGGTTGTCTCAGTTGACCCCTATAGAACACAAGCAAATCAAAAGGACTTGGGGGGAATGCAACACAATTCTGCATCTTGTCATCTACCATAAATCTTCTTAGGGATTATCAAATGATAATGATATTTGGATTGGTGTAACATTAGAATAGTTCATGAATACAGATTAATAACTTTCATGTTTAAAATAAAGATATTGCATCCAGCCACAAACTTCAGTTTAGAAATCAAGAAATCTCATACTTCCACGAGCACATGCTACAGTATATTAGAAAGACATAGTCATATGATACCAGCCAGTCAAACTGGTTCTGTTAACATAGAGTAATTAGTAAGTATACCTGCAGATATTGTGTTGACCCTGACGTTGTGTTTTCTTCCAGCTTCAAAAGCCAGCACCTGAATCAAGCACAAGCAACAGTTGGAAATTTTTCTGAATGTGGGTAGAAATTGCTGAGAATGCAATTTGGTGCCAAATATAAGGAAGTGAAATAGAAACAAAACACTCACGCGCGTATCACTCTCCAGAGCAGCTTTTGCCGAGCTCATGCCTCCACCATATCTGCATAAAGACATTGTAAAATGGTGTCCAACAAAATCAAATACTAAGACAGATGGAAGCAGGTCCAAAAGTATCATACCCTGGAATGATCCTTTCAGACGCAATGTAGGTTAGAGAAATTGAAGCACCACCTGTAAAATCAACACTGAAACTCAAGGTCTAACTGCATTGATAGGCCGTTTGGGTCTTCTTTTTCAAAAGTACAGGCACACGCATCAATAAATTTGCACTCCTTTTACTTGGGGAAGAAGGTGAAAACTGACAAGAAAAAAGATGGAGATAAACTTAAACAAACTGGGAAGTAATTTGGGTGATATACCTGGATTCATTATCGAAACAAAATGCTTTAGTAAAGAAATAAAGGAGTAACTAGAAGCTGAGATGGCTGCAAGATATCCGTTTCTTGATGTCTCCAGAAGAGGTTTGCTAACCTATGCAGGTAAACTGCTTCCGTGAGCACTACAAAGTCTTTAAGAAACATAACAAAAGAAAAGAGTGCAATAGCAACAGACCTCTGGACCATTGGCAAGTGAGTGTACAAGAATGTCAATGCTGCCAAAATCATTTTTAACTGAATCAACAAGTTCCTGCATGAAATTATCAGAGGTTATCAATTGATTACATGTGGCCTCCTATCATTGAATTGTTGTTGTGCAGAAAAAGGAAATCTCAGGCAAAGACAGCCCTACAAAAGAGCAAAGGATTCCATAAAACTGTGATGCATTTAAAGCTTTGCAATTAATGAAGGCAGATTGAGTAGAAAGCTGACATTCACTTCTATAAAACAATTGATGTACAGTGAAACTTATGTTGAACGAAAAGTTATTTACCCATGAAGTTGCAACACTTTAATCCATGCAAACATGTCAGCCAAGAGCAAGTAATCAAGTACAAGACATTAGTCAATAATCAATATAACAGAAGTGATACCTGTACAGTCCATTTTGAGGACCCTGAATACCGTTTGTTGTTTTTCACCTGCAGAAACCCACAATTAAATGAACATAACCAACAATTAGTTTGTTTACTCCATAAAAAAAAAAGAAGATGAATGTACGCCTTTACATCTTCAGGGACATCCTCAGGACTGTCATAAATTGCATCCATGGGATAAACTTTTGTAATCTCCATCAAAGAGCCATCTGGCAAACTGAAAATTATATTGTATTAACAATTAGCAGAGAGCAAGTCACAGATCAAAAACATAATTTAGTCTACACAACTTTCCATAAAATTCAAGCTTTCATACACGCGGGATTCGTCAAATTTCCCACGCCGTAGACTGCTCTCAAAAATGTTCAGTGCCTGCAAAAGTAGAAACTTTTCATTAAAAACGGCATGACATTTTCATCGCATGATAGTCTGAAATCAAAAGAATTAAGTTAGATAAATTTACATACAGGCACCCATGTACCAACTATAATTTCAGCACCTGCTGCAGCAAGGGATTTTGCTATTGCCCAACCATATCCATTGTCATCTGCTATGCCAGCAATAAACGCTCTCTCTTACCTAATAAGAATTGTGTCTATCTTGTTAGACATGGCAGTTGTTCCCTTTTTACTTTGTATCAAATTGTCAGGCTGACTGGGAAGAGCCAAAGATTAAAGAATAATCTCTTATTCTCAAGTGATTTGAAGACAAACACACTATCAAAATAGTTTTCCAAATATACCTCATAAATAACAGAAACATTCCGTGTAAAAGTCTAAGCACAGTAAACCTGTCTATGCTTCAGGGATGTAGAACAAGCAACATGAAGCCTATGGTGTTAAGCTCTTTATATCAAGTCCATATTTCTTAGATTTTTCTTATTGAACGAATTAATTCAGAAAGCTAAAAAGTACGAGGGTCATGAGGGGCCAAAAGGTGCCTATCATTATTGTGTGAAACATGAAATGTTGTAAAATACCAAAAATTTTGACTACTTTGTCGATTAAGTTCAAAATGATTTAGGAAACATGGAAAACAAAGAAGAAACATGACCTCTTAAAAACAAAGAGAAAAGAAATAAAGGACCTCTCAAATCAATAGGCAATCCAGGCAAAGGCTTGTTCTCATTTAAAGAAGACGTTGCTCTTGTTGCAACCATCCTAGATTTCACAGGCATTGCAGTAACACTCTGAAAGAACGACTGCATTGACGAGATGTGAAAGGAGCTACTGAGCTTAGTCCAAGATGCCGCTTTACATTCAGTACTGAGACTTGCTGTGGTTTGTGTAGTTCCTTTACAACGAGAAGAAATGCACGGATTGAGCACTGCCATGTGTGAGGTAGGAGTTGTAGTCGCGGCCATAACTCAATCAACAAATCCTGAAACAATTTTTAGAAGAAGGGCAGGGCATATTATATATGTAATGAAACAGGGACTGCTATTTACCAAAAGATATTATATGTAACTTGTTCAATCTAAAACGAAGGAAATTTGGGAAGGGGAGCAGTGGGGCGCCAAAAAATGTGCATCTTAAACTTATATGTTACAAAGGATCACCATGGGAGGTATCCAGAACAGCACGTTCAAGGTAATCAAAATAACTAACACAGCTGACACACTGCGTTAATAATTTGAAAATATAAATAGAAAAGCAGTTTATGCTAATGCAATTGATCCAACCACCGGCGAACACCGAAAACTAAAAACAAAAATCGATTCAGTTTATGGCAGGCGAGAAAAAATTTTAAATCCCCGGGGACAGAAAAAGCCTTAACGTTCAATCAATTGTTTTGAGCCAGTGAACAGGGTCAGCATCAATTGTAAATATCAATACGTGAACATAACAAATAAACAGAAAATTCTGGTAAAAGAAAACAACTGGCAATGAGTCCATCTGGCTAGCAAAAAAATCAGGGAACATTGGATCATACATTGAAAATTCGACTGACTGACAAGACAAGATCACAACAAGAAGAGCACATAAAATGCAACTGCATTCAATCAGCATTTAACAATGAAAAAAGATCACAACTTTGACTCACTATACGGTCATTCCAAGGTCAATGAACTGAGTGCTTTCGGTAAACAATAGAACAAAAGAACAAAAAATAGAAAATCAAAGACCGGCCTCACTTCTGAAAAGCCGAGATTGGGGGCAGAAAGCATAGACAAGAGGAGGTGACGTTTATAATGTGGTATGCTTGTGAATCTTAAGAAAGAAATTTCGATGAAATCGAGGTTTCTGTTTTTGGTTTGGTGCACAGTTTCTGTTGGCGTTTGCAAGCTTCGGAATTGTCGAGGGAAAATTGGTCGGGCCGATTTGGTGTACCGTTTGCCGTTTGGTTTCGGCAACCTTGTGAAATGACCAATTTGCCCCTCCTTGTAGGAAGTCTAGCGACCCCAAAAAAATAATAATAATAAAGAAAGAAAGAGAAAGAGGCTAAATAGATTTTTAATTTTGAGACTTAAAAAAACATACAATTTTTTATGGTCGTCTATCTAATAACAAACTTGGACGATCGTTTTTGTTTTTCTTTGTAGAGAAAAGTGAGCAGTCAAATTGAAAGTCCAAGCTTCAAGATCAGGTGGGGGAGGACTTTCTGTTTTTTTGATCAACTAGGAGAGCATAAGCATCAGCATATATATATATCGAATATATTGCAGTATACATATTAACAGATTAAAAATTTTGAATATAGAACTATGAGTAAATAGATTGCTCATGTCCCCATTTCAGTTGTAAGAAATTTTAAAAGCACTCGTATAATTTCTCTCAAATTATTTTGGGAGAATGCTTGTTTTATTTGTCCCAACCATTGACGATTGTTAAAGCTATAATTTGCTGACCCTTGGGAATCTACTTTGAGAAGTTTCAGAATGACTGAGATCTATTAGCCAGCTTGAGTTCAGCAAACGCCCCTCGAAAAACTGTTGGAGTTCCTGGAGGGCATGCCCATCCCATCCAAGAAGCAAACTACAAGACATAAGTTATGAGAGCTTCGCCAAAGGTTCTTGCCGCTTTGGTCAAAATTGCCACTTTGTGCATGGCGCTGCGGAAGGCATGATTTTTGCAACGGTTTTAGTTCGTTAGTGGTACAAGCTTTTTGTGCAGGCTTGCAAAGGAGAAAACGCTATTTTTAGGTAACTTGCAAAAACTTGTTAGCTAATATGATGGAATTATGGCAGTTAAGGTTGATTCGTTTCATGCTAAAAAGGAAAAATTTTAAAAATCTAAAAGCATACTTTTTAATTGTTCTCTCTCTGGAATAGGACGGTATTTGCTTTGTTTTTTTTTTTCCCCCCTTTTAGAACCCTGCTTTGCCTATTGGATTTTATATTGAAGTGGTTTTCTATGCCCAAAAGTATATTTTCTGTCGTACTGCAAGTGAATATTCAACAGGATGTCTTTCGTTGTATGAAGCAGAGCGAAAATGAACTCATTTCGTGGAAAACGCTCCCATATTTTGTTGTCCAAGGCACACTGATCAAGGAGAAAGAAAAATGGAGAAAACAAACTGCGGATTATTTTCCCTTTCAATGCGATTATTCTTATTTAGTTGTAAGAAGATCGAAAACGAAACATTACAAGTCCACCCACAGGCACACGCAAAAGCAAAAAGCTTACAACAGGAAAAGAAACACAGAAACAAAAGAAAGCGTTACCGTAGTAGCCCACATGGTTTTTTTTTCCCTAATTGCTTCTTGAAATAATTAATAGCGGTCACCAGTCCCGTACCCGGACCCAGCATTGCTGCAAGTCCTGGTGTTTTCAGTCCCATATCCAGTCTCTCCAGCATGGGTATTGTGGCCCCTGGTCTCACCGGGCACCCCTGTTGAGCGAGTCCTCAGGACGCCCTCTTCCACCAGCCCACCGTATGGCTGCCCGGTTCCATGGCCCGGCGTGGCCGACATTTGGCAGGTCCCCATGCGTTGGCCGGGGGCCCCAGTCGTGGAGTGGCTGTAGGTCTCCATGCCACTACCAATGCCACCTCTGCCATAAGCATCCGTGCCACCACCAGCCTCATATGGCCCGCTTGTAGTATAGCGTCCCTGGCCACCGGAGTGGCTGTAGGTCTCCATGCCACTACCAATGCCACCTGTGCTATAAGCATCCGTGCCGCCACCAGCCCCATATGGCCCGCTTGTAGTATGGCGTCCCTGGCCGCCAGACTGGCTGTAGGTATCCATGCCACTGCTGCCGTAAGCATCTGTGCCACCACCACCAGCCCCATATGACCCACCAGTAGTATAGCGTCCCTGGCCGCCGGTGGCCGAGGCAGCCTGTCTCGCCTCCGCGTTGTGCTCAAGCACATCCTGTTTGTTCCATTCTGCTTCGGCTTTCCTCCCTTCTTTCTTCTGGGTTGCCATTTCTTTTTGTTCTGGGTCATGTGCCGTCATCCGCTCTACCTGCACAACGGCATTCCATTTTTGTTCATTTTCACTTACCAAAGAAATAAAGATTATCAGTAAAAGACCTTCAAACAACGAATTGCACATGCCCCTTTTGACTTGAACCACATGCAGCTGCAACCTAAACAAGATCAAGCAAGCACTAGACAACATGCACATGATACTTTAGACGTGTTCAGGAAGTTTGTAGGGTAGGTCAGTTGGTTCATTCGTCCTTTAATTTGTTCCAATATGCACTTGAGTTTAAACTAAAACATTAATCTTCAACAACAATCATGGCACATCAACAATCCAGAAAACACACCTTCTCTTGCATGGTGGCTTTGGTCTTCTCCATACCAGATTTGGCAGAGGCAGCAATGTTGGCAGCGGTTTCCTTCATGGACTGCATTTTCCCTCTCCTTCTTTCTTTTTTGTCTTTATGTCCACGCTCAAACACTTCGACTCAAACTTACTAGTGGAGATTAAGATGGCAGTTGTTCCCTTATATAGGCATGAGTCGGTTACTATGAGGGGGACACGTGGATTGCTAATAAAGGCTATTTGACAGTGTGCCTGCAACGGGGTCTTGCCGCCTGGCATCAGGATAAGAATGATGTTAGTTATTCTCCTGACGGTGGTTGAAAGGGGAAGTTCCTAAAACAACTGAAGATAGGACTCTCGAACAAGTGTGTACAAGTGGGCTGGTTTCTCGCAAATTGTGTGGAGATTAGAAGCAGCATGCTTGTCGCCTCCCTCTGTTACGATCTGCTCTCTCTCTCTCTCTCTCTCTTATTCCTGCCTCAAGTTCCCCACATTTCGAGCTCCATTTTTATTTTTAGCAAAATTAATTAAGGACACGTTTGCGGGGTCAGATTTCCAGGGAAAAAAATAATTTCCAAAAGACATGTTTCTTCAACAATTTGCCCAAATAATATGATTCAAACGAAATAAAAAAAAAATTCGATCTTGCTTTCATGAAAAAATAACTGAATTTCTTCACAGAAAACTGACAGATGAGACCTTTATTATGAAAACAATTGCAAAGTTTTATTTTAAAGATAATATTTTTGAGCGGCTGTTAGGGGTAACAACACCGATATTGAAGCACGAGACCACATTCATTTAACTGTCCATGAGAATTCTTTTCGACAATTTGCATTTTAAAAGAAAAAAAATTTTTTGACAAGGAAGGCGGTCATATTTTATAAGGAAGTTCCTTCCAGCCGTTTTTCTAACTAAAATGCATTATTTCGGTAAATTATTTTTTAAAAAAAGTATATCGAATTAGAAACCTACAAGATGAACAAACGGCCTAAAGTTCAAAAAGTTATTTTTAGAATTGATGCTCTGATGCTTAAGTAAGTGGAGGAGAGAGAAATAGAATTATATGGAAAATAATTTCGATTAACTCAGAAGAACATACGTTTGGAGAGTATAATTTCTTGTATTGCTGTTTATACTTCCATGGGGTTACTGTTGCTAGAAAATTTTAATGGCGACGGAGGAAATGACTGTGTCTTTAGGGGTGTACCCATCGGAGTGGTGCTCGATGCTCGGGAAATTTGTACGGTTGACTGTTTGGGCATTGCACCTCACGCGTAGGGCCCCCCATGGTATCCGGCGGAGAGACATGTCATGTCACTTGTCATTGGTGAAGAGCTATGATGGGATGGGCAGGCCAGCGCGAGGGGGCCTCGGAAATAAGTCGCTGGGTCAAAATCCTCATCGATGGTTAACCCCAAAACTGGTCCAATTTATGCACGACGAAACTCTAAATGAAAAAATGTGCCGCTGGTCATAAAGTTAAGCAATAAAATTATATAAAATTTTAATTTTAAGTATAAAATTTAATTCTTAAAAGGAAGGTGTTGTTGGGTATAATCATATTTGGCATAAAATAAATGTAAACATTTATTGCTGTGGATATTATATTCCTTGAGAAAAAAAAAAGGGGAAGAAAAAGAAATCTTTTTAAAGAAGAAAATAAAGCTCATTTATAGAAAGATCGCTTGCTCTCCCCCACTAAAGTAAATTTGAAAACAGTGTAAAATAATTAAAAAAATTAAATTAAAAGAAGTACAAATAACTAATTTTATTTAATTTCTCTGAAAGTAGAATTTGAAGAAAGGAAAATAAACATCATAATTGCAACAATGATAAAAATTTTCATGTTACTCTCAAAAATAAATTAACTAATAACATGGAGCCCATTAAGTTAAAAGCTACAAACTAACTCTGGAAAGCCCAATTGCTCTCTAATTGTTGCTGCCAGCAGTTGCTATAAAAGGAACCAAGCCAGTGCCCTTAGGCAAATGCTAATTGCGTGATTATTGATATTAAACAACTGCTCTCTTAATTACACAACCGGTTAGCCAGTGCTGATTTTACGACTATTGATTAACGAATCCTTGGAGAGAGAGCTATCTAAAAAAAAAAAAAAAAAAAAAACCAAACAGAAATTTTCTGTCTAGCAATTGGACTCCGAGATTCATGCCCTGGTCTTTTTGTTGTTTTTTTTTTTTTTTTTAACTAAGTGTTTTTAACCATCAATTTGTGGCTATTAAATATTAGCTATCAACAAACTTCAGTAGTTAAAATAGATGGAAATTTAGTGGTAAACATAAGATTTTTTTTCAATCTTATTATCATCCCCTAAAAGATTCTCTGGAGCCTACAAAGCCCAGCAAAGCCTGGTTTATTGTAATGCATAAAAAAGAGACAAAATGCTTCTTCCACGTTAACAAGGTCGCCCGCCTGAAGAAAATTAATCTTCACTTGGAATTTGTGCACCCCAACTTGATCACGTGACAATATTCATTGAGCATAATAATTTACTTGGAAATTCATCTAAATATAATAATTGAACATAGGGAAGTCTAGGCACACACTTTTGGGGAAAATCGAAAAAGAAACTTAAAAAGCAACAAAGGTTGTGATTTAATAATAATAATAATAATAATTATTCATGACGTTGGGTAAAACTATACGTACTTGAAAAAAAAACGAAGAGAGAGATAGAGATATATATATATATATAGAGAGAGAGAGAGAGAGAGAGAGAGAGAGAGGAGTCCACGCTGTTACGAATTTAATTAATCCAAGTAAAGTGCAAATTAGACAAGAGAAATACTGTTTGTGCATTGAAGAAGGGGAGGTCACGGGTGGGTTCGATAGATTTTTACCATTTTAATTCATTTCGTAAAGGACGTCTGACGACAAAGCATCTTTCTTGGAAATCTGATTCCCCGTGACGGCATGATGTACATTGCATTCTAAAAATTAATCATCGTGTAGCAAATTGAGCTTGATCGACGACAAAAAGAGTAATTAATAAAAGATTGAACAATACTCAACAAGTGATTGACTGCTCAATTGGCAGAGCCTCGGGGAGAGGAATTAATCAGTGCCCAAAGGGGAATAATGAATTAGGCGAGCCCCCAGATCCCATCCATATTCATCTAAATGCATCCCACTTTCTTGAGAAATTGGGGACTTCAATCCTGGCGGCTCAAATGGTCGACAAGTACCCCCAGAAAAATTTAAAAAACAAAAAAAAACAGAGAGGATTTTTCATGATCCTAAATTCGCAATTGGCACGCCAAGTCCATATTTATTAGTGAAGCAAACGGGTAGATAATGCATAAAACGATGTTCATGTGTTGCCATTGGGTTTCTAATTTTTCTTTTTAATATTGAAACACGTGCTTACACCTAAATTTACAACTTGTAGATATTTAAAATTTTAAATTTACATATTCTTTACACAGAAATCTGACTTATTAAGTCTAAAATCTGAATATTAATTAATTATAAAAAAATTGATAACATGTAAAAATATGAATTTATTTATAATTTTAATTTAATAAATACAATTTGAAATATAAAATATATATTATAGTTCAACACTAGGGTCATTTTTTTCAATGACCCATACGGCTTTAGCCTTCGACTTTTCTGTCATTGCAAATTTCAAACGATTATAATGAAGCAAACGTTAAGGTAAAGGATACGGTACTGATTGTTAACTCATACTTTACATATTATTCCAGTTTTAGTGAAGCAAAAAATGTTTAGATAATGCATAAAACCTCCTCCTCCTTTTTTCTTTTTTTTTTAATGTTACTTATAAACGACAATATTGACCGTTGTGTTGTACTGTGTGTTTTATTCAAACTCGTGCGACCGTGGATGGATATTTTTCCTCCCGTGCTTTTGGATCCAGCTCATGATTTTCGACCCCATCAAGAAAAAAACGCCAAAACTGTGGATCAATTATTGTGTCAATTATTTGTGCGGAAAAGGTGGCCGGCCGATATTTTTGTTCATTTTTCATATTCGGCACTTCGATTTCAACGGAGCCACAATAAAAATTTTACTATTATTCTCCTTTTAATAATTTACATATACATATAAAATAACTAGAAAATATTTTACTATGGAAAAAAAAAAAAAAACAGATTGCACTCACAATTTTGTCCTCACGACCCAAGATTCACAAATACTAAAAAAAAAAAGAAAAAACTCTATGCTGTGTCACTTGTCCAGGAAGCCTCTGCAATTGAATTACTACAAGCACTCAAAAGGCTCAATTCCGCTTGCTGCTCCTTTAAAATACATGGGTGAAATATCAGCAATTTGGAGAAGTCGAAGCGCTGAGCAGCATCTCTACCAACTTTCTTGACTGGGTTTGATCAAATTTTTTGGCTGTTGTCACTTGGGATGTGGTGCACGTTTGGGATTAATTATACCGGAGCATATTCCACCTGGATTAAAAATTCTAGGGTCCTCAATCCCACGACTTCTTTAGATCAAAAGAAATTGACATTAAAAAAATTAAGCCTAACCCACTAAATAGACCTAACTTTTAGGCAGATTAGGGACACGTTATCGAGGAAGAAAGCTGCTGATTACCAATGCCAATTTCAGTTTCTAGTCAAATTTTGCAGTTGAAATGACTGATCGAACATTTAGACAGCATCGTGGCAAACGTGTGCCCACAAAATTGCAATCGGAAACCCCTCGGTGAACTCATTCGTTTCCTTGTAAAGATAAAAAAGGTCGGCCTACCCAAGTGAGTGGCCTGCCAATCATCATCAATGAGGCCACTCGCACATGCTTCGGCGTGCCCAGAGTCTCGCGGGAACCACTCCATTGCTTATAAGCTTACGAGAGCCAGCGCGGATATCTAAAACAGGAATAGCCAAAAATAAAAATATAAAATTAGGTAACAATAGACCGGGGAAAAATATGTTAAGAACAAAAAAAAAAAAAAAACTAATCACATTTCACTAATTTAATTTCATAAATAAATAAAATAAAATTAAAAAAACTATTATATTGCCTTTTTATTACCCTTTCTGTATTACTATGTAACAACACTAAAAAAAAAAAAAATGTATAGACAACTGGCATAGGCTTTTTATTTTAGAGTGTTATTATCAGATAAAATTTCTTGCAAGACCTTAATTTATTTTTGGATATATATTTGCAATCTTTTTGATGATTATGATTATATATAGAAAATTTTAAAATATGCAAATAGCCCTCTAATAAATTATATTCATTATTATTATTTTTTCAAGATAAACATAAAATTAGTTTTAACTTCTTTTTCAATTTTTGTAATGTAGTCTTGTATCTTTGAATCTTTTTTATTCAAGTCCTAAACAATTCATCTTCCATTTCAATTCGAAATAATTATGATTGGAAAAGATTTAAGTTGTTAAATTTTTACGATAACCTTATAAGATACACATACATCAATGGGAGAATGTGTGTTTTATGTATTTGAGTTTTAAAATTAGTTCTAATACTTTAAATGCCTTTTTAATTTATTATTGACATTTAGAAAATGTTTTAATTTTATAAGATTAGTTTATAAAATTAATAGATGGGTCGTTTTATGTTCACAATTATCTTCCATTAAGATGGAACAAAAACATTTAGGATGGAAATAAAAATTTTTAAATATCAAATTTTGGACTTATCCTATTTTAAAACAAACATTAATCATATTTCCTTCTACGTAATAGTAAGAATGATTATAACATTATCTACTACTTAATAGACAATTATTAATGGAGTAAGGTGTCGATATACTAATGGCTCACCGTTATATTTTTTTAGCAATTAATCATTAAAATTCACAGAAAATAAATCGTTGTATATCTTTAAAAGAAAAGAAACATTTGAGATATTTCTGTGAAGTAAATGTACTAAGAAAAGCATGTTATTGTGTATAAAAATTAATATCAAAAGACTAAGAGATCCAATTTAAAAAATGAGATCAATTTAAACAAAATTATATAAAAAAATACATTTAACTCGCATACCTCATAGATTATTATGTCTTAATAATATATATATATATATATATCAGAACACAATCTATCAACTCACGTTTAAAAAGCGTTATTTATGGATGTAACTTTCCTGTTTTGGCTTTTTTTTTATAAAAAAAAAAAATTGAATTATTATTTGACGAAAGGTAACGGAAGGCAATGGACTCGTCCCAGAGATGAAGTTTTAATACGAGGACGCTAAGCCGCACGTTCAGACGTAAGGTAATTGGAGAGGGAAGGCCCGCAAGCTTAAATACAGGCCTCCTTTGCATGCTTCGAAGACCCAGAGTAGGAGGACGAGGAGGAGAGAGAAATTTCTGTAGACAGAGAAAGCGGTCTTTTGCTAGAGACGATAGCATCGACCTCTTTCTCTCTATCTATCTATCTCTCTCTCTCTCTCTCTCACAGGCACCCCTGCATAGCCAGGTACCTTTTGTGCATTTTATGTTCTGTTTTGTCTCTGGTTTTCTCCCGTTTTATCTTCAGACAAGTCATGTGAACCTGAAAGTCATGTTTGTTAATTAGATCATTTCGAAATGCATTTTGTTTCTGTGTCTTTTGTAGCTTCTCTAATCAGATCTTACGTTTGCTTGCTCGGTCTTCTCGTTTGATTTGGTTTTTGTTTCTTGCAATTGCGATTGATGCGTGGACTGTTTGGGTTTAGATTCTCATTACCTTTCCCCAGTTAATGCCATTACCTTCAACGTTTACATTGCATCTTTCATCGTATTAGCAATGTCTAGATCCGAATAGCAATGTTTTTACGTTTTAATTTCAAGATGCTCATTGAATTTGGTACATTGCATTTAATGATTTTCCTTACGGGGGCGTTTGGCAGCCACCTTCCTGTGCTTTTCTAGCGCGAGAGATATTTAGTGGAATGTACGGTTGCTTTTTAAACATTTACAAGTGTTAAAGTCCTTTACACTTTTGCTTTTTAAACAATTTTCAGACAAAAACTCGAAGAATAAAGTATAGATACAAAACAAAACATAATCAATAACGTATAATCTAGGGAAAGAAATTAGACTATTTTGTGGACTTAAACAGGAGTAATTTACCATTTCTTCAGTTTTGGCTGCTTGATTGTTATAAATGTTTCGATATAAAACTTGTCATGTGTAAATTGTGTCAAAAATAGTTATAGCAGAACATTGTTGAAAAGTAAACAATTTGTTATTTGTAAATTGTGTAAAAAAAAAAAAAAAAAAAGCTATGTCCATAATATTTTCAAACTCAAGTTCCGTATTTGGTTAACTGTACATTTTAATAAACCAGAAAGCATATAACATAAGAAGGCCAGATTCATTGACCCCATTAATTACCACACACATTTATGGTATTTATATATCTATAGATCCGTGTCCAAAAAAAAATCCTTTAATAAAATATGACAACCCAGTTGTCCGAACTTCTGGCCAATCATGTCTCCACTGATGCCCGTGTGTTTTGTCTTCTTTCCGAGTCATGTAGACTCCGATGAATAAGCTTTTAGGGAAGCCGTGAGGCTCGTGGGGTCGGAGGAGGGAATATTTTGGACCCTCCGATCCAACTGTTGTGAATCTCTGCCGTCAATGGTGCTTATGGTCAATTTGAAACGACGAAACAATAGTAAATTAATTAGGCAATTTGTTCCCTCACTGGCCGCCCTTGTGCGTGACTTGTGTTTACGGATCTGCCGTAAGACCTAACCACCCCGGTGCTGGAGGCCGACGTCTCTGTTCCATTACTATAGCGATAGGTTTTCTTTTGGGTCGCTATTGAGGACGGGGAAGATGGCCGTCGCTGTCTCTCTTTGTTGCAATCTGTCTCCGTGTAAGTGAGCTGGACATTTTTCTTTTTTGGACGAATTCACGTCTCATTCCTTGGAAGATATATTGTGAGCCTCTCGCGATTAGAAAAGTATGTGGTTATGGAGAAAATGTAAATAAATAAAAACTAGAAATATGGGATTATGATAGTTTAAAAAAAAAAGATAATTCATCTTATTAAAATTGTAAGTTTGAATCCTAAATGAACATAGAATCCGATTCGTCAAAAAAGAAAAGGTGTTACGATCTATTAAATCTCTTTAAATAAGTTTTTTTTTTTTAAGTGACCCAAATAATTGTGGGTCCGGAAACAGTATTGACCCGGAAAATTCCCGTCGCACCCTTGTCTAGCAATTTGTGGTAGCTCTTTCCTTGCTAATCCTTGTGTGTCAATACGTTAATGTTACATTTTCACTTGCAATGTTCAATCATGACGTTGTCATTGTTGGCAGCAGTGATCTTTTGGATTTCAATTCGAAGAATAATTTCATAGTTTCAAAGGTTTAATAAAGTTTGGATTTCACCGACAAGTATGTGATATAATTTCCTTTCACCAATGTTAATCTTGGGGTATTGCCAATAAAATCTCATTCTCAGTGACTGATATGATTGTCTGCTCAATTGGAGTAGTGGGTCTCACTTAAACTTTCTTTTCCACTTTTATCTTCACCGACTTCCGCCAGTTGCTTCGTAAGCAAAATGCAAATTGATCTCTCTTTCCTTTTTCGTTTCCCTTCCTAATTTATTTTTTCTTTATAATGTTTTTTTATTAAAGATAATCTTTTTTTTATATGGGTAAGCATAAGATAACGATGCATTATTATAAGCAAAGCACGATTGTTCTGTCCTATCTCATGTCCAGACCATGCTCCGGCAGGACGAAAAGAAGAAAAACCCTTCAGGACTGTAGGCATGTATCGGGCCACGATAGGGTTGGATGTCTATTTTGGTTGCCCTCGTGGCCTGGTCCAAAGCATGGACCAGCCCGGCGGCCTTAGCAAAAGTTTTGCCGACGTCGCAGATTCTAAGATTTAAGTAAAGCATATCCTTTTGCATGTGTCATTGCATGTGTCATTGGGAAGATTACTCTATGATTAAATATCGTGAATTCAAATTTTAGGCAGAGTTAATAGAATGTAAAAATTTAAAATTAAGGTGACCCTCTCCCCTCCCTCGGATGTGGGTGCGCGCGGACTACGGCATGTGGTTCAACCGCAATTGCCCAACCGCCAAGGAATTTGCACTGGACGGAGCCTGTTGTTTATAATAAGATAATTGATTAATATTCAATTAATCAATTAAATATACGATGCTTGACTGAGATTTTTTCTTCTTCTTTTACTGTCGTCCGATGATTCTCGTTTTTCTTTATAGTCTCTGTAGTTTGGGATGAAGAAACATTTTCTATATTTTTTTTATAATAATATTTTTATCGATTCTTTTTTATTAAATGGCTTGATGGGATTTTGAGAAATATTTAAGAGAAAAAAAAAAGGGTTCACGTAACCTTGTACTGCTAAGAAGTACAGTCTTATGAATATATATAAAATAAAATAATATGCACAGTTTCAATTTTCGGTTGAGGGTAAGTTGAATGGATCTGAAACTAGTTGGTCATTGTTTAGAATACGTGCTGATTGATGAACAACCTGTCCTTCTAGTACTATGATTGTAGACTCTAATAAGAATTTGGTTTGAATTTGGGTTCGATCTCTGCTTATATAAGTTGGTTTGATTCTGAATCCGAGCAGCATGGTATCTTACTTTGTTGCTCTGTAAATTTTTTGTTTTTGGCTTTTCAAGGTCGTTTGAAACAATGGGTGCCGGTGGCAGAATGCCCGTCCCTCCTTCCCCCAAGAAGCCAGAATCGGATGCCATCAAGCGAGTTCCCTACTCAAGGCCACCATTCTCACTCAGTCAAATCAAGAAGGCTATCCCACCTCATTGTTTCCAGCGTTCCGTTCTCCGCTCATTTTCCTACCTTGTCTGCGACTTGGTCATTGCTTTTGTCTTCTATTACATTGCCACCAATTACTTCCACCACCTTCCAATTCCTCTCTCCTTTGTGTCATGGACCATTTACGGGGCTGTTCAAGGCTGTGTCCTCACCGGCGTCTGGGTTGTAGCCCACGAGTGCGGCCACCATGCTTTCAGTGACTATCAATGGCTTGATGACACGGTTGGCTTAATTCTTCATTCTTGCCTTCTGGTCCCTTACTTTTCATGGAAGCACAGCCACCGTCGCCATCATTCTAACACAGGTTCGCTTGAGCGTGATGAAGTATTCGTCCCCAAGAAGAAATCCTCGGTAGCTTGGTACTCAAAATATCTCAACAACCCACCGGGCCGAGCCTTCACGCTTGTCGTTACTCTTACTCTTGGCTGGCCTTTGTACCTTGCATTCAATGTCTCAGGCAGGCGCTACGATCGGTTTGCCTGCCATTACGATCCGTATGGCCCTATCTACAATGACCGCGAGCGGCTCCAGATATTTATTTCTGATGCAGGCGTGCTCGCAGTCACTTATGGGCTCTACCGTTTAGCAGCAGCCGAAGGGCTTGCCTGGGTTCTCTGTGTTTATGGAGGGCCGCTGTTGGTGGTCAATGCATTCCTTGTTATGATCACATATTTGCAGCACACTCATATCGCATTGCCACATTATGATTCGTCTGAGTGGGACTGGTTAAGGGGAGCTCTGGCCACCGTCGACAGAGATTATGGAATCCTGAACAAGGTTTTCCACAACATCACTGACACTCATGTGGCGCACCATTTGATCTCAAGCATACCACACTATCATGCCATGGAGGCTACAAAGGCTATAAAGCCAATTTTGGGAGAGTACTATCAGTTTGATGGAACACCATTCTACAAGGCAATGTGGAGGGAGGCCAAGGAATGTATTTATGTTGAGCCAGATGAAGGCGACCACGGCAAAGGTGTGTTCTGGTATGGAAACAAGATATGATGTTGGGAAAAAGAAAACATATGCGGTTATGGGGATGTCTTTAGTTGCCTGTTAGGAAGGTTGGCTTCCCCTTCCTGGTTATTTTATTATTTAGATTGTCCTGAATGGAACTCAATTCTTAGTTGTACTTCTTGTTAGATAATAATCATCTTTCGACCATAATTTGAGTAAAGCGCATATGCTGACATTGAAAACATTGAAATCAAAAATGGAGAAGATTTATTTTTTTTATTATTATTTTTGAAGAAAACAAAGTCGAGAAAGTGACGTCAAATCCGATCCTCATTGTGTGGGTCAATCTGTAATAAATGGCCTTGGACCTTCAACTCGGTGGTCATATTATGTACATTCGACTGACTCCAAGGTTCAGGTTCAGCTTACATGAGAAGGCCTTTGGTTCTGGGTTGCCATTGGAATTTGAGATCACCAAACTGCACGGGCCTTCTTGATTGGACTTGTCCATTATGCTTTGGAAGGACATAGTTACGAGTCCATAATCGTCTTTTTCAATAGGGACACCAACGTTTGCTGATCAAGTTCAACGAATTCCACAATTTTAGTAAATTTTTTGTCCTTTTCTATGGATCAAGTGGACAGTGGAAGACTGGGGAATTCAAGAAGCAGAATAGGTTTTGACGATATTGGTTTAATAATGCTCGCCTAATTTTTCATCTTCTAATTTACGTGGGTGTTTTCGTTCAAGATAAACAACAAAGAAAATCGTGAAATTGGTTTCTTGATGATGAATGGAGAAAGACAATTCACACGAGAGACTATGGGCTCTACACGGTGATTTAAGCCGAAAGTGTTCGTGTAGATGGAATAGACTTCCTTAAGTAAATAAAACTCACAAAACTTTCGCTAAATAAGAAAGAATGTATTTACACACTCTCGAGTGGTTTCCATTAATCGGAAACAAGCAAACAAATTGTGTTGTTTGAGTACAGGGGGAATTACAATAAGATAATCGCACAAGCTAATGTGCACAAACCTAATCGAGTGTGTGCATGCCTCCAAATCCGTCTTTCCAATGATTTAACAGACGCAAAACATGGAGAAAACAGCTCGGAGGAAAGTGAACCACTTAAGAATTTGTCAAGACTTACATAACATGGAACTTGCATGCCAAGAAAATGAATGAAAGTACCAAAAATCTTGCGATTATGTGAAGAATGTGAATGAAATTAATTAGAAGAGCAAGAGAATATTGGTTATACATATAAAGTCATTTCATCCCATTAAAAGATGAAGGAAAGTAGTGAAAATCATGTGTTTCGTAAGGAAATGTGAATGAAATTAATCAGGAGACTATGAAAATAATGATTTATACGTATAAAGGAATTAAATTTCCATAAATAAAAAAATAAAAATGATATTTTTTATCAAATGCTAAAAATAAAAATCACTCATTCTTCTTCTTCTTTTTTTTTTTTTTTTAGTAAAATGACTTTCAACCAAACAAGAAAATGTAAATGAAATTAATTAAAGAATAAGAGAATAGTAGTAAGTAATTTATATGTATAAAGAAATCAATTTTCTGTAAATAATAAAATAAAAATTATATATATATCTAAAAATAAAAATGAAAAATTACTCATTTTCAATTTTATTTTCTAATAAAACAAAATTCAACCAAGACGCTCCCTTATACTTGTCTTAATGGTCATTGATGTGCCATCTTCTCATTGTCTTATTCTAATGCTTCGCATGGTGGGGTAATGTATCATGACCATCTCTTGCTATCTTCTTCGTCTATCTAATTTCTCTTATTTGTCTTCTAATTCCATACACTGGTCATCCTATCCTCCATATACCAATCTTGGTGGATTGGAAGCAATGTAATCCTGGCTTATTTACCTCTTGATTCAATCCTATTTACCAAACATTTCCAGTCCGCTGCTGGTTTTTACTACTAATAATAGTTGGGGTGGTTAATCGACCCTTGAATCGTAAGACAAAGTCATTATTTCCCAACTTTTCCAGCAACATGTATCTCAACAATCATACTCCTACCCCATTATCTCTTGAAAGCCAATAGGCACCATCCATTGTACCTCCTAAGCTCAAGTAAACGAGTTGATCGCCGTGACCTAGAGATTAAGATATAAGTGACAACCTTAAGTAGTTTGTGGTTAATAATTAATCCACATGTGCAAGAGCTGTAACCCCCCCCCCCCCCCCCCACAAAAAAGAAATTATCAATATTAGCCTTTTTCAAGAGAAATTATTAGGAACGCGTTTGACTAAGTGACTCGATTAAACTTGGATACTTATCTGGGGGTTTTGTGTTGTTGGTTGGCGGTTGTAGATGCCTAGATGGCATTTATATTGATACTAATTGACACTTTTCTACTTAACAATTACAATGATATGGCCAACAGTTTTTTTTTTTTTTTTTTACACTTATGATAATACATATGATATTCATAAGAATTGACAGAAATATTTTTATAATATGATTGATAGTCTAATCTGTCTTATAATACTAAAAAAAATAAATAAATAAATAAAAACATGCCAGGGAGAATTGACTAATTATACCCATTTTGCAATATTGGTGTTGGATCTTCATTTAAGCCGAATATGCAATTGTTTTCTATGCAAATAACTTGTGACTATTTGACAGAAAGATGGTGATAGACAATGACAACAGAGAATTACTTTCTTTTTTATTTCCTCAACAAGCACCGAAGTGAGTAGGCTTAAAAAGTAATAAATTTTAGGGTATATAATTAGTTTTATATTACAATTTTACACTTTTACACTACACAAATCTTCCTATATTGAAATTAATGTCAGGCATCAAATGAAAAATAAATAACCAAAAAGATTATAAAATCAATTTCAGAATATTCTCGGCACCCAAAGAAAGGGTAATTTGCAAAATCACTTTGGCCATTGTCAAAGCAAATGCAGAAAGAGATAGAGGGGAAGCGAAATACGTGAATGTATTTTTTTTTTTTAGTTAAATGCCCATTGATTTCTTCTTCTTCTTCTTTGTAATTTTCCTTGCTTGACCATCGAGGTTGCTGGCTACCGTTAAAGGATACAGTAAGTTCATATTTGACAATTTCATAATTTTGGGCAGATTAATATATATATATATACTATTTTTAAAAAAAAAAACAAGAGAGAGAAAAATGAAGCGGGGGATGTGCAAAAGCTTAACCGCCTGAGGTTGGGACCACGTCAACCGCCGGGGCGTCTCTGACACGGACACGGACACAAAGTAAACCAAAACGCGCTTTTCTGTTAGGTTTCAGTTTGATTGGTTCCCGCTAAGGAGACGCAGTGGGCACGTTGCCACGTGGCGATTCCTGAATCGCGATACCACAATATCTGATGAGGTAGGCCGGCCCCGCCGGCACGAGGCTCGTATGCGTCGTTACCTCAGTGTAATTTCGTCGTCCGATCTCCACCCCCGCACGAATCTTTTGCTCACGTGCACATCCCACGGTTACGATTCCTCTCATTTTTTCCCTCATTATTTGAATTTATATTCTTTTTCTTCTTCTTTTTTTTTTTAAAAAATAAAAATAAAAAAATTGCCGGCTATTCATCCCCTCCAGAGAAAGAAGACGAACGTGTTCTTAAAAAAAAAAAAAAAAGAAGAAGCAATATATATATATTTTTGTAATTCAAAATTTAAATTATAATTATAAAATAAATATAAAATTTATAAAAATAAATAAAATTATTTTATTGTGTAAATTATTGTTTAATAAACTTTGTAATAAATAAAAAGGATGAAAGTAGGCACGATAGAGTTTTCATCAAATTATTTTATATAATAACTTAGATTAGTTGAAAAAGAACATTGGTTATTAAAAAAAAAAACAATGCAATTTAGCTCCGGAATTTTAGAATCAGACTATTTTCAATCGCATTATTTAATAATGAGTAATCATTCGCAAAATTGAGGGTCTATGCATTCATATCCCTTGTAAAAAAGAATCAGAGGGGTCATTTATTTTTTTTTTCCCCTCTTTACATTTTAAGAGACTACAACTTTCATGTGCGGAATTGCTCTGGTTTAGGCATGTGGTACGCTTACATTTTTATTAATTATTAATCATTAATCATTAATTAAAGGCATTCATCCAGCCAGGGCCAAAAATTCCCCTTGACTTTTGTCACCTACTCCGCCCAACAACAGGAGAAATAATAATAATAATAATAAGAGAAGTTAATTTATATTATTTCATGTTGTACATTATTTTATTTGAGGGAAAGAGGTAGGATAACGACTTGGGATACAAGTTCGATTCACGAAGAGTTATTCATCATTTAGTATGTGTTATATACCAGAGTGACTTAAGCTATTTGATGCAAAATACTTTTTATTTTGTTGGGAGTGTGTGGGATTATGTTGTCTTAATCTTCTTTTTTTTTTTTTTTTATCATTTTGCGAGACATCAAAATTAGCCAAGGCAAATTGGAAATTGATAACATTTGAGACCTGTTAGCATGCGAAACCTGTGCATATCTGTTTAGCACAGCAGACTGTCGCATGTACAATCTGCTGGGACACGCCTTTTTTTTTTTTCTCCCGCATTAAATCGAAAAGGAACAATGCTTTCAATTTGTTGCTTTGTTAATGTTCCCTAAGAAGCCAGCAGCCACACGTCGAGTTGAACATGCTTGAGGATGGTTTGACAGCTTCTTTGATGGTGTTTACCCATTGAAAGTACAAGTATCAATTCCTGGAGAGGCCAACAGGGGATCCTCCCTCTCTCTCTCTCTCTACCAAGTGTTTCTTTACGTGATGTCATTGCCCTCCATATTATAAATTTACTCATGTTTATTCGGAATGCCAATAAGTTCTGGGATGGGTCTAATTGCAAAAATTAAGTGAAGGGGCTCCCCACCATATATAGGACATGTTCTTGTTGTAAAAGTAAAATGTCCGGAGTCGACTCGTGAACTATTTCTTTTTATGGTACGGCTGACGTTTGTGCAAAACCGTGACATGCGTTTGCATTCTTTTTTCTTGGTACATGTTTGGTTTCCATCCCAACCATGTGGATACTTTGTCGTGGTAAACAATAATATCTTAGCATTCTTGTCAATGCGTGTGTGCCTCGCTGATCAAAATGCCCACCCCCCCCCCCCCCCGCTCTTTTAGTTATGCTATGTCAGCAGAGATACATTCAATGACTCTACCCACTTGTTGGGTTGAGATGGTCAATTTTTGAGAAAAGATTAGTAATTAAATTCATCTCTAGATGATTTATTTAGAGTCATTCGTTGCATAAAATTTGTGTTAAGAAAGAAAGTAGAATTCAGATCTTATTCTTTTTTGTTTTCTCTTCTCTTCTTACATATGTATAGATTGTACAGGACTACATTTTTTTTCAGACAAAAAAAGAAAAATCAATTTTCTCGCCTCCAAATAGCCTCCGGCAATCTGCCGTTGCTTTTGACAAAACATTCGGCACGAGTCCTAAGAGAATGTGAAAAAGGCTATGCAGGTTTGCAGGACTGTTACCTGCCATTTTCCCGTATTAACTCAGTAGACGTGTTATGGCTCAAGGAGGCAGGCATTGGAGGCTCAATGAGCAAATTGCTCGAAAGTCAACATCTTTGTGATCAAAATAATGCGAATGAGCGTAAATATCAACATTAATTCATTCAAGAAATCAAAAGAAGGCCTTTTCAGTTTGTTCAAGCAGAGATTATTTTACATGCTCTCTCTCTCTCTCTCTCTCTCTCTCTCTCTAGGTTCAAGATGCACATAAGCAAACACATGTAAGTCAATCTTATTTGGGAAGATCAATAGGACAAAGGGATCCCGTTACTTTTTGAACCCTCTGGCCATCTTGGCAGACAAAATAAAAACTTCTACTTGAGTTCATTTTGCCAGGCAGTCTGGCAGTAGGGGTTTCATACGATCCTCTGCCTCTCAACAGACAGCTTGTTTTTCTCTTCAAAATTTCACCTTTGTCCTTTACCAAACTATCTCTTCTCCAATCATATCTGTCTATATAATATTTAGGCATCCCCCCTCCTTTCCCCTAAACAACAAACTACAACAGCCTCCTTCTCTCTTCTTCTTCTTCGTCTTCTCTCTCTCTCTCTCATAAGGTTTCCCATGGAGGATACAATGAAAAAACAACCTTGTATGCCCACTTCAACTGCATCCCCACTAGCCATGCACAAAGACTCAAAAACAATATCCAAAGCGAAGCCAAAAGTACGCATAATTCACCTATTTGCTCCCGAAATCATCAAGACAGATGTCGCAAACTTCAGGGAGTTGGTCCAAAGGCTCACAGGGAAGCCCACCGAAAGGAGCTGCAGAAGGAAACGAAGAACAGCCAGAGCCAGAAGAGAAGAAATCCAGTCCAGAGGTACTAATGATTATTCA
Source organism: Ceriops zippeliana (assembly GCA_037897445.1). NCBI lineage: Eukaryota > Viridiplantae > Streptophyta > Magnoliopsida > Malpighiales > Rhizophoraceae > Ceriops > Ceriops zippeliana. The sequence continues at coordinate 6,241,484 of JBAPLH010000014.1, read as the reverse complement.
GTTCATCACGATCACAAGCCACTGATGACCCAAAAAGTGGAGCTAAGAAATGGGTTTGTTGGCTTTGGGTCAAAAGAACACCACCAGATGGTTAAGCAGAAGGAAGATGAGATGTGGAACGGTGCAAATTCAGGGGGTTTCTTGGGGGGTTTTGCTGATTTGGATGGTTTCATTCAAGACCTTGGTGAATTCCCACTGATGCCTGTGGATGCTAACCAAATGCATGGGCTTGAAGAGACTTAAGTTTTTCAATGATAAATAATGTATTTGTTTTTGGTTCCATATATTCCTGCAAAAATTTCCTGATTGTGGAGGCTTTTCTTCTCTTTTGGTGGGTACGATTTAGATGGTTTAACAATTGCTTCTACTTCAAATTTGTCTGTCTTTCTGGCTGTCTTTCCAATTTTCCGGGGCTCTAACTCACATGGGTACTGTGCATATAAGGAAAAAATGATCACTTGCAAAGGGATTGCACTTGTTTAGTTGTTTGTCTATCTTGCTCCTGCCGGATGTAATTTTTAGCAACAGATGAAAGTTTTTTCTTCTTTCTTTTTAAATTGCTCTCTTTTTTTTTTTTCTTGAATTTTTGGGTTTACTCCTGTATGGCTTTAATTTGTGTCTTTCATGTAGTTGTGGCACCAACCCTTTCTTGTTCTTTATCAGTGAGGCACTCTCTGCTCTCTGGCATCCTCTCTCTCATTGTTTGGCAGACCAAACATAAAACTTGCAAAACTAATTGATAAATAGATTGCTTTTCTTGCAAGACTAAATCTTGTTTTCAAGATTTGATTTTTATTACAAGAAGCCGTCTCACACGACATGGTGCGTCCAGACACCTGAAAGGCAGCGCAAGCACACGTTTTTCTGATACAGCTTAGGTGACCTGTTTAATTACCCGGCTTTTTCATGAAAATGAGAAGCATCCTCCTCCTCTCTCTCTCCCTCCCTCCCTCCCCCCCCCTCTCTCTCTCTCCCCCCCCCCCCAAAAAAAAGATTTTTTTTAATGATTATTATTGATAAAACAAAAAATAAAAACCTCTTTATTGAAGTAGGCCCGTTAGGCTTCTCGCTGGAATTTTGATGAACTTATTTTTAATTGGATACCCAAATATTGCACAACCTTTGGGAACAAAAGGACCTTCCACTATGATATAGACAAACTCCTTAATATATCAAGCAAAGCAATGCAATTTCCATTATTTTGATGGAATAATTTTCTTCTATCATTTCTGCCTTTTACTGCCTTTGGAGGAGATTTATTCAATCTAACAAAACTAGACTGATTGCACGTGGGTTTTCCACTCCAAACTTTATCTTTGTCAGCTAATATTCATGGAGAAGGGGCCTTTTGCAATGTTAATTATCATCAAATCTTTTTACAAGTAGCTGCTTAATTATATTACATATCATATTATTTTTTCCTCGACAAGGAGAGAGACACCCAATACACAGACAGATCTTAACAAACATAAGGAAGAAAACCCCAGCTTGTGGCCAGGGGGGTTACATTCCAAATTGTCCAACTTACATTTTGGTATATTCTATTTGCCCAAAATTTTGGCCGACGGATTAACACCGCGACGTGACTGGCTTAAATATCCACACGTATCCAAGTCAACATTTTTGCTAGAATTTTTTTTTTCCAATTTGCAACATAGAAAGCTCGAAACATTGGGCGGCATGCCAATTGGTTCAGGTTTAGCCCCGATGACATCCACATATCTAAGCGTAGACGGCGTGAAGTAAAGATGTGCTTTTGAGTAACGCTAGCACTCTCATCAACATTACAGCTAAGCACATTTTAGTCAAACACATTCACACTCAAGATGTAATATATTTTTCCCGTGCCTTCCTCACCTTACAGAGAAAAGCCTTTCACTTTTCTAAACCATTCAGTGGAAACAGGGAAGCAATTGCAGGTACTGGACTGAGAGTGTGCACTGTTGGCAACAGTGAAAGCCAGCTTTATGTTATGGTACTAAAATCTGCAGGTTAAGATAGGTTAAATGCAAATAGAGAGAGAAGGAAACTCTTTCTGCTATGAGCATGGAATCAGGAAAAGTAGACGAGTAATATGCATAGAAATCTGCCTTCTTGAAGGTGGCCGAGAGAGAAGGAAACTGTTAATATTGTAATAAAGCTTCAAAGAATCAAACTATGAAAAGTTTGTTTCTGTAAACCTAGCTCTCAAACTCTGTAACTGCTTTGGCAACTGAAGATGTCATCCAAGCTTGTTATAACTTCAGGTACTCCAGCAGTATCCCTAATGATCTGCATCAGAGACCCAGAGAAGAACTAAGAATTAAATAGTATCCATCTGTTTTGGTCACCATTCTGCTACTTCATAAACGAGCGGCAAATTCTTTGTGAAAATTGTCTAATTCAGCAAATGGAGAATGATACAAGTCTATGCCAAGATTGCTCCATGACACCATTCTTTCCTTCTCTTCTTTGTTCAACTATTTTGCTCTGGCAGATAATGAGGACCAGTCCTTACATTTGATTTTAAACACCCCAACCTTCTCCATTCAATAAGTTATTCAAGATCCTAAAATTCCTACATGTTTTTCCAGTCTTTTAATCCATAATTGAAATATTATTTGATTCCCGCATGCATCATCCAATAAGTAAATGCTGCCCCAGAAAACCATTAATAAGAAAAGGTCTTCCTTCACCTACAAATCCCAAGCATTTCCATCTTCCAGGATTCTAAATGTATTCCCTAGCCATAAACCACTACATAAACATTCAAAGATGTATTTTTCAGACCTGTTCCATATGTTGCAGATCAGAATTCCAAACTCCACTATTTTTACATATAGAAACGAAAACCTTTAGTTTTGAGATTTTCATTACTAATTCCTCCAACCAATTTAAGCAATAACTATTTTTTTGAGATTTTCATCCCTAATTCCTTCAACCAGCTGAAGTGAAAACTCTTTCAGAAGTCTCAGCACAACAAAGTCAGATAGCCGACAAGTAATTCGTACAGTATTTATCCATTATTGCAGTGCAACTACTTGGCACCGCAAATTGCTTTCCCAGATATGATGTATTCACAGGAGAGTACTTATAAGTATCTCTTCATCAAGATAAGAAATCATGAAGAGTCTCTCAAATGTACCACCTGCAGGCACAAGGGAAAGAGCTTCGAATGAATTCACAAAGAAAAGTTTGCAAGCATCCGGTTCAAAAGAGAAGGGAAATAAAGAGAATGAATTATTTGACACCTTCTCAAACCCGCCGGCATCTTTGAACTGAATCGATGACCAGAAATTATAATAATTTTTTATTTCAAAAACAAAAAATCTAACAGTTTCACAAACAAGAATCAATCGAATACTACCGTGCAAATAAAGTAAGAAGTAGCCAAAATTAACAGCAAGATTCGCTGGCTACTCAACTACGTAGCGTTATAACTGTGATAAATAAAAGAGGATCTAATCCAATTTAATGAATAGCAGCAGACAGAAGAACTGGAGACAATTGAGAGACTTAAAAGCGAGAAGCAACGGTTCCTTTTGCGGAGATCCGCTCCATCTCCATCGAATAGGTTGCCGAAGATCCCCGAAGAGGCTGATGAACGATCTCCCTGCACGCCATTCTCCGGAGGAGAGACCAGCCAAATGGTGGCGTTACCATGGCTCCGGGGGCAAAGAAGAAGAAGAAGAAGAAGAAGAAGAAGAAGAAAGGGAAACGCGCGAGCGAATAGCGCAAATAGAAAGGAAACAGAATTGCTAAGATTTTCGGCCCGCTGCAGGCCGTCGCCCGTTGACAAGCAAACGTCGCCGTTTATTCCTTCCTCTCGAAAAATAAAAAATAATAAAAAAATACAAAATTTTATTTCCCGGCTCTAAGTAAAAACAGTAATAATATAAAGAAAGAGTTGATATTTTACAGCAAAATTGTGGCGTTGGGATTGGAGATTTTCGGAGGCGGTGTCTAATTTCCTACCCTACCCCCACCCCCCGAAAAAAGTCAAATAATTATTTTATGCAATCAATCAACAATCTATATTTAATTTTTGTGTAAAAGATAAAAAAATATGAGTAATGCCCCTTAATTTTTTCAAAAAATTTATTCTAAATTTGCAATTTTATTCTTTTACAGGGGAAATTATGCCCCAAAAAAAAGTACGTTTGAGTTTAAATAGAAATTAGAATAAAGGGTAGAGGTAAAGGTTAAACCAAAAAAAAAAAAAAAAAGTACAGAAAAGCGAAATTGGACTCTAAGACTCTCAAGCAAAGCGAGCCCAAGCCCACACATCACCCAAAAAAAAAAAAAAAAAAAGGACGACCAGGCCACTAGGATCATTAATTCTTCTTGTTCTTCTTCGCGTCTGTGCTTTCCCGCCATGGTAGCCATGGAAGTCGACCGCCCGGAGAATGATCTCCAGAGAAAGCAATCCGTCTATCAATGCTTTGTTAGCATCTCCCTTTTTTTTTTCTCTCTCTCTCTCTCTCTCTCTCTCTTTTTAAAAAAAAAAAAAATCATTCGTTGTCTGCCTTGCGTTTTGATATTACTACTTTTTTGAGCCCTACTTTGTTATTATTATTATTAAGCTTTAATTTTTGTCTTTGTTGATTATTATTATTTTTTTGTGGTTTATTTGACTAAAAAGAAGCTAAAATGCAGGATGAGAAGTTTGAGATTCGAAACGAGACATATAGGCAGCAGCAGTACAGCCAAATATACTTTGCTCGTCTTCACATGATGAGGACACTGCTCTATTCTCTTGTTCCCAATTGGAAACCCCATTTGCCCGGTACCCCCTCTTTCTTCTTCTTCTTCCCTTTTGTCCAATATTTGGTTCTTTTCATGTTTAACTGAGCTCGGTTTTTGTCCATTTTGTTAGATTTGTTTTGATAAATTTTTGGTGGGGACTAGACTTGCTAATGTAGAGGGTTTATGTTTGGATGAGGCACTCGTGAGTGTAAATTTTGGGTCTTTTTTTTTTTTTAATTTTAAATATGGGGTTCTTCTTGTCTCTCTGATATTTTGGTGTATTGGAGGAAATTACAAATTAGCTGGGTTTAGGGTTTTTGGACCTTGTTGAAGTGTTTTCTGGTTGGTTTGGAAAATCTTGGCACTTCTGGTTATTATTTGCATCACGTGGATCTAAATTTTACGGGTTGATGCTATAGTTCTCACAATTTGGATGATTTTGTGGGTGACTACTCACTAGAATTACGTGGTTGTGGTTAAGTTTATAGTTCAAATAATTTTTAAGTGGGATACTGTTCTTTTTCTTTTCTTTGAGTTTGCAGGGGATGAGGGTTGTCATGAATTCATTTGTCATATTTTATCATAACTGAGGAGGGATGTTGTATAGGAACTTAAATTGGTAGCTGTGGCTGGCTACTTGGATTCTTTTTTGATTGGTTTATTATCAATAGAGTCTATGGAATCTTTAAATGTGTTGGTATTTTATACGGCTCTAAGTCCTGGAATATTGCTGAAAGCATTCACTGGCTTTGTTTTTTTTTGTTTTTTTGTTGCAGTTTGTCCAGTTTTGGGACTGGAAGAGGGCAAGGAATGCATCATTGTAGGAACCCTGTACAAGCATATGAAACTTAAACCTTGTATTCTTGATGAATACTCTAAGGAGGTGTTTGTTTGTTAATAGAGAATGATTTCATACCTTACATTGTTGAAACTTTTATACAAATTCTAGGTTGTAACATTGTTCAAACTGAAATCTTGACTGCTGTTACAGAGGTCTGCACAACCACTTGTCAAGCCTCATAATTTTATGCACCCGGATGATCATCTTATTGTGGAAGATGAGAGTGGAAGAGTTATCCTTGGTGGCAACATGCTTTCACCATCTGTCTACGTCACAGGTAGTTGTCATGAAGAAGTAAAAAAATTTTTATCAGGTGGCATTATTGTCTTTCTGAACCTATTGGAAAGTTACAAACCTTTTGTGTTGTAAGTGCCCCAAGGTTTTTCAGCCAATATTTAAGGCCCTTAATCCATGCACTTTTGGGTAGTAATAGTGTGCAGATCTTAAATATGTCAGGCTGTGATGCTTCCTTATTTACACAGTTTGCAAGGTCTTCTATCCACACAGTTTTGGGCAGTGATACTCTGTAACCCTTCGATCATGCCACACTGTAGTGCTTCCTTATCTTTGATAGGCTTTAATTACTGATCAATTAGTCATGAAAATCACTGAAATTATGCCTGTGTTTTTATGTCAGAGATAATGCCTAGTCTTTTTCCTAATTTTTTCAAAGTTCTTTTCACCAAACAGCTTTGATTAAGAAAAATGAATTTTGTCTTGTGGATGCATTAATGGTTTCGTATTTATACATGAATGCAAAAAATTGAAAAGGCATTGCTTTTCATGTTTACCCTTCCTTTTGTACACAATTTAGTGTAAATTATTTTGGTTTCTTTGAAATTACAAGAGGGTGAATGAAAAAGCTCTACAAGTTATATGTTCAAAGTGAGGGATTATTCATTTACACAATACTTGATGCATTTAATAGGTGTTGTTGTTGCTTTGCATGGAAAAGAAACTGATGCTGGTAACTTCCTGGTTCAAGATGTCCTTGAAGCTGGTCTTGGACCTCAGATAAAGCTGCCACTTAAGTCAAGTATGATGTGCTTAGCTTTTCTGCTTTCTTTTTCACTCTTCTTTTAGCTACTTGTAAAGCATGGCATGGAAAAATTTTCCTTATCTACCTACAATCTTTATATTATGCGCATAGTGAACTAATCTGAAAGTATAATTTGTGGATATCAGTTCATAGAACAAAAGCTCCATGGAACTGGAGCTTGAAACACAGTGCATAGAGAACGGGTTTCCATAAATTAGCATAGATGTTAAAAAAGTGAGGAAATTGAAGAAGCTCTTATGCTGGAAATTTGACCATAATTTTTAAGTTACTTCCTTAGTAGATAGTCTCATCACCACCAAGTTAAAGTGTAGAATTTGTCCTTTCTTAAAGTTTGATATCCAGATTCTGTTCAGCTTAATAAGTTGGTTTTGTTTTTCATGAAACTTAAATTCTGTCTCTGTGCATGGTATCTGTATCATATCTAATTTACTTGCTTGGCCTTTTTAATTGCATCTCTAAACAGGAGAGGATAAGTACGTTGTTTTTGTTTCTGGACTCTGTGTTGGGAGCAGTACGTCTAACCCACTGCAATTTCAGCTTCTTGTTGACCATATAACAGGGCATTTAGGGGATGAAAAGGTTTTGCAGTTTCTTTCCTTTATTTTAAGCTATTCTGCTGCTTATCTTGTGGCCAACTATTCTAGTTTGCTTACATCATTTGTCAATTATGCAGGAACAAAGTATTGCAGCAGACATTGTTCATGTTGTGATTGCAGGGAATTCTGTGGAGATTCCACAGGGCCTCCTTAATGGGCAGGTAATCTTTATAAGTAATCATTTCATATATTCTCTGCTCCATTTCTCTGTCTGATGTTCTTTTTTTTTTTTTTTAATTTCTATTATCTTTCTAAAAGTTGTTTGTCTTTATATTCTTTGCTCAACTAATATTTTACAAAAATGGAAACTGTTTATTTTGCAACCCATTCATTCTGCCAATGTGTCTTGGTAAAATTTTCAGAGCACTTGCAAGAATTCAAGTTAGAAAAAATATTGTATTGCCAAAATGTCAACTAAGTCCATGAAAAAGTATCATATATGTGTGGAGAATTGAATGTGTTTTTACTTCCAATACAAAAATTTCTAGGTAGGTAATGTGAGTATTTGCTTAGTATTATATAGGTCCTGCATTTTTTTCATAGGACTAAAAGGTTGGATATCTTTTTGTCAGTTTCCTTTATCTCTATTATTTTACCTTTGAAGTTGTTCAGAAAAGACTTTTTCATTAAGGTAGGTTGTCATCTGGTTTTGTCTCTGTTTACATCTTGGAATTTTTGGGTTTTGTTCCTCAATATTTTAGTTCTCCCAAAATTCCAAGTATGATACTGTCATATCCCTATCTCTATTAGTTTGGACACAGGATAATTTTTCTCCTTTGATCACTTTTCAGACTTTGACTCCAAAGGATCAAACAATGTTGTCTGAGCCAATTAAGGAGCTAGATATCTTGTTAACTCAGGTTGTTCAACTACAAGGATTAACATCTTTTCATTATTGTGAAATACCTTCAAGCTATCTTCTTTTGTTTCATGTCTTTCCTTCTGCCCACTAATTGAGGCCATGGGGCCTAAATACACGAGTTTAGGTTGCTGCAGGTGTGCCTGTGGATATCATGCCAGGACCCAATGATCCAGCCAACTTTTCCTTGCCTCAGCAGGTTTACTTTTTCTTTTGTGCTTCCTTTTTGAATATAAGTAGTTAAGTACATAAGTTTAACCATACCATTGAGAAATTCCTTTTCCCACTGTGCTGGGTTCCTTTCTCTTCAGCCTCTGAACAGATGCCTTTTCCCTGAATCAGCAACTTACCATACTTTTAGGTCTTGCACTAATCCTCATTGCTTTGAGCTTGATGATATCAGGTGAGAAGTCAATAGTCAATATTTTTCAGAGTATGATCTTTTGTAGCCAGACACATTTTGACAACATAGCCTCCTCTCTCTCTCTCTCTCTCTCCCCCCCCCCCCCCCCCCCCCAAGATTTCTTGGAACATCAGGTCAGAACATTGATGATCTTGAAAAGTATTCAGATGCCAACAAGAAGCTTGAATTTATGGAAAGGACACTAAAGTGGAGGCATTTGGCACCAACAGCTCCTAATACTCTTGGTATAGTTTTCACAAAATGCTATGCATTTATGTAAATAGTCACTAATTTTAATTAGTTTGGCTTTCATTTTGTCATTTATGTTGCTAGTCTGGTTTTTGGAATCTTAGACAACTTGCATTCTCTGAAGAAATCAGGACTGCTTGAAACTAGAATTTCATTCTCAGTAGTTGGTGCTTTAAATCCCCTGCCATCATTGTTGTGCAGGATGTTATCCTTTCACAGATCAGGATCCTTTCCTGATTGAGAGCTGTCCCCATGTTTACTTTGTTGGTAATCAAGATAAATATGCAACTTGCCTGTTAGAAGGTATTCTCTTCTAGCCTCATCTCTATTAATTGCAATTTTACTTTGGAAGTGAAGGGAAAAATCTTTTTGGTTGGTTATTTTGTGGCAATCAAAAAATGCAGGTTCCGAGGGGCAGTTGGTAAGACTCATTTCCATTCCCAAATTCTGCGAAACTGGAGTAGCTGTTGTGGTAAATCTCTATATCTGAATTTGACAATGACTTTGAAACCTTAACCAAGGGATCTGGACTGATACACAAGTTTGTTGAATTTGTTAAACACATTGACATATCTTACATCACTAATGTCTCAGAAGGATTTGGGTCTTAAGTTCACATCTGGCCTGGCAAAACAATAACATTTAATGTTAGGTCTAAATTGAAAAGGATAAAGAAGAGAAAATAATGTGATGCACAGTAAAGGCTTAGAGGGGACTTAAGTCAATAGTGGTATCTTTGACAAAGTCTTCAAAAAAGGAAACACAATAAGAGGATGGCTTAATTTGCAGAAATTAGGAAGCACAAAAGCATCAGGATCGCCCTTCAACACAACTGTACTTCAAAAGGTTTCATTGGACAAACGATTCTAGACAGTGAACATATGGAACATGGTCATTCTCCTTTAGCACAGAAGACAATACCCAACTTTATGATTGATTGTGGTTCAACTACTTAGAAGGGTAACCACAGAGAGAGTAGTCGAACGTATGAAAATAAATTAAAAAAAAAAAGAATTTCAAGCATGTAGGGAACACTGGCAATTTGTCCTTTATTTTCATTTACTTTGATATTGTTACCTTCAATCCATGTTAAAAATAGCCATCCATTTTTTCCATGATGGTGTCTCCTTACTTTGTAGCTCAACCTGAGAAATCTCGAATGCCACACACTCACTTTTGGGACTCAATTCTGCACATAGCAATATGGTGTGTCATTTTGATCGTTATAGTGCTGGGATTCTGTAAGTTTATCTTGCCTTTAACACTATCTAAATAATGGTTTTGTGAATTGAGAAAAGAAAAGATATAAACATTCCTTCACTAGAGTGAGGTTAGGTTATCTGGATTCAGAAATGGATTGATCCGAGCCTATGATGCGCTGGAGGATGTGCTTCATGTTTCTGTTTCTTCTTTTTGGTCATTGTCGCTCATTGTGAGTTTTGATGTTGGTTCAGCCAAGCCTCAACTGGGTTTGATGTTGCTCTTGAAATTAATGAAACTGTCTTACGGATTTTGGAACTGACTCCATTTGAAGTAACTTTACAACACAAACGACTTGAGCTTTGACTTCTGCGCTAGTGTTATCTGAATCCTAGGATATAATGAAGGTCTACTTATATAACCAAATTTTATGATGTGGTTTTGTTCTCTAATCCATGCAGGAATGTGACTCCTGTTTTAGGGTTTCTAAAATGCTAGATGTTTGTGGTCTCGAATTTGGAGAATCTCAGTAAGATGTTCAGAAAATGGCTGGTCTTTTATTATTATTTTATGTCGTTAGAATCTATAACTAAGCAAGCAAACCTTTGTGGAGATCACCGCCACAAGAGACACAAGCTACGAGATGAGTCTGTAAGCTACAGATGAATATGTAAACCTACTTCGCGTTTTTTTTTTTTTTTAAAGTTTATTAAAAATTTTATCAGATCGTGAACTTATTTGTTTCTTATTCAAATGTTATAGTTGTGTATGCAAATCAGGAAACTCAGGACAACTTTCCTCTTATTATCTCTTTTTAGGTCTTCAAGGGCACCGCAAGCATAAAGAAAAATGTAGAACATGAAAAGCATGGATTTGATTGAGCAGAGTTTTTGACATAATAACCGAAGTGTTAGGCTTGTAAGGTTTATCTCCACAACAACAACCAAAAAAAGGCTCTATAGATACTCGAGAACAGGTAGCCGAGCACATTGCTTTTCTTTCCTACGTGAGCCTATTGCATCTGCATGGCCATAAACTCACAGCCCACAACAGGGGCTTTTGTAGGGATAACGGCAGATAAAGGAAATCGACATGGTTATACAAATAAAACATGGTAAATAATCGTGGGTATGACATAGAAAATAGGGGTGTACCCTGTTTCCTTTTTAAGGGTGAGTTTAGTGTAATGGGTTGTGTGTTTGTGTGTGTGTGTGTAGGAGAGCAACAATCCCAGTATACTGTGCGGCTAGTGCACGGGGAAAAGCAACTCCACAAATGTCATCCATTATTAGCCATGTATCATTCGGCTTTAAGAGGCAAGCGTAAGCATCTTTTTCGGCATCAACTTGTAAGCCCACAATCCTAAAGCCCAACCTAGAAAATGCTTCAAGTTGGTGAATGACTGCTGTTGGATTTGATTGAAAAGGGACAATGTGGTCGGCAAGAACGCGGGTGGCGCGGCAGTTTCACACAATCCAGAATTTGCGCTAAATCACATGCTGAAATCCCCAACAGCAACGGCTATATTTTCCCCCTCTGTGCCCCAATTATTCAAATCATTCTTGTATCTTGCCTCAACGGTCCATTTCCTACATAGAGTACGAAAAATGCAAGCTCATTACCACCCAACAAAACTTCCCTACATTTATTCATGGATCTTAATTTCCACTTTCAACCATCTCTCTCTCTCTCTCTCTTTATCTACATAAAAATGGATTCCAATGCTAATAAAGTTCAACATGTGACCAAGAAGTCCTCTGATGAGCTGCTAAGGAAATTTGCTGATGAAGATGATGGTGGGGTTGAAGCGAGGAAAGAGTACTTGTCAAGGGTGTCAAAAAGGAGAAAAAAAAGAAGCAGGACGTTAAGAAGAGAAGAAGGTGATGGATGTGAGAGTCCATCATATTATAGTAGTAGCACTGCATTGCTGGAGAGAAGGTCACTGCTTGCTCCTGTCACAATGAAGTCTGCATTGCTCAGACAGCTTGGGATTGCTGGTACTCTCGGGCCACGCCTCAGAGCAAGGGATACCAAGAAGAACATATCAGTCTTAGCAGCCATTGAACAGGTTAGAAAAAAAAAAAAAAAGAGGAATTGAAACACCTGCTGATATTAACTTCAAATTACTGTTGTATTATTGTAATTAAACTACTCTGAGTTTGCATTTTGGCATTGGTCATTTAATTCTAATTCAATATATAGCACATATAATTGTTTAATATAACATAACAAGAAAAAAAAACTAATTAAGAAACAATCAAACAAGCAATTAGAAATCAATTATAGCAACTTAAAAGATTTAAAGGGAAGTTTTTTGCGATATTTTAACTTAATTTCAATATTTGCACATTGCTTTGCAATATTTTTTCATACTGTTGAAATGGTTTTTCATCGATATTTTTCTATGCAGACATGGCGCAAGACATTGGAAGGAGCTTCCAAGGCACTTTTGGAGAGGCATTACAATCGACATAGACGTTTGATCAATGACATGGTCTAGCTTAAGAGATCCCTTTACATGTGTTCGTTTGCTTTTCATTTTTGCCTTGACTCACATGCCAGACTGACTGAGAATATGATGAACATGCTTTGTGGATTAGCTTAGCATCACATTTTTAGGAATCCGCACAGTTAATTTACCGTGATTCTCCGTGTGAAAGAAGTGTCCAATAAATTAGTTCAACCTAATATAAACTGCTTCCTGTTATTGTTGAGCATCGAGCAATAGCAAGGGCTGACCTTGTTTGAGAATCACTGACAAAACTGCATGCTTTGTCCAATTTTGACAAAGACGAATTACCAGTAAACTATGGTCCCAGCGCAGATGATGATGCGTATGAGCATTGGGGGTTCTTTTACCTCAATAGCAATGTTGATGGCAACAGTATTCTTAATTGCAACTGCATTACTGGTGAGCTTATAGATTAGATTCGGTTGATAATGAAAGTAAACCTAAAAAACAAGAACACCCTTGTGAGCCATGACCCAAAAAATTAAAAAAGGTTTCACATGTCACATGTGTTCAGATTGTGGCTTGATGCGTCTACCAGACTAATCAAATCTGATCCTCTAATCCAACCATTTCGTTGTAATCATAAATGATTGAGATTGGGTCGATGCCTCGACCAGTTCTACCTTTTTCTTTTCTTATTCGGCAAGAAAAAAAACAAAAGAGAAGCAACTTGCCAACATTGTTTACTTTCAAAAGCTGCGAATGTCCCTAATGTTGTCCAGCTGTTGGCCGTCTGCGTGCATTAAAATGACTGCCGGAGAGGATTTTTAAGTCCAACTTCCTCTAGCAATTCCGCAGATCGGGATTGCCAACAAGACTAGTCGACCATGCTCGAGGATGCAACAAATTCTGAAATCATTAATATGTGCAAACTTACGAAAGCGAAATAGTTTTTGGTGTGAACATTCCTTTCTTTTAACTTATACTTAAAATTAAAAATTAAAGTAACTCTATTACTATATAATATAACGTGTGAAGTTTAAAAAATCTTGAATTCAGCCACTCGAATTAGGGCGCGTAAGCAGATTGATTTGATATTTTCATTAAAATGAAATAGTTAGTGATTGTTTGAAATTTTTTAAAATAACATTAATTGAATTGTTGATTATAGATTGATTTAACTGTTTAAATTATATTTATTAAAAATAAAATTATAATTTATATTTTTTATGTTATTGACTTTGTCAGTTGAGCGGAGTTTTGATATCCAAGAAAAAACTTGGGAAAACTTAAATGAAATATTAATTTTTTCAATATTAAAAAAAAAGAAAATAAAATTTCAAAAATTGTGATAAAAAATAAATAATTAAAAATTATACGAAAATACTTCCTTCATTTGTGTTGGATATGAGTGGGCCCTGGGAGTGGGGTGGGGGGGGGGTGGGGAGTGTCTCCATTAAACACTTTTGACGCTTTGATATTGTACGTGGCGAGGCAGTTGGGTTTAGTTTTAATAATTTTTTTAGATCCAAAACGGCGGCTAATATGCCAAATACTGTTATTAAAATTATAAATTATATTCATTTTCCTTTCAATAAATTTGATAATTTTAGTTTAATTTTGAACAATTTGATCGAATTAAGTAGAGTGGACAGTTATCATTATGCCGGTAGTTTTAATTAGAAAAAAAAAAAACATGGAGCGAAAGGAAAAAGTTTTTTTTTTTTTTTTTAATTTCAAAGGAGAAGGGAGAAGTGAGGAAAGGGAAATAATATCAGAATATGAAATTAAAAAACTGAGTAGAAATTAGAAAAAGGGAATGAAACCTTAATTACTCCCCAGTCCCCCCATTGTCAAAATTTCCTTCCCACCACTTGCTCCCAGCGCCAGCAACTACTCTTTCTTTATTTTTCTTTTTCTCTCTCTCCCTCTCCCTCCCTCTCTCTCTCTCTCTCTAAAATACTCCATTAAAAAGTCCATTTTCTGTCTTAAAACCAAAAACCACCTGCAACCCAGGTTCTCTCTCTCTCTCTCTATCTCTCTCTCTCTCTATATCTATCTGGGTATCTGTGTGTGTGTGTTTAGCATCCCTCATCAATCTCTCGTCTTTTTTCTTGTTCATGAATTCTCTCTCGATATTTCTATTCACATTCCCATTGAAGACTCTGATTTGACTATCTCTCTCTCTCCTCAGGTTTTTCTCTGCCTGTGCTTCCGCCACCCATCACAAGGTGACATAGACGTTGACCCAAGTTCCAAACTTTCTCATCTCAATCTCCCCTAAAAATCAAATATTGGGAGTAGTTTTTTTTTTTTTTTTAAGCTGTTTTCTCTTTTTCAGTTTCTGGGGTTTATAGTCTTTGTAAAAGAAAAGAAAAGAAAATAAAAGGCGGGGAGGTTTTCTCCAAAAGGGAAATGTGGGATGTTCTCTTGGCTGGCAAAGATGGTAATGGGGTGGAGGCCTGTGAGGTTATATGCCCGTATGAGCAGGGATGATGATTTTGATGACAATGACGATGCTACCCTCAGAGACGCCCATTTCTGGTCCAGGGACCTCGAGAAGCACTGTTATGGTGACTTCTCTTTCGCTGTCGTTCAAGCCAATGAGGTTATTGAGGATCACAGCCAAGTGGAGACTTCTCGTGATGCAACGTTCGTTGGTGTCTATGATGGCCACGGTGGTCCTGAGGCTTCTCGGTTTATATGTGACCATCTCTTCGTTAATCTCATGCGTGAGTTTCTTTTTTTCTTGCTTTATATTCTTTTTCGTATTTCTTTTGCTTCATTTCGTTCAGTTTCGTGATTATTGTGATTTTTGGAGGCAACTTGAATGGTTGAAGTTTGTTGGGTTCTTGGGGAAGTTGAAATTCATGGCAATCATCAAGTTCTATGGTTCTTTTCTTGTTCTTGTTCTTTTTAGTATTTCTTTGATTGGTTTTTTTTCTTCTTCTTTCTTGGCACCCGGGAGAGGGAAGAGTACGGGTGGATAGATGAGCACTGGAATTTGGCTTGGTGAAATTGTCTTATTGTGCTTATGATGCTAACAGTGGATGAAATTGCTAGTTGTTTTGTAACAAAAGTTTAAAGATTTGTGTTTCTGTCTACAGTATTTATGACTGAGATTGTCTATCTTGGTTATATGAGGCCAACAACTTGTGGTGTTTGATGCATGCTTGTTAATTTTGTTTTGTGGTCTGCAATGCTATGTGGTGTAATTTATTAGAGACTGGCATTTGCGTCTTACCAAAAATCCGTCAAGTCGATGATTGTGTAGTGACAATTAGTCTATCTTCTTTTCTGTTTTTCCTTTATTTCTCTGTTTTACAGTTAGAAACAATAAGTCTTGTCCATTATGGAGGCTTGGGCAATTTTTCGTTGTTGCATGATTTGCGATGCGATTCTTCCTCATTGTATATTTTTATGCACATTATTTCTAGCAGAATCTATGATGGACCATAATGAATTGTGTCTGTCTACAAATTTATATATTATTTTGTAGGGCTTGCTAGAGAAAGGGGGACAATATCTGAGGATATTTTGAGAAGTGCTTTCGCTGCTACTGAGGAAGGTTTTCTTACTCTTGTGCGTAGGACGTTTGGAATTACACCATTGTTTGCAACAGTGGGTTCCTGCTGTTTGGCTGGAGTGATTTGGAGAGGGACATTATATGTTGCTAATCTAGGTGATTCCCGAGCTGTAATCGGTTGTCTGGGTCGATTTAATAGGATAATTGCAAAGCAGTTGACTACAGATCATAATGTGTGTGTGGAAGAGGTGAGAAAAGAACTCAAATCCTTGCATCCAGATGATTCGAATATTGTTGTTTTGAAGGATGGGGTATGGCGTGTCAAAGGCATAATTCAGGTGGGGTTCTTTTCTTATATTTTCCAATCATGTTCCTTTTTTGAAGTCCTCTATTTTTGTAAAATTTGTGCTGATGCTGTTTAGATAGATTCAAGTTAATGTGAAAGATTTTCCTGCCTCATTAAAGCAAGTGCAAAACACATTTGAAGTTCATAATCTTTCCAGTTGTCTTGCCCAGGCCATTTCATGTTTTGCATAATGAAATGTAACCTACACCTAAAATTAAGACATTTGCTTATTAAAATACCCTGCAATTATGATAAGTGTTGGCTGCATGTATCAAATAAATATGCATTATTCTAATTCCATGTGGATATTGCACGCATCTTATAAATGTGCATGGAATGGAATTCTACATGCATTTATGTGGATCTGCAGGATGTGGCTTTGTTGCTAAACAATTGGGCATTGCAGATCATTCTCCTTTGGTCTATGTTCTATGGTGTTCCTTGTGTTGAATTACATTTTTTTTATTTGTACAAACTAACAGTAAGAAGCTTGGGAATGTAAATCTGTATTCCATTGCATCTATGATTATGAATTCATTTTTCCTATAATGGCTATCCATTTATTGCAACCACTGTTTTGGACTACACCAATGTAATATGAAACCATTCATTGGCCAATTTACTAAAATTTTGTAAAAGACAGCATGCTGATCAGCACCTTTGTAGAACATAGCATCATTCTGCCCTTCTTCTGGGGCCTTTCCTTTGGGTGGGCTGGGAGGGGGGAGGAGGATGGTTGGTGGGAGTGGGTTGGAATGACAGAGGAGGACAGCAATATGCCAACACAGTTGATGGTAAAAAATTCAGAACTACTCTACTTGCAAAACAATAATGTCAAGTTAGCAAAATGGGCTGCATGATGCAATTGTAGTTGTTGCTAGTTATATAAGTTTTTGAATTAGAAAATTTCTTTTTCAATTACATGCTATACGTTAGTTGCTGGAATACCTTTGGTGCTTACCATCTTCTCCTTTTCTTGTATGATGTGCTTTTATTAGGTTTCTAGAACCATAGGTGATGCGCACCTGAAGCGGCCAGAGTTTTCCCTTGATCCTTCGTTTCCAAAGTTTTACCTCCCTGAACCGATTTGCAGGCCTGTGCTATCATCAGAGCCAGCTGTATATTCGAGGGCTTTACAACCTAATGATAAATTTGTCATTTTTGCATCTGATGGCCTTTGGGAGATTCTGACAAATCAGGAGGCTGCTGAGATCGTCTACAATAATCCACGATCAGTATGTATTGTTTCTAATACATCCACTTCAACTGTTTACATTTGATCATTGGGGAACTTGTTACAGCTTTCTCTTTTGTCTTTAAATGGCTAGGGAATTGCAAGAAGACTGCTTAAAATAGCTTTAAATGTGGCAGCAAGAAAGAGGAGTATGAGTTATGATGGTCTGAAGAAATTACAAAAGGGGGAGGCGGAAGTATCATGATGACATAACAGTAGTTGTCCTCTTTATCGACCAGGAAATGCGGGAGGAAAGCATCTCAGTTCAGGAGCTGTCAATGAGAGGTTTTGTTGACACCATTGGACCATCAAGTTTGAGCACTTTCCAAGGGATCAAAGCCGAATCGAGTCCATTGTCTAAGTAGCTTCCACTCCTTGATGGAAGTATATTGGCGTAAGGCCCAGCAAGTTTCATCTTTTCATTCAATTCTTTCAACATACGAGGTTGACTCTCCTTTCATTTTTCCCCCATGAAGCCTCTCTTCCCAGGCATTGGAGCCATGTTTCAATTGCTTCGATATATTCTCTATGTTGATAATCCTTGTAGCGGAGAAGCCGCAGGATTTCTTTTTTGGTTTGTCATTGTACACCCTGAATCTTATAGAACTCGTTCGCACGGTTTCAATAAACTTAGGCTTTGTGATGCCAATTCTCTGTTCACTCCTCAAGCGGAGCAGTTCACTGGACTTTAAAACACCTGGAAATAAAAACTAACGTAGGATCCATTTAAAAATTAAACTCAATATTTTATATTAATGAAGTTTATATATAGAGAGATAACTTCAGAATTTTTAAAAATATATATTGAAATTAATTAAGAAAGAAATTAAATAAAAAAAAATAAAATTAAGTAGAAAGTAGGATAATAAATATGTTCAATAGTATAGTATTCATGTATATTGTAGAATATAATAATTTTAAATAGAAAAAATGTTCAACATAATAAAAAGTTAACTTATAAAATAACATGGAGTCATACAACTTAAGGAATTAAATAAAATAATAAAATAAGTAAAAAATAAGATAATGTTTATAATAAGTAGTATAATATTTTTATTTATTAAAATATAATATTTTTAAGTGGTCAAAATATTTAACCTAATAAAATCTAAAATATAAGATAATTATAAATTCTTAAATAAGTAAAAGTAAACTAGTTATAGGATGGGAAAAAAAAGGTAAATTAAGTGAAAATTTATTCAAAAATTAAACTCAATATTCTATATTAAATTAATGTTCTTAGTATATGAAGTATGCATAATTTTTATATAGAGATAAGGAGAAAAACTAAATAGATGATACAAAAACTAATTAGAAAAAAAATTAAATAAGAAATAAAATTTAGTAAAAAAATAAGATAATATATATTTTAAATAGTATAATATTTTTTATAGTAAAAATATTCAACCTTATAAAATTTAAAATACAATATAATAATAAATTTCTAAATAAGAGATTTTTTTTTATTCTTCATCATTTTGGTACAGATCAAGATTTGATATGATAAACATAATAATTGACATAAAAATTAAAACTAATATACTAATTCAACAAAAAATAAAAACGAAAGATTCATATGAAAACTAAACTCAATAAAAAATAAATTTAATATTCTATATTAATTAGATATTTATCTTATGAAATAATAAAAAATCATTTATATATATATATATATATATATATATATATATATTAAAAAAATAAATAAAAAATATTAAAATTAACTAAGAAATAAATTAAATAAAAAATAGTAAAATTAAATAAGAAATAAGATAATATTTATTCTAAAGAATAAAATACAATATATTTTGACAGGTAAAGTATCTAACTTAATAAAATTTAAAACATTCTTAAATGAGATGTAGATATATTTTTTTTCGTGGACTTCATCGCCTAGTGATGAATGAATGAACACCAGCAAATATTCCAACCATATTAAGGAATTTGCGTAACTCGCTTCGAGTTGATTCTTATTTTAAATGGTAGAACGAGGCTACGCAGGTCTTGCCAAATCCTGACTCTTAACGCACGGGCTTTCTCCAAGTTTCATTCCCGTGGATCAGAAGCCATGAGAACGTTCACAGAGAGTGAGTGAGACTGAATGAGCCATAACGATGGGTACAAGGGAGGCAAATAATTGGTGGTTTTATTCAATTGAAGATTGCAATCCGAAAACAGTAACTTAATGAATCCGTGCAATTAAATTAAACCAAACCAAAACAGCTGCAATGCACAAATCTTCTAGAATCCAACAAATAAAAAAAATTTTAAAAAATGGCTCGCCCTCAATGTCGTCGTCTTGTCAACCCAGTAACAGTGCAAACACAAGGAAAAAGCGCAAAGAGAAATACAGAATAAAACTTTTTGAAACCACTTGATCGAAATCTTTAGTAATACAAAATGTATGGTATGATTTGCCCACTGGCCGCTCGCTTTGCACGATTAGAAGCACTTCCTGTGGACAATTGATGGCCCAGACTCATCGTACTCGGCCTTTGCAATCCACATCTGCACGCAAAATAAAGAAAATACATCCAGTGAGATCAGAAAAGCACGCAGCACGAACTTGATAACGTGGAACTCACTCATGAACTGAGGAATTGTAGACCAAAGTATTAGTTTTGATGGCAAACAAAAGCACTCGAATCTTAGAAGTTCTGTTGTCATTGCTATAATACCTGCTGGAAGGTGCTGAGGGATGCCAAAATGGAACCTCCTATCCAGACACTGTACTTCCTTTCTGGCGGTGCCACAACTTTAATCTTCATGCTACTTGGGGCTAATGCGGTAATCTCCCTGCTCATCCTGTCGGCAATGCCTGGAAACATGGTAGAGCCACCACTGAGGACAATATTGCCATAGAGATCCTTCCTAATATCAACATCACACTTCATGATAGAGTTGTATGTTGTTTCATGTATGCCAGAAGATTCCATTCCTATCATGGATGGTTGGAAGAGGACTTCAGGACAACGGAATCGTTCAGCTCCAATGGTGATAACCTGTCCATCTGGCAATTCATAGCTCTTCTCCACAGATGAGCTTGTCTTTGCTGTCTCCAGTTCTTGTTCATAGTCCAAGGCAATGTATGCTAATTTCTCCTTCATATCCCTGACAATTTCACGCTCTGCGGTGGTGGTGAAAGAGTAACCACGCTCAGTCAAGATTTTCATAAGAGCATCGGTGAGATCGCGGCCTGCCAGGTCCAGACGTAGAATGGCATGTGGTAGGGCATACCCTTCATAAATGGGAACTGTATGGCTGACACCATCTCCAGAGTCCAAAACAATGCCTGACAAAAGCAAATTAACCATGAAACTTTTGAATTCAGGCTAGTTATCTCTATCAACAAAAGACCCAAATGTAAATAGCTTTTTCTAAATAAACTGTGAATTCATAAAGGAAACCTATTGGTTTCTCGAGGCATTAAGGTGGTCACAATAGACAACACAAAATTCTCCAAAAATGGATTAGAATTTACTTGATAATCAATCAGAAATCAACACTCTAATTTCTCATCACGAGGCAAATCATTAATATCTCTTTGCAGAAGCATAAGAAAACACAAATCTCCACTTTGCCAACAATCGTAAACCAAAATACCAAAAAGGATAACCTCCACTCAAGTGCATCAGCGCCTTTTCAATAACAAAAAGATAGTCACTCACCGGTTGTACGGCCACTAGCATAAAGGGAAAGTACAGCTTGGATGGCAACATACATAGCTGGGGTGTTGAAAGTCTCAAACATAATCTGGGTCATTTTCTCACGATTGGCCTTGGGGTTGAGAGGAGCTTCAGTGAGGAGAACAGGATGCTCTTCAGGAGCCACACGGAGTTCATTGAAGAAGGTGTGATGCCAAATCTTCTCCATGTCATCCCAATTGCTAACAATACCATGCTCAATTGGGTACTTCAAAGTCAAGATACCTCTCTTTGATTGTGCCTCATCACCAACATAGGCATCCTTTTGGCCCATCCCAACCATCACACCAGTGTGACGAGGGCGACCCACAATGCTAGGGAACACAGCCCTTGGCGCATCATCTCCAGCAAAACCAGCCTGACATTTTCATTAACAGTCACAAATAACAACACATTTATCAAAAATTTGGTATTGCACATCTGGATATCACATATGGGTTTATGTACCTTAACCATTCCGGTACCATTGTCACACACGAGTGGCTGAACGTCCTCGGTCTCTGCCATTTTTCAATACCTGCGAAAAAAAGATCCCAACTTTACATAAAATTTATAAGATACAAGTCATGGCCGAAGATTCCAATAAGAAATCGGACAACTTAGATGTACTATTCTGATCCCAGATTATAATAATCCAATGCCTGAAGCCAGGTTCACAATACATTCCAACCTTCCATCACAGTTGCATAAACCAAAGTGTAAGAACAAAAAATATGCACTAAAACGGAAAACAAGAGAAACCCCATTTCAACTTTACAAGAGAATGCAAACAAAAAAAAAAAACAAAGATCGAAAGTCTAAAGAGTCAGATCAGAGGTAGGATTAAGAAGATAAGGCCTTTAAAGCAGGTACATATGAGTAAATTTGAATTTAAAAAAAAATAAAGACAACAAATTGTGAGCTGAAATTGGATCTTGATACAGAAATCTCAGATCAATAGAATTACATTAACGTTACACAAATCAGCATTACCTTCCCGTCGCTCGAGATCAATGTGTCTCTGCCTCTGTCTCTCTCGGGCACTACCACCCGCTCTCTTGTTTTTGAACCCTCAAATGCATATGCAGCTTAAATGAACCTCAAATTTCATCTGGATTCATCTTGGCCGTTGGCTTAGAATATCTGATCTGCCCATCCCCACCATGACGCGTCATTCTCGCGGTGCACATAGCTGGCTCACTTTCCGTTATTTTGCTCATTCTGACGGATTTGCCCTTTACAGGAACCAAGGGCATATTGGGGCAATGCAAGCTTCTTGCCCTTAAAGTAAAGGAAAACAATTGCGGCTACCTTTATTTAAGATTTTTTTTTATTTATCCTACCCCATTTTTATTAGTTTTAAGCTTATTATTATTGACATTAATCTAGAATATTAAATTTATAATTATTATAGTGTTTCGACCTTATTAGCGATTGCATCGTGCTCATATGTTTAATGCTTAATGTTAGTAATCGTTAGATTATAAATAATCCTTGGTAGCAATATGCTGAGATTTTGAACTAAACTTCATCTAATAACAGTTTGTTTAAATGCATATTAGAATTTTGAGGAAGCCTTTATTTGATAAAAATAAGCTATTTGTTTGGATATATCTAAAAAAATTAATCAAATTTCAAGGTTCGAATACTTCTATCTATTATTAAGTTAAAAAAACAATAGCAATATATGTATAATTTATATTCTAAATTAAAGATTAATGATCTTGAAAAAGAAAAAGACAAAAGCCCCGAATGGCCACTATGCTTAAAAAGTTGCTTATTTCAAGTTTGACACCCATCCTAACCATAAAAAATAAAATATTGAAAATACCCTCTTTTGGACATCGAGAATAGATTAGGACATGATTGTCATATTTAGTAATGTGGCGGGCAAATTAGTCCTACAAAAATTCCCACTAAACTAACAGAAGCCCAAAAACTTAAAAAAAAAAAAAAAAAAAGCCATTTCTATTTTAGATACTCTCTTTCGACAGCTTTTTCCCCGATTGGGTTGTGTGTAAGAGAATAAAGCAAGGGAATTTGCCAACTCAGCATTCCGTTTTCCAACTGTCCATAAGATCATGTCGGCGTGGCCGTCAGGTGCTCCCCACTCACTCGCATCACCACACCTTCATTCTCGCCTCCAACGACCCGGTCTTCGTTGACCAACAGAAATGGTCAGAGATCAACGGTAAATATGGTGCATGTCCAAATGGGTCATGACGTGTCATGCCTCACCATCCTTGAAACTACAATTGAACACAATATAAACACAACGGTAGTCCACCTCACGCGTACTATGAGGACCCCACCAGGTGAATGGTTGCCCCCACTTTTGATTAACCTCCCGCTAATTTTGGTTGACCTTCCGCTTCATTCTCTCTTTTTTCTTCTTTGAAAAACCCAAAAAAAAAAAAAGGGAGACAAATGGCGTTCTATATTTGTGATAATCAATCTTGAGATAAGAGCGGGAGTAAGTGTCTCCAATTAGATGTGTCTTATTTGTGTAGGTTGCCAAAATTTACTTAATTTTTATTTATATATTCTTTTGGCTTAGTTTTTCATGTTGGTTAATATCTATCTTCAGCCAACAGAGAGAGGGGGGGGGGAGATAATTAGTATTTGATTGGATAATCTCATCGTATATCCATAACACTTTGGGGGGGGGGGTGGTGGTGGGGGAAGTGACATGAAAACTGCCGGAAACTTTTTTACTTCTACTCAAAGTTGACCCAATTCCTTGATGATTAATCCTGAGCTCGCCAATGGGTGACCAACAAAACCGTGTGTAAGTGGCTGTTCCAATCACAGTTTGGTAATGAACAAGCATCGTTATAAGAACTGCCTTGTACATGCGACTAGGCAAAATGACCTATCGTAGTCAGCCATCACACTGAGCTTGGCCCCGCCAGTGAACAGAATACTTTATCGAGCATGGCAAGCGGGGGTGGCGACCCAGCTTCAGCTTCTGTGCTGCAATCACAATGAGACTTTTCAGTTGAGAAATTGATGGCAAATGGGGTTTAGCAGCAGATTGCTTTTTAGCACATGGGTGTATGGAAGTTCTTCCCTGTAACTGGTCTTCTATTCCATATGCACAGGAGACTTGGATCTGCCTACTTATAAGAAGCGATTGATGAAAGTCCATGGGGATATGCCGATTTTTTTTTTTTTTATTGAAAAGAAGCAATATATGAGAGAATGGACAAATCAAGGACTGATCGATTACCACATTGTACAATATACAAAAAAATAAAAATTATTAAAATATAATAAAGTTGTGGGTCAATGAATCAAAATAAGTATTAATTTCGTTTTGGTTAATAGTTTTTATTTATGTCCAATCCCGCCAATTCGATTGATCTTTTCTTTGTGGTAAACTTCTTCCTTTTTTTTTTCCAACCAAAAAAAAAAAACATGTCTACAATTTACGAATAGAATTTGGTATGCAGTTTAATATTACAGCCCAACACGGCCCAATGAAGAATAATCTGGGCTTTGAATAGATCATTGCAAAGTTGGACCGATCCAAAACGCATGGTAGCGTAATTAGTTTCGACCCGCTCCAGAGCAATTCTCTCGATGTATTTCGGCTTTCTCTCTCTATGCGTGGGAGACTTGATTGGCAGGAGACGATGAATGGCGGCACAAAAGCAGCCATTTTATTCCCTCAAAACCACTATTTTCAGCTGCGGACTTCCTTCTTTCACTCAACTCCTGTTCTTGAACGCAAAAAACGCAATTTTGCTTCTTCTGAATATGTTAGTCCCTCTCTCTCTTTCTCTCTCTCTGTACGTTTTGATGTGCATCCAATTGGATATTTATAAATGGGGTGTAGTTATTGCATTTGCACTGTTATTCAAGGATGAGGTATCATATCTTTGATTTTTTTTTACATGGTTATGACTTTTCGGTGTTTTAGATAATTGGGGTTGCTTTTAATGGTTGTTTTAGGTTGACCCATTTCATCGTTTTGGTTTATGAGAAGGAAAAGTAGAAAAAGTTCCCATCTTTCTGTTGTTTTGAATCGACAATCTGGAAAAACGTGAGGATTTTTGTTTGATGTTTTCCTGAAATAATCAGGAATTTGTTTCGGTTTCTTTGATGTTTTCTTCCTTTAAACCGGAGCGGATTGCTTGGTTTTAAGATTTACCAGCAAAATTGACAGGACATGTTGCTCCTCTGTTTCATTCGAGCAAACTGTGTGCCTTTCTTATCGACAGCATCCCTTTGGCTTTTAAAATATGAATCATTTCTGCAGAAGGAGAAGCTTTAAAAGATTATGCAATGTTATTAGTACGGAAAAGGAAACTACTTATTAATATTGGCACTTGGCATTAACTTTTAGCCCTGTTTGTAGTTTTACAGGAGATGCAAGGGTTATTATCTTGTGAAAACACATGATAGTTTGCAGTTAAAATATTGCGAGATTGGCGATGCGACAGACCATGATTTGCAAGAAAATTCATCATCAAATTTCAATTTTTTGAGCATTAGCCTGTAATTTTTTTTTCTGCATTTTCCACAGGTTAATCATATCCCATTTAAAAGTCCATTAAATCTTTTCTTTCTGTTAGTTTTTTCTTTTTGTTGCTTAGAATATCCTCCCTCTCTCGCTGTCTCTCTCTCTAATGATAAAACAGATACTCACCCACCAACTGTAATTATTCACTTGCAGAGATCCAACTATTATTCACGAAGGTCCAGGAACTTTTACTCAAAGCAATCGTTACTACGTGATGGCAATGTTTTATTAGACTACCTAATTGGGGTACTTTTTCATGATGTTGCCAACTTGATACAATCTTCTGTTTATTTTATTCAAAGCTCATTCTTTGCTTTGTGGACCATCTACTTGACTATTTCTTCTTGTAGTAGTTGTTATTGTTGTGTCAAACTATCAGAGTATAGTGAATTGTGTGGAAATGCTTGAACTTGGTCACTACTGCTAAGTAAGCTAAGCAGGCAACTATAATCATGCCTATCAGCTTTCTGTTTATAATTATGCTACAATAATGGAATTGATCTTTATCTAGAACCCCAGCCAGCTAGCACGTGCATTTTATGAAAAGCCCTTTCAGAAAATCATTTTAGAAACATGAAGAGCACAATTGATTATCCTAATGAATCAAAATGGCCACTATTCATTTTCTCTGACATGGCATTTATGGAGCTAATGGTTATGATGAACTTGTTACTTCATCCAATTTGGCTTTTTTGGAGTTGGGCTCAAAGTGAAAAGTCCAACTATTTGACAGGCCTTTCATTTCCAGGATAGCTGTTGCAAAGTAAATTGAAGCTTATTTTGCACCTCTTGCTTTGGGACATTGTTTAAGTCAGTATCAATCTTAGTCTAGATTAGCAATTTCCTATGGAAATGATGTGGCCAAAGTTGGATCTTATTGGTGGATGTATACATTGTTTTCTCTTTCAGTGACTTTGTAATGTTTATTCAGATTTTTTTTTAAAATAAAAGTCTCCCTAAAATTTGTAGGCATGAAATTTCAATTTCTCATCCTAGATTTTGAGGCTTTAATTTTCAATCATTGTGCCTCCTGCAGCATTCTGTATCCTCCATTTATCTTGACAAAAACATTGTGTACCTCCCTAATAGATGTTACATTTTTATGGTTGACATATCTGATGCAAGGAAATTTGATTAAGAGATAAATATTAGAAAATGGATGAACAAAGTGTGTACTGAACTGCATTTGCCTGGTTCAGTTTCTTTTTAGCTTCTTCAAGACTATTGATAATTTCAGCATGTTTTCTATAACAGTGACACTGCCTAAGATGTTGACCTACCTCTTCTCTCAGCTTTATCAGATGAGACTTTTTAAAATTCTACTTGCATCTTTTTGACAAGTTTATGTATAGGTTATCATAGTTTTGGTCAATTCTCCTTCATCCTGTCATTTTGACAAGTTAATATTTAGGTTATCATAGTTTGGTCAGTTGTCCTTCATTCTGGTACTTTTTTATTTTTGCCTATTTTTGTTTTCTGCAGATTGCTTAATATTCATAATGTAAATTTCTGTAGTTGTAGAGTTGTTCGTTTGCTGGTCCTTTTGTACTGTGCATCACAGAAGGTCTTTTAACTTTTGCTGCCTTTTAACTTGGGTTTTCAGAAATGCAAATATGATTTTGATGAGGAAGATGCACATTCAAGCAGAGGCACCTCATGGTTTAGAAAGGAATACTCCAAAAGATCCAGTAAGAAATGGCCTGGTAATCAGGGTAGCAGGCGTTGGGTAAAAAGTAAGAACATTTGATCTATTTGTGCACTTAATATATTTCATATCTATCAACACTTAGTCTTTGATAAACTTTAGTTATCATGGTTGTTCAATTTTCTCTATGCTGTTGGTTCACTGGGCTGATTTTTTCTATTTTTTATAAAAATTTGTATAGTGGTCAGGCAAGAGAAGCATTGTGGACAGGAACATGCAGTTTTCTATAATGTTAGATCGTTTAGTTCATTCTGGGAGCAGTTTTTGATTTATGATTTGACATTTTGCTTATGTAATAGCTTATTGGATTTGTTACTAACTATACTGAATGCTTGTCTTCATTCATCAAATGGATATTTACTTCCTATTATTACATAGTCTTAAGATATATTTTACTCTTGCATTCAACCCCTTCCAATTTCTGTATTTGCATTTTTGAACTCTTCAACAGAAGGTTTCCAGGTTTTTGAAGACGATTATGAATTTGAAACAATTTTCCAGTCTGCATCTGGTGGGTTCCATTGGTCCTTCATAAATGAAGAGGGTTCTCAGTGGAGGAGCTCTTTTGGTTACTCTAATAACCATGGGAGACAGCGGAATTATCGGGTTGAAGAGGATTATAATTCCTCATCTGAGTCTGATTGTTCAGAGTCAAATCTGACATCAGATAGGATTGCCCTTGGACTCAGTCCTTCTGGTCCTCTAAAAATTGAAGATGTCAAAACTGCGTGAGTTCCTACTAGGCTTAATTCTCTACTTGTAGATCTTACTAATAAGATGGCCTTTACCTCTGTCTCTGGTTTACCCTTGATTTTTCTCTTGTCAGGTATCGGGCATGTGCACTGAAATGGCACCCAGATCGTCACCGGGACTCTTCCAAGGTAATAACCATTTGTTAGACTCTTTCACATATGTTTTGCTTTATGTTGGCTTGAAGAACAGGTCAGCTACGGAGAATTAGGTTGAACTCATTTACTAAAGAGTTCTTTTGTGTTGATTGAAATTTTTGAGGACGTCCGGATAGACCGCTCAATAAAAAGCTGTTTGATATTTCAAGCTTTATATGTTTCGATTATATATATAATTTTGTCAGCTACTGAAATTTTCTTCAAACAAGACTGGTTTTGCACCTTTTTTTTTTTCTTTTGCCTCAAAAAATTATCCCAGGTTAAATGATGCAGAACAAGAGTATTGAGCATGCTACATCGATAGTGGATATAATAATCTTTATGTTCTATTGCTTGTCACATCCTAACAATTTAGCCGGTGATACGTCATTCATGTATTTATTTAAACAGGCTACTGCAGAAGAAAAATTCAAGCTTTGCAGTGCAGCATATCAATCTTTATGTGACAAGCTGGCTGCAATCTAATGATCCTTGTCCTTGGGACGAGAATCTGAGTTTCGCGTCTCTTCAGCGCACTGCTCCCCTTGTGGCATGTTGGTAGAGACGTGATGTATTCCATTTTTTATGGCTGCTATTTGTCAGGAGATAGCATCTTAACCGGTATAATTGTGTCAAGTAGGTGACTATAAATTATCGTCCGGTTGAGGCAATTGCAATCGATTTGTCCTTGACTGTATTATTATTATTATTATTATTATTATTATTATTATTATTATTATTATTATTATTATTATTATTGATAATCATAAGGTTGTAGGCTCAAATCCACCCACCTTCAATCAAACATAGGCATCATTACTCCTGATTACAGTAATGGTAGAGCATGCATCATTGTCATTTCTGATCTGTATGCCTTTGTTTCAAGTTTCACCGATGAGCGCAACGTTTACCATTTTTTCTTTTCCGTGAAAGTTTTTCAAAAAAATAAAATTTGTAGAGATATTAATATATTTTTCTTGCGAACTCGAATTGAAAATTATTGGCTCACATCCTGATTTAACATCTCCCGGAGGATCCTGCGATTAGCCTATTATTTGTTTTCAGCAAAATATAGAAGGCAAATACTCCATGTTTAGAGTCACATTATCCGGAGCCCGCAATTCGCTTTGAACGATTCTCCAATAACTTTCAGCCCTACCCAAGTGCTCAAATTCAATATACATTTTTGGATTGACAAGAAAAGGCGTGTCTTTCAATGCTGAAAGCGATACAAATTCTGGGTACATCGTCAGGGTTGGTGGCTTATCGATGGAAACCATATGCCACTGCTACTGGCTTTAGCTCAATCTCCACCTACCCATTTTCCCATTCCACTGCTGCTCCTAGAAGCCGACGCACCATCACCACAGAACATTCTCTGCTATTTCTGCCCCACTTTTCTGTGCTCATCAGAGTCAGAAGAAGTAGAGCGTGCTCTTTGGGGTCGATTCGTGTGCATTCAACTCGGTCTGAGTCCAAGATGGACGGCAATTCTCTCTCATCAGCTTCGTCCTCGTCGTCGTCGACATCATCTGTTGCAGTGCCGTCAGCTGTGAGTCCTTTTGTGGTGCCTTAATTAATTTTTTTAAAAAAATTTTTTGGGTTTCTTTTTCTTTTGGTTCTTGAAATCTTGAGACCTTTTTTTGATAACCGTGGTTTTGGGTTTTCCACCCGTAATCCGGCTACATTTTGGAGCGTCCACTACACTTCAGACTTTAGCTGGCCAGTGTAGCCCAAGTTAATTCAAGTGGTGAGGTTTTGAGCTTTGATCTCTCAAATTTCTACCCACAATCCCACAAATTCCTTTGTCAATGAATGCACATCACTTTCTCCTTTTTATTTTTAATGAATGCGATGTTTTGATCTCGGTTTTCTAGGAACTGGGCAATCGAAGATTGAATCTTGAGCCCAGTGTTCTATGTCGTGGTCAAATTCTTGGTAATGCTGGCCGTCATACTCATAATTGATTTAGCGTGAGATTAGCGTAAATTACATTAATTTGATTGGTAATCATTTGTTGCTGTCAGCACTTATGCCTTTTCTTTTTCTCTTGATTTGTTATTTTTCTTTTCTGTTTTTGGTTCAGGCTTTCAAGGCATATGTGCTTGCAGAATCCTTGTGATTTTTTTTATACCTTTTTTTTTTTTGGAAATACTTCTATATGTCTGATCTTTTATTGCTACTGGTTGGTTGCCCTTGCAACAATTGCGTTCTGAGCAGGGAAATGCTCGGAAGATCAATTTCTGTCAATGGTGTGGTGGCCCAACTAGGCATGAAATACCTGATGGAGAGGAAAAGATAAGAGCTATTTGCACCCTTTGTGGCAGAATTGCCTACCAAAACCCTAAAATGGTATGATGGTTCATTTCATTGCTTGGTGCATTTCTCATGTGCATGTCTTGGCATATGTTTCTTTGGAAGAATTGCTGGGGAATTATCTGCAATTGATTTAAATTTTATAAGCGAATAAGCTACAGAAGGCTTTGTTGAGATGCAGGGATGATATGGCAGCGGAGAAAAATTTTGCAGGGTAAACCATCCCGTGTAAAAATCTGTATGCCATTTAAAGATGATAAGATGTTGCACATGTAAAATAGTGGAAGTGTAATTGTCTAATTTTTCTAAGGAAATATGAAAAGGAGGAAGATGACTTCTAATCATGAAGGTCAAGCATTGTAAAGTTTGCATAATTTACCAAAGAAACTTAATATCATTGTTGAAGCTGAAGTACTGTAGAATTTTCCTGTAATTGGTGTTTGCAATCATATGAAATTATGAATGAATGCATATTGCGGATGAATGGTGTGGGTAACAATCGTGCTGGCTGTACTTGTGGTTAGAAGTGCATGTGACATTGTTTGAAGTTTCTCTTTGAACAATATTTTTGTCCATGCAAAAAAATTGTGTTGTCACTGAATTGCTTTTTGTGATTCAGCATGCACTAGATTGTCATCGTCTTGTGTGTAGCTCATTAAAGGAAAATTAGTTGTGATTGGATATGACACAGTTATGAATATGATTTATTTTCAATTGATACATTTAGGTTGTGGGATGCCTCATTGAGCATGATAACAAGGTCCTACTCTGCAAGCGAAATATACAACCATCGTATGGCCTTTGGTATGCACATTCAGATTGTTTGCTTGGTCTAAAATGACTTTTCTGTTATTCTATATTTACAATACCAATTACTTTATTCTAAAGCAATTCAACCATAAATAGGATTTCCTGCATTTTCTCTTTATAGTTTATGGTGCCCTGTGCTTCCTGTTCTCTGTACTGTAGCTAATTGTATTCCTAAAATATTCACTATATATTAGTAAGAAGATTATATGCTACTGACATAGGACCCTTCCGGCTGGTTACCTGGAAATTGGTGAGTCAGCTGCAGAAGGAGCAATCAGGGAAACCTGGGAGGAAGCACGCGCAGAAGTGGAAGTGGTGTTGCCTTTTGCTCAGTTGGACATCCCACTTATTGGGCAAGTAAGATATGACCCTTGCTGGCCTTGTATTAATCTTCTGTGGATTTGCTGAAGGTTTCCATTTTTTTCTCTTGCTTGTCCTGGAGCAGACTTACATAATCTTCTTAGCGAAGCTGAAGAAGCCCCATTTTTCGCCAGGTCCAGAGTCATTGGAGTGCAGGCTTTTTTCAGTAAATGATATACCTTTTGATTCTCTAGCCTTTTCTTCAATTTTGGTTACTCTAAATCTGGTAAGAACATATTTTAAGCAACAATATCTAGTAATTTTATGCTTTTACTTTTTCTACTCACATCTTGTCCAGCTGTTTGCAGTACATTGAAGATGTTAAGAACGGAAGGCTAAAATTTCACTATGGTACCATTAATAAACGGTACTTTAACGTGCATACTTAAAATTCATCTATATTGCACATGCATGGGGCGTATTTTTGTTTATGTAGTGCAGCTTGACTTGTCATTTCCTGTTTGTCGGCTTGCCTGTTGCCATGCATTTGTTTTTGCAACCTCTTTTTCTGGCAATTTCTGCCCAGAATCAGGGTTTGCTGCAACCTAGTTGGAGATGGCTAATAACTAGCCGGTGCTCACAGTAATAAGTTGCTTCATCAGAAACCTTGTTGGTTATTTTCGACTGTGCATTCTTGATTGCAGAATGGTTTATTATTATTATTATTATTATTATTATTATTATTATTATTATTATTATAAACATGTTGATTATTATACTTTAGGCATGCTCATGTTTTTGGTTTTCTGATTATTTTTCCTTTCTTGCAGGCCTGGCACCCGTCCTTCGGACATCCGTGACTATACCCTTGATTATCATTTGCATTCATGAAAAGTAGCGATTTGCTTCGCTTGCCTCCCGATGCTCGAAATGTTAAATAGTCGAAATTGGAATTTCTGTGTCTTCATCTCGTGATGGAAAGCTGGCGTGGCAGAGCATCATTCGACATTTTTCTGGCCATGGACCGATCGACCAACATGCTCTCAAACCTAGCATTGTTGCGTTTCCAAAACAAAAAAGTATAGATACACAGCTGCGTCCTTATTTTTGACATGAAAACATTTTGACCAACGAGCGAGCATTTCGTTCCCATGTTCATATGCGTTGTTTGGTTTGTTGCTGTGATTGTATTTTACAATCTTGAACGCGGAACGGCGGGAAAGAATTCTATCCGGGTGGAGAACGGGTTTCGCCATAATCGTTTAGACGACCGGCGATTGTAAGCTTATGTCTTGAATTGGGTCAAATAAGCTTATGTTTTGAACTTTAAATTTTATTTTTTATTGTTATATATATATATATATATATATATATGTATGTCTATTCCAAAAGAAGAAGAAGAAGAAGGAGAATTATAAGTTGCGACGGATGTAGGCCGAAGCAAAACAGCAGCACAATAAGGGTCGATAAGAAAAGAGGTGCCCATGTGGTTGGATGTAATGGCCCAATCCAACCGAACCAAGCCCAACTCAAATCGAAACTTCTTTCCCACCTTGTCTTTGTCTAGATAAAGTGTACAAACGGATGCTTTCAAAGCAACTGCGCTTGACTTTGGTTTTGGGAGTCTGGAGCAACGACCCCCTGCACCAATTCTGCAGCCTTGAAGCTTCTCCTCCTTCATCTCAAAGACGCCCCCTTTCCCTTTACAAAAAGTGCTTACCGTTGCTTCTTTCTCTTTAAATCGTTCGGTTGGTCGATGCTTGCACTTTCTTTGGTTTAATCTATCAAATTTCACGCAGTTTTTGAAGCCAAATTGATTTACTTTTTGATTGTTTTTTTCTTTGTTTTGTTGTTGTTTGGTCCCCTCCAAGAGATCTTCTTCTTTGGAATAAAAGATTCTGTTTGATGTCATCTATATAATATAGTAATTAAATTATCTTTTTAGAAAGGGAAAAAAATGGAGAAGAGAGAATCGTCCAAGTACTACCGTACGCAAGAGTCCGACCCGCAGAGTCCATGGAGTGGAGGCGATCGGCGGTTCCCTTACTGGCGTCAATCTTCCTTTGGCCACACCCAGGAGCCACCGCACACGCCGGTTTCCGTCGTGTCAAGCGATTCCGCGAAGCCTTTGATATCACGCACCGTCTCCAGCATCGACATACCGCTGGAGATCCACTCCCTGGGCGGCGGATACGGAGGCGGCTTCGAGGAGGAGGAGGAGATTGTTAAGGGCTCCGACGAGAAGAAGAGCGGGAAACTATCTGTTTTACATTGGACGATCCCTATTTTTAGGGCTTTGAGGTCTGGGAACCGACAAATGAAGCGGCTTTTCTTGTTGATTTCGCTTAATGTCGCGTATTCCACCGCAGAATTGGGGATCGGGCTCTTTTCTGGTCGTGTTGGTAATGATACAGAGATCACTTACTTCTCAAATTTGCAGAACTTACTTTAATCGATGTCTGTTTCTATTTTCAGGTTTGGTGTCTGATGCATTTCATTTGACGTTTGGTTGTGGTCTCTTAACATTTTCTTTATTTGCGATGGCTGCATCTCGCAAGAAGGCTGATCGTGCTTACTCTTACGGGTAGGCTGTGAAATTTTGTATTTGTGATGGCTGCCTCGATTGAGCCTTGATCACTTGTGCTTTAATTTTTATGATCTATAATGTTCTTGGGAAAGGATTAACTGCTGATTGCTAAATCCTTGTTACCAGATACAAGAGGCTTGAAGTGCTGTCTGCCTTCACTAACGCTGTAAGTATCTGACAGTTCCTGCGTGCAAGTCATATGTATGCATTTGGATAGCCTTTTCTTGTACATATATAACTGTGAAAGTCGCATGTGCCTGTGGAACTGATTAACATTAGTTGCTGACTGATATTTGTAAAGCATCTGCCTCCTTACCTTGGTGCAGGCCATGCATGCCTTACTGGTGGGGTTGGAGATAATCTCACACTGCAATGTCACTAGTCAAAGAAAAGATTGCTTTTTATTCATTAGCTTAAAAAAGGCACCATCAATTGGCAATCTATATCAGTGATAATTTCTCTTTGTAATGTTACTTACCAAAAAGTATATGGTTTTTCTTTTCGTGTGGAAATAGCCTCCAAGAGCTTGCTCATAGTCATCATGGCTGGTTGCTTCTAACACTGAAGGCTCACATCTATTTCAAAGTTGTTTGTACAATTGAACTTGCCCTGAGTTCATTACCATTCTTTTCCTCTCTGCATCTGTAAAAGTTTCTAGGATCATAAATAACTTTATCTTTGCACTAACATCTAGATGTTCTTGATTTTGCTGCTCATGTAGACAGCTGTTTCTCTTGTTCCTGTCATTCTCTGTGGCTGTGGAAGCACTTCATGCATTCATTCAAGATGAGTCTGAGCACAAGTAAGTTTGTTATCTAGACTTTATTAGCAGTATGTGATTTATAATTTTCTTTATTGCATCTTATACGTAGACACCTAAACATAATTATCATGTTCGCGATGCATAATCAGCACGAACTTTGTGTTTCATTTGTTTACATTCATTGTTGTTTTATGCAGAGAGGGTACACCATTTATGCTAGTATATTGTTTTGTCTGTTTGTAGGCATTATTTGATTTTTTCAGCAGTGACAAATTTGTTGGTGAATCTTGTTGGTGTTTGGTTCTTCAGGAATTATGCTCGCATTAATCTTGGTAAGTTTTGAGATGTTTCAGTTGAGTCATCTTTATTGAAATTTGAATCATACGTAAAAGGCTTGTGTCTACGAGATTTTGCATGCTTATTTTTCCAGTTGATAATGGTTTTGATAATATTTCCTTGTGAATTTTTTATGTCTGGTTTTAATGGTTGTTATTCCTAGTTCAAGTAGTTTTGCTAGTGTCTTCTTTGTTTTATTCCTTTAATCCTTCCCTTTATAAGCGTATTTGCTGCAGTTTACAGAAAAGCCGAAGATATGAATTACCACTCAGTTTGCTTGCATGTTCTTGCTGATTCTATTCGCAGGTGCTCTCTCTCTCTCTCTCTTGAAAGCATTTTTATGCATGCTTACTCCTTTGCTTATTTCTTCTTTCTTTTTACTGTATCCATGTTGAACTGGCGTACTCTTTTCTATCTCAGTGCAGGTTTGATTTTGGCATCCTGGTTTCTGTCCCTTGGGTATTTTACTTCATCTTTTATTTCTAATTGCCATTTATGACTCTTGCCTTCTTTTTTCTGTCTGTCTGTCTTATCTTATTATTCCTTCTTTTTCGTTTTGCTTTTATGTTATTTTATTTTATTTTATATTATTTTTGTAATTTCTTTCCTCACATTTCAGGGTTAACAATGCTGAAGTGTTGTGTTTAGGGCTTGTTTCAGTTGCAGTCTTTGTACTTGTTATGCCACTCTTTAAAACTGCTGGTGGCATCTTGCTTCAAATGGCACCAGCTAGCATTCCATCTTCAGCAATGAGCAAATGCCTGAGACAGGTGAAGGTTCTAGAAATGTTGTTAGGTTGTCTGCTGTTTAGGTGCATTAGCAGTGTTACTTACCCAGACTGAAAAAGATTTGAGTCCTAGGTTGTTCCACATATATGGTGATGTAGTTTGCTTCCTTAATAAAGTGACTTTTCCTTTATTTTAAGGTCTCTTACTTGGTTCTCACTACAAGTGACACTGCTTAAAATGCCAAAACTAAATGTCCTTTATGATCTCTCTACACCCCTCCAGGAAAGCAGGCGGGTGGGGTGCACTTGAGAGAAAAAAAAAAAAAAAGAAAACAAAGAAAAGGAAAGGAGCAACTGCTGCCTTCAAAATGCGCTGTTTATATGGTTACTTTCACAGGCAATGTTATTTTTAACTGTGTGTATGTGTTTCTTGTTAATTTCTTGTCTGATGATTAGGTTACTTCTCATGAAGATGTAACTGAATTTTCTCAAGCTCGCTTTTGGGAATTGGTGCCTGGCCATGTTGTTGGCTCCCTCTCCATACAGGCAAGTTAACAAAAAGCTAACCTTGCACAAGTTCCATTGTCATTTCAAGGTTTGCTTGTGGCTTGTGTTCCAGATAATGAAAGTTTTGAAACCAAGAAATATTCTTTTGGAAAATGAATATAACAGGTGAAGAAGGGTATGGAAGATCGCCCGGTACTACAGTTTGTTCATGGTTTGTACCATGATTTGGGCATACAGGATCTTACGGTGCAGACTGATTACAATTGAGGTTTAGGATCTCAATTTTTTGGCTTCTGTTGTTGGTTGATGGTAGGCACATCTTTAGATTGGGGACAAAGATTTGTATTTATTTTCACATGTAATCCTAAACAGGTCCAATACAAATAATTCCAGTGTATAAATGATGAAATCTTTGCAAAAATGATTATCATTTTCTATTTTGTTTCTGTGACTCTTATCTGCTTCTCCTTTGTTTCAATTATCTAGTATAAAGCTCCCTTGGAGTACTTGGAACCATCTCATTGCTAGATGGTGTGGTAAAGCTAAATGGTTTTTCTGGGTGGAAATGGTTTTCTTTATGTTTGCTTGTTTGTGTGTGTCTCAAGTATTAACTTAGTATAATGGGGATGCATGTTAAGCTTGTTAGTTGTTTACATGGGATCAGTACATGCAATACGTTAGCAAGCTCAAAACATTGTTGTATTGTTGTATTTTTTGTTAGATGTCCAGATTTTTTTGTGGGCATATCAGAATAAAGCCGTCCAGAATTTAGAAAAAATGCATACACATGCAACTTTCAGCTAGCTGTAGTATTGTGTGAGTACAACTGTTGAGAATAAAGTCTAAGATTTGATTGCTTGAAAGAAGTTTTGACTCCTCTTTTGTTTGAGGGTAAACCTACGGCTCACGCTAGATTAGGGGAAAACAGATCATGGGCTACAAAAGAGTTTAAAGTTTGTAGTCCATTGATGCTCTTGTGCAATTCAAGAATGAGAATTATACTTATCATCTTCTTCATTGTCATTGAAGAATTGGCATTACGGAACTTGATGCGTGTGTTCATCGGATGCGCAAAATCCTTGTTGAAGGATGAGTTTTGCTGTTAATTTTTCACTGAACAAACCCCATTTCCTGTCACTCCTTTTCTGAGTTCTCTGAAGTCATATATAAACAGCGGATTTTCATTTAGAACTTGACGCCATCACTAATAATTGAGACCAATGCGTTTATAAGCCTTTATTGGACACCAAAATTAATATCAGTTTATATGGAATTAAAAAATACAGAACAATTGTAAGGCTTAGATGTATTTTATACTTATTAATTCGCGTGGTATTTAATCAATTTTATGAAAAAAATCACTAAATAAACTTTGAAAAAAGAGGGAGAGTATTTATAATG
The DNA here is from genome assembly GCA_037897445.1 of Ceriops zippeliana. Classification (NCBI taxonomy): domain Eukaryota; kingdom Viridiplantae; phylum Streptophyta; class Magnoliopsida; order Malpighiales; family Rhizophoraceae; genus Ceriops; species Ceriops zippeliana. The sequence goes on along the minus strand of JBAPLH010000014.1, from coordinate 6,203,446 downwards.
ATTTTATTTTTAAAATATTTAATTATAATTTTTTTAAATATAAAATATTTAAAATATTTATAAAAGAGAATATGTAAATATTTATTTAAGCATTTACATAAATAATGTGCTTATCTAAGTATTTACATAAATAAAGCGGTGATGGCAAGTCTTTGGAGCAATTGTGGGTAGGCGTGCATTGGACTGACCGTGACATCCTCTCAAACGTTATTGACTTTGAAGACAAAAATCAAACAATGAGAGTCCTAGGTTGGCACAGCAGTAATCTGCCATTATTGCTATCTACATGCAAGTGCGTCGTACGATCGTTGAAATGGTCACCAGAACCGCTCTGTTCGTAAATTGCGGTATTTGGTTCATCGACCGCCGAGCTCTGTAAAAGGGCTTAGCTGGCTTCCGACCAGAGAGGATTCCATATCTTTAAAAGATGGAGGCAAGGGTGGCCATATAAATGCAGGCCTTTCCGCAGGCAGTTCTGGCGGGGGTGCCTCCCCTGTAAGGACCTGAAGAACAATTTTCATGGAGGGCCTCTTGTTTGGGTTCGGATGGCAGCAGGCTAACCCCAGTATAAGCACACACTCCATATTATCCTTTTCGAACTCGCAATTCAATCTGGGATCCGCACCATGAACTATCATTTCCTTCCTGTAAAGTTCCCACAGCCAAATCACAATGTTACTGTTGTAGTCATTTTGCTCAGTTTGTCCGACAGGCTTCCTTCCACAGGCAACTTCCAGGACAAGTGTGCCAAATGCATAAACATCTGTTTCAACAGTAGCCCTTCCTGTAAGAAGGCACTCTGGAGCCATGTAGCCGGGCGTTCCTGCAAGCTCTATTGTAGAGTGGTGAGTTTGTTCACTCGTTATGATTGTGCGAGCCAGGCCAAAATCTCCAAGCCGAGCATTGAATTCTAGATCCAACATTATGTTGCTGGCTTTAATGTCCCTGTGAAGCACCCTCTTCTCGCAGCCATTGTGCAGGTAATCCAGCGCCTGAGCCACTCCAGTTATTATGCTCAGCCTTTTCTCCCAGCTCAGTGTTGATTCCTGCATGCCTGAATTTGGATCATAGAAAATGTATTTTTCCAGGCTTCCATTGGGCATGTACTCGTACACCAGGAGGAACTCGCGACTTTCGTAGCACCAGCCGATTAGCTTCACAAGATTTCTGTGATGGAGATTGCCAATTGTGGTCACTTCAGCTATGAATTCCTGCTTGCCTTGGGTGGATTTCTTTGAGACTCTTTTGACAGCCACCTCTTTGTTTTCTAAAATTCCCTTGAAGACTGTTCCGAATCCACCTTTTCCAAGCTTGTTCTTGGGGTTGAACTTTCCTGTTGCTTTGCTCAGTTCTTTGAATCGGAACTTCCGTGGAGCAGTTGAGGAGCCCTGGATCGCCTCTTCTATGCTTGGATAAGGATCTTCTAGGTCCTCTTTGATGCATTTCCTTTTCCAGCACATGAAAAGAAGAATAGCAAACAACAGAACCAGTCCTAATGGAACCACAATCCAAACCCATATCAACTTCTCATCTTCCATATCAGAGCCTCTAAACTCCCATGATCGTACACAGTTGAGTTCAGTATAATTGCTTGTCGAAGCAGAAAATCCAACGAAAATCTCCTGTGGAAGATATTCTGAGAGATCAATTGTCTGAAAGATGACTGGATTCTTCGTGTTCTCCCCTACAAATACGCTCAAATTTTTGCTATCATATTGAACATTTACAGTGATGTTTGTACCCCCAGAAATATTGATACTACGGCTGCTCAACGAGAACTGTGAAGTTGAGTAGATGCTGTTTATGTCCAAGCCAACATGATTGTCATCGATATCTTGTGGAAAGCTTTTTCTTGTGTCGAATTCTATTGCCACTATCCTGGCCTGAGCAGAACCGTTGGATTGAGAATTTACAATTCCAAGCCATTGTCCACTGCTATCGTTAGGCAGGGCGTCATCCCCAGCTAAAATGAAGGCCAAGCCTTCGCCACCTGGGGCTGTTTGGTTATTGATGTTGATCACAAAGGTGGTTTTAAAAGAAGCATTATTGCCTTTGCTTCTCCACAACCTGAATGGAGTTTTGAACAAAAACCGTCCCGATAGATTTTCCATGGTCATTCCATTCATATCAGGTGTAACTTGGATGGCTTTACCAGCACCTATGTAAGATCGACGTTGGATGAAATGAACCTGATCAGAAGGTTCGAATGCCGGAAATGTAAAATCCAAGCAGCCTGCTTGGTTAAGTTTACCAATCAGGAGGGTTGCTAGAAGCAGAGAATTTATTAAAGAAAAGAAGCTCATATTGCGAGGCTGATCAGAATGATGTTGAACACAATTGACAGAGCTGTTTCTGGTTATGGTTGAGAAAAAAAGTGTCGATTGAGGGAATTAGGGTGAGCTTAAAAAGCTCTCGCTAAGGCGGCCTCTTTTATCAGCAGAAAAGCGAAAAAAATCCAAAAAAGGAGCCTGGTCAACTTAATGACTTGTCCCTGGGAGTAGGTTTCCTTGCATTTTCAGTTTTTATATTTTACGACTTTTCTTGAAGCTACGTAGTATTTTCTCTTCTTATACCATCTCTTTGGTGTTCTAGGCAAGAAAAAAAATATCCGAGTATTGTTGCTGCTAGGAAATATTAATCATCGTGGACGCCTCTGGATAGATCGTAAACCCCAATTAATGCAATTATAAATTTTAGAAATTAATATATAATGTATCATTAAATTCACTTAATAGTTGAATTGAATTGGAATGATTTACCATTCAAATTCTCTTCACAAATTTATTTGCAATTTCACAAATCTTTATCGTAAGTCATATCGACGCATGCAACTTTTGGGATATACCTAAAAGCTAGATGGTCATAAAGTCGGATATACTTAAAAAATCTTCCGCTGCACTCAACAACTTTTGTTTGTTTGATTGGCATTTTTTCAAACCCTTGAAAATCTTACATGTAAAAATTCTTCGGGTTTGGAGTTTGAATATTTCAAAATTCGGCGAGGAAAACTTATTCACATTGCACATGAAATATTCTAAAGGAGCCATTCAACGTATTTCACTGGGGCAAGTCGAGTCATTGTGTTGGCCAGCAACGAAATCAAGTTTTGGCCAAATGGCTCTTCACGCAGCAATTCTGGTCTGCTGAACGGTAAAGAATGCACTTTTCTTCTCGGCAGCTTCGACAAAGAAACTTCATCGTGCGATGGACTCCGCATCATTAATTTAATCAACAATTCTTGTAAGACAACTTCCAAGTAGTTACCATATAGAGAAAAGAATATTATTCCACAGGGTATAAAGGCCCACAGAGATATTCACCTATCGTGAAGCCTCTTTCTAATGGCTGCCGAATTTACATGTATCAAACCCTTAGCTTCATAGTTTGCCATCTGATCAAAATGGTATGTGATCAGAGTGGGGATCCCAATTTGATCTGAATGAGCACAATTATTTGGGTGGCTTGAGGGGTTCGTTTCAGCTACTATACATGTAATCGCCTGATCCAAAGACCTATTAAACTTGCCTCCATTTACACTGCATTTTTTACAATCAAATGAATTTATGGAGCCTCTCTCTCTCTCTCTCTCTCTCTCTCTTAATTCAGATTCAGATAGTAAAAAGTAGCACTAGCAAATAACATGTCAGTACAAATGTCTTTGATTAATTAATGCGATCAGTATTAAAGAATTGAAGAACAGAAGGTTTGTAAGGTTGAATTGAAAAAGCACTTTGCAAATGGGCTTAGATTGTTACATACATAACTGCTGTCACCTTTAATTGATCTCATCTTCTTCAGTAAAGTACTGGCACCCAACTTAATTTATAATATTTGTAAATTTTATTATATAATAACTTAAAATTTTAGATAAATATGAAATGAGTCACTCAAAAATTCAATCATTGTCATATATTTAATTTAACCAATTGAGTTCAGTGTTAATGGAATATAATATTTATCTTTGAGCTATTCAATTTATTTTCGTCGTGTCAGGTAAATACAATGACGATCACCCATGGACTTATTGCATATGACGTTTAATTGAAGGGTTTTTTTTGATAGACATGAATGGTCACGTAAACATCACAACACATAAAAAAGTGAGGATGACTTTGTTCCAATCCAAGGCCGGCAATATATATATATGCATGTCTTTGGCTTTAAGTGGTTTCCATATTATGTCATTATGACCCATTGAACTGACCTCGTATATGATTACATGGTCGGGAGCAGGAAAATGCATCCATCAAGCTTGTCGTACGTCAATATTTGAAGAACACTCGAAGCTGGTCATGCCTTATCAATCCCGGCGGGTGTCCCACTTCGTCCTTTTTCCTCTTATACTTTTCGGCCCTAAACAAATTAAATTCCTCATCCTTTTTTGAGCTAAATTAAACTCGAAAGGCTTTATTAACTTGTCGACTTTGGAATTGAAGTTTCCCTTTTGAATGTAACGGCAGAGACTTAGAAAAACGCGTCCATTAGAATGGCTCGGCCTCGAATGAAGGGATGGTTTTACCTATTCTATTCCAAGTGGAGCAGTGGAGCATGGGCCTAATTTAACATATTGTAATAAATAAAAAGGAGAAAAAAAGAAAGGGTTTTTAATTTGCTACTACTTCGTGGGGCAATACCAAGAAGGAAGATTCATGGGAACTGACTTCACTGAATCATCAACAATTTGGAAAAGAAAATTCATACCCCACAATAGATTGCAGAAATTCTTCGTCCCTATGCTCAAGCGCTGACCAAGAAATTAAATTAACCATGGAATATTTGGTGTCCAGAATATATGCTTTGCTTGAATGAATACAATGTTATATTACTGCATTTGCATTTATGGTCTACTGAGCAGATGATCTGATCCATAATCACTCTTCCCTTCCTTTTTTTTTTTTTTTTTTTTTTTTTTTTTTTTTTTTTTTTTTTTTTTTTTTGGTGTGTGTTGTTGAATCCTATCCTATCAGTGGAGCAAATGTACCTAAGGTACAAGGGCCACATCAACTGTTTAAAATTATTGTTCTATTAAAAGAAAAATCAAAGACTCAAATGATTTTGGTCAGAAAGTGATTTTAAGCAACAATAAAAATAAAAATAAGTCATAAAGTTGGAGAGGCTCACCGATTGGATGGTCAATGGTCTTCAATCAAGGCGGCTCGTTAGTGGAAACTTCTTACCGAAAAAGACTACTCAATGCTCGGTTGTGACAAATGAATGACAGCATTATGAATGAAATTTATTATTTTCTGTCTGTTTGATTGAAGAAAACGCAAGCAGATTGCATATCTATTTCGTTTATTATTATTATTATTATTATTATTATTATTATTATTATTATTATCATTATGAATGGACTTGCCATTAATGAATATGTAGTCTAAGAGAATGAGACAAGGGCTGGCTCGCCCTTGATCTCTCTCACTCGCTTCATTTATTTTATTGTTCTTTTCACGTAGTAGATAGATATTTTATTTGTAGATATAATCTAATTTTGGAAGAAATCATTTGTTGCAAGTCACACAAGCACCAGTAATTCTCTTTCTCAAGAGCCTGTGCAATTGGATTCGTCTTAGAGCCCTCGAATATTAGAATTTTCTTTATGGGAATAGTTTTAATTAAAATTTTTCTTTGAATCATTGAATTCGTCTTAGAGCCTGTATACAAATTATGACATTTTTTATTATCCGAAATTTTCTTTTTCTTTTTCTTTTTTCTTGTTTTCAATTGGAGAAACATTGAATCAAAAGTTCAACGCCAACCAACCTCACGAAGCGTTGGGTTTGGTACTTTCCTAGCATTGAGCCCGCGACCCTCGCACAAACCCTGAAGTCCGAGCACGAGCGTACAGCCATGGAGAAAACGTGTTCCTTTTGTCTGAACTATGCCAAGTCATGGAGCGTACAGCCACGGAGGCCTCGAACCATTTCCAAGTCGCTGTGGAGAGTTCCATTGTCTTGTAAATGTGCTGGCCGGCCATAGAGAAAACGTGTTGCGTAACAGCCACTCCTCTTTTGCCATTGGAAAATTTTTTTAACAAAAAAAATTAAAGAAAGTCAATGGTTATAGAACCACCAAACACGTCTAATACAGTTCCATTAATAATAATAATTTTTTTTTAAAAAAAATCCTAATTGGAATTTATATCCAGCAAAGTGAAAATGGAGAAAGTCCAAAGGACGTAGGTGGATCCCAACAAGTAGTTGAATTATTAACGTTAGTCACCATTGGGTTTGCCTGATAGATATATTGTTATTTTTTTTTTTTTTACTGGTATTGATTGCCGATTAATGATTATTGAAGAATTAATAAAGTATTCGGTTAGTTTTATATTTGCTGCTATTGTTGAATAATGAAATATCTAATTTAAATATTTAGTGTGTATTAATATATCATATCTATAAAATTGCTTTTATTTTTACAATTTTTATTTCAGGATAAATATTATAGAAATAATATGAAGACCCTTCTTACTTAATTTTAAATTTTTATAAAGATATTAATATTAATGAGATAGTAAGAGAAATATTATGTTTGAGATACATTTTTATATGTATAAAAAATTGAAAAAAAATTATTTAAAAGTTGTAAAAAATGAAGATACTATATCAATATAAATATTAAATGGAGACACAAACTGAATACACATGACAAATAAAAAAAAAAAAACAATAACGTAATACATACATTTTTTAAGAATAATTTAGTCTATATAAATTATTTTTTAAAACTATAGCATGAAAAACACTAAAAGCACATCTTAGCTACTTCTTTAAAACTATAGCATGAAAAACACTAAAAGCATTCAAAAGTTAAACCGAATGTTTTTTTCAACTCTTTCACGTGTACTCAAATACTTTTTATGCGTTTCCTCTAATGTGACAAGGAAAAGTTGACGGAAGATTAGGAAAAAAAAAAATGCAAACAAAGACTTTGAACGAGAAACTATTAATTATTTTCAGAAATTTGTCCCTTTCCATCTCAAATCTTGCTATCTTTATATTTTATGAAAATTGTGCATGAAGATCATCCAAAGACGAAATTTCCTTTTTCCTTCTTCTTCTTCTTCTTCGTTTCCCCCTCCCCCCCACCTAACCCTACCATCAAGTGACATTGCTTGGGTCCGATCATTAAAATTTGATGAGTATGTTAAAACATCGTGATGGGTTTTGAGCATTTGACATTAGAAGAATTGAAGAAAAGACATTAGTCTTATGATCTTCAGTCAAAATATACAGATGTTATTACCATTCAGAAAATAATAATAATAAATTTAAGAGTATTTCTAACTCGATGAATTAATTATATACAATAAATAATTTTTTTTTATAAAAAAAAGGACGGATCAATGAATGATATTAAAAAAAAAAAAAAAAACTTGAAAATAGTAGTTTGTATCATTTATTATGATACGTGATATGTTTTTAATCAGTTTTATTGTATATGTACAATTAGGCCACAAAGATAAGTCCACCTAATGGGATCTTCAAAAACTGAAAAATTAAAAGTAAATTCTTCTGATTTCATTGAAGTGGAGCTGACTCGGCTGCAGGCTAGGGCGTCGAAGCGATTTGAAAGGATTTCGTTCCCTTTTACAGAAGCAAATCCCAAAATTAGGCCATGTCGGAATTGCCAACACCCAGTTACGCGACCAGGCGATCACTTTTGTATCGGTTGAGTCCATCGGTTCTTGATCCAAACTATATGGATTTAGGCCGAAATTACCAAAGCTAATTAGTATTAGTTTAGCTTCATGGACCCAAAATGCCAGCCCGATGGACAGCTTTGAACCTACATGATGTGTGGAATATATGGAGAGAAAAAAATCTTAATCTTACACAAAATTATTAATGATTTATTTTTTTTTTGTAAAAAGATTAATTACTAATAATTTTTTAAAATATAAAATTCAAATAAAAATACAAAAAATTGATAATCCAATTATAAGAATTTACAAAAATTTAGTATCTTTTTCTTTTTTTGCATATTCCTAAGATATATGTTGTAAATTGTAATTGCCCAGATTATAACTTCTTAAGCATGGTTTGTTTTAATTATGAGCTGGAGTGGTCACAAGGTGGTGGAAGAAAGATGAATAAAATGAACAAGAGATTCTCGTGTATATTTTTCTCTCTGTTTTTTTTTTTTTTTTTGAATTTAAATAATGGTTTTCCCAGTCAATGGTCGTGAAATCTGAAGCACATGCAAGTCCAGTCTGCCTTATGACGATCATGATACAGTAAACATTTTAAATTCCGAGAGTGCTTTAGACTTCAAACATTGAGCACGCTTGTGCACAGTGGCAGGTGATCCTACCTACTTCACATTGCATTGGATGGGTAACGGGACAGAGAAAAGAGTCCCAGTAGACCGTGCCGACTCAACACATTGAAATATGACACCAATTGGCATATTTTGGGCATTTTTCTCACAAAATATGGCCCGTTTAAAAGGGTCAAGTCCTCATCACACTCCACTCCGCTGGCATTGATGGAATTAAACGAATAGCTGTAATTAATTGGAAGTTGCAAGGCTACAGCCCACGGGGCTATCTTGTCTTCATGTGTTACAGTCAAAATGTTTTGGGTATGTGATTCACAAGGCTAAATGTTGTAGGCATTCCATGTGGGAAAAAAAAAAAAAAAAAAAAAACAAAGAAAGGGGCAAAACAGCACATTTGGACCTACCTATGAATCTTACTCAACTACTATTAGAAAAGAACGAAATGTTCTTAGACCTCTATTTTTTTTTTTATGAACCAAAAATTAATATTTTTATATAAAAAAAGTCATTTAATCAGCTTCTAACTATTCATTATTAAACTTAACAACCAGAGGTTTTTGTTAAAGCCAAAAAAATTATTTCGTGAAAATATTTGTAAAGATCTTTCATTTTTTTTTTTAAATCTACAACGATGATAATTATTGTCGCTTTGTTAAAGCTGAGGAAATATTTTATGAGAGATGAACCAAAAACTTTGACTGATAATTTAGTGCTAATTGTATAAGAAATGAACTAAAGGACTTGATTACGCATAAACCTTAGAATTTGACCCCAAAATAAAAGTAAAATACAAATTCAAGTCATAAATTATTATCAGCCAAAAATATTCTGAAGCCAAAGACAAGGTCAAGAATTAAATGACGATTTTGGGCGCCAACAAGGAAAGTAGATATCGAGACAATACAAATTTGGGTTGTTAACTTTTTCTTTTGTCAATTTGAGCTGTGTCCTTTGATTTTAGTTTGTTTCTTGCATATACTTTTACATTTTGATTAATATGAGTAGCATACATTGATTTTGATCAATTCAAGTCATGAACTTCTAGAATTCGGTCAATTGGGTCCATTGATAACTTTTATTGTTATTCCTCTATTAATATTGTCGTAACAAGTGACATAATAATTCAAGTTAATACGTAAACTCTTTATTTTAATTTTGTTAATTTTAAAAAGTTTACCGTTAATCATTCGAATTAATGATAAGAATTCACATGTCAATCTGAACTCTCCTATTACCTTTCATACCACCATTAACATAGGAATAGAAACTTTAGTTATCAATTTACCCAAATTAACTAAAATTTAAAAATGTATAATCTAAATTGTCCAAAATTAAAGCATGCGACTCAAACTGACTAAATTTTAAAAGTTTATGACCCAATTTAATCAAAAAGAAAAAAAAAAGGACATAACCTAAATTGACAAAATCTAAAAGGTTAGGCAATCCGAATTTGTATTTAACCGAGTAGATATTGGACAAGGAAATTTAACTAAGTGAGAATTGGAAGAAAACGGATTGATAAATGGTACCCATATAGCCAAGAAATTTTGCTGTCATCTCAATGACCAGAAAGCACTTAGTCAAGGCTACGTTTTCACCTTCTTTTTCTTGGCCATTCTTGTCTGTGCACCAAATACTTGATGCAGAGTACTTGCACAGCCCTCTTCTTCTTCTTTTTAACTAATAAATAGTGAAGGGAATATGACTGTAATAACTAATGAGAAAAATATAAATTTAACGTGGCAAGGCGACATATGGTGATTTTGGGGATAAAAAAAATACAAAATTTAAAGAACTTGGGTAAAGTTTAAAATTTTAAATTTAAGAAAATACTAATTGCAAAAGATTTATCCTATAATCTTGGGAACGGGAACGAAGATTCTAAATTTGATGGCACACATCATACATACCTCATAACAATATAAATAAATAAATAATAACTCTAAGCAAAATTTGAAAATTTTAAATTCGTAAATAATGATAATAATGTTTCCGGTGGTTTGGGCTGTGATTAAGTCATTTCTAGGGTTCCTAAAAAATGCGAGATGATGAATCAGCTAATTTCCAGTCAAAATCACCAAAAAAAAAAAAAAAAAAAGTTCTCAACTTGTACAGCGTTTTTAACAAACAATTTTCATTACAAAAAAAAAAAGGCAATAAAATCGCCCTCTGATCCATCATTTCTAGCATTCACACATCCAATTGTAGCCAAAATCATCCCAAACATTATTGTTATCTTCAAAATTAAATTTTTCGAAAATTACCCCCGAAGTTCGTTTTTTCATAGTTTGAGTCCTCGTGCCCCGGCTCCGTGCACATCGCCACCTAGCAAGCAGTGCCCATAACGAAGAGCTCGTGCCAGCTATTAAGGTCGATAACATTTCAGTACTCTTATCTGGTAGTTTCTGTCTCCACTCCGTTTGCGTACTTCTCAGATTTAGACTCTTTTTGTTGGATTTCGGAGCTTTGGAGCTTTGGCGATTACCTCAACAACAAATTGGCCATATTTTAATACCAACATCATAAAGCTCTCCAAGGGCGGCTTTCTGCTATCAGTGACAGTACTTTCCACTTTGAATCTCACGGCTAAAGACTTAACGGAGAGGCAAAAGAAGGAAAAATCTGAAAGGCAAGGGAAGAGTGGGGAAATTAAAGCTGAATTTGATGGCACTTTTTCGGATGGAAGGAACAAAGGAGCCAACTTTGCATCATTTCAGCCATGAGCATACACTGGAACTCGCCATCTTGCCTTCCAACGGAGACCCCATCTACTGTTATGGTTGCAATCTCAGGATTTTGGCTGTCAAGGGCTACTACACCTGCAAAACCTGCTCGTTTTCCCTTCACAGGGAATGCTCCAGCATGCCTAGAAAAAACAAACATCCTGGCCATCCAAATCACGATTTAACCCTTTTGTTTTCGCACCTTTCTTCCAATAACCCGCTCAAGTGTAAGGCTTGCGGTGATGGTATTGCTGGTTTCTACTACGGCTGTCCCAAGTGTGGAATCTACTTCCACACTCTGTGCTCAGCGCTGCCTCTCTCTGCTGTGATCTCTTCCCACCCCCACAAGCTCAAAATGGAATTCTCACCTCCTTATGATTTCAACTGCGATATGTGCCACAGAGCTAGTCATAAAGGGTGGCTGTATAGGTGTCGCTTCTGTGAATTTGATACGCATGTTTCTTGTGCCATAAAAGGCCAAAAGGTAATGCCCGAAAATGAGAGCAATGAGCTAATGCAGCTGTTGGTACAGAAATATACTACTGCTACTCTGGCTAACGAGGCAAGCAATGGCCAAGGGAATTCCTATGCAAAAAGTGGCGGGATCGGACTGCCTCAGATGAAGCCATTCACGCCTGGCTCATTAAGAAGCCCAACACAAGGAGACCAATCAACGGACATTTCAGCCATGATTTCTGATGACCTCACACTCCCAAGTTACCAAGTCAGTGACTTGTGTTTTTCCATAGATTTGCTCAAGTCTTATTCAGCTCAAGGTCGCCCAATTCAGGCAAACAAGGACACTATCTATCATGATACCAAGACTCCCCGTCAAGTTGAAGCAAAGATTAAAGTTGACAGTGTGGCAGTGACTGATGAGACTTTGGGCACTTCCCAACCAGCTCTGCATCGAGAGCCAGCTGATTCTAATAAGCCAATATCGAAGCTTGTTTTCAAGGATCCGGAGAAACGGTTGAAAGAAGCATTCTTAGGTAGCCAAAACCAGAACAGGGAAGTACCGAAAGGAATTGGGAGCAAGACAGCTTCTAAACAGCAGAAAACCAAACCACATGCCGTAAGTTTGATAGCCACACAAAAGTATCTATATTCCTCCTCTCTTTTTGATCTTACCGCACCTAATGAATTTTTCAAGAGTTTACTATTTTTTTTTCTGATTGTTTTGTTAAGAGTATTTCTGAGAGAGAAAAAAAGATCGATGGACAGCGGGGGTCGGGAAGCGGGGCAGACGCTGGCCGGCAAGGGTCTCGCATGTTTTTAGTTTTATTAAAAAGTGATGTATGTACAGCTAAGTAAAATTCTATAAAAATGTGCATGTAATTAATAAAAAATATGTTGTTTGTATATTATTATTATTATTATATGTACATCATATTCTATTTATATACATTTACATTATATATATGCAAATCACATATTTTTCAAAATAAAAAGATAAAGATTGCCCGAAACTCACAACAGCTCCCCCCCCCCCCCCCCCCCCCCCCCCCCCCCCCCCACCAAAACCCCTCGTCTGCATTCTTCCCGTCCATGTAGCAGGTTCGTTTCGAGAGTGGGTGTGAAGCAAATTCCCACGTAAAAAGGAAACATAGGTGTCTAGTTGACAATAAAGGAATATGGGCAGGATGGTGGACGGGAGGCAGATGGGGTGGGGGAGCCGCGTGGGCACTGTTTTTTTTTTTTTTTTTTTTTTTGAGAAAAAAATTGATATGCAAATATAAAAAATAAATGTGTAAAGAACATATAATGTGTATGTATATAATAACAATAATATGTAAACAACACATTTTTGTGATTTTTCATGTACAATTTCATGTGTATGTAACATATACTATATTTTTAAAAAACAAAAAAAAAAACGAGAATTTCTTATTTGTCATGTCAATTCCGTCTATTCCTCGCTTTCCACCTTTCATTCATGTATCTTTTTTCTCAAGGAATATTTCATAGAATATCATGCATGTGTAACGTGACAGATTTAACATAATTAATTAGAATTTTGTAGGTAATTATGCTTCCATATATATCATATTAGTCAATAACTTTATTCTCCTAGTGCAGAGAACGTTATTAAAAACACGTCTCAAGACCTTGATCTAAAAGGTGCAAAGTATGGTGAAGTGTTAAAGTTTCATTTTATCCCATTAAAGAATTTGTCAATCCTTTATTAGACTATAGCGAGTGTAAATTTTACCTTAAGGAACGTAGTTACGTGAAACAATTATGAATCCAAAATTTAAAACATTCTGTTATAGCATGTTTTACGAACAAATTTGCATGTACGTGAGAAATAGAAATGATCAGAATGTTCGTACTAGCATCCAAGATGCTATGTTCAGTGTCAATGCCTCTCATATTGATGTCTTGGTTCTTTGGATGCAGCTAAGTTCAAGCAGTTCATGTTGGTTCAAGCTCTTCACATGCTGCTAGGGTTCAAGGCATTGGAAGTGTTCAAAAAATACCGTCAACAATGGGGGCCGATGAAACTGCTGATTATGGAAGAGGATGTGGGGCTCTCACAAGTGTGGATACTCAAGATCTTCCACCAAACCAATGTTTAGAGCCGTTGATTAATTTATAATCTACGAGTAGATTTTTCATGCTTATCAATGAACTTGCACATTTTATCATTATAATGGAGGGTAAGACATACTGTTGGTGTTCATGGTCCTATCGTCCAGTACCTTCTGACCTTTTGTGTTGACCAGTGGACTTTTTCTTTGGTTTCTTTTTATGCTTTTTTTTTTTTTTAACTTAGTACAAGAGACAGTTGTTGTGTAACTTAATTATGGTGTGGTGGAATCGTGCATTAAGGATTGCTTTAAAATTCATTGCATGAAATGGGTGGAGGCTTTTGTAACAGAGAAGTCATTCATTCTTGAACTTTTGTTTTCTTCTATTTCAGTTTGTCCATGAAACCCATGACTATAAACACTCTACTCATGCGCCGATATGGTCTGATCAATTAGATTATTGGAGTAGTGTCATAAATTGGACGTTTGCTACCACCATTTGGCTAAAAGATGCATATTCTTTGAATACATTTTACTGTCTGTCAACTCGGTTTCCTTGGTGTGAAGAAAGCATATTAAAATGAAATTCGTGTACCATTCTCCCAAGTTATCTTCCCCAGTTTCTTGCCTTTTATGTCTCCTTTGCGTGGTGGCCTTTGGAATCAAATAAGGTCATTGATAAAAACAAGTATTCCGAAAGAGCACTCATATTTAGCTTAATAATAATAAGAGTAAAGTTAGAACTATATAGATAAGGCATATAATATGAAGTTATTATGATTGAATTTTTTTAAAAAATGTATTTTATATTTCAAGTGGAAGTAAAGACAGCGAGGATAGTGTTAGCAACCTAAAAATTGCAAGAGGGGATCCCTGCCATATATATAAAAAATGAAAGTATAGATATGTACTAAAAGCCAATGGAGCAGCTAAAATTGACAATCATTGCAGATTGCAGTCAAGTGCTGCGTTGAAAATTTCACGTTTTGTATGTCTAAGAATAACACCGGTGCTTAGCATAAAATTTCTTTTTATTGTACAAAATTTAATTTATATATTATAAAATATGTTATATGTAATATAAAATTTTATTGAGTACAAATGACCCCTATAAAATTATGTATTTATAGTTTCTCTTGTTCTTATAAATTTTAACTAATTTTCTTAAAATTAGAATTTAAGATTTCATAAATAAGATTCTATATTTTTAATCGTTCTTAAGGAAAATCCAATCTAGTCAACTTGCAACTAGGATGCCATTCAACATAAAGAGGGGAAATATTGATGGAACTCAATGAGAAGGAAAGATGTATATTGAGCGGGACCAAATTTAGCTTTTGTTCACTCCAGGCCTGTTGCTCCAAACTAAATGGTAGATTGCCATGCCAGGAGCACGAATATTCAATCGGGGGGAGGGGGAATTTTGACATCGAGCAATGTTTGTAATTAGAAGGAAAATATTAAATTGACAATATCATTTGTTTTAATTAAGTATTAATCTAACAATTTGAATATTTATTTATGCTTCAATTTGTGTGTAGAATCATTTACAATAAATTAAAACTAAAAATGTGATTAATCTAATTACATGTACTCAAAACTTTTTTTTTTTATTTGACCATTGTACCGATTGAATAATTTCGTTACAACCAAAATAGTGTATATCTGGATGATAATATAACCACTTAAACAATGAAGGGGATCCATTATTTAGGATAAGTGACATCCATTCACACAAATTGCCATTCACCACTTTTGGGATGGAATTGGTGAGAGTGACGTCATAAAGCAATTACTCTAGGAACATTGGGGCTTGATCGAGTACGTTTTGGGCCAATGAATGGCCCAACTTCGTCATATGACAAGGCTGCTGGTTACACCCGCTGGGCCTTGAAATTTAATTTCGTTTGATTAATATCGCCACTCAAAAGAGGAAATGGAAGAAAAGAAAAGGCTCTTTTATTATTTACTCGCCTTCCATTGTTTCTTTGCAAGTAAAGCGTTATTGATGACCATTAGGCCACAGTCTCATCTTTTCTGCAATTAATACTTCTTGGATGACCAAATAGATCAATTGAAAATAAAAATAAAAAGAAAATAAAATAAAATAAAATAAAAGTCTCTCCTTTTAGTTTGATGTTAACAAAAAAAAAAAAAAAAACACGAGTACAAATTTAAAACAAAGACAATGTATCTACTTCTAAAGTAATGTTCAAAATACACCCATTTTGGGTGGATGAACTCTACTAATTCTTTGAATTTTATTTGTTGAAAAAAAGAAAAAGTACTCTCACAAGATTCTTTGATTCTTTGTGTTGAAAATGGCAAATCGACCTAACGAATGGATTCATTAAGTCGAGTATCTATACAACTCCAAGATTCAATTCAATCCGTTTGTTGAAAGCACAGGAAAAAAAAAAAAAAACAGGCCTTCAACACCCTTAATGTTAATTTTGAAATATAATTTAAAAGACTTGATGTAGTATAATTTGAACAAAAATTGGGATGATGATATTTGTACGTTGCATCAGTTGTTCAGGGTCATCCGATCTGATGTTTGATATATTCATCCGCATGTACAAATCTGTACGTACAATTAATTTAATTTGATGAGTTTTGAACTCATATTTTGTTATTATAATTATTAATTATTAATTATTAATTTTTGCATCAAATTTAAAAATGCATAACCCATGATTGTTAATTTATAATAATACAATTTTTTATTCCATAATTAAGATGTGTGTAATTTTATATGCTTATTTAATTCGAATTTTATTAAAAAAACACACGTAAGTAGATATAAAATATATACTTATTTTATAATAATTAATATATTTAATAAATTTATGTTTATTTTACATTTATCGTAACATGTATTCTTAATGTTTTTATTTAATTTTACGTTTATGTAATAAGTACCCAGTAATAACAAGAACAGTTAATTGAAGATTAGGAGAGTGAGAGACTTGGAGAGAGGAGCGAAGTGCAGGTCCATCTGTCCGTCCCTTCCAAAAGTACGAATGCCCACTTTCTCTCTCATTATTTTTGGTATGAGTCGCTCCACTATGTTACTTGCCTGCCTGCAACCGGCTACCCCTTGAACCAGTCAAATTTCCCCGCAACCTGTCAATCCCCATAACCATCCACAACCTACTCCCTCCCTTTTCTTGTGGTGCAACAGGAAAAAAGCTAGAGAGACGAAACAAAAAAAAAACAAAAAGGCAGAGAGAGAGAGAGAGAGAGAGAGAGACATAGAATTGCAAGGACAAGAATCTTCTTGGTCTTGATGTTGTTGTGTTGCAGCAGTTGTATAGCATGCTGTGCGTTTGGTTCCTTACATTCTCTCTCACCCCCTCTCTCTATCTCTAATCTAATTTCCCAAAGACCAATTCTTTTTTTTTTTTTCGTTTTTCTTGGGGAGTTCGGATATATTAGTCAATCTTGAGTCTTCCGTTCAACAATTTAATTTTGCAAATACAAAGATTCCATCTTTCAATTCAGCGAGCGATGAGGATCAGGAAAAGACAAATCCCCATTCCTCTCTCCTCTCTTTCTCCTGTACCTTTATCAGATCCCTACTTGAGCAGCCCTATTATTAATGGGGTGCAACTTCAACTACACGAGGACGACCCATGCCAATATCACTCTCGACAGGCTAGTAAAGCTACATGCTTTGCTCCACAGATCGGAAGGCAAGGCTGTTCTGATGGTCCTGTGGCTCTTGACGAGGAAATGGAGATGACCAAAGATTGTATGGTTGGTACTTTCATTTCTTTGTGCAGCAATCTTTCTACTCTATTGAGCAATTTCTCGGATTGTTAGGTAAGGACTGCACTTGTGGTCCTTGTGATTGTAATCTGAAAGACAGGGCCTTTTGTGTGATTTTACTGTTTGCACCCACATGAATTACATTACCCGCATAAGTACGATAGTGGGTCATCTAGTTGATGTGATTTTATCGTAGGTTAAGTTGGAGAAAAATTGCGGATGGGAAGATAGAGAGATGGGTGCTGATAATGATGCCAGGTAAAGAAAGAATAGCATAAAGTGAAACATATTTGCCCTTCTCTGCTTTCCTGAATTCTCCTAGTTAAAATTGAAGGGAGGAAAGAGGGAGAGCGGTAAATTGCTTACTTTTAAAGGGTGGAAGGTAAATATTGGTGGTGGAAAACTGGAAATACTGTTTTGGTTCTTTTACAATTTTTGGCTAGCCACCCTCTATTTTGGATAACTGTCGTATGCGCTTTTGCGGTGCACGTTAGCTTGGGATGCTGCTGGTCCCCATCTATAATAGACACAAGGGCACCCTAAGATCTACATCCTCAGTCGCTGGTTTTTATTCTCTAAATTTAATGTATGTTTGGTTGTGGACCTTCTTTTATAGCAAAGGAGGATCCTTGGGAACAGTATTAAATGGAAACATGGTTCATCAGGAATCAAGAACTTCCCGTGAAGGTAAACCTTATCTAAATGCTAGATTAACAATTCACTCAATATCTAGATAAGATAACATCATTGAAATTGTTTTTCTTATTATGCATCATTGCGTTTGCGTTGGCTATTTGCAGGGTTGGGGAGACGGTGCGAGGGAGAGGGAATGTTTCCAATTCCGTTGAAGAAGAGAAAAGGGAGTTCTGAAAGTAAAAACACGAATGAAGCATTAATAGAAAAGGATAAGAAATTGAAGACGAAGATGAACAAGCAATATGTGCAACAAATTGGCAATTGTGGAGAAGAAAACGTAGACAAGGATAATTATAAACAAACGTTTGATTGCAATAACAGTAATGGTAGCGATACAAACGCAGGAAAGAGAAGTAGGGAAATTGATGCGGAACTCGTGAAAGGATCGCGGTGCAGCCGTGTTAATGGGAGAGGTTGGAGGTGCTGCCAACAAACCCTTGTGGGATACTCACTTTGTGAGCATCACTTGGGTAAAGGAAGGCTAAGAAGCCTGACTAGAGGTCGAAGCCGATCCCCATTGAAGAGGGCTGAGTCTCGGCCATTGTCGACGTCTTCGTTGCAATCAGAGGAAAAAGAAGCAATACATTTATTGACTTCAAACAACAAAGTTGGTGGTGAGGAAGAAGATGAGAAGAAGCCATGGTTGGCACTGAAGAAGAAGACCAAGCTTGGTAAAGTCAAAGCTCGGTCGATAAGCAGCTTGTTGGGCTAGGAAAGCAATGCCATTGCGGTGGCAGATGAGCAGCAAAGGTTGCTTAGTGTCACGGAGTTAGGCTTCACTGCCATATATGTTGCATTACGCCTAAGCCCATCCAGTGCAATCGGTAGTTAGGTCCCTTCTGGTTCCACTTTAGATATTCCTAATGGGAACAAATAGATGTTTGCTAAAAACTTGTTGATGGCCAAGAATCCCTTTCAAAACAAACTTTAATTATTAATGTTTTTTTATTTACCATTTTCTCTATATTTTATATTTTTTTTATTGCTTCAGCTTTATGGCCTTGTGCTTTAAAGTCAGGATAGTAGAGAAAGATAGTTCTATTAAATTTTTAAAAAGTGAATACGATAAAATTATAATTATTAATTAGAATTGATTATTGCATTGATTTTACTCTATTCATTTTTTTCGCCTTCTCCTAACTTTTTTATTATAATGAGAAATCTATTTTTCTGGTGTGAATATGTCGCTTGACCACCGTGACTTATTCCATTGCGGGAACGACATTTCAGGAGATCGTGGCTTCGATTAGAATGCTGAGGTTTGTCTTCTGATCAGCTTTCTCCCTGTATTGGCATGCTACTCGTAGAGGATACTCTGATGTTTTTTTTTTTTTTTTTGGACGCAACCCTTTGGTGTCTTTTGCAAATATGATTTATGAAAATAAAAAGGACGGAAGAGGAATTTACGAAGAAATAAGGAATAGTTCTTAGAAACTTACATTTTTGTTCCTTTTATTATTATTTTTTTGGAACAAAACCAATTTATCAAAGTTATGATTAAAAGATGCCATACATGACATGAATTCATAAATTTTTACTGATTTTCTAAACGAGTTTTCTTTTTTTGCTTGTGTGAATGAGTAAAGTCACAGATAATATGTTCTGGTCACAACTCACAAAACCTGCAGTATAATTTGAGTGAAAAAAATAAAAAAAAGTTTACATTTTTTAGCATTCGTACCATTCTCTTATTATTCAGAGAAGATTGGTAGAAAACTGCCTGCCAGCTACCTGGGTACAAAACTGTATAAATATAATACAGCAGTAGTTTTGTTGTAAGATGAAAGATGAAAACTGTATGCTTCATTAATAAAGGATAATTTGAGATATTTTTCTGATGTTCAAAAAAAAAAAAAAAAAGAAAACAGAGAGAGAGACTTTTGAGATCAACTAAGGACATGTATAATAAGTTGAATATTAATCCACCAAGATCCTTCATGATATCCACTTGGAACACACAATAAAGGCTTTAATTATGCAAATGCACCACGCTTTCCTTACAAATCCCGTTTCCGTTGTGTGACAATCCAGGGAGTTCCAATTCTCGAATCACTAGGTTTGGCTTCTAAATTAGCTTGCAAATTTAATTTGATTAGCGCTATATTAAACTGAACTTCCGTGAAATCAACATGTCAACTAATCTTGATCCCCTGAAATAGCAATTCCAACTTCTTGTGTTAATTAATGATCGAGCAATATAGTTAAGTGTTCTAACAAGGTTATTTATTATTAAGTCGGCAAATCACGTCGAATAGTATTCTTATTTTTATCACTGGATGACACATGACATGAATCCATATTTTCTTTCTGTAAAGGTTCTGCCTAAGTATACATACTTGTACAGTTTTCCTATGAAACTCGTATTATTTTGAAATTGCTTGAAATTAAAGCTTATTTGGGATCATGATTAAGTTTCATTAAGATTGACTGCTAAAATGAGCTAAATCCAGATGCCAAACAATTAAGAATGTCTGCCTTTAAACACTCAAAAAAAGAGAGAGGAAAAATGTCTACCTTTAATGTGGATTGACGGTTTAGCATAATTTCTATCCGTTGGGTTGAATGATGTTCCATGGCCCTAGTAAAAAAAAAAAAAAAAAAAAAAAAACATGGTTGTACAATTTCTTCTCTTTTTGTTTTTATAAAAAAAGGAGGAAGGAAAACGTAGTTGCCTACTTGCGTATGCAGCGTTATGTTTGGAACAGCAGAAGTCAGCGTTGTAGTTGAACTGTTGTTTTCTCATTACACACAAAGTTTCCAATTGCTTGCGAGAAGGGGTAGACTGGCATGCATGGTGAAAACACAACGTTTCCCTCCTCCCGTTCCATTCAGAGCCGAGAAAATTCTTCTTAATTCACTCAATCAAGGTCCCCCCTCTCCCCGCCCCCCCCCCCCCCCCTTGTCTTTTTTTTTTTTTTTTGGATAAATAATGAAGGTCCAGTTAAGATATGAAAAAGAAAAAGGCAAATTGAGGTGGCAAGACAAGTGGGAGCAATGATAGATAGATGATAGCTTTCCCTTTCTAACTTCATCTTGGTGCACCGGTAAACAGCTTATTTCATCTTAAAATTTATGTATAACTTATTTTAGTTTTTGAATCTCATCTAACAATTTAAACTTTTTATGACTAAAAGAAACCACCTTGTACTTATTTTGAAATTTAATGTTACTTTTTACAAATAAAAGTTAATGTATAGGATTAATTAGTAATTCTATATTATAATTTGTAACTGAAGTGAAAATATCCCTAGTCTCCCTTAAAAAACCAAAAAAAAAAAAAAAACAAAGAAAGAAAGAAAGAAAGAAAATGTCCCTAGTCGCTTATTTGAATTTTGAGAAGCAGCTGTAGCCAACTGTAGAAAATAAAAATTATGGGCCCCGATAAGAAAGGAATAGCGCTAACAATTGAAAGCATTTTTGATAACTGAAAAAAAAAAAAACCCAATAAATGTTGGCGCTCTTGGCATCGCTTTGCAAGATAGTTTTCTGTTAGTATTAATTATGAACATCTTGATCGATCATAATTAAGATGAAGTGCAGTGCCATACATTATTTATAGATGATATTATTTTAATAAACGAAACTATAAAGAGACTAAACTACAAATTCAAAGTATGGAAAAATATATTTAAATTTAGAATTTTTATATTGGGTCATAACAAATGAAATATATGTATTATAATTTTAATAATAACAAATATGGTAGAACAAATTATTATATTATATAGAATAATGGTTTTTTTATGTGATTTTTAAGCTTTATTATTCAAAAGAATAATAATATAAAAGAAAATCTATTTCATAAGATAAGGGTTGAATGATTAAAAAACAAATTTTAGTAGATGATAATTAGATCAATGATACTTTACGACAATTTTTTGGGCTATGAAACAACAATATGTTTAGAAAATGAGCGTAACAAATGTGATTAGATGGATGTGTGGTCAATTTAATAGAGATAAATTTGGAAATAAAGAGACATGTAACAAAATAATTGTAGCACTTATTCAAGATAAATTAAATGAATAATATTTTTATTTATTTAGACTTATTTAATGTAGATTAGTAAAATATTCTAATTAAAAAGGTAGTTAAATTTAAATATATAGTAAGAAGAGAAGAAAAGGAAGTGTTAAGTTGACTTGGAAATATCTAGTTAAAAATAATTTACAGTAATTAGGTCGCATACTTAATCTAAAACAAAATGATGATAAAAAAAATTATAGTTAATTTCAGTTGAATTTTTAATTATTCCTTCATGAATTTGTTTGTAGTTTAAATGTAAAAAAGATATGCATTCTTTTTCTGCCTTTGGGTAATTAAATACCAAACACTGGGAAAAAATGCCCACACAGCCCTGTGCTAAAAAATAATTGCTCTTGTCGTTGCGCCTGCCATATTAAAGACGACGGAGTTTCCAAGATAGAGACACCCAGACGGTGACCAGCGCCAGGCCCATTTTCGCAAGTTGATAAAGGAATAACAGAATGCCAATCTTATTTCTTCGGGGTGGGTTCATTTTCAGATTCGGGTCGAAGAAATGGATCTATGAATCTTTTTTTTTT
Source organism: Ceriops zippeliana (assembly GCA_037897445.1). Classification (NCBI taxonomy): domain Eukaryota; kingdom Viridiplantae; phylum Streptophyta; class Magnoliopsida; order Malpighiales; family Rhizophoraceae; genus Ceriops; species Ceriops zippeliana. The sequence continues at coordinate 6,180,880 of JBAPLH010000014.1, read as the reverse complement.
TTTTTTTTTTTGAATGAGTTCAAGTCAGATTGCATTTTTAACATCTCATCCAATAGCTGACAGTATGACTTGACTGTAAAAGAGCTGGTGTTATCGCCCTCCGCTCCCCCCCCCCCCCCCCCCCCCAAACTACGATTGTCTCCGCATCAATGAATATATTAACCAATTGATCAACAATAAATAAATAAATAATAACGGCGGTATAAATTTGATTTAGCCTCTTTTTGTTTTTTTTTTAATTATTTTTTTGCTTGATGAATTCTATAAATTGTTGTTGTCCTTACTTGGCGTGGATTTTGCCACCAGTCACTGTACTGTGGTGGTGAGGGTAGGGGTCCCAGCACTCCGCATTAGGCAATTGTGGGCATCTTTACACCCACCATGAAAGCGAGATCAATATCATGTGGCCAGATAGTCATTTAGTTAAAATAGTTGGTGAAGCTGGGTTATATGATTATATTAAGGTATGGTATGCGTGACATGCATGGACTATGTGGTGGGTGTTTGTTCCAACTTTTTAAACGGGGTGTTGATTGCCTTTCAGTTTCAAATGGCCAGGAAGAACTGTTTAGTAAATTTTTTTTAAGGCTTTACTTTTTAAATGAAATAGCTGTTGATTGATAATATCATGGCTACAATACCCTTGTTAATATTAGCTTAATATCATAAAACTATTATCCTCTCTTTAAAAAAATAACTTGTTGGATATCCAGTATCTACATTTACATAATTTAAAATATTTTTATTAATTATAAAAATTAAATAATGTATACCTGTTATATTTTTTAATATTAAATTTTTCAACGTTCTTGTCAATATTCTTAAATACGCACAAAGTGCGATTTTAGGCATTCCGTATCAAGCCGAAAGTTTTACAGTAAATAAGAATATGCTCTAATATTACTTGTTATGAAATCATTATCTTCTTTCAAAAAATAATTTATTGAAATGTATAATACTTACATTTATATAGTTCAAAATTTTACTCTTTTTTGGTAATTCGGGAGTTAGTTGGTTAGTAGTGTACAACCGTTTCCTTAAGCTCTACGCCCACCAAAGAAAACAATGAAGAGAGAGTGAGAGAGAAGCTAGAAGAAAGATTGTAAAAAAAAAATAAAATCAAGAAAAGTAAGAGAAGAAATGGTCTTAAATTCATTATATACCCTTTATCTTGATCAAACACAAGGTGGGTTCTAGAGAGAGAAGAGCGAGAGATTCACCCGGTCTCTGGGCTGTCGTGCACATAGAATACATCGGCAATGTTGGAATGACACAGTTTTTTCTAGCACGCATGTGCATGGATTGTTGTAGTCCATTCTTACTTTCTTTCCTACGCTCCACATTGAAGAAAACCGGGCGATGGAATTTAATTATCTCATAATTGAATGGGTTTACATAAGAAACTAGATTTTACCATGTTAATAAGTATTATTTGTAAATTTTTTTATGCATCCATGCATAATTAGTTTCCCGGCACGCATATATATGCATGTAAAATTTTCTGCCTTTTTGTCTCAAATAATCTTTTAACTATTTAAACAACAATATACACTATTAAGTTAACCAAACACAAAAATTTTATTTCATTGATCAACAATAATTTTCAATAACAATAATCACTAATTATTTATAACAATCAGATAAACTAAATAGAGTATATATATATATATATTTGAAATATCAAAAAAATAATATATCATTACCATCAACATGATGTAAAAGACATTAGGATAAACAAAATCTCCGTTTTCTTAACAGGAGACTCTATGCAACGGTGCATTCTAATCCAATACACAAAAACAATATGCCAATGTGCACTCTCCTCACAAAACACATAAAAAGAACAACAATGGAATGGCTATCTCCCCAGGCCTACATCGCAGAGCAAAGATCTACACTCCCATAAGCAAGTTGATGCGTTCGTACCATTTTTTTTCTTACTTAGAATATCTGTAAAAAAAAAAAAAAAAATTAGACCCACGAGGCCATTAGATAAAAGAAATAAATTTTTAAATTTTGTAAGCGATATACTAAAATATTAATACAAAATTTTAAATCTGTTTATTTAATCATTTACCTGTACTATTGTGACGTGGGTATCACTTTTAATAATAATAAAAAAAAAACAATTAGTGTCATTTGTTGTCTTTATACAGTAATTATGTTTCAAACTACAAAATTCCTCCGTATTGATGCTAGATGTCATTACGGTATTGGAGAAGGGATATATCATCTCCTTGTCCTTATCTCATAACACTCCATACCCGCTGCCCCCGATGAATCCGCCACGATTACATCTATATTGAATTTTACTAGGCCACTTGAGGTTCAATCCATTCAAGACTTGAGGGCGTGCCGACCTCTTCTTTGGCAGAAGAAGAGCCTATATATTATAAATCCTATAAAGTTGTTCTCCAGCAAAAGATACAAAAGCTACGAAAGTATTAATTGGAGCCTTTGATGAGAAAGTGAGCCTAAAAGTCAAGCAAAGCCAAAGCATAATTGAAATTGGATATGGGTCTCATAATCAATGCTCAAAATGAAAATTTCTATCGGATCGATTCAATTTTAGGCCTGACGGTGCCTTTAATATTGTGTGCCAGTCATTTTTTCATCCGAGTTTAACAAAGACCAAAATGAGAGGATCACAAGTTGCTATGCTTCGTGAATTCTTTAATTAAGCAGCCCAATATTTATACAGCATACATATGATATATGCGCATTAATAACTGGCTCTGGGATAGGATTGATCTAAGCCAACATTAATGATGATGATCTTTGAGCCTTCATGGACTCGGAGTTTACCGGCTCATTTCGATGAGTCGGGGTTTCTCGTAATTAAAAATAAAATATAAAGTTGTAGCGCTTTAAATACATTAATTTGAAACACAGATATAACCTGGGGTGGGAATACCATGAGGAAAAAGAGAAGAAGATGTGAGGTACTAATTAAGCCTGCACGACATGTCGAGTAAGTGGTTGACTAAGTCAACATATGAAATCTATACAGACAACCATCCGAGGAGCTGGATGGTAAAGCCACGCATCCCCCTGCGAAATATTGACTCCTTTCAAAGGAAAAGAAATGATTGTGTGTCCAGTAAGAAGTTGTGTAACGCCAAGGAGATTCCAGGAGTCATCAACTAATACTTGGGTAGTGAATTCACTTCATAAAAAAAAAATTAAATTATAATGTCAACATATAATTTTCAACTTTAAATCTACAAATAGATGTCTTACATCTCAAAAGTATAAAGTCTGTAAACAACATACCCGCATGGCCAACTTGTTTCACAGAGAAACACTTTATTGGCGACTTCTGTTGCGATTTGAGTCTTGATAGTTTTATATTAGAAATATTGGTTTTTATATATTATTTGCCGTACCTTAAGACAAAAAGTACATTGCAAAATTAGATATAATAACCCAAGTGTATATTCCAAGGGATCAATTAAAAAGAATTCATTTTGATTAAGTGGTACGGCATTTTTTTAACAGGACCGGATCATGTCAAGTTCCAAAACAATTGATGAAAGACAATTAAAAGAATGCAATAATAGATATCCATGAATCTCTCTCTCTCTCTCTCTCTCTCTCTCTCTCTCTCTCTCTCTCTCTCTCTCTCTCTCTCTCTCTCTCTCTCTCTCTCTCGTTAATTTGACCATTATAATTTGTTAATTTGGCCTTGGAGTATTTAGCGGAATATATACTCCATCTAATGAAATAAACTATGAGGGAATAATAGGAATGAAGCCAACAACTAACGATTGATCCTTGGCCAAAAACTCACAAGTGAACCTATCGCGATTTGAATAATAGAAAGAGGATATTGTAATTCCTCTCAAACGCTCTAAGAGTGTTACGAATTCACCCCACTTTTCTTTTCTTAATAATTGGGTCAGATTGGCACATCATGGACCGTCTAAATCTAATACAAGTCCAACAAAAACAAGCGGCTAAAATTATTCCGTGAATCTCAGTCAGAATCAATTTATCAAGGAAAAAAAAAAAAGTGCTACAAAGAAGGCCTTGGAAGCTAGAAACAAGAAATTGTGCAATTAATTTCATAGAAAAGATGCTCTATCCCGGCATCTTTTGGTCTATATGTGGTTGGTGGTGGAGGATACCAACACCACCGATGTATTTTCACCTTCAATTGGAACAAGTCTCTCTCTCTCTCTCTCTTTCCTTCCAACCTTTTTATTTGCTACATCACACTGTTGCAATTATATAATTGTATAAAAGTGCAAGGGGGGTCAAGCACGGGTGGCTGAGCTTGCATCGATCGAGAGGGCAACCGGGTCGACCGGTATGCTGAAAAAATGGCAAAGGAATGGACAGCGCTAGAGCGGGTAAAATATGGGTTGCGGGGCCATGTTGATGTTGGAAGCAATTTCTTTATTGCTTCGTCTGAAAGTATTTAACAAAAGATAGCCAATTTAACAGATTTCACCAAATAAATATATAATCCATCTGGTTTTGTATTTTTTAGGATTTGTGTAACAAAATTGGATTCTTGCATTCAAAGTAAAAGGGGAACATTTGACTATGCTAAAGCATAAAGGTCTAATTAACAGCTATTGATCTATTCATAACAGTGCAATTATGAAAGTTAAAGGTTATCTAAGAAACAATGAAGTCCACCACTACTTATTGGGTTGTAAGCTAGAAAATAAAGATAGCAATTTCCTCTCACCTTGCTCAGCGGAATCAAATCAAAACCTTAATTTGGAAGTGTATGTTCTTAATCATCAACTTTCTAAATAGCGACGATTGAATAAGATATGATAAATGCATGTACGACAACAAATGGACGTCAAAATTCGTTGGTTGAACTAGAAAAATCCACATTGCACTCTCATCGATTTTGAGTATTTTTGTTAAAAAAAAAAAAAGAAGAAGATACAATTGGGTACAACTTTTCTTAAATTCTACAGTACAGAAATCTCTTAATTATCTTTTTTCAGTAATAAAGCCTTATGCTTATAATTGGAAATGAGTAAGTGGGCTTCAACGTCCTATATTGCAATTCTACATTAAAGTTACAATTGCAAATAAAATATGGTTGCGACAGACATTTCAAAAATTATTATACTCAGCGAATCGCTTGCCTAAGGGTTAGAAATCACACTCACTCGCCAACGTAGAGTTTCTGTGACCAATACGAATAAATGACACCCAACAATATGGTGTTTTCCATAGCTAAACTCCAATTTCTGGTATATATTCTTGCGCTCCTTCCTGCCTACCTGTAAAGATCACTCTGGTAAGCCAATTGACTTTAATTTCTTTGAATTTCTTGTTCTTTTCTTGCCGACAGCGGTGACCTAAACCTGGGTCGCTCCTTAGGAAATGCCGAATGTATATGCAAAGGAGCAAGGGTGTGTGTGCTTTTTGCTTAAAATTTGCATAGGTATGTTGTCAAGACATTTGGCCACATGAGATTGATTATATATTTGTTTCTTGGATTAATATTCGTATAAATGTAGTACATGATTCCCTGCATGCACACTTGACTGATACGGCATCTTTAAAAGGCGTCAACTGCTGCATATGTGTGTATGTGCAAATGCTTAATATTGTTCAAAGAAGAGTTTAAAGCATTCATACATTGTGCATAATTGATGAGTTTTGATTTACTGATTCCTGAGTCGTTTGAGAGTATGAAGTTTGCTTTACAGTTAGAGCCAATGAATTCAATATATATATATATATATACAGATACATGGGGTGGGGAGCAAACGATCAAGCATATTCTTTCACTGGTAAAAGAAACGATTCGATCTGCAAGTGAGAAACTTCATATTCAGTGACTAGCAGAAGCAGTTATCATACTGGACATTAAAGATATTAACCAATAACCAACAGTAAATTTGCTTATTTGCCGAGCGGCACATCTTTCCCAGCCGTAAATTGTGAAAGCATCCATTTCACATGCAAGGCCAGTCCACAATGCAGCCCCACCCGACTTTTGGCCTAAGCTAGAAACCAAATAAATGCACACTTTGCTCTCAGCAAGCAGCTCAAAGTGAAGTGCCTCTAAGTAATGGATGGGGCCTCGCATAGATTGCAGTGCAATTGATTCTAAATGACTCGGTTGAATATTGCGCTATATTTCCATTTCAGTACAATTCCGCTTGCATGATTGAATGCTTCTCGGGTATTAATTCTGTCATGGGTATAACGTCCTTTCTCATTTCTTGAATCCCTGATTCGAGATGCATGCGAAATTGATATGTTGGCTGGCCAGTTTGAATTTTCTTTCAAATGTTTGGGCAGCAACTTACTGCTGCTTTAATTTCCTCACAGCCATTGACTAAAAGAATGGTCCTTGCATCTCTACGTGAAGAATAAGCATTCTGTTTTACATGGCTTTTTTCTCGCAGAATGTTTCTGGTGTATGAATGCGAGATTAGAACTTTGTGGAATTTCTCAATCTAAAGTCTATAGCTTAGCTGACATTTTTGTTGGCCATTTCTTTAGTATGGCATGTCGCAAATGGATTTCGTCACTTTATAACGAGTTGAAAAGATTGACGCCTACATGCACAAAATTTTCCTACGTTACTTAAAGAACCCAAAAAATATCACAATTGTTTATGATAAATTCCAAATCAAGTACAACCCGACGTTGACTTCATTATTTTGTTAGACAAACTGTAACAGATAACTTGGTCCTATAAACATATATATGCAACGGAGGCTAGTAGATTTTCATATAGTTTGCTGAAGTTTGCAATGTCAATAGACTTCGTCTAATTGTTTAATATGTCAAAAGATGATCTCTGAGATGGATCCATAGTACGCAAGAACCAAAAAAAATTTTATCATCCAGCCAGCCATTCTGAGAATCACAAGGAAACTGATAAGTTGCACCAAGTTCAACAAGAACTAAACGAAAACTTTACAAGATGAGATGATCCTATTTTAACCTTCGTAGGCTTCATCTACTTGTTATTCTCTGCCACTGCAATCGAATTATCAGCTTGGCCTAACAAGCTGCTCATTGACCGGGCTTTGACGGTACCAAGCTTCATCTTCTTCTTTGTAGCAGTCATTACTGGCTTCTTCTCTTCTCCATCTTCGACTTCACCATCAACTTTATTTTCATGCAAGGTCTGCTTTGTTGATCTCTTTTCTTCTACAGAGAATTGGGAGCTCGATAATGGCTGGGACGACTTGGATTTTTTGGCAGCAGCAGTACTCGTAGCCACAGATCGGCTTCGAACACTGTTCATGCTTCTCAGCCTTCCCTTGCCCAAATGATGTTCGCAAAGAGAATATCCCACAAGGGTCTGTTGGCAGCACCTCCATCCTCTCCCATTGACGCGACTGCACCGCGATCCCTCCATGAGAGCACCACCTCTACCCCTCTTTTTTGCACCAATTCCACTAGCACTAATGCCATGATCCAATCTCTCTTTGGTTTCCTTATCCTCGCTTTCTTCTACTTGATTCCCATTTTGCTGAACACATTTCTTGTTCATCTTCGTCTTCATTTTCTTATCTTTCTCTATTATCGTTTCTTCATTTGATTTCCTGTCGAAGCTTCCTCTTCTCTTCTTTAGTGGAAACGCTTCGTCTCCCTCGCACCATCTCCCATCTCCTACATATATAATGCAGTCCAACAGCGGCAGCAGCAACAACAACAGCAATTACTTTCTTGGGGCTGATTTTTGTAGAATTTGAAACCATATTTTTTAAAACGTAACTTTTACCTTGATGTGGAGAATTTGATTGTTCAAGAATCACGGTTTCTATTCCTGCGCCCAATATTCTTCCCTTTGGACCCTTTCTGAAAACAAACCAGCCCAGGCCCCAGAAGTTCCACAACTCATATTAACTTACAGCCACACGATTATATACCATGAAAATCAAATGGGTGTAACTTGGATATATAAAGAAAGATAAAAGGAAGCAGAAGTATACATGTACAAATATTGTGAATAAGGGCCAGCATCTCAAGGGAAATTGCACTCTTGGGTATATTATTAGTTTGCCAAAATAGAGAAATTTTGGTTTAACAGATAATAATTAGATGGGAAGGTATGGCGGCTAGCCAAAGATGATATAAAAACAACTTAAACAGTGTTTTCCACTAACAGTATTTTTGTTTAATTGGTGAAAATAAAATTTTATGGGTCTCCCTTTTTCTTATCTTTTTTCACTGCAAGAATTTGTAAAAGAAGAGTAGAAAACATAGTTTTATTTTACTTTTTTATTTATTTCTGACCTGGTATCATTGCTCTTATCTCCACCCCCTCCTTGCTTCTCTCCTTCTTTCAACAGAGCCTTGAAATCAAAACAAAATAAAATACAGATTGTACTGAATCACAGTGTAACTTTGATGGGTGCAAATCAAACTTTAGAAGTGATAGATCCAACAAAATGGCTCTTCTAGCTACTGAAAATACAGCGAAAAGTGCACTCCCACCAAAAGACACCCACAAAATTTCATTAACACGAAGAAATGATAGGGGGGGGGATTGAATTGAAGTTGCTTTTTCTCACCAACCAGACAATCACTGCTCACCTTCGACTCATCCTGTTCTCCCTCATCTCCATCAGAACAATCCCCGCCGTTGCTTCCTCCTCCCCCGATCGGCTGATTGATCGGATGGGTATCAAAGGAGGCATCTTTATCAGCTTCCTGAAGGAAATTTTGATGGGGGTCGTCTTGCAGTTGAAGTTGCACCACCGGAGACCGGCTGAAGTGGGGATCTGAGAGGGGTACTGGTGAGAGGGAGGATAGGGGAAGCGGCACCCTTCTGTTCCGGATCCTCATCGGTACAAGACAAGATCGTGTGTGCTTTCAGTGAAAAGAGTAGGATTTGATGGAGAGAAATTTAAGATCAGAAAACAGTAAAAACACAAGCAGGAGCAGCAGAAAAGAATCGATCTTCCGAGTCAGATGTATTTCAAGGAATAAAGAGAGAGAAAAAGAGAAGGATAGAGAGAGAGAGAGTGCAAAAACCCAAAACTACAACCAACATCAACACCAACAAAAAAATTGGAATGCCCTTTAATAACATAATAACATCTCTCGCTCTCTCTCTCTCTCTCTCTCTGATAACAGTTATCTCACTTTCTCTCTCTAGCTTTTATTCGTTGCACCACAGAAAGGTAGGGAATAGGAATAGTGTTACCTTTATTTTTGTTTATTGATTTATGGTCAATATAAATAAATAAATATATATATATATATATATATATATATATATATATAATATACACACACACGCGCGAAGAGGAAAAGTCTGGAAGAAACACGTGTGAACGACCGGCTGCAGGAGTAGCCGATAAAAGGAGAAGAAAAAGACGGACGGTGACGAGGTTTGCCAGGTTGGAGCGAGAGAGAAAAGAGCGAGAAGTGTACAAAAACCGATGGTCGTAGTGGACTTGAGAATGTATGGGTCCCACACACATCGGGCCCCGCATGGTTCCTCGTCCTTACAAAACAGAAGCGCCTCTCTCTCTCTCTCTCTCTCGCCCACACACACATATGACTATTCTTTTACTTGATAGGAAGTGGAAAAGGCCTCTTTTGACTGCGGGAGCTTCCCATCCAATGATTGAGTTAGCTTATGGCTTGGCTATATTGCATTGTGTATTGAGTTTTGGATATAAGAATTAGGCGTAATTTCGTATTGTTAAATTTAAATTATTAATTATGAATAATTTATTATTTATTTAAAAAATATATTAATTAAAACTAATTATGTAAATTTGCCTCCAATTTCAATGTTTTACCCAACTTGTTTTGTTTAGGCCTAAGTACATGTGTGCAAGGCCAGTCGTTTGGGTCGCTCTCACTCCTTTAGCACCAGCATTATGAGCATTGACACTTGAGCAGACAATTTTGGGACCATATGAACCAAATGTTACCTCCCAGTCACTACACAGCACACAACGGGAAGACATGAGAAAAAATAATCCAGGATCCCTCCCTCCCTCCCTCCCTCTGTCTCTCTCTCTCCATGTAAATAGAGAGTGTGTGTTAAAATTTTGTTGCTTACCAACATGGCTTTTTTTTTTTTTCTACTTCTTCTGAAGACTCGTTGGTTTAGTAAATGAAATTAACTTCTTTCGACCAAAGCAGGGTGAGTATGATACATTTGCAACAAAATGTGTTGGAAATGGTGAAGAATTCAAACGAACCTAATTATGCGCATCAACATTATAAATATATAAGGTGAAACATCAGACTAATGTAACAAGATTTTTCTTGGACCATGAATATATATACAAGAATTTTCGTGCCCAAAGAGAGAACAAAAGGGCTTCAAACGGAATTAAGGTTCTAGATTGGAAACAACTAAAGTTTGTTTTTCTACATGCATTGAAGTGGCTGAAGACTGATTTAGGTCTAAACACAACTGGGAAAAAGAAAAAAAAAAAAACAGTTTAGTTATATTTTTTTATAATTGAGTTTTATAAACTTACGCCTTCAAAATCAAGGTTTTTAAAAAGGTAACGATCTAATGCATCGAGCATTTGCCAAAAATTGCAAAGATCGCACCACGGATAATCCTTCATTCTGGTCAACAACAATGCATCTCTGAGGCTTTGGGGAATTCTCTCTTCTTACCACTATATAAACCTTTTTTTTTTTTTCAACCTTTGAAGCATTTCATTAATCCCATCTTTGTTGTTTCATTCCTAGGATATGTTTCCATCAAACAATCGCAAAATTTCCAAGTCAGTGCCAATGGGTAACTTTTCTACATTCAGTATCAATAGTACTGGAGGCTTAAAGAAAAAATAATAATAATAAAAGCTACAATTGGTTGACACCGCAATTCAACCTAATTAATTTGCTTCCTAGGTCAAATTAAAAATCACGAGATTATTTGACAGTAGGGGTTAGAAACACAGAGCTAGTGAATTAGGTCACCATCATGGTCGTAGGTATTACATATTTTACATTTATTAGATTTCCCTTTTGCCATTGGGTGCCTGTACAATTACACGTACTATATTAAGAAAGGCACAATTTAGACATCTCTGTTGTCAAACTCTTAATCAGAGATGATGTGACTCACTGCACAATTGCCATCTAATGATGCAATTTCATTAAGTAACATGACCATGAAAGCAACAAATAATATGCATCTGGGAAGTAAAGCTGTCATCGTGGTCATTCAAATGAAGGATGCCATTGCCGCTTGGGTTAGTTTGGACCAATATGAAAGAGAGGAATAGGGAATACAAATTGTTGCATAGCAGTGGCAAAGAAGGGTGAGGATAACCACATTGTGCCTCCCAAAAGGAGAGATTGGGGACCAGCTTCACGTGCTGATAGCGTTGTTTTTGCATCCCTTTTTTAGCTCCGGCTGAAGAATGTAATTAGAACGTTGTCGAGCTTGCTTACGTAAACAAAGTATCTGTTTTTTTATGGTTGATTTCTATGTTTTTTTTTTTTCTCCTTTTAGATCCCCCAAGGCCCAAATGGGCTCTTAACGAGCTATAAAAGTAACTTGCTCTTTTAAAAAAATTTTACCCAAACATCCCCTCAGGTTGGTATTAGGAATTGGGTTTAGTGGCCCAGTACTAAGGAGCCCAAAGTCCTGTAATCTTTCCCCTCACTTAAACACGGTCCACCCAAGATCAACAAAAGCATTTTTTGTTTTGTTTTGTTTTTTTTTTTTTTCTTCAGAAAAATATTGGGGCATAGACCCACTTAAGAATTTGCCTTTATAATCACTCATGTTGCCTTCGTCGCCCTGTGGTGGAAGGCCCAGCCTTAGCCAGCATGCGATGGCCCTGAAACAATTGAATCTTAGACAACCGTTTGTAATTGCATAAAATTCTCCGAGGACAGGCAATTGGATATTTTGTTTACTAGAGACATAAATTTTAAAAAAAAAAAAAAAGCCAGAGAGTTAAGGAAGAGTTTCCAGTTTACATAACTGCTTTTTATAGTTTGAAAACCATTTGGCATTCCTCTAATTTTAGAAAACTGTTCGAATTTTACTAGCAAACAAAGTGATATTTGTGACCATGTAACATAAGAAAAATGAAGTGGGAAATATTTTCGTAATGTAGTAAAAGTAAAAGAGAAAAAAAAAAAAAAAAGAAAGAGGAGACAAATTTAGATGGTGTACTGTCCCCCTGGAGAATTCTTCTAATTTGGGTAAACATTGTAAATCGCGTAGAGTGTATTACCCACAAATTCATACCTCTTAAAATAGTCTACTGAAAACAACTATATTGACATTCGTGGTTACCCACAATTTTTAAAGTGAATCAAATTTATGGTAGATCTGTTCCGATGGGTGATCACATGAAAGAGTCTCAAACATCCCTTGATCCTTCTTAGCTCAGATATCAAAAGAATGTTCACCATTTCTATAAGGTACGCAGTCGAACTTAACTTTTGTTTATTTCTCATCAATATCGCAACCCGCAATTTTTGGGTTGTTCTTATTGTAATACTGTGGCACTCTTAGAAAAATGTATCGTTGGACCCACCAAACCTTCCCTACCTCTAATTGCGGAGGAATATTATCCATGGTACTGAAAAAGTAGGCTCTCATTCTTTTGCTTTGATGGATCCAGTGCTGCAATGAGTCCAAGCTAGCACGGGAATTTGGGGGGGCGGGGGGGGGTGGGGGCGGGGGAACCATTCAAACTAGGAATATGTTAGGTACATCACAAGATGTTTCTTTTGTTTGAACTCTCTTTTTTCTCGCCCCCCCCCTCTCTCTCTCTCTCTCTCTCTCTTTTGTCAAGTATCACACATTTTTAATTTTATGTCACGTAATAAATAAATTTTATTTTAAATAAAAATAATAAATAAACATTATAAGCATCACATTTCAAATTGCACCAAATGTCCAGCCTGCAAGCACTTCGATTTCAGGCATGCCTCAAAGTGCCCAATATTCTCGATTCTCGCGAATTTCCGTGCAGAGACAATACAGCACCGCATTATATATGTATCCGCATGGACCGGCACTATAGTAACCTCAGATCTGACTTGTAGCTTCAAGACATCCGAGAAGGTTCAATTTTCAATCATTGAAATGGAACATGAAGGCATTGCATTTTTAACGTGTAAGTTGATAATTCCTAGTCGCGTTTATATCCCCTTTTCTACTGTTGACGATATTTTCACCTAGTCTCCTGTATCTGAATCTGTCCACGTACAATACTACAAGAATGAGAAGTGAAAAAGGCAAGGACGTCAATGTCAGTGGTCGACAAGTTTGATTATGCTTTATAGCTACCTTGCTTGCTTAAAACACCAGCAATTTTATTATATTTTTATTTTCAACTGCTCGATGGACTTTGCATATCACAATATGTCGAGTACCATATTCTCTATATAATTGCTCGAGGAGGCATTCTCTCCAATGCCAGGGCGAGAGAGGTAGAACCACCATATAATAATCCTAGAGAGAGAATGGCAATGTATACTCTTTCCTCATCTGCTACTTCAGCTACTAGCACTTTGTTTTTGACTATGACGCTGCTAGCACTGCTGCACCCATCTCATGGTCAACTGAGTGCCACATTTTATGCTACTACATGCCCAAACGTGTCTAGCTTAGTTCGCGGCGTTGTTCAACAGGCTTTACAATCTGATTCCCGCATTGGCGCTAGCCTCACTCGCCTCCATTTCCATGATTGCTTTGTTAATGTAACCTCAATTACTCTCTTTTAAGTTTCTTAAAACATCATTGTAGTGTATACTTAATAATTAAGAGTTCTGTCTTCTTTGTGTGGGTGCGTGTGTGTGTGTAGGGATGTGACGCCTCAATTTTGCTAGACAACACTACCAGCATATTGAGTGAGAAATTTGCAGCCCCCAACGTAAACTCCATTCGGGGTTTCAATGTTGTCGACAACATCAAGACTGCTGTAGAGAATTCTTGCAGTGGTATTGTCTCCTGCGCTGACATCCTCGCACTTGCTGCTGAGGCATCTGTTTCTTTGGTGAGTCAATAGAATGACCAATTTTTTCATTCAATATGTACGCACTAGCAAGCAACTGTGCTCGTAAGTGGGTGTTTGATTCTTGCAGTCAGGAGGCCCTTCATGGAATGTACTGCTGGGAAGAAGAGACGGCCTAACTGCGAATCAGAGTGGAGCTAATACATCTATTCCCACTCCGTTCGAACCCCTGACCAACTTAACTGCCAAGTTCTCTGCTGTTGGTCTAAGCACCAATGATCTTGTTGCATTATCTGGTAAATTCACTCCTAGTTGCTCCTGATCCTGTTTGATTCTCAAACTATGTGCTGCAGCTGATCCTCGTCTTGTTTCTAGGCGCACACACGTTCGGACGTGCTCAGTGTAGAACATTCAGCAACCGGCTGTTCAATTTCAGTGGCACGGGCAACCCTGATCCGACGTTAAACTCAACATATTTAACGACTCTGCAACAGATGTCCACAGAATGGGAGCGGATCCACACTAAACAACTTTGATCCCACAACCCCAGATGGTTTTGATAATAATTATTTCACCAATCTTCAAACCAATCGAGGCCTTCTCCGATCAGATCAAGAGTTATTTTCGACAACTGGTGCTGCCACGGTCGCCATTGTTAACAATTTTGCTAGTAACCAAACCGCCTTCTTCCTGAGCTTTGCTCAGTCCATGATTAATATGGGGAATATTAGCCCCTTAACAGGAAGCAATGGGGAGATTAGATCAGATTGCAAGAAAGTCAATGGGAGTTAGGCGATGAAATTGATGGACTCATTGCTTACAAAAGAGGGAAGGCAGCCGGAGTTACATTAATAAACTAAAAAGCAAGGGTTGTTATTTTTGATCGCAGTGCTGCAAGTTAGCTTGTTTTGATTGGAAGTTGAAAAATAACGTGTACGTGTTTTGCACTGTTACCATGTTTTAAAGGATGAAGGGTAAATTCATTCTCCAAACTAGTCAAAAATGTTAGTTTGAATTCCAAACTTTCACTTTCCCTCGGATTTTCATGTTGGTAAACATTAGATTCAATTTGCATCTCATTGACTCTTCACCGAAGATACCAAATTATATATATATATATATATATATAACCATATGGAAAAAAAAAAAAAAAAAGTTGGTTTCCTGAATTCTTGAATCCGAATGGCTTGACGGCCGGCCCATTCAAAGATTACTTCCCATGCGAGGGGGACCTTTCTCAATCTAGCTCTTGATTTACTCTTTTTCACGATATAGAATTATTTTTTAGTTCAGGCTTGGGCCAACACCCCCTCGAAATGAGTTTTGGTTCTTTGTTCCATCTTTATGGGCAATTCATTTTATGCGGCAGCGAGTAGATGAATTTTGCAATATTTTTTGACCGCATTGAATAGAATTTAGAATTTATTCCGTCGATCAATTTTATATTGTACAATATTTCTGAAATAAAGTGTAATTTTTTTTTCTTCACACATATGTAATGCTTTTTCTGTAATTTATCCATAAAGCAATTTTGTAATAAATGTCTTATTCATTACTAATGAAACTCTATTATGAATAATAAAGAAAGTTTATTTCATCAATTATCATCGGAAAACTTGTTAATTTATTATTATTTTTTCTAAAAAAAGGGTCTGTCACCCTTGTCAGTTACCCCCCCCCCACCCAAAAAAAAAGGGAAAATAAAACTAAGTTGGTCAAACTATTTTGTCTAATCATAATTTGCAAGCGGGCCACATTCGGGGTCTCTACCATTAAATAATAATAAAAAAAATTGCTGTTGGCTGTTGCCATCCAAAAAATCAATCTGAGCCGTCCGACTGAATAAAATGAATGAGTACTTAAACCGTATCCACCGTTCGATTGCAAGAACCAGCATTCCAATCAAAAGTCTAATACACAAAATTCTCTCTCCATCTCTCCTCCTTTGGTGGGTGTGGGGAGTGAATTCATTTCACAATCTAAAGAAATTTCCTCTCGCAATTCACACAGGCATCTCCCTCCGTCCCTCCCTCGTCCCCCCCCCCCCTTCTCTCTCTCTCTCTCTCTCTCTCTCTCTCTCTCTGTGTGTAAAGGATGAGATTAGATTGGTAATCAAAGGCAAGGGGTAGGAGCAGGAGAGCGCATGGCGGGCCAACTCGGAGCAGAGTCAACATCTAGTCAGCAACGAGTCTCAAGCTGATCATCGAAAGATAGCTTCTTTTAAAGTTCCCAGGTCGCTAATAATCTAAAAATCGCATCGATTAAGATTTCCAGGTCTCCAATAATTCATCTTCTTTCTAATTCTCATAACAATTCTCGCAATTTTTTGCTTCTTTAAACTTAATGAATCTCCTTTTTTTTTTGTGCAAAAGTCGTGATTTTCATTTGCCATCCCGTTGACCTAAGAGAAGGGTTCATTCATAGTAATGTTTAGGGGTTTTGATACCATATGATGAAATTGTGACATTTCTTTGGATTTTTTTTTTTGGTTTCTAAGCCAATATATTGGTTTTCTCATGTGGGTTTTTGTAATTTGTGATAAATGTTGGGTTTTCTGACCTGGATTCCTTCATTTTTGTTACAATGTTGGGGCCTTTTTAACTGGAGTTTCTTCTCCTTCTTCTTCTTCTTCTTTTTTTTTTTTTTTGAAGTAGTTAATTGCGTTTTGTCGCAATTGTTGTTCATTTTCTGAGATTGCTGAATTCTTCGTATGAAGTTGTTCAAATTTGTCAAATTTCAGGTCTCCTAATCTTGGATTATTCATTTTGCAATGGATGACGAGACATCTAATATCATGAACCTTGATTTGAATCTGGGCCCTGCTCCTGAGGCAGGGTCAGTGTCATTGCCAAGTCAAGCAGTCTATCTGGATGATTGGATTGATAACCATGTTGAGAGAATTAGGGAAGTTGTTAATGACCGTATTGAAATCATGCGGGAAGCTGTTGCAGAACCTATTGAAAGGATTAGAGAAGCTGCTGACAGCCCTATTGAAAGGATTAGGGAAGCTGTTAGAATTAGGGCTCGACAGCGTCGGCGATGGCGACAGCTTCAAGTCCCACGTGAAACACAAACTCTTTCAGTGGAATTGAATCAATTGATAGGAAATTCTGGCAATGTCGGCACATTACAGGCTGGCGAGGGTAGTGTTGCTGCTGAAGAAAGAACTAATGAGGTTCCCAAAATGTGTGAAAATATTAGTGGATTTTTGGAAGATGAAGTTTCAGAGAAGAAAAGTGATGTTGAGAAGGGAACTGCTAATGATGGGAGCTTCTTTGATTGTAATATATGTTTAGATTTGGCTACAGACCCAGTTGTCACTTGTTGTGGTCACTTGTTTTGTTGGTCATGCTTGTACCAATGGTTACATGGGCATTCAGATGCAAAGGAATGTCCAGTATGCAGGGGAGAGGTAACCACCAAGAATGTGACCCCAATTTATGGCTGTGGGTCTAATACCCACCAGCCCAAGGAGGATGCAAGTCTTGAGGTCCCATTAAGGCCCCAAGCAAGGCGAGTTGAGAGTTTGAGGCAAACCATTCAGAGGAGTTCTTTTAGTTTCCCTGTGGAGATGATTTGGCGTCTTGGAAGTAGATTTCATGAATCAAATGGTGCTCGTGAATTGGCGGATCGGACCAATTCCTTCCTAAATAGGATTATGACATATGGTGGAATGCGTGCTGAGCAGAATTCAATTGTGCAGCCTGATGATATATTGGATTCAACACATAATGGCACAACTAGCCCTGAGGCAGGTCCTGCTCGCAGGCTTCAGTCAGTTTTGCTCCAGAGATTGCAAGCCCAATCTCAAAGATCTTCAAATCACTCTTCATTTTCCTCTGCATTGAATTCAGCTGAAGGCTTAATTGATGCAAACTTTCGAAATCATCCTGTAGGGAGGAATCAGGAACAGCCCCAGCCCATCGATGATAGAGATTCTTTCTCAAGCATTGCTTCAGTTATAAACTCAGAGAGCCAAATGGACACGGCTGTGGAAATTGATTCTATGGTTTCCCTTTCAACCTCTTCTTCTAGAAGGAGACATGATGCTTTGAGAATCTCAGATGTTGACAGTGGGGATTCTCGAGCACCTCAGAGGAGACGAATGGATTAGAAAGAGTCGATTTACTTATTTACAAATTTGTAGAAATGGTCCAAATGTTTAAATTCCTTGACTACAAAAGTGCTGCCCATATGTTCGGTGGTTTTGCTCTTCAGAGTTTACCTGCTGCCGCCATTCTGGACTTTGAGGTGATCACAAAATTTCTAATACTTTTCTGCTTGTCATATATTGTTTGCAATGACTTTGTACTTCATCAATGGCTTATCGTTTTGATATGTGGAAATAGATTTGTAGTGTAGCAAGGGGGTAAATTATTGCCTTCACGGTATATTGCACCTTTCAAGTCTCGTTTAAACAACTTGGTAATTCTTCTTGCCTAAATTATGATACCTTCAAGATTTGGATATGGAAGCTTCATTTCCTTTTGCATTTTTTCATTAGATATTGTTGGGCTATGTCCTCGAACATATGTGTGAGGTAATATTATGATGTGACTTTGGCTTAATTTTGTTTTTTAAGTTTTTAGTTTGAGATCAGAACCAAAAAAAAAAAAAAAAAAAAAAAAAAAGAGGCAAGTGAGTCGAGTTTATAATTTCTTCTGGTTTTGCCTCAAGAGTTTGTTGTCACGAGCCCTACCTTTCTATCATTGTATCTATGCCGTGCAGAATAATAAAGAGTTTTGAAAGCAATCTTATGCTTTCTAATCCATGATTCCCGTAGAAGAAATTTGGTTCCATGCTGTGATTGAAAACATTAGAGGAGAAACATCCAGCATATGATTTATACGAGGGTCTGATTTATTGAAATTTCAAGGTCATAAGAAATATTTTTTTATTGTTTCCTTTTGACTGATTATAGATTGTAATGCTCTTGTTCTGAATGAAATATATGTTTTCCCGGTTGAAGATGTTATTTTATTTTTCTGCCGGGTGTGGTTTTTCCAAGGGTGCCGGTGTTGTCACATCAGTGATAAGAAATAATCAGCGAACTTCTGCTGATTAGAACTCGTGATAAAATTTCTGCCATGGGAAGCCGCTAGTTTTATCAGTAATAAGACGTGCACATCAGTGAATTGTCACATCACAAACGCCTCTAGCTAGGGGATCGGGGCACGGTTCAAATGGACTTTGTATCATCAAAGTAAGCATTGGATTGGCAGCATTTGGGGTCCTTCTCCGCCTGCTAATTTGTTTAGTTTTTTGAGTTTATTTTGTTTGTTGCCGTTCTTGTTTTGTCTATGGTTGTTAGAATCTCAGTCAAGATCGTAAGTGCGATTTTACGAGTCTAAAATTCTTCCAACATCTGGATTACATTAAAAATCATTTCTTGGTAAGATTAAGTAGGATGGTAAGATCAGAAAGGATTGTGAATAATTGTAGGTAGAATTAGGTAATATCGGTAATAAAATCTTAATATGATCCTAAATTTATAATTTTTTAAAATAAATAATTAATTAATTGTTAACATCTCAATTTTTATCATTCAGTCTTATTAAAATAACAAAATCATTTATAAATTTTGTTTATGTCAATTATACTAAATAGTTAATAAATGTAATCAATAATACTATATTTAAAAGAGTTTTAAAATAGTTTTAACTACTACCTAAAAAAAAAAAAAGTTGGGAATAGGACGTATACACAATAAAATATCAATATGAAATATTATTTAATTATACATTATGAACTATAATATTTAGAAATAACTTAATCTTGGTTGAATTTTTAGCCATTCAATCTACTTTTTCAAACTGCTTTTTATCAATCATGGCTTGAAAATATCAACTTTTCTTTCTTTCTTTCTTTTTTCTTTCTAATTCTCAAATTGATACTTTGTATGAGGTTGAAATTAGATTACTGAGTTGCATACTATTTTATTAATTGATTTTTATTTGTCTTTATTTTAAATAAAATCTTACAATTTTACGAGTCGGCCCTGAATACTCTGAACAAATCTTCGGTAAAACCTCAATTTTAACAACCTTGACTTTGTCACGATATATCATCGACTCATCATAGAAAGAAAGCAAAGAAAGAACCATCAAGATGGAATGAAATTTCTTAGTAAATTAACTGACAGTGGTAACATGTGGTTGCATATGTCGCATATTGTGGCTAGTAGTAGAACTGAGCGAATGCTAAGCAGCATATTGTCAAAAAGGGTTATTACAATATGCTGCTGCATATTGAGATAATGGATTATCGAGAAATTTGATGATCGATTTGATTATTTTACTTCTGGGTTATTGGCTATGGGACTCGGAGTTCAGTGTCAGATCACGGTGGGCGGACGAGAGTGCCCTTTTGAGTCCACCCCATGAGGTGTAGCAGACGGGTCTGGTG
This sequence comes from Ceriops zippeliana, assembly GCA_037897445.1. Classification (NCBI taxonomy): domain Eukaryota; kingdom Viridiplantae; phylum Streptophyta; class Magnoliopsida; order Malpighiales; family Rhizophoraceae; genus Ceriops; species Ceriops zippeliana. The sequence continues at coordinate 6,160,580 of JBAPLH010000014.1, read as the reverse complement.
GACCGCAATGATAGGCTGTGCATACAAGTCTAAAATAGAGTAGGATAGCAGTTCTAATGTGCTAGCAGCTAGCAAAGCAAGAAAATGTCAGAATTCAACCCACGGTTCACCTTTTTTCACAGGTGGGCTCATATGGGGTGAACTGGTGATGAGATAACATAGTGTTCCCCCCGTCTCTTGAAATTTGTTGCAATGAAATGTCATCTAAGTTGTTTACTATTCTAATAATTAATTAATACCAAGAAAATCTGTGGCGTAAAATTTCATACTTTCAAGGGCTTTTCCGAAATAGGCAAATGCATCAGGACTGACGTGATTCTGAATTTCTCGTTCAATGTTTGCCAGAACCAAATTATTTCGACACTAGTGAACTTTTTTTGAAGGGACAAGACTGATAGTGTCATTGGGGGAATGCTGTTACTCTGCCAAAATCTTCCAGGTTGGCGCTTTAAACTTCCCCGAGCGATATGGTAGATTGTTTACTCTTAATTGTTGTAGCAGAGGAGGGGGCTTATGGGTATCCACACATAGTTTAATTAAGTGGAATTTTTTTTTCGCACTTACCATAAAATGGCCACAGAATAAAAGCGTAATCAACGCAAACGATGACAGCTTCAAGGGAACAAAATCTTGCATGGAAAAAGTCAACGGTTTCATCCCAATCTGCACAATACGCAAGTCAAATAGCCTGCGTGTTCCTCGATTAATCGGCTCAAAGTTCATTAGTTGCAGCAATATATATAAATAAAGCCAGCTTTCGTTCTCCTGGTACGTTCCCTCGTCGCCAATTTGCCCATACTCACTCATCCGAGCCATGTAATGGTGCTCTTAAGGCAGAAGCCAATGCGCATGAACAAGACTGCATACATCGGTCAACCCGATCCCTTTTCTATCACATTGATCTTCTTTACTCATTTGGTGATTTGAACTCGAGGAAGTTTCCGCCACTCGAGTTTCTGAACTAAATGTCACAAGTTAATGAACTTATCGTTACAATAAGACTGGCTTGTAATACATAACTTATTATTAAGTGCTTCCGATTCCTAAATTTCCTTTCCCCTTCAAATATAAAAGCTTGCTTCTTTTTTTTTTCTTTTTTTTGATAATAATCTAGATTTTGTTAGGATTGGGCCCTGATGTACTGGTGCATTTCAAACAAATCATTAGACTAGGTACTTTCCTTCGCGTTGCCATCATGCCCTTCAATTTTGATTAGCCAAAAATGTGCCTTTCCTTCTTCGAGACACAAGGAGGAGGGGAAAAGTACAAAAAAGAAACTTTTGCAATTATTATAAGTGCATCATTTTCATTATCATTTCAGTTATGAAAGAACGCAATATTTTAGGGGCTTCCTGTCCGTTTCTTTCCCAGCATAAAACACAGCATCCCAGGAAGAAAAAGGGCACGTGGGGATGATGATGATAATGGTGATGATTATGAAGGGGGACAAAGACCCTTCCATTTCCATGGTTGCGTGCCAAGTTGTCCCTTTCGTTCTTTTCTCGGTAATCATAAAATAATAACCATTCTTTGGTTTTTTTTTTAAAAAAAAGCTATTTAGCCTACGATTAGGCTGCCTGAAATCATCGAATCAAATGGTCCTTGGACTCATAACGGTTTTAAGTTCTTAAAATTTAATCCTGTAAGGACTCTACTCTTTTAATTTACAAATGGGGGAAACTGCATTAATTGCCATTGGAGCTGGCATTCTCTAATGAACGCTTTGCTCAATAGGCAATCATTCCGAGGACACAGGACAGAGGGTAACTTCTGTTACATGTATACGGTTCTTATGACCTTGTTATAATGAGAAATACAAGGCAAGAAATGATTATGTGTTATGAAGCCATTATTGACAGTAAGCAGTATAGTGACACATTGTCCTCATTATTTCCAATCAATTCTCATTGTTTCTTTCTGAGTAGTTGCCTACTACTGTCAAGTGCACATCGACCATATTTATACATACCACTCTTTCCCTGTACGTCTATTGTAAATCGACAGTCAGTAATAACCTTTTTGTTATGCAAAAATATTTAAAATTCTATCAATATGTATGTCTCAGAACGAGTAAATCATGATGCTGACCCTGCATCGAAATTAACAACATATATAGGAGACATAACCCTACACACTAGAAGGATGACAATAGGTGGTAGCTGGCCAAGACCAATAAGTCACCCCCCATTGCGATCAGAAGGAGAAAAAAAGACTGTCCGACTTAATTGCTGGTGTGCCTCAGGACCACAGCTATCGTTACTACCGCTGGGACCACGGCTAATTGCTTATCATTAGGGGCCTGCATCAGGATGTCAGCTTCAGTCGAGCCCAAATCTTTGCAGGTTGGAAGATCTACTTTATTCCCTAGCCAGCATATATATATATATATCTGTGAAACATTTCAAGTTTTCAGGCAGGCACGCAGGCCTAGCTTAATGTCATTAATCCCAGTATTAAGGATGTGGGGTGTTGTTGTAGATCTAGGGCGATCCTCCCGATTGTCCTTCCCAGAAAAGGTCACCCCTTCTAAATGCATTCCCTTAAATTACATGCAAAAGAAGGTTAGGTTTAAAGAAAGTCACCAATCCAGTGGTTCCGATATGGACCCAAAGGTCCCACAGCAATTATAGGCTGACAATTAAAGGACGTACGAAGCGTCAAATGCGTATTTATACAGATTTTATGAAAAAACAAACAGATTTGGTAAAATATATTGTTCATCGATTAACTTTACTAAATATGCAAATTCATCACTCAACTTCAATTTATCTTTCTAACCATATACCTATTTATATAGAACTCTATGTTTGTGAAAAGAAAATTGATAAATTATATCATTGGTCACCCAATTTCAATTTATCTTTTTATTCACTTTATTATAATTAATGCCAATTTATCATCCTCCTTTAAAAAAAAAAAATTATCATCACTCCGTCAAAGAAAGATGACCTGGTGTGCCATGTGTCAATAATCGACACATCATCACCAGAAATGGCAAGAAATGAGGGCAAATTCTCTCCTTTCTGCTCACATGTCTTCCATGTGATTGCTCTTTATATACTTTGTTTTTATCCTTCCTATTTTATGCTCTTTTTGTTTTTTTGTGCCTATCAACACTAAGGACACTGTCAAAGGACTTTAATTTAAAAAAAAAAAAAAAACCCTCAGACGACGCAGGCACAGAGCCAGGGTAACGAGAAATAAAAAAAAAAAAGATAAAGGGGGACCATACAGACAAAAATTCTAGGGGTTCGCTATTCACATTTAAGGGCTCATTCATTGGTAGTGGGGCCTCGTGTCTGCCAGGTATAGGCGAAGCCACACGAGAGTTTGTCCTCCACACCTGCCCATGAGTTACGTTTGGAATCAAGCACACATGGTGACGAGGGACCACTGTATACATGGCAAGGTGATTTATATTGTTTTCATGGTTTCGTGTCAAAAATTTTTTTTTTTATAGTGGAAAGTGGGGCCTTAACTTCATTTAATATTTAGAATTTGCCGTGTTTTATTGTGATTAGAGGCGAAATTCTATCTATTTGATGCTGGTGATTACGATCAAAGTTGATTGTTGCGATATGAAATCAATTACTATTTTATTCATCAAATTAATGGGATCTCAGTGTGGACAGTTTGACAAAGTTTTAAAAAGGAATAAAATCTTTAACTATCAAACTTGGGCCTGATAATGATTTCTTTTACTTTGGAAATCAATCATGGAAGGGAGGGCTTGTCAGGATAGAAAATACCAGAATTGCATATCAGCCTGAATTGCATATCAGCTAAAGAAGTTGAATGTATGGCTAAAAGAAGATAGGGGTCATTAAAAGCATGCTAGAGGATGCATGCGATGGTAGTTTGTGTGATGGGTTAAGGGAATTGAATGGAAGGAGGAGGATCCACATGGCAAGGAGATGAAAAGTTGGCCAACACTGGTCTAATTCATAGTCTCGTGACTGATTAAATGTAAAGGGGGGAGAGGGGGGAGGCCATTAATGAGAAACCAGTGAATGATGAGAACAAGTGGATTTAGTTTTGGGTACAAGGATTTGATAAAATTACAATACCTTCCTGCTTTTTTGAAAGTGAAAAAACAAAACAAAACAAAAAACAAAAAGAGCAAAGAAACGAGAGGGCTTGTAGAATCTGATCATGACCAATGGACTCCACACAGGATTACAATCAAGTCACAATAATTTGAGCATGGGCCGTCCCAGGCATATGTAGCAAGAATGGACCCCACAACGTGCTGAAAGGACCAATAATAATAAATAATAATGAAAAGAAAGGGTGTGGAAAAGGGGCCCAATAAAGATCCCATGTACAAATGATTGCTGCTGTTGGAGATTGTCTCCTTAGGACGACGCTGCACTGTGTTGCCCGTCATTTACATATAAAATATATACCCGGGGGGGGGGGGGAGGATTTCCTCCGTCTATATTTAACTAAATAAATAAAATATTTCCCAAATTATCACTATCATTGCCATCATTGGCTGGCCGACCCCATTTCCTTAAAATAATATATTTCTCTTATTTTTCTAATTTTATACTCTCTCTCTCTCTCTCTCTCTTTCTCACACGTCATCTCTGTGACTCTGACCAATTTCCCGGCATTACTCCTGTCAGGCCTTTAGTCACGTGACTTCCCTGTCTCTCCTCATTACATTCCTATGCCTCGTGTGTTGTGTCCTGTACTGCGCGCACATCATCCGGGACACACTTCATATATTGTACGTCCCGCAATTAAGGAGAGGATCCTGCATTTTTCGTATCGGTTGCACATATCCTATTGCGCAACAGCTTGGACTTTCGGTATGCAAAATTCAACAAGGTGGTGTATTTCTTTTTTTTTTTTTTCAAGCACCATATTTCACACGGTCTGATTAAGATAAAATTACACAGAATATACACTATCAAAATATAAAGGAGCAAATTTTAACTATTTTTTTTATATTTCATAAAATTGAACGTATATTTTAAAAAATTTTTGAACTCGTAACTTTATAATGTAAATGAATATTTAAAATGACTAAATTACAACACTCATGTTCTTTTATTATTATTATTATTAACACAAAAAAACGACGGTATTTTGCAAAAAACGACGGTATTTTGCTTAATACACCGAACCGGAGTTACATCTTCATTCATTCCCCTCCCCCCACCCCACCCGGGCCGTAAGGATATTGTGCGGGTGCTTTAATTGCACAGTGCAAACAGTCGCATTCAATCGGAGTGTAAATGGGGCATGCATCGAAGAAGGCGACGTGGGGCTTCGATTTGAAGTTGGGGACCAGTTCATGATAATGCAAAGAAAGTGATGAATAGTTTTGGGGTAGAGTCGGATGCTTCGTGAAAAGTGACCAACGAATCAAACCAAAGGGAGCCCTAGACTAACCTGAATATCATATAGAAAAATATATTAATTGAAGAGGTCTCCAGTTGCTTCTTCCTAATGGAGGGGGGCGGCCGTCTAGAGTTAAGGACGAAGGTTGGCTAAACGATTAACTCCTTAATTGATACGTCAAATAGGGTCAACCACTTTACATCTTCGTAGCTATGTGATAGAGCTTGAATTGCTCTCTTGTTCTTTAATTAATGAAAAAAAAAAATATACCTTTTCCATGAACCTTGAATTGTCAATATTAGATCCTACGGTCATACAAAACAACTACTTAAGTAGGACTTGAGCCTAAGTCGAACAATTCCAAGCTTGCCACATAATAGCATGAATTAATTAGATATATTATACTAAATTTAATTCTTTCATTGAATCACAGGCAAATTGTTTATATGGAGATTACGAGCGATTAGATTTTTATATGATCTGAAAATCAAATCTATTATAATAAAATTTTAAATTCATATGAAATAGATGTTGTCAAAATTAAGATTTGTTAAGACCATTGGGGAAATCTCTCTAAAAAATAAAAAAGAAAACAAAAAAACAAAAGTTTGCTATGATTTTAGGAAGTAATCCCAAATTTGTGAATACAGGTACAGGTACGTTTACCCACAACCGATAGATTTGAATGACTATACGGCGCAGTCATTATTATGCTATTAAATGGCTTTGGGCCTTGTTTGCTTGGTACAACTGCTGCAGTGCACGATGATGATTAGGAAATCACTCCACGGTTTTTAAATCTGATCCAACTTAGTTGATCGATCGGGTGAATCAGGCTCTCCATATTGAGCCTTTCTTTTCTTTTTTTTTTTTTTGAAAGACCCAATGGGCATTTTGACTTGGATTGATTTGGTTGATTTTGAGGCCTACCCAACTCGAGCTTTTAAAACCAAAAAAAAAAAAAAAAAACCCTAAAAATGTTAAATCTAAATCCAACGTATTTTTAAAAAAATTAATTGTTTTAATTTAATTAAAATTATTCATAAAATGATCAATTTATGATGAAGTTATCAAGTAAATAGATGTAAAAAAAAAAAAAAAAGGGGTTGTTCATGGTTGGGTCAAATTCTTGCAAAAGCGAGGGAACAGACTGGGACAGCAGCGGTTTCCATTGCTGGTTCACTTTTTTATCCTATTGGCCTCGCCCCTGGAGTGGGGCCCACACCACAATGCACTCATACGTAAAACCTCGCCCCTCCCTCTCTCTCTCTCTCACATTCTCTCTCTCGTCTCGCTCGCTCGCTCCTAACCGATCATTAAAGCCTGCATGACTTCAATTATTGCAAGGATCCCAAAAGCATGACATATCTGACCCTGGTCACATCCCGCTGGACGTGTAATTTATTTATTAATTAATTACCACTCCTTATCAAAAAAGCCAGCCCACGCGCAATGGTCCCCATGCCCAGACCCATCACCCCCATTAATTAATTATACCAGTATCGCAACAACACATCGAAAAAAAAAAAAAAAAATAATATATATATATATATATATATATATATATATATATACACACATTAATTTTTTATTAAAAAAATAAACCGTAATAAGCTTATATTTATATTTTTATCATAATATTTTTTTAAAAAAAAACTATTATCTAATTTTTAATTATATTTATTTGTTTTTTATTCTAATAAGAAAAATAATACACCCATCATCATTAGGAACAGAAAAAAGAAAAACAGAGCATAATTTTGTTTTATTTTAATTTTTTGGTGAGAGCCTAGTCATCGGATACCTAGCTAAGCTATCTATGTATCTGCCCTGCCACCCCCCTTTTATCATTAGTTTCAACTTTCAAGAAATTTGGTAAAATGGCTGGCTTTTAAATCATGGAAGAAACTTTTCTTGGAGAAGTAAAAGATTGGTCTCCTTGTCTGGCCTGTCCCCCCCAAGAAAAAGAAAAACAACACAACTCATGAAAAGGAGGAAGCTTATGGTCAAATCCCGTGCTAATCTGACCAACATTTTTCCAATTTTTTTTTTTTTCTTCATTGGGTCAACTTTTCCTTTTCTTTTTTTTTTTCTCTGTTCACACATCACGCTTCCCTTCCTCCAACGAGTCAGTTTTGAGTTTTCTTTTTGCCCTATTCTTGCCTGAAACGGGGACAAAAAATATGCTTGCGAGACAACTTGGTCTGAAGATATCATTTCAATTACATGACTAGCTAATTGAGATTAGGGACATATAATTGGCTTGGAGACTACAAAGGCAGAAAAGGGCTTTTTTCAAACTCATGATGGGTTTAGATTATCATTCGCAAACGAACAAGCAACAGTGGTTACCACAAATTATGGTGTTGGTAACAACGCATTAATCATAGTATGATAACAATGATGATTATGATGGCGATGATGTCGTTGATGATGATAATATATCATTTTAGTCCAAAAAAAAAAGTCAACAACAGCAAACAGCATGATCGTGGACCCTTTCTTGTTTGGATTTCTTATTAATTATTTCATTATGTGGCCCTAATTTGGCTGCAACCGCAATTATTCAACATTCCGGAGGTAATAACATCTCTAAGAAAAGAAGAAAAATAAAGCATGCTCATTACTCATCAGTCGTGAATTGGAAAATGTGAGTTTCTCTTTGACCAGAAATTGAAGAAAATCCAAAACGTAAATTGCTGGTCACAAAAAAAAAAAAAAAAAAAAAAAAAAAAAAAGAGAAGAAAATATAGAACCTTCTGCATACACAAAATTAAACATTACTATAATTTTCAATTCTCTCTGTGTCTCTTATAATTCTCAAATGAATAGAAAAAAAGAAGAAAGAAATCAACAACAAAATTGTTGCTTTGTAGTCGCAATTTTGTTTAATATATTTTTTTGAGGGGATTATTTAGATGACGTTAAAAATTATTGAGTCTTGTGTATCGATATTTTTCATTCATTCATGTGCCATGCCAATGTAGAGGGACATGGGGGTTGTTGTTTTTTCATGGGGACTTTGACTATTGAAATACGTTGAAAATAAATACAATTGAATGCATAGTTAAAGAATTTGGAATGACATAAACCTAAGGGCACGCCATGCTAATTAATCAATAACTAAACAAAGGGCCATGAAATTGTTATGCCGTAATACTAACATCATTCTTCGCTAAAATGCAAAGAGAGTGTGACGATTGCATACAATAATTATCGTGTTCCCTCCCTTCTCACCTAGAAAACAAAAATTAGAAAGAAAGAAAGAAAGAAAACTGCATAAATAGTATTCACTCTCCTGTACTTATTATACATAAATTTTGTTACCGATAAATCAAACACGAATTCATAAAAATATAAATATAATTATTAATTTTAATTAATGTATCTTTTAATATTGTATGTGATTATAAATTTATATTAAATTTTATATTTAATATAATTATATATTTATGTGTACGGGGATTGGGTAGAAGAGTTTTTTCTTCCGACTTTCAACATTGAACCATTGTGTATCTATAAAGGTTCACGTGTGTTATTAAAACCGTGGATTTGTCGGTCAATCTGTGCAGATCTTCCGAGAAAAAGAAGGGAAAAGAAGAGAAAAAGCAAAGGAAATCACCAAAAATGGGGAAGCCTTTAATTGTGTCAGAGGGGGGCGGAACTTAGGAGGATTTAAACAAGTGCTGTGTTGAGTGGTTTTCCATTATCAAACCGATACCGGATAAGGGTTGGTGGTTCGTCTCTCGTCAGTCTTCAATATATCAGCTCATTCTCTCCCAATAGTATCCTCCAAGGCTGATCCTTTTGTTGTCAGCCTTTGGTTCAAACCCCAATCAACTTGAGCTTGTGCCTTTTTTTTGTTTTTTTTTTTTATGAAAATGGAGCTAGCTCTGAGCTTAGGTGATGCCTCAAAGCCATTCAAGTTTCTCGACAAAAACCCCAAGTTAACAACCAAAGATCTTGGGTTTTGCATGGGGTTAGGTGCTGGCTTTGGTGTCGCCGCAAGGTCATCATCACTACAAGAGAAAGGAGATGAAGGAGATGAGAGAAGGGTGTCATCTTCAGATCCACCGGTTCAGCTTGATCTTTTGCCTTTCTCTCCCGTTCCACGCAGACAGCCCTCTTCGCAGATTCGCTTTCCATGGCTCCCTGATAACTGTAAATAACACCCCTCTTCCCAAAGTTCTTCATTGCTTTTTGGTTTTTTCTTATTATTTTTTTAAATTTCGTTTTCTTCCATTATCATTTATTTTGATGGAGAAATGGAAAGGAAAGCAAAGAGGGTCTGGATCTTTGTGGTTTTTTTTTTCTCTTCTTCTATCTCGCAAACATCGGAAAGAATATATTGATTTCATTAATGTTTTTTCAATTTATTGTTTTGGCTTTTGCCCAGCTTATGTGTGTATTCATGGGCTCATTTTGGCTTTGTTGTTAAATCAAATATCACAGTGGCATCTGAACCGGGTTCGACTGATGCCCCAAGTAGAGGATTTGATGTGAACCGGCTGTCTGCGGAAGAGGCAGAAGAAGGGGCGGCGCTGTCATCGCCCAACAGTGCGGCCTCGTCATTCCAGATGGATTTTGGGGTTAGGAGTAACGGAGGTAGTAGAGGCAATAAAAGAGATATGGAGGCTGTGGAGGCGGAGAGAGCCGGTTCACGAGCGAGTGATGATGATGAAAATGGGTTGAACCGGAAGAAGCTCAGGCTTTCTAAAGAGCAGTCAGCTTTTCTTGAAGAGAGTTTCAAAGAACACAATACCCTCAATCCTGTAAGTCCCAAATCTTGGAAGAGGCTATTTCTTGGTTATTATTAATTTATTGGTTTTATACAATAGTAATGAAAGTTGACCACTAAAAAAACTGTGCAGAAACAAAAGCTTGCTTTAGCAAAACAGTTAAATCTTCGCCCTCGCCAAGTAGAAGTGTGGTTTCAAAACAGGAGAGCAAGGTATCTTATATATATCATTTGCATTTCTTCTTGTCCTTTCATTATCTTCAACAAGTGATTTTTATTTTTCCTTCTTGTCTCAATACAACAACTTTGTTGGGTGGTTTTGTAATACTTGGTATTGTGAAAAAAAAAAAACAATACAGGACAAAGCTGAAGCAGACGGAAGTGGACTGTGAGTATTTAAAGACTTGCTGTGAGAAACTGACAGAAGAGAACAGAAGGTTGCAAAAGGAACTGCAAGAATTAAGAGCTTTGAAAGCTTCTCAGCCATTTTACATGCAGCTTCCAGCCACCACTCTTACTATGTGTCCCTCATGTGAGCGCGTTGCCACCACTACCACCTCCTCCTCGTCCTCGGCGGCCGCCACCACAACCACTGCTACAGCCAATCCAATTGCCACTGCGGCTGCCCCTAATACCATTAACTCTGCAGCAGCTGCTGCATTACCTTTTCAGGCAAAGAGGCTATACCCTTTCTCTAATTCCCAAGTTCACATTCCTCAAGCTTCCCAATCTCACCAATCAACATGACTTCCTGGAAACACACCAACGTATGAAACCTACAAATATTGAAGGATCAATATGGTAAGAATGGAAGAATCGTGTCTCTTGTACCCATTTGTAAATATAGATGGAAAAGATATTATCCTTTTAATTTTCATGAAGGGAAAAAAATATCAATTTTTTGTTTGGTTTGTCTCTCTAGTAGAGTGGAGGAGGGAGAGTTTGAAGGATTTGCATGGTTGATGTATTTTGTTGACCCATGTAGAAGAGGAGATTTTGTGGGAAAGTCCTCGAATTTTGTGGGTACGTAGTAGTTAAGCTTATTTAATCCCCAATGAACCCTTTATGATTTGTTTTATATTCGAATACAGTTTGATTGTTTATTTGTCATCCATCTCAATTTGTTCCATATGGTTATTTTTTTCATTGTTCTACTTAATAGTTTCATCTTCATCAAATTGATAATCAAAACTGGTAAAACGAGGTGTTGCAAGGTGTCATCGGTGGAATTATGGTTATCCATGATTCCGAAATGAGCCACGAACCTGCGATCTTAGCGTCAAAGTAACGTGGGTCTCTACTAAAATGGGATTTACATAAATGTAACGTAATTAGCACGTTGCACTTTTCTGTGAGTTCGCTTTACTTTGACGTCGAAAACTCATTTACCGAACATTTCTCTCCTCCAATATGAGCAAATTAGTCTGTCTGCCACGCGAAGGGAAGCTTGGTAAAGTCATGATCACAAATCATTTGATTTCTGAACAGAATGATTAAATGGATAATCATTTTGTTGGATAGCAGCCCGCTCGTTCAAAGGAGAAATGGTCTTTAGTTCATCTTTTGATTAGTCTTATCTGACTCTGATATCTGACACAACGAAAAGTGATTGCTCAACGACCAGTTCAAATGTTTTCCTAGGAGAGCCTGAACGACCAGTTTCCATGTGCCAATAATGAGAGAAATTGGAGTGCCATTGAGCAATTATTTTATTTTTTTTCAAAGGTTCTGGGCTACACCAAAACAATTGCTTGCTGTCGACGAGTCTGGATCTCATGAAATTACACCAAGGAATTAGAATTCTATGATTTCCAATCTAGTATGGCTCCTATTTGATTATATCAATGACTGCCTTTCGGATATATGAAACTCACGTAGCCTCGGAGCATTTTTATTTATTATTCTATTTCCTTGTTTGCAAAATTTTGTGGTAAAAAGACATTTTTTTGATGCATTAGTTCATGAATGAACTACAAAAAAGAGCTAATCACTCTTTTATATATATATATATCTCACACCTGTCTCCAAATATTTGAACTTGAAACCCTTTTTTTCGGGGGAAGGGGGGGGGTTGGGGTGGGGGTATATGCATTAATAGGACCTCCATAAGAAAATGGTTGCCACTTGCCATCGCTATTCCACCCAGAAGAGGCAGCTATGGCATGTGGGCAGGATAGCCCAATTAGAGTTGTTAGATCTAAGCTAATAAGTAAAAATTAGAGAGGCCGGCCACTTATTTGGAATTGGGCTCTTGTTTAGTAAGGGGACCAAAATTATGGTTTTGGAATCAGTAATTGCGCACTTGGTCCCTCCCACCCGGCAAGCCCCTGTAGGCAACTGAACAGAATGAAAACGGTAACAGATAAGCACAGGCAGCCTCAGTGACGGATCCAGGAGAAGGGGCAAATTCTATAAGTGAAGCAAAATGGTTAATAATTTTTAGAAATACAAACAAAACTGGTAATCAAACCCAAACCCGGAGAGACAGCAGAACAGTGTTGATCACTACATCAAATGATAAATTTAGTATATATTAGAATAGATACTTATGATGCTCCGGCTGGATTCGTCCTTGGGGAGTGTAATGCAGCTGCAGAGAATGTTAACATGCCATTATAGGACCAGTAGGGATGTTTCTCAAACACACGAGCACACAGTTCGTTTGTTTTAAGATTCGAAAACTGATTATTCTAACTTAATTGCTAGGTGAGCCCAACTCATTTGGATTGAAAGTATGAGCAAATTAAAAATTTATAATTGAATGTAAAAATAACACGATTTGAATTTTAAAATTTAAAGTATTAGATAAAATTTAGAATATAAATGATATATTATAATTTTAGAAGACAAAAAACCTTGAACATTAATAGGCAGGTACCACTTTTGCATTTTTTTAACGAAAAAAATGAAGGACGTAAGCATACGGAGTCCACCCAATAAGCATTTCAAGAAAGGGGGCTTTGGGAGGAGACCACCTAATCCCCGGTTTGGTAGTTCACAGGGTAGGTAGACAGACAGAGACTATCCAAATTCAAGGAACGAAGCAAAGCAAGGCAATGCTGTCAGCCTCTATTGATAATTTTTCAATAATATCAAAACACTCTTTCACACCTCGCACTCTATGGTCATTTGTGAGAGTCTAAACTGAGGTGAGGCCCATCAGCGTAGGTCTATTAATTAATGCAACCTTTGGTTTCATTCGACCCACAATTTTAGTTTCAAATATGTATTTAATTTAATTTAATTTTTTCAATGCTGAAAAGCCAGTTTACCTTTGCTTAATACTTGGTAACTTCTGTGTCAATAATTGTGTAATCCTCTTTTAGGGACATTAGTACATGGAAACGGGGATTTAAGGTTTTGCTGTCAGTTAGTGGTTTAAAAATGAGGACTTTTTAATTTAACTCTCTTTTAAAGATGGCCTCAACGAGGAAGGACGTAAGAAAAGATGGTCTCGTCCCAGAGATACGCGCAAGTAGATAGACAGAGACCATCCAAATCCAAGGAAGGAAGCATGCAAGGCAATGTTCAAGTGTACATACGTAGTCAACGTCAACCGTTGTCGCCTTCGGCGCCATTTCCTTCCACTATGGCCCCATGCCCCAGGGATGTCGACGCTGCACTGCTCAACGCTAACCATTGCCTATATTAATAATACAGGTCGGCGGATGAAGCACGAGTCAACCAGACAACTCCTTTCCCTTCAATCCAACCAAGGGCCTTAGTGCTTTCCGTCCACGTAGTTTGGTTGGGACTTGGGATTCTCCGAACAGTACTACTAAATGGCGAGACAGTCTGTTGATCCCGTGGCCGGAGGTGATTCTCCATCATTTGATGCTTTCCAAGGTTCCAACAACATTAACAGCAGAAGCAACGTGGACTTTTCATCAGTTGATGCTTTCCAAGATTCAGTCAACAGCAACTTTGGATCCAACGCGGGCTTTTATGACCCCCCCTGTTGGTTGCACGAGTGTCATGATGCGTGTTTCAGTTCCGAATTGCAAGATAAGCTGCAGACGGAATGGACTTCCAGCTGGGACAATGAATGGGACTCTATGTTCCAGGAAAAGGCACACCCGAAGAAGAAGAGGAAAAGGAAAAACACAAAGAGAAAATTGTACAAGGATAAGGGCGGCGGCAGTACAGTCAACGGTGCCACCGATCTTTCAGGTGCTCTTTCCGAGGCTCTCTCTGCTATTTCTGCAGATCTTAGTCTTTCTTCATCAGCAACATCTTCTTCCCACGGTTCTCCCAAGTACATTAATCCAGAAAGCCCTGAAAAGGGCGTTCCACAGCACGAAGCTCTCACATATGTAGCGTCTAGAGAAGGATCTATGTGCGCAGACTCTCTTCTGTTTTTGAAAGAAGGTCGTTTCCAGCCAGACAGCCTTGAAGAGGTAGCAAAATTTTCTGATCTCAATTCCCATAAATTATTGTCCCCATCATTCTTAAAATTGACCATTTTTGCCTTTGTAAATGCATGGCTGGTACTTGCTAGGAGAATCAAGCAAGAATTTTAATTATTAAAAGAAAAAAAAAAAAAAAAGAACCAGCAAGTAGAAGGTTGTGGATTAGAAGTTGAATTTTCCTTGGTCATTCTGTGGGCTGCTCCAATATCAACAATTATGGAGAGGAAAAAGTCCATAATATCATTTTTATGTGAAGTAACGGACTTTCCTTACACGTATCAAATTATGAATACCAAAAGTAGTGCCTGCACGAATCAATGAGCTAAGAGAAACTGCCTTATTGCAGTGATTCTTTGGGAAAGCCCAAAGCCTGATTGACGTAAAAGACTTGGTAAGTATACGAAGGCTGCATTCATTATAGTTTGCTTTAGAACTCTATTATCTTATGGTTAGTCTATGTGTTGTCTTTTAATTACTAGATTGCAGACAAATGTGAAAGATAATAAAAAAGAATGAAACTATAATGAATGGGAATGTGCTTGCATCAGGCAGCAGCGGAAATGAAATGCCAATTGTATCAACACTGGATAGAAGAGAAGAATTGAAAAATGTTAATTTTTCTGCGCCAGTGGTTGGAATGGAGTTCTGTTCTGAGGAAGAGGCTTACAACTTCTATAAAAGATATGCTGAGGAGACTGGATTCAGAGTAAGAAAAGGAAAGGTGCAAAGATCGTCCAATAAAGAGATTAGAAAGCGATACTTCTTTTGTTCAAAAGAAGGGTTTCGATTGAAGAAGCAATCTAACAAGAAAACAAAATATACAAGGAAAGAAACTAGAACAGGTTGCAATGCCAAGATGGAGTGTACGGTTGAAAATGGTGAATGGGTTGTCTCTCAATTTTCTCAGGAGCACAATCATATTCTTGGAGATCAAATAAATTTAGAATCACAAACTGGAATGTCAGAAGCTCCCCTGGTGATTCGTTCCAACAATGGAGTTGAGATGGAGAAAGATGCTGGGGCTACAAAATTTGTAAACTCCTGCAGTATGGATTGCATTACCCCTGTGCGAGGTGAGAAAGCTGGTAGTCTACGACCTGAAGATGCTCAAAACTTGATCTATTATCTTAGATATTTGCAGGCAGAGGATCCATCGTTCTTTCACTCCATCCAACTTGATGCTGATTGCCGCATGAAAAATATCTTCTGGAGGGATGGCAGAGCCAAGATAGATTATGGCTACTTTGGTGATGTTATCATTTTGGATACAACATTTAAGCCGGACAAATACGACATAAAATGTGCACCATTTTGGGGAATCAATCATCACAGACAGTTTGTCTTATTTGGTTGTGCTTTTTGCGCGATGAAAGCACTGACTCACTTATTTGGCTCCTGGAGACCTTTATGGAAGCGATGGGCAGAAACCAACCTAAAACTATTATCACCGATGAGGGTCGAGCAATGGCTGACGCAGTTATGTTGAAGCTACCGGAGGCTCAGCATCAAATTGGTTTGTGGTATATCGGAAAGAATGCAGCAAAGCACCTATCCACATATTTTGAACAACCAGGTTTTAAGAGGCTCTTCAATCAATACATCTCCGATTGCGAAACAGAGGAAGAATATGACACGTGGAGTTCTCTGTTGGAGAAATTCAATCTTCAGGGGAACGAATAGCTCAATAATCTTCACACCTCAAGGAACAAATGGAGTCATATTTTTAGCAGAAATACTTTCAGTGCTGGCATTCAATGCAATGATTGCATTGAAAGCATATTTCAGAATATGACAGGACAGGATGATTCTGTGAGTTTGTCAATATTAGTCAAACAATATTTTAGAGCAGCAGAGCAGCAACGCAAAGAAGAGTTACATGAAGATCGTCGTTGCCATGAAACGGAGCCCGACATGATTGTGTCTTTCTGTCCTGCTGGTGTAACCGAGAAACAAGCAGCCAATGCATACACTTGTACCATGTTCGAAGTGTTTCAAAAACAGTTGCCTACTCTGTTCTTAGTGCATAAGCATGGAGTCACAAACGATGGCATGATTGCTAGGTACAGGTTATCGCAGGTAGGCAAGAAGGAGGAGTTCCTTGTGGAATTCAATTGTTTGGATTCCACGGTTGCATGTAGTTGCAAGAAATATGAATCTGACGGGATTTTATGTGTCCACACCTTGAAAATACTCAATGAAAGAAAAATTTTTGAGATTCCACCCCAATACATACTAAAGAGGTGGACCAAATCTGCTAAAGATGATGTAGCAGCTGTCCACCACGGTAAGCTTTTATATGAAGAATTAGTGTTCCTAGAATATTTATTTCACAATTTGGTTGCTATTTATTGATTTTCACAGTGGTGTCTGCAGCGGGCACAGGTGAAGCACCAAAGAGGAGACTTGATGTTAACCGGCAGTCTGCGGCAAAAGCAGGAGGAGGAGCACCGTTCTCATCAGCAAACACAGTAATTCAGAGGAAGGAGCAGTTGGCTTGTTTTGAAGAGAGCTCCAAGGAACACAATACCCACAATACTGTATTTCCCAAATCTTGCAAAGTGCAGTATGTTGGTAAAACTTATTTATTGAGTTGTGTGCTAACGAAATTTAGTTTGAAAAATGTGCAGGTGCAGGAGCCCAATGTAGTAAGACAGTTAAATCGGTGCTTAGTTTTTTATCTTTTTTCCCTCTTTTCCTTTCTTATGTTCATTATCTTCAGTATACGAATTCTGCCTTTATCCTCAATACGGTAAGTTAAAATTGTGTTGTTTTTTATTGTTTCTGGATACGACAACGCAGGGCAAAGGTCTATCAGGCACGAGGAGAAGAAAACAGAAGATTACAGAAGGAACTGCGAGAAAAAACTAAGGAACGGGAAATTGTCAAAGGATCTCTACGACCACCGCTGCCACCATATAAGGGCAATTTATGCAGGCTGCCGCGCCATTCATTTTCTACACCCACAGATTTCCCTTGTTTTTCAACCTTAAAGGAATTTGTATGTTCGAATTACCACGATCATTTGGATCCAGTGAATAACAGTATCTGATAAGAGCACTCGTTCTTATTGACACTGGTATTCTATATCATTGAACAAATGAAAATGGGTGTCAATTAGCAAATTAAAAATAGCTAAAGAAGTATGCGTATGAGGAGGATTGAAAGATCAATAAATTGAAATGGTAAGAAAAAGATGTACCTCGTCTTAAATTGCATAGATTTTACTAAAGAAAATTATACGTTGTTGTATCATTTTGGCACTGAAATATATAACAGCGTCATCACATTCTGTGACCACGATTGGTGTCACAATGGTCAGCATCATTACCTACACCTAGAATAAGGGATTATATTGACTTCCATATCTACTAGTCTACTCATCTCCAAATTCCAAGAGGAAGCAAAAGAGCAATGTTGCGGAGTACAAGAGCAAAGCAGTGTAGAACAATTTTATAATAAAATAGTCATAAAAAGTAGAAAACAACCAGTCAATTGACGGGTGCAACCTTCGGCTGCAAATCCAATTTAAGATGGGTCTGATCTACTACTGCAAGGGCGTGTGCCATGAAAATATTTACAATTCAGAGTATCTTTAGAATGCGTCTAAGCCGTTGTTATACTCCTTGTCAAAGCAGTATTATCACGTGGAGAGAATAAGATAAGAAAGAGTATCTGCAACCCACTATTTTATTTAAACAGTATAATTAATTCAATAATCTAAGATTTACAATCCTCAAAGCCTAATTGAGGCCACAAAGAATTATCACACATAAAATTTCTTCCCAGATGCTAACATGCAACTTACAGATTAAGATAGAGCTTGAACTGTTCTCTTGTTTCTAACATGATTTATGCATAAGATACCCATTCGCTGGACGTCCCACATCTTTTTCCTGTAATCTCGAAATTTGAAAGGAAAAACTATAGTGCCCCTTCATGTCAATTAAAGTTCAACTCCATATTGTCAAATGCAGCCCTGTAAATCTGTTGCATTTCATGTCTACCTATGTCCCTTTTGAGCTTGGTGCTTCCTGAATTCATTTATTAAGAGCTCAGCATAAAGAATCTCATTCCATGCATCTGGCACTCCAGGAAGACACCAATGGCTGCAATCCTGGTAATGCAGTGGCGCACTTCTTTCTGCTTGAGATACATCGTGCTTCCTATAGATGGAGGGGTGGCCATCCTTCCGGTAGTCCGTCATCTGCGTGACATTTAGGTAGGTGACATGAGTTTTCATTCCCCTCAACACTCTCTCCAGCACCATCATCTTAGGTGGGTACTCTCTTAAAAATGTTGCATTCTTGATGGGCTCTACCTCGCTGTCACATGCCCCACCAGAGTTCCATTGCCCACCACTGCACAGACAACAATGACATTCATTGCTTGCTCCGAAGCTCAAATCATTGCTCGAATGTAAACAGAAAAAAAAAAAAAACACACACACAAAAGAAAGGTAAAAAGAAAAAAGGTTCTACAATTTATAACTTCTTGTTTCCTTTTTTCAGCTTAAAATTTTACTGTCAGGGAACAAACTAGAGTTCGAGCAGGAAAACAATACTTCTATCACCATGATAATCTCAGAAACAAATGTTCGGGAAAAACCAACTGCCAATGAAAAATATAAAGTGACAAAGTATTTAGACTGTATTTTCCGTCAACAATACCTGAAATGGGAAGCAGAATATCCCCTAAAGAAGACCAGAGACTTCAATGGATTAATATTGGCATCAACCCATCTGGCCCAGGTAGTCATAGCTTTTCGAAATGCCTCCAGAACATTCAATTCATCATATATATGACTCCCTTCTTGGTAATAATCTTTCCTGAAGACCAAACTTACCAGCTCAGACTCACTTGATCACCAAATTGACATTTTAACATACCCCAACCTATCATAACAACAGTCCAAGTAAATAAGTACCCACCCTCTTGAAGTTTTCTCATGAGTCCACCAGTGTCCAGTGTTGAAGACAATGATATCTGCACCTTTATACTGATCAGAAGACCTCCCAACTAAATCCAGCCGAAGCGTCTCCTTCTTGGTTCCGTTTTTGTCCGACATCTCCCATTCTTGAACTAAGAAAGGACATACAAAGAACTCCACCGTGAAGTTATAATCCTACCCCCACCATCACAAAGAAATATTTTCCATGTTAGATTGTGTCCGTGAAATAGAATGAAATAGAGCTAAGAAAACGATATTACAATAACTTACTTTAAATATGAAGGAATATGAAGCTTCCCCTCGAAAATGATGTCGCCCATTGGCTTCAAAGACATTGCGTTGATCCTTGGCCGCGTCTCTCAAAATGCAGACCAATGATTCCCACATATTCCTGTTCAGTGAATCACCCACGAAAACTAGCCTCTTTCCTCTTAACAACTCTATCATATGGGCTGCGTTCAATCTATATATAATACGAACTGGCCTTAGTGAAAAAGACAAGCCAAAAACTCCACTGATTATTCAATTTCATTAGAGGCGTTATAGAAAAGATTCATCAATGATCAACAGAGAGTTACATCGTATTGAGAGTGAAATGGAAAAGGATTTCAAAATTAATCAGAAGAAGAGATTGCAAGTGCAAAGTTTACAGATCGCATCAGAATCCAAATGACAACCTGAAATTGATAGGTCCTTTCTGTTTACCACTGAACATATATCAAAATCAGTGATAAAAGAATAAAAAACATTTAAAAATAGCCGAACTATATAAAAACTTCAAATAGCAGATCGGTGGAGAATGAACATCAATCAAAAACCAAAGCCCACAAGAAAAAAACACTCCAGTAATCAAAGCAACTATTCAGAAACATACAAACCTCGGTAAAACGCATCTCCTAGGTTTCCACTTATATTTCTGGTACTGCTTATCATGCCTGCCATTAAGAATACAATTGAACTGCTCATCAATCGGAGAACAAGAACCAGGCTTGTAAAGTGGATAAGAATCGTCCACCACCCATTTTCCATTAAAAAGGTCACAATTCACCAAATTCTGTATCAACCCCTCGATCCCTTGCTTTCCTGAGTTGGTCCCATCTATCTGTTTCGCCCCATTAGTCTGTTTCTTAGGCAACGAGGCCGTGTAATTCGCTTTCGCTTCTTTCTCTCCCTTGCTTGAATTATCCTTTACCAGAGGACCAGAAACACCAGATTTTGGTGAAAAATTCACGCTTTGATTAACGGATAATTGGGCTTTGGGGGCTTCCATTGCGGTTTGATTTGACTTCAAAGGCTGAGCTTTGGAAGAATTATCTCTACTCTGTGTGCGGTTATTTGCAGTGGCCAGTTCTTTATTTACAATTGCGGCATTTGTGGATACATTTGGCTGCAAAACTGGAGGCGGGGCAACATAATTCTGTGTATTGTGAGTTTTATTCTTTACGGTACTGAGAAAAGTTTCTTTATTTGGGACAAGAGAATTAGATGAAGCGGTGTCATTAGATCTGGTGGATTGTTGAGGGGAAGTGTTGTTGTCGTGAAAGACGTAAGAGAAAATGGAAGAGAAGTGAGATCCACCAGAACCAGTTGGCACGGTTGTGGTGGGGTTGCTGTTGGCATTGGTACTAGTGCTAATGCTAAAGATATTGGTGAACCAAGGAGCATATGAGTTTGGAGAAGGATTAAAAGCCAAGAAAGCAGTGAAAGCAACAAAAGCAAACATGAAAACATATGCAAAAGCCACACTTTTTCTGGTTTTGAATAGGCCAGGCAGACCCCTTAGGTCTGTTATGAGAGTTCCTCCATTGATGGAAGACAGGTGCTTTGTGGCTGTATCACCCATGGAGAAACTCAAAGATCCCTTCTTTTTCACTTCTTCCTCTTTCTCTCGCAGAACTGCAAATGAAAATGGCTTCCGGAAGACCAAACTGTGTGAGAGAGAGAGAGAGAGGGAGGCTTTCACTATGTGTGTGGACTTTCTGAGACCATTGTCCTCCAGAAAAATGTCGAAATTAGCTCAAAAATGTGAAAAAGAAAAATGAAAAAAAAAAAAAAAAAGGACACAGTTTTCTACCATAATGGCATAAATGCCACTGATCTGTGGAGGGTTGGGGCGGGGGATTATAGGAGATGCCGCTGGTGATTCGGATGCTTTTTGATTTTTCAAAAAATAAAATTTTGATAGATGGGCTATACACTTATCATGTTACTCAGGGTAAATCTTGTTCTGTTTGCAGGATCTTCGTCTCATTTACAACAATTAATCCTCGATTAAATTTGAATTAAAGATTCGTAATCCAGAATAGAATGGCATGTAACAGAATATAATTTCTCTTGGAAAAGTGGAAATCATTTTTTCTTTAATTTTTTTTTATTAAACAACTCATTGAGGTAAAAGATTTAAGTTGTTTATAATTTTTGTTGTTGTTGTTGTTGTTAATGTAAGTGTAGTTATTGACTCGTTTAGTGAAGAATCTCTCAAATCAGGATAAATTGAAAGGATTGCACAGATTTACATCAATGCAAAACAAATCAAATTCTAATGACACAAATTTTTTAACCAACTCATTTAAATTTAAGATTATTTTTTTCATTGTTGTTGTAATGTAATTCTAGCTATTCAACAATTTGATTCTATCTCAAATATAATTGTTTGAGAAATTTTTTCATAAAATTGAAGAACTCTTTCATACTTTTCTTGTATTTTTTAGCCAAAAAAAAAAAAAAAAAAACAGAAAATCAAGCCCAATTGACGAATCTTCATTCTATTGATCAACCTTGCCTAGGTTATGATAAGTGATAGATTCGCGGACATTTATCTGAACCATATTCACGAATTTGAAAATTTAAAAAAAAAAAAAAAAAAAGAAAAGAAAAAGGCTAACAATATTGTCATCAAGGTAATGGCAGAAGTTGTAATATTAAGTCCCAGTGACTTCAATAATGGGAGCCCTTAAAATTCAACTCCACGTCATGCGGTTTCGCATTCCTAACCAGTTTTGCAATAAAAAGCTTTCCGCGTGGGACAGCACCAGAAAAGTGGTAATCACTTTCATTTACCGTACACAACGTTCGTACGTGTCCGACCCTCGTAATGCTAGATTCAAGACTTACAACATATTGACGGTCCAGATTCGTCGAATCCGCCGACAACTTGACGGTGAGAGCGGATCAGTGGCTTTTTCAAGCTTGTCATTGGACAGATCCATCAAAGACAAACAGAGATGGGCACAGCGGAGCATATAAGAATCTCACAACTCGACCGGCTGTCGTTCATACTTTTTTTTTTTTTTTTTTTGGAAGAAAATACAAAAAAACCAATTTCTGATAACAGTGTCAATGCCCAGGGCGGTCAGGCTGTCTTTTTTTTTTTTTGGTAACTGCTTTTGACGTTTTGGGCTAATATTTTAATAAATAAATCCAACTTCTACGTTGTATATTAATCAATTAATAAATATAAAAATTGACAGTAAGATTAGTTAATTAAACCAAAGTTATTATAAAAAACCTTTAGTGTTTTATAATTATTGAATAGAATGATGTGATTGGAGAATACAATTTAAATGTATAGAAAATCTATTTATTTGTACTTGGGCTTCAGATTGTATTGCTTGGGGAGTCAACGAGAGGGTTGTTACTATTGCTTTTTTTTTTTTTTTTTTTTTTTTTTCTGTTCTTTTCTTTTTTTTCATTTTTTTAAGTATTGCAACTGAAAATTTTGTTGAGAATTTCATTGACAGAATACCTAAACAGTCAAAGATAATTAAAATAACTTTGAGGTTGATGATAAAAGTTAAAAAAACAAAGGCTAAACCTTACTATTCTAAACACTGAATTGTGATTCTGCTGCATTCTAAACACTGAATTGTGATTCTGCTGCACCCAGGCACCACCTGGAATTTTTCTTACCATTCTAAACACTGAATTGTGATTCTGCTGCACCCAGACACCACCTGGAATTTTTTCTTACTATTCTAAACACTGAATTGTAATTCTGCTGCATCCAGACACCACCTGGAATTTTTCTTCGTTAATAAGATCAAACACACTTGCTCCAACTACGTAAAGTAAACTAAGTGTTATCAAATGTTGGTTTGCACTTATCTTACTAAAATTTGATAAAAAAAAAAAAAGAAAAAAAATATCCATTTTTAGGATGTTGAAAGTTCGGACGATGCTTTCGTTTTACCATTAAGCTAAGCTTTTAGAGGCTATTTGGTCCCGTTTAGGTTGGAAAGAAAGACTTATTATATGAGTGAAAAATGGAATTAAAAATTCACATATAATTCCAAGTAAATAGTTTCGTTGATACTAAATTGTATTAATCATTAATTTTAAAAAAAAACTATTAGAAGAATATAATCCGTAATTGGTCAACATGACACCATTTATCTAACTGATTGGTTTGATTTTGTTTTTTTTTTTTTTGGGGGTCGGTAATTAACTTCTATTTCTACTCATTTTGGCTTAAAAAGGTTGGCCATTGAATCTTAAATCCAATATCTAAAGTCTCAATCCCGATTGTAGGGGAAAAAACTTTCGCATGATAAATAAATACGATTTATTTGGTTTGAAAAGAGGTGGCCCTTAACCCCCGGATTTATCAGCTAGAGACTTGAATTTCGAGGTCATAGACATAATTTCTTTGGAAAAATTAGATTTTTTTTTAACGATAAATTCGGTTTAAAAAAGTGTTGAGCACATAATCTATACATTTATTGGTAAATTGTGCACGTTTATAAATAATTGAACTAGTAAATAATTCAATATTGGTCCACTGGTCCAGATTTCATGTAACATACGACACGTGGAAACCTCACATATCTACCAACGCCCGCTTTGGTACATTTAATGAATTTTTATTGTATCTTACTACTGTTATTTTTATTGTAATTTTATAGTTTAATGAATATTTAATAGACAGAACGAAAAAAAAATTTAATGACAATCAATTTGAAGAAAATCGAAAATAAACCTTAGATTAGGCACTACAAAATTAAAATTTATTTTCGTATCGTCATTAGCCTTTGATGATTGAAAATCCCAGATTTAGGGCGAACTTGGGGCAGAGATCAATTTTGACCAGTGACGGACGGTCTTACCAAAGCAAATGGGACGGAAAGAAAGTGGCTGAACAAAAGTGACGTCGATTTTACTTTAGGAGAGCAGGTTCTGACATCTTCCAGATCCATCGCCGTATCAGATCCAAAAAGTCAAAGCCAGCTTCCAACCAGCTGCATTAAGGGATGTGCACCCCCCTCCAAAAAAAAAAAAAGAAAAAGAAATTACATCCATACTGATTTTTAAATTAAAATTTGAATATTTTATGTTTTCATATCAGTTTTAAATATTAAAAAATTTTAAATACATATTTTTATGAAATTTTGTCTAGTCAATATAAATATTTAACAGTTTGATTATTTTAAAATTTTAAATATTTAAAACTAATATGATAATTAATCCTAAGTGTTTATTTATTTTTTTTTGGGGGGGGGGGGGGGGGGGGGTGGGGGTTAGGGATCTAAAATTAACGCATCTACTTAGGCTTTGGGTGCCTGAAAATTTGGTCATCATCTTTTTTATTGAAAACTGCTTTCTGATGGAATGGGCGTTGAGGTCAAGTATTAAATGCAAATCGGATTACTGCGTCCGCCTGCCAACTATTCTGGATAATTGTGCACATCAATTTAAAACTGCAACGTGGCCTTCATTTGTCTTGTTTTTTGTATTACATGTGTAATTAAGTATTCTGCTCAGCCTTATAATTCATGATCACAGATATATTTGTTAAATAATTTATAAACTTTGTTAAAATCATTGGCTGCAGTTTAAATTTATTAATTAAGGCCTTTCTTCACTTTTGTTTCTCTTCCAGACAAAACAGGAGGTGTTGGGGTGGTGGGTGGGGGGGGGGGAGGCGGGCTCGGTAAGATCCTGTCTTTACGTATGGAAACCTTGAGCAACACCGTTGTGACGAATAACACAAGTTAAGCTGACGGCTCCCGGAAGGCCATGTGCATCAGTATTTTTCCCTGAGAAAAAACCCTGCCGGTCACGTCAGGCAATTGTTCGGTGAAAACTGTTGGCTTGCCGGCAAGGTACGGACAATGCACCGACAGGAGGGTTTGAATTTTGATAATGGTTGGGAATGATAATTGACGGGCAATGCGGAGGAATGAATACGACAGTATACGGAACTGGGGGTCAGGTCCCCGTGTATTAATGTCGTATCTAACTCCATTCAAATTCAAATCGAGATCTTTGTTCACCGACTGGGCCTATATACACTCTAATAACTGTGCGAATCTTTTTGGGCATTCGCAATAAGACAAATGCCGCGTTACCTACTATTTTGTATTTTTATCCAATAATTTAACTATCAATAATATTTTTCAGAGGCTTCACATGTCCTAATATGGGCTCCTTATTAATAGCGCGTATCACTCAGCCTTGTTTTCAGAATTGAGTATCTCGAATTCTAGTCCCAATTATAACCAATTTATAATGAATAATAAAAAAAAGAAAAGAAAAAAAGGCTGAGCTGCACTTTCATCTAGTTGGCCATGGAGTATAAAGGGTTACGCCGTGCTTTCCTAGGTATGGAAGAATCATGGAAGAATGTAACGGAACTGACGAGTCTGTTGGGGGGGGGGCCCAGTAGTTATATACATTGGTGCACGTTTTCTTGACTCCAGGGCAAGTTGCGATTTCTCATTCCTCCGGCTATTAAATATTCCGGAGAACTATTTTTCCCGAACAGTTAGGTTAACCATATTGGTCTGTTATTTAGTTGTATGGGCTGGGACGATTGTTAGTTACCGCCGGGTCTTGGTTCTCTATTGAACACCCAAACAGGAATCAAATTCTGTGAGTGCGGATGACAACAATATGCCTTCGCCTCAAGGGAAGCGTGGAGTCAGTTTGGACTTCGCCATATGGTTGGTTTCTCTTGTTAACCATACACTAATCATTTGTCCCCCTTTCATGTTTTTCTCTCATTACCCCAGTAAAATGTCAACACCCTCTGTTATGTTTATTATTTATATAAAATTTCCAGCTATTGTCACCAAGTGTCGCTTTGGCCGAGTGGTTAAGGCGTGTGCCTGCTAAGTACATGGGGTTTCCCCGCGAGAGTTCGAATCTCTCAGGCGACGTATGATAATTTTTTGTTCCTGTTCAGATGTCAATGAATAATGTTAAAAAGACATTTACTCACTCCTTCCCTAGCACAGCAGTCTTTGGCTCCTGCAGTTGACATTTCACTTCAAATATTCATCACTAAATATGGAGCTTTGAGCACTTACTACGCTATGATTGACAGCTATTGTTTTTATGTTTTAACTTCTTTTTTTTTTTTTTATTTGAAATACGTAGAAACTAAGAACTGAGACTAATAGCTGGGAGAGCTCTGTCACTGGACTACATATCCGGTGCTTTGTTTTATTTACTCTGAATTTATAATGTGATATAATGTACTCTTACCAGTAGGACAAATTAAAGAACCTTTTGGACAGCAAAAGGAAATTTATTGTGAGTATATGGATTATCACACCTATAGACCGAAATCAAAAGTGGCCAAATGAGTCTCCTCGTGCCTGAGGTGAACCATAGCGTGAAGACTCAAACGTAAGTTAATACAAGGAAGACACACTAAATCACTAACTAGTTTTTAACACTTCGGGTGGTACCACTAGTCCAAACATCATCTCTTATTCAGAAACCCAATATATCCTGCCCTCTGCTTTATTAGCTGATTCAAACAAATTGAATTTTGGCATAGACATTTAACATGAATGCAGTTAAAAGAATACAAAATGATAAACATGACAAAACAACTTTTCTAGATCGTCTTCTCATAAAAGAATGTCCAAGATCTCAACCTGAGCAAGGCTTTGGTTTAACATTCACAAAGCATAACTCGCTGGAACTGCAACAATAGCAGTTCATCCATGCACATTTGGTACAACCTCAACAATGACTTCCACCGCAATTCTGAAACCACAACATTAACAGGCAAACCGAAATTAGTTTCATGAAGAGGGCGAATAGTATATGCGAACAAAAATGCGCCTTACGGTCATGGCTAGAACTCTTTTTATTGGTAGCTGGCCCTTTCAATGCCAGAATTGAAGCTTCTGAATTAAGGGGAAGCAGAATCCCTGCCACATAGCCATCAAGAGGACTGCCTTATTGCTTCTAATTGTATGCAATAACTCATCCTGCCTATCCTACTTGACTAGTAGTACCGAAGGCCTATTGACGAGGACCATGTTTAGATATCAGTGTTGCTTGAGGCAAGAATTGGCAGGCTCAATTTTTCTTCTGATAGTCAAATAGAGGACAACAGATGACACTAATTTGAATGTCTATTTGGAATCTAAGAACCCCAACAGGCCATATTCTAATAATGGTGGAACGGAAGTCACAGATGATGCTACTTTGCATGTGTACGAGAAATCTGATAATCTTGATAAGCCATTGGATATCTAGAATGAAATCCATTCTCGATCAGTTTTACGGCGAGCTTCAAGCTTTTCTAGTTTGTCCACAACTCTCCTATTAGAATGAGAACAACCGGGGACAAAAAGAATCTAAATAGAGCCAAAATTGTTGTGGCATTCAATGTCAACGACGGGCATAAACAAATAGAAAATGTTGAAGCAAACATAAACGTGTCCTAGTGCACAAACTCTCAATGCTGCGGAATTTGTGGAATGGTACACAAAGGTCTTGGAAGTGGATCAATCCCCTATCCCTCGAAATTTCTGTAACTTTTGTCTCTAATTTCACAGGTAATTGCCGTTCCATACGAATCCTCCAGGGAAAAAAATGTACAAACTAATAAGTAAGCTTTTTTTATTGTCAAGGCTGAAGACGGTTCTATTGGGTATATTGTCTTTCTTGTTAGTCCAGGGAAAGCTATAAATGCATTCATCTATTGAGTGTTATTCCAAGTTCTCTATCAAATAGATGATAAACCCTCTCAGAAACGTCTGATCTGAAAAGGTCTAGACCTGAATCAATTACAAAATATTGAAACGCAAACCAAAGAGAGAGTTTTCAGAGTATTCTGAGGTCCAGGCCTGTTGATCCTGACGAAAAAGCTAAGTTATGCATAGGAGTCTGGCCCTACAGGTTTTGAATTGAGAAGCGGCTGAAGAGCTTTCACAACAATAGTCATATTTGGCCTGAAGTCTGCCTCATACTGAACACACAGTGCTGCAACTGCTGCTAACTGATGCATTAGCCACAAACACAATTCAGAAACAAAAAGAGAATTAGTTGCTTTCAACCAATGTTGTACAAATTTTTTAGGAATCTCCAAGATAAACAGGAACTAGATCTAATGTCCGCACACAAACACATGCACGGTGAGTTACCAAGATAATAAAAGGTCATTGTGTTGACGTGAAACAGTGGAGGGTTATTAGCAAGAACCTTGGCAACTGCCTTAGGCGGGAAGTCATTGTTCAGTTTGGGATCCACACACTGCTTCACTTTGTCCTCACTCAATCTTGGAGTAGCCTGCAGGGTTTATAACAATATTCAGATACATTCAACAAGCAATAAATGCAACTGCAAAGAAAAGTAGATAAAGAAACACACCCATGTTACAAGACTCTGCTGTCCTTTGGGCATTCTATGGTCTACAGGCTTTCTTCCAGTTAAGAGCTCTAGAAGGACAACACCAAAACTGTAAACGTCACTTTTCTGAGTTATCTGCCCTGTCATGGCATACCTAAAAAGAGGTCGCAAATGCGAGAGGGAAAACAAGATGAAAATCTTGAAGAAACCAATAGCTCGTGTTCAAGAAGGATCACAAACTCGCAACGTCAGGCAATCAGCTAAAAATAGCATAATTTAGGGATGCATTGCTTACTCTGGAGCATGGTAACCAAATGTCCCCAGGACTCTAGTTGAATGCAGTCGAGCTGAAGAGTCGGAAGAGGCATTTGATGCATTAAAATCAGCAATTTTGGCCATGAAGTCATCAAAAAGTAGGACGTTGCTCGATCTGACATCTCGATGAACTATAGGTGGCTGAACCTTTTCGTGCAGATACTCAAGGCCTTTGGCTGCACCATAGGCAACTTTAACCCTCTGGTTCCAGTTAAGAACTGGGCCTGGTTCAGCCCCCTGTACACCTTTCCTACCTGCACAAAAAAATTGACTCAAATTAAATCAGTTTTCATTTAAAAAATGAAGGGAAAATAAAGACATAAAATAGATATACCATGTAGGACATTGTGTAAAGACCCCATCATTGCAAATTGATAAACCGCGATTCGGTTGTTTGCCTCCAAGCAATACCCGATCAGCTCCACAAAGTGCTCGTGTCTGAGTCTTGAAATTACTGATAACTGCATGAACCAAGGTAAATTTGACAGATATTGCATCTAAATTTAGTCACCTAACCGGCTACCTTCAGAGAAGGTATTGCATGTAAATGACCTGTGCTGCAAAATCAGAATCAGGTTCTTCTGAACCCGTATCTAACTTCTTTATTGCAACGGGCACACCATTGTTTAACTTAGCATAGAAAACTCGGCCATAGGAACCCTCTCCAATCAAAGCCTTAGAACCGAAGTTACCAGTAAGCCTATTTAACTCGTCCAATGACATAGCCGGAATTTCAATGGGTAAGACCTTATGTGGAGCTCCACTTCTGGCTGTATTGGCTCTCCTTGGCTCCCCTGTTCCACCTCCAATAACCCCCAGATAAATCATTCTATCAGAACTAAGGAAAGTGAAACAATTCGTCAGAGAACAGAACTGCACACAGAAAGAATGAAACAATAGCGGGAATATTCAATTTAGCCTTGAATTTAGAGTTTTGCTGGCCTAATTAATCAAACACTACCCTGCTCGTACGGAATTGGAATGGGTCCGAAATTCCATCTACTTGAATAAATGCATAATATTTTTTTAGCACGTATGTCAGTTAATTGAGAAGAACATCAGATTCGCGGACGTAGGATTGTGAACAAAAAAAAAAAAACAAGGAAAGGAAGAAACAATGGATCGAGGTCTCATGTACGTCACAAGAGCAAAATTCCAGCTTTGAAAATGGTAACGCCCAAAGAATTGATATTGTCAGCTAAAAATGGACAGATGGAACGCAACACATGATGCCTTTGGTTGAAACATTGGCAATGGAATGAAACTCATTATTTAGGGAAAATAAATTGTGGTGGAAGAACTAATTGACAAAAACACAAAAGGATTGTCTAGACAAAGGACAATTACCGCCACCATAGGGAGTCCCTCCTTTAGGTGGGGCTGTGTATTGATAATCAGCTGGGCCGATAGGTTCCTCCTCTGCGCCTCCGCAGCAGAACATATCAGCCTCTTCTGTGAACCAAAGAGGGATAAAAGAAGCCCTGCAACCACATATTCAATGACAAACAAGCTATCAACATATGAAACAGCAACGCGGCAAGTAAATTTGGGAAATGTTCAATTTTTACCAATCAAAAACCTTACAACCACCAGGGCTTTTAATTTTAATTAATTTGCAGACCCCAAAATTGATCTACATGACCATTACTCATTGGTAAAAAAATGTTTAAAAAGAAGAAGAAGAAGAAGAAGAAAAATGCAAATCAAAACGCACTTGAAAGCCTTGGACAAGGAGGGTACCGGGCAATGGCGGCTATGATTGGTATTGTTTTGAATCTGTTGTGAAACGTCTTGAAGCCCTTTTGCAATGACTGTCTTTTTAAGACACAGAGATATGACAATGCCAACACCACCACCGTTGTCTACCCCTTTTTTCTGTTCGCGGGAAATTCGGTTTATGAGCTATGAGTTTAACCGCCGAAACTAACCTACCTCAACTGTGCCTTCACGTTCGGGATTCGCACGTGCGAGGCACGCCCCTTATGCTTTGCTGTTTTTCGTAACTCATTGTCATGCAACTAGATCAAAATCGTCTGGTTCTGATTTAACGTGCCGGGTTTTGGCTTGAAATATTCGCCTTTTTCTTTTTGTTAATATTTTCTTTTCAGTGAATTAAATAGTGAGCACTAGACTTTAATTTTTTATTAGGAAATTTATTGGATAGCATAATACTACATAATAAAAATCTCAAAAATAAATGCCTAAATTCTTTACCATTTAAGCCTTCCCCTAACCGACAACCAAATTAGAATTCTGATGATCATAGCATTCTGCGGCTAAGAGGAACGAGTATACAGAAAGGCTTTTCAGTCGATCTGGCTGACGCCAGTTCAACTGGCATAGATCATATTACGAAGTTCGGGTAAGAAAGATAGCTTGTCAATCTTATGTGTCACCCAAAGCCCCTCCTATTACTTGCATTCCAAGTCCCATATCCAGGTATTAATGTTACTTACAGGTTACTCTTTCGTATACAAATAAAATCTGACCCCACTAATCCGTCAAAACATGTGGCCTAGAAAATGTTATATCATCTGAAATCGAATCAGGGATCTATTTTCAGCAGATTCAATCATTAACAGCAGGCGTGCAGAACTGCAGATTATCAGTGCTTGAATCGGTAAGTGTACATAAGCATAGAGAATATGCCATTCTTTCTTGTCATCTCAATCTGGAATATGGTACATAGAAGATGCAGCTAAAAAGAAAATACAGGTCCATAAGATCCTGTGTGGCTGAACCATTGAATCCAACTGAATCTGGCTCTGCTTTGGTATCAGCCCCATGTGGCTATGAATTCACAAAGATTGCAAAAGTCCAATCCCATGAGTAACACCGCATTAAAATATAAAGGACCAGTATCATCGAATAACTACAGCATGATCCATTGCTATACGGACAAACCCAACATCCCTCCGAACTTAGCACACTATTCAATCACCTCAACGTCATCTCTCCCTATCTCACTCTTCTTTCCATATACGGCCAGTGATCCTCAATTTCAGCTCTTGCCTATTCCCACCGGAAAAATAGAGTGCCAAGTTTCTCTGAATAATAAGTCCATCCTGGCTGTCACGGACTTTTCTGTGACTGTCACGGATACTCCTGGGAATTCCTTGCCATGTTAGTTTCCGGCCATTCCCACCAACTTCTAAGCTGTAGCTAAATTTCTTTGCTTCATTATCATCACCCATAAAACGCAAGAAGGCCATGTAGACTGGTGCCATTCCAAGCTGGAAAGCCTCAAAATGCAAGCAAAACTGTCTTCCAAAACAGTTGAAGACCTGCACAAGACCATAAAATAATGATAGTGATCAAACTTTAGATGCAACAGCAACTGAAATTCTAAAAAACAAACACTCAGAAAAGATGCTTTAGTGGGATTTATAGCACAACCACATGTAACTGTTGCATGAAAGGAGTCTCACAATACATGCAAACTTCTTATCACATCAACTCCAGGCACATGAATCCCATCCAGCATCACAATAAATTACTCTTTGTAGTTATACAGCCAACAAGGGCCGATAAAAATTTCCACCACTATATCGAACATTTTTAATTGTTTTCTAAATTTTTTTGATTGTGATTTCTTCCAAAACAAATAAAACCCATGCAACCATCAATCCCAAAAATAAAACCCAGACATAAGAGGGCCAACCAAATCTTGTAACCATAGAAGGATGTTAGCCAAATATAGAAGTATAAATATAAGATTTATGTTCTTATACATCATAAAAGAACTTACAGTCAGCATCCATGTGGCATTTTCAACTTCATGAGGATTTGATTTGACATAACGATGGTTAAATGTACACCCATCATGCATGTCAACCTTGTGATCATCCTTGAGATGTGTGACAAGGGATGGAATGTCACCAGTAACAGAGCACTCAGACCCAGCATAAGGACAATTGTAGGGATGAAATCTACAGTGTTGCTCATGCTTAAGCTTGCTGTAGTATGGAAAAATATCATGGCATCCTAAACTGTGGTACTTGCAAGGGAGTTCCAACGATTCTGCAACTTTCTCCAATGCCAAACATCTTATATTTCCAAGATCATAACGGCAAGTAGGGCAACAGTTATGCACTCTAATCTTGCACTTTAAACATAAAGTGTGTCCATTTGGGCACTGCAACACAAAAAGAATGACAAAGCAGGAATAATCACCATAAACAAAATTTTTAAAGACAAAGAAAACAAATTAACGAAATATAATGAGAACCTTTAATCCTTATTAAACAAAATAAGTAATATAACAGGTTTTAAAGTCTACAAGTCAATAGGCATTGATTATGATAGTTAATTACCAACTGATGATTTCTCATATAATCTAAACAGCAGTGCTTGAGAGGGAACATTCAATTTAAGCATCAGTTAATGATAACGGCATGTAATAATGGCTTGTGCACAGCCCTACATATTTATACGGTTATGTAAAATGACGGTTTAACATATTGATATATTTTCATTTAGCTAATCCACACACCACAAGCAACGAACAACAAGCATAAAACTCAGTTCCTTTCAGCAGCAATCCACATACTAGCATCCACTCAAAAGTAGAAACCATGGAAATGATTAGGGAAGTGCCCAGCAAAGGAACCCAAAATTTATGTCAAAACCAGCAGCACAGGAAACATATTCTCCTCTCATGAAGCTCAACAACAGAAATCAGTTCTTTTTTTTTTTTTATCTGAAGAAACAACAGAAATCAATATTTTAATGAGGCCACTAGTTGGATTCTGCAGAGATCAGCTTTGATTATCTTTAGGTACATAGGAATAGGATCCAAATACCATACTGAACACCACATATAGTTGGACCATTAGAAAAGCCAAGGAAGTGAATGCTTCCTTAGAAAAAGGCAACAGTAATTGAAAGTAAGAGAGTGAGTGGAAAGATGCATTGCTAATCCATATCTCTTGGCACCACCAAAAAAAAAATTATAATAAATGATGAAAGGAAAATTAGAACAGACCTGGTGAATTGGTGGATACATTAAATTAGTGCAGACAGGGCACTCGAGGAGCTCATGCACACCACTGTTGGAATAAACTCCAAGCTTCCCAGCCAAGCCAACTGCATTTTTTGTTTGTGGACTGGTGTTCTCTGCCTTCCCCATCGCAGTATCATAGTCTAAGAACGTGGGATAAGAATCAAGAGTTTCTTTGCAGGAATTGCCACCAGGAGCCATTCTACTCCAAGATTGTAAATTATTGTTCAATATTAATTCCAGTAGTGTTGCCCGCTATCAAAGGTTTAACATCAATGGCCTGCAAATAGAGAACAACTTTAGTAGTTGAAGAAACTAGAATTTATAGGCAAGCTGTGCTACACTTCATCATAAAGATGCCACGATGGGGTCAAACTGGGGACACTGTAGCAATTAGCAGTTGTTGTGGTGCCTAACGTGCCCAACCTACCAGATTTGAAAAGTTTCTGGCCAAGCTACAAAGATTCTTATGTTCAAAGGCTCATCAGAATAGGGGCAACACCATTTTGTTGGCACATCTAGTGCACTCTTCTGTACGGGGAAATAAAAATCCAGACCCAGCAGACAAAACAATTGTCAGAGATCTTTATACTACCATAGCATTCCACTGAAACCAAATATACGTGGTAACTGTCCTCCCAAGATGAAGGAATGACTTGACAAAATTGGCTTTTAGTACTACCAAGGATTGTTTACAAAAAGATCATGGCAAAGAATTTGGGAAAGTTACAAAAACAATGATACGAATGGGAAAGAGTTTTCTCATCAACAAAGAAAACTCAAAAGTGCAGAGAGAACATTCTAGGAGATGGATTGACCTATTATTCGATTAGATAAAGTAAATAGCAGAAGCTTAAAAAACAAAGGTTTCCATATCTTGTATCTCTACATATCTATGTTACCAATCTACATCTCTAAGCAAGTGAATCGTAAAAATGAATGCAGATATTACAAGAGACGGCCTTTCTCATATTAACAAAACCGTCCACCATCAAAGTCAAAGCAATCAAAGCGAACAACAAGAAAAGAAAAATGCAAAAACTGAGCCATATTTTCACATTTTGAATGAAGGTGCAAACTTCAACCAAGCAAGAGCAGAATCTTGCCTAAAACACCCTTGTAAATTCATCAACCAGAAAAGTAGAAAACTTGGAACGGAACATCAAGAAGAGACACAGCCCATTTCAAATTTTCAACCTAAGCAACGACTTTTTTAAAAGAATTCAAATCTGGAACCTGCCAAAATCTACACTCGACATTTACAATCCACCATAAATAAGACCCAAAAACCCACCCACCAATCCAGAGACAGACCAAAAACCCAAAAAAAAAAAAAAAAGAAGAACGGAAAACACTGAATACCACAGAAAAACAAGGGGAAAACAAAAAGTACCCAGTTGAGAATTTCCAGGTTTGTGTCTTCAAGCACAACAAATGCAGACAATTAAGCCCGAAACGCGCTCAACGACCAAAAACAGAGGGAAATTAAAAAAAAAAAAAAAGGGGAAATTGTTGGGAACAGAAAAACCAAAAAGGAAAGAAAACAAAACTAGCGCCACGAGGCCCGCATCACCGGGTTTCGGTAAAGGAGGGACAAAAAGGTTCACTTAGTTCGTTTGTTTGCATCGGTGGAGGCCACGGCCTTCTCTCTCTCTCTCTCTCTCTCTCTCTCTCTCTCTCTCTCTCTCTCTCTCTCTCTCTATACATACATATATATATGTATATATTATTTTCTAGGCCTTTGATAATTGTTAAAATAATATAAATGAAGAAGGCGTTTTTTTAACCGTTGGATGAGTTGTTTTCAACTCTTCATCAACTGCCTTTTTTTTATTTTTTTTTTTGGCCCTTTCAAAATTAAAGACTGAGTACCAGAATTTAATAATTTATTGAAATGTCCAAAATAGTAAATAAAAATTTACTGTTATTTTTTACTGTAAAATATTTTCATCTTCTTACATTTTTTACTGTTGGTCCG
Organism: Ceriops zippeliana; assembly: GCA_037897445.1. Taxonomy (NCBI): domain Eukaryota; kingdom Viridiplantae; phylum Streptophyta; class Magnoliopsida; order Malpighiales; family Rhizophoraceae; genus Ceriops; species Ceriops zippeliana. Next base: position 6,124,259 of record JBAPLH010000014.1, on the reverse strand, counting down.
CTTGCAAGTGGGATGCCACTTCCCGCACGCAACATTCGAAATATATATATATATATATATATATATATATTTTTTTTTTTTTTTTTTGGGGAGAATCCTTCTCCTTGTTGGGTTGTGACGTTTTCTTTCCGAGTAGGGGCACGTAAAATAAAATGGGGATTTCATAAATCTATAGCATTTCAGCTTTATTTAGCAGCTGAAAAATATGAAATTTAAGTATAGGTTTTATTCATGTAATCTTAATCAAAATTTTATTTCAAACAACTTAATTTTTCATAATCAAATATATTTTATAATTTTACCCCTATTCTATTTTTATAAATTTTATACTTCTTCTTAAAATTAAAATATAAAATATCTAAAATATAATTATAAAATTTTAATTATTAAAGTTTTGTGGATTGTGGGTCACATGCTAATTTGTTGTGACAATTTTACTTTATTTTATTTTATTTTTTGGTTGTTGTAGTGTGATAAATTGACAAGAGATGTGAATGAGCTTGACTCTTCTTAGTGAACCTTATTTTAAAAAAAAAAAAACTTTTAATACATTTACATCATAAATGACTGAAATTGTTATAGAATTTCTCTCTTCTCTCTCTCTCTCTCTCTCTCTCTCTCTCTCTCTCCCTCCCTCTCTCTGTTTTTTTTTTCCTTGGGAATTCATTCCTATGGAACTTGACTGATAATAATAATGACGATAAACACATGAGACGAGAGCAGCAACTGACTGCAGAGTCCCTTAACAAGGACTGGCGACGACCCTTCGACGTGCCCAAAATTGGGATGGCTCCGTGGTCCAGTGCATTTTGGTGGACCTGAAATCACTTTTGTCCCCATTTGTTTTTTTTTTATTCCCTTTTTATAGCAGGAACATCATTTCCTTCCAGGACTGTCCAAAATTTTGGCCCCACTTCCAGGGCATGGACGTCACAGGCTTCCATGTCCATGCACAGAAATAAATAATAAGAAGCTCCAAATCAACCCGATTGGTAGAAAGTAATTATTTATTTAAGCAGTTTGTTTCATTTGGAAAGCTCCCTTTTGCACCGAAAGCTTTTCTTTTTTTTATACCGTTCACCAAAAGATGGGATGGGAGCGCGAGCCTTTTCTCTCTTTCTCTCTTTTTTTTTTTTTTGGTTGGGGGGGGGGGTGGGTGGGTGGCAGAATGTGGGCAGTTTTATGAAAACAATCTTTGGAACTGTTGTTGTTGGCAACATCCATTCTGAGAAGGAAAATATGGGGCAGACTTTTTTAGATCGCGGATCTTTAAAGTTGCTAGAGATTGTATAGTTTAACTTTTGGAATTTTTCTTCACCCGACATAACTACACTGCTGCAAGTGAAAATCAAAGATGTCTGTTTTATTTTCATCGGCATAAAATCACGAGACAAAAAAAAAAAAGGTCATTTAATATGAAGTACTGGCATCGAATGAAATAAAACCTGGGATGATAAGGGTAGAGGTGATGTAGCTGCGTTTTTTATGACATTGTAAATAAAAAGAAGGAAAGAAAAAGAAAAGTGTTCTTTGTAAAGTTGCCCCAAATTATAATCTGATTCAATTTTTCATAACTATTTCACTTCACATTTCCCCGCCCTTACAAAACGCAGAGGAAAAAGCCAAAGCTTCTCTCTCTCTCTCTCTCTCCCAACCAAAAAAAAAAAAATAAAAATAGGAAGGGGATTAGCAAAAGATCATCGTAGATCTAGTAGAAGAGCGAGTCAATGGCTTAATCTCCCAAAACCCTAATCCTAAACCTAATTCCCCCGATTTCCACAACTCTCTCCACTACGCGCTCCACATTCTCTCAAGCAGATTGACCCCCTCCATTTCTCCAGACGCCGTCGCCCTAGTCGAGTCCATCAAGCGCCGCCTTGCCACTCAAGGTAAGTCCTCTCAAGTCCTCACCTTCGCCGGTGTCTACAACAAGTTCGCCTCCAGAACTGGCCCCGGCAGCGTTAATAACAAATGGGCAATTCTTTATTTGCTTAAAATCGTATCCGAAGATTGACATTCTGCGAAAAATGGGGCCAATTCTACGCTTTTGTTACCTGATTTGTGGTTCTGAACTGAGTAACGGTTCCTGGGTTTTCCATCACTTAAAGAAAGAAGAAAAGGGTTGGAATAATGGGGTTTTGTTGGTCACTAAAGGCCCCGAAAATTTGCATGAAATTGCGTTTAGGGAGTTTTCGAATTTGGTTAGAGAGGAAAATGATGTGTGTGAGGAGGTTTTGGTGAGAGATGTGTTTTATGCCTGCCAAGGTATTGATGGGAAGTATATTAAATTTGATGCAAATGTTGACGGGTACGTTTTGTCAGATTCTACTAAGGTTCCTAGGGCCACTAGGCTTATGGCTCGAAGGCTATGGGAGTTGGGATGGTTATTTAGGAAGGTTAAAGCTTACATCTCCGAAGGTATGGATCAATTTCCAGCTGAAGACATGGGAACTGTGGGGCAGGCATTTTGCGCAGCTTTGCAGGATGGGCTTTCCCAGTGTTACAAGTTATTGGCTGTTCTTGAAGTGCAGGCAATGAATCCAATTCCATTGGTTTCAGAGACTGCCAGTTCAGAGAATTATCTATCATTGAGGAGATTGTTGGTTTGGTTCACAGAGCCAATGGTCAAAATGAGGTTGATGGCTGTACTGGTTGATAAGTGCAGAGTCTTGAGGGTGGAGCAATGGCTGGGGCTGTATATCTGCATGCCCCGCATGGTGATCCACTTGTCTATGATTTCATGAGGAGTTTGCTCTGGCGTGTGTGTTCTCCACTTTTTGAAATGGTTAGGATTTGGGTTCTGGAAGGGGAGTTGGAGGATATCTTTGCTGAGTTCTTTGTCATGGGTCAACCGGTGAAAGCAGAGTCACTTTGAGGGAAGGTTACCAGCTTCATTCTGGGATGCTTCCTTCATTTATCTCACAATCCCTTGCTCAGAGAACTTTAAGGACTGGGAAGTCAATAAATTTCCTTCGTGTATGTTGTGATGATTGTGGCTGGGCTGATGCTGCAACATAGGCTGCTACTGCTGCAGGGACCACAACCAGAAGAAGAAGTCTTGGATATGGCGAAACAGATGCACTTGAAACTCTGGTTACTGAAGCAGCAAAGAGAATCGATAAGCATCTATTGGATGTCATGTACAAGAGATTTAAGTTCAAAGAACATTGTCTTGCAATCAGGCGATATTTACTGCTGGGGCAGGGTGATTTTGTTCAGTCTCTAATGGACATTGTTGGGCCTGAACTTTCTGAGCCTGCCAATACTATTAGCTCATTCAAACTAGCTGGGTTGCTGGAAATTGCAATCTGGTCATCTGATGCTCAGTATGATGATCCTGACATATTAAACAGGTTGAATGTCAAAATGATGCCTCATGGCACTGGAGATAAAGGCTGGAGTGTTTTCTCATTGCAATATGATGCTGGAGTTCCACTAGAGACAGTTTTTACCGAGTCTGTTATGGCCAGATATCTAAGAATTTTCAATTTTCTGTGGAAGCTGAGATGAGTAGAACATGCACTTATTGGTGCTTGGAAGACCATGAAACCAAATTGTATTACTTCTCATTCTTTCATTAAGCTGCAGTGTGCAGTCAAGTTCCAGTTAGTCTCACTACTAAGATGATGCCAGCTTCCTTGGGATGAGATGAATCATTTTGTTACAAAATTGCAATATTACATCATGTTTGAAGTTTTGGAGGTATCATGATCTGATTTTTCAGATGAAATGCAAGTAGCAAGGGATCTTGATGATCTTCTTGCGGCACATGAGAAGTACCTCCATTCAATTGTGGAGAAATCTCTTCTTGGTGAACGATCTCAACCACTTTACAAATCACTTTTTATGTTGTTTGACCTCATATTGCATTTCAGAAATCATGTGGATCGGTTATATGAAGGCATCCATGAGTTGCAAGCAAGGTATAGATATAACTTTTTGTCAGTAGTTATATTACCAATGACTCAGTATCTGTCTTTGGATAACTTTTGCTCTCTTAAATGGTAAGGCAGAACCATGAAATCCTCTTTACCTTGTAAAGGCACAGAATAAGATGATCACAAGAGCTTCAGAGCCTGGATCTTGGATCAGTAATGGCAGAAAGGTGATAACACAATGTGCAGGAGAATTTCTTCAAAACACGGGCAGTAACTAGATGCTATGGCAAAGGAATGTACAACATTGTTTGAAGGTTTCCTGTCCTGGTTGCCCGTGTAGCAACATATTGATTTGAAGTTCTTCATGTTCCGGCTTGATTTCACTGAATTCTATAGTCAGTTGATGTCTAGCAAATAGGAGAGCTGTTGATGCATCTCAGTCCAAAGTAATCTGCAATTTAAAGTGCAAACAAAGTGCCTAAATTTGACAAGTTGCTTGTTTGCATTTGACTGAGCAATCATGCTGTACCTTACTGATATCTGTACTGACCTGTTTGTATCTGAATTTTTGATTTTAGGTAACTGGAAAACTCTCATTCTTTTATGCATAATCTCATTTCATATTTTGCCTCAGTCGCTCCGGAGGACTCACAATTATATTTTACTTTTTCAGATGGTTTGTGCTCCCTTCTGATGGCTTGAGTGAAAAGTTTGCATTCTTGTTGAAGGTGAATTCTGTGTGAGCTAATGAGGCTGCTAAAAAAGTTTGAAACATTTGGAATGCAACAGTTTGATTATTTGCTGGTGGTTCCAGTTTCTTCTAATTGTTTCAGGTTGTATATTCCGAACTTGTACATTACCAAAGTTCTGTTTTGGCAAAATGATAAAGCAATTTCGTTTTTGCATCTCTTTTTCTTCTCAAGTTCACTGATACTTTAGTGCTGGCAGAACAAAGCAATATTCTCTATATTGCTGGAAAGCTTGCCTTGTAATGGCAGATTGTAAATTTGGGACAGTAGAGAACACAGTCATACCCACAACAAGTTTTGTTCTTTCTGGAACGATAGGATGATCATGGCCATTTCTTAAATTGTAAGAATTATTTTTTCTGGGTGACTGACTTCTTGTCCAATTTATTGGAATTTGTAGAGAATGATAATAACTAAATCGTGGTGAAGTTTCCAGGTTTAGAATTACCAGTTGTTAGGCATTGCCATAATTTTGTCGCGAGTTTCTTTTGTCGGATATTGAAACTCTCACGAATGTTGGGGCCCCAATTCTGCCCCATGGGGTGGATGTATAAGCTATTGCACCGGGACAAAAGAGATGGCTGTATTGCATACCAAACTAAGATGTTGTTCAGCCTGGTTCTGATTTTTCTTGACCCCATTCCAAGAGTGCAGACTGTAAGTAAATTCACATTGCAGGTGAATATATCTGCGTCTGGTTTCTTTCACTTTCACTCGCTGCTTAGATCTAAGAAGGGTGGTCGTAAGGTCATGAGTTGTATTTTGCAGCTAGCATAGTTAGGATGACTCGTAACGACTCAGATGGTCAAGATATACGTATATCCCGATGCCATAACTACGGAGCGTTGTGGTTTGTGAGCCTAATTGTTACAAGTGCTTTCTCCTTGCTACTTTTTAAGTTGCAGCATATTTTACGTTGGCCAGGAGTCACCATCGGCTTAGTTCCAAATGCAAGTAGTCCATAAATAAAATCTTTGCATTTTCGCCTTCCTTTGCCCGCGCTCTCCCTATTTTTTGGCTCACACTAAATTGGCATCTGCTATGCCACCGGGCAATATAAGGAGAGGGTGGGGTTGGATATTTTATAAAATTTCAAGATTTTATTTATTTATTTTTCCTAGTTAACTGATAAGATATAAGAAAATAAATAAAAGCTAGAAGTCAGACGTCAGGAGAAACCTGCAGGGAAAGTACACCAAACTAAAGAAGCCCTAATCCAGACCGCTGCTAGACCCTTCCAAATTGTTCTCTCTCTCTCTCTCTCTCTCTCTCCCCTCTTTTTTCTTAAACATTTCCCAAACCAATATTTGGACCTCTTCAATCCAAAAGGCAATTCTAGACCCTTCTACTCATTTGGTTTTGGTTGAGCAGGGAAGCCGAACTCTCCAGACTCATCACCCGCCTCCTCCTCCTCCTCCTCCTCCTCCTATGTTATAATTCCCTTTATTCCTTACCTTCCTTGGACCCTGTCCTGTCTGGAAGTTTCTGACAAAACTTGGTTTCGACTTTCTGTCTGGGTTTTGAGCGCGTGTTTCAAAATGGCCAGGTACGGCGAGGGCGACAAGCGGTGGATCGTGGAGGATAGGGCCGACGGAACCAACGTCCACAACTGGCACTGGGCGGAGACCGACTGTTTGGAATGGTCCAGAAACCTCCTCTCCAAGCTCCTTTCCAATCTCTCCGTCCTCGACGGCGAAGGCAACCTCTTCGTTAGGACCAAGAAGCTCGACAAGCTGGACGGCGAGGCCTACGTTAACACTCGGAAAGGAAAAATCATCCCCGGCTACGAGCTCAGCGTCAGCCTCTTGTGGGAAGGTGAGGCCAAGGATTCCGATGGGAAAAGCCTCCTCAAGGTCGACGGATCTATTGAAGTTCCGTATCTTTCCGACGAGAATGCTGACGAGGACCCGGAAATCAAGGTCACCGTTAAGGATGACGGTCCGGTGGGCAAGAGATTGAAGGAAGCCATGTTGGCTAAGGGAAAGCCTCTTATTGAGGAGAAGATTAGGATTTATGTTCAGAGTATGGCCAAGGGCGGGCCTGCTCAAGACGAATTGGAAACCAAGAGTGTGGCCGCTGCTCCCAAGGCTCAATCCAAGGCAGTGGTGGCGGGAAAGAATGTCGATAATGCCACTGCAGCAGCGGTGGCAGTGGAGAAGAATAAGGAAGGGAAAAAGGAGTCAAAAAGGGGGTTTAAGTCTATAAGCGTGACTGAGAAGTTTAGCTGTCGGGCGAGGGATATGTTTGAGATATTGATGGATGAGAATCGATGGAAAGGTTTTACGCAGAGTAATGCCAGGATTAGTAAATGCGTTGGAGGGGAGTTTAGTATTTTTGATGGTTCAGTTACGGGTACTAATGTTGAGTTGCGGGAAGGGAAATTGATTGTCCAGAAGTGGAGGTTCGGGAGCTGGCCTGACGGGATCATCTCAACGGTAAGAAGTTGTTGCCTTAATGCTTTTTCTGACAATGTTGTAATGGTCAACTTTGATTGAGATTAGAAATGTTCTTGTTGCTTAATCAGTTTTAGGTTCTTTGATTTGCTTCCTGTTTTGATTGGTGTTATGTATTAGCTTTCTAAGATTGTTTACCTAAATGGGTGCAAAATGCTGGTTGCAGGTAAGGCTTACTTTTGATGAACCTGAACCTGGCGTAACTGTAGTGAAGCTGATTCACACTGATATTCCCGAAGAAGACAGGTTAGTGGAAGTTATGCTTACAAATTAGTTGTTTGTTTATTCCCATTTCATTTTTGCCTCTGACTATTTATTTTTTTGTTTACTGTAATTTTTTGGCCTACTAATTCTCTTTCATTATTTGTTACAGATATGGGAATGCAACTGTGGTGGAAAATACAGAAAGGGGATGGCGAGACCTTATTTTCCATAAGATACGGGCAGTTTTTGGTTTTGGCATATGATTGCTTACATTGTTTCCATGGAGGGTAGAATTTCCTCATGTCTTCTTCCATCAATGAAATTTGAGTTACTGAGTCGCCAGTTTCAACTCTTTTGCTACCTTGGACTGTCTTCATAAGCTGGTCCATGTGATTGTAGTATCATTCAAACTCATTTTCATGCACTCATGTTCTAATTGAATTTGAAAGTTTTGTGCAAATACTCATTGAAAAATTTATAGAATTCCCTGTTCTACTTTTTTCTTGCCCATGTTTTATGCAATACTGCCTTTGGAATTTCTGTGCTTTATTCTTTATGCCTATTATTTTTTTCAGAGGGGAAGGGTATATAATTATGCATGGCAACTGTAATGAATGAGAACAATTGCCCTGCACAAATCGGTCACTGTCTTAATTTATATATCTTTTGTTATAATCACTGTTAAAATTTCCTTCTAAAGGAAGGGGTTTTGTCATACATAAGCTTGTTCCTTGAGTAGATTGATTAATCTATTAGGTATTTCATCAGGGCTCTAGATAGTATGTGTGACAAACTTTGTAGTTGTACCTGTTCTGCATGATTGGTTTCTCGTGTTTAGCAGATTTGCCTTTTAGGAAACGTCTGATGATACTGCTCGAGTGTGTTTTTGCAAGACTGTATTTTTAGTTCAACACTGTTGTGGGTTTACAAGTCTAATACCAAATATTAAGGATATAGACCAACTTCTAAGATGATTCTGTAATAATTAATTACTGGTTAATCATTTGAGTAATATCCGATGACTTTTGAAGTGAAAAAGTTAAGGATACTTGTATCTATCGCTAAAGAGCTATGGCAAAAGCTGGAAAAAAAAAAAAAAACCATTCTAGAGTAGGTGTTTAGCTGAATAAGCTGCTGTATTGTTGTGTTTATAATGCTTGGAAAAGCAGCATGGCCGTCAGTCACCGCGTATGTCTCTGAAGGATTTAATTGATTGAAAGTATTGTCGGGCCACTGGTTTAGTGGCCCCTGCGTGTGGTTCAAAAAGGGCTATTTAGCTTATGTAAGTGCTTTGTTCCATTGCATTGAAATCGTTAAATGCAGAGATATTATTAAATCATACTCTTTTGGATGCTAGCTCAAGGTTTCTATAACGGAGTGATTGCGTGCTCGCGAGAACATTGTAATTGAACGCTTGCATGGTGGGACTCTTCCGTATCAAGCAACTTGCTTTATCGAAGGGTTGTTAAATCTTGTTTCGTTCTGGTAATTGTCTCGTCTGGGTCCTATTTCAACGTTGTCGCCCGTGCGCTTTCGTTTTATTCGAAATTGGCTGTTTGGTTGGATAAGTATGTGGTGCTCGGTTCTTGCTCAGTAAACTTCTTCCGGTTCCAGGGAACAGGAAATTCTCTGTGTAATAATAATAATATTATTATTATTATTCCGGGTATTTCGATTTCACGTGTTCTTGCTATGATTGCTGGTCGGGAATCAATTTGGCCGTTTGAACTAACGCAAATTACTTGTAGCTGCAAGCTTGATGGCTGCGCCATCATAATGGAAGGAGGCCCTTCCCCCTTGCTGTTGAATGTGGTAAAAGTAACGTTCGTCATGAATCATTGAACTATTTGAAGATGAAATAATGAGGCAAAGGCTGGTGAAAAGGAAGCACCGTCCTTACCGGCTTAGTTAATATTTCATGGTAACAAGATAATTGATTGAAACAGTATAATATAATTGCAGATTAGCACAATTTCTAATGCTAATAATTTCAGCCGGTTGAGTTAAATAATTTTATTTCATTGTTTTTTTTTTCTTTTTTGGGTAACACCTTGAGGAATGTGTATAATACAACTAAATCTTTTGATGTCAAATACTGTTAAACCTGAGCCTTCCGAGGGAGAAATGTACGGTATAATGCCCAGGTTCAAAGGTAATGAGAAGCTGAGGGAAATCGTGTATTAGCCATTATAATGTAACCATTATCGAGGATCAAATACTGAAAGAGAAGAATCAACCTCGGTTGTGGTTTAATGGCTAAAGAATAAGTTTCTATATGTAAAGGTTAAATTTTTGTTAAAATGTTTTGTAAAGCTAAATGTCATTGTTGTAAAGTGCAGTTAGCTTTCTCTATGATAACAATTTTGTGGGGGGGGGGGGTGTGTTATCCCCTTTATTTTTTTTAGTCACAACATTTTATTATTATTTTTTAAATTTTGGGGGGAAATTGCCCACATATAGTTCCGAGTTCATTGACCTTTATTACTCTATGAGTCGTGAAGTGGAAAATAGAGGATAATTTCACCTTTTGGATGTTTTATTAATAAAAGAATTTATGCAGATTTGAAAATAATAAATTTAAGTCAGTCTAAGTAATTTTTGTATCATATATAAAATGTTTTATGTTATATTAATATTTTTTATTATTATCAATTTTTAATATTCACGTAATTGAACTCTTTATAAATTCATTCCCGCGAGTATCTGCACTGGGATGTTAATGCGACGTTCGGCCAACTAGAAAGAGAGTGCCTTTCATGGGCATGTGAGTTCTGTGTTGTATTTTTTGCGCTAACTATTACGTTATTGTCAACATTAAGTTGATTGATGCTGGCTATTTTTATTTTTATTTTTTCAATTGAATTAAGGAGGAATGACATATCAACTTCTAATTCAAGTCTTATCCTCCGAGTTTTATATTTGGCTGACATTAGACTGTATTTTGGTGATTGCACAAAAATTCTACTATTTAATTCATTTATAATTTCTTCAACCAAAATTAGTTCACTTTCCAAGAATCAGACATGCTTATTGAAAAAAAAAAAAAAAAGAAAGAAAAGAAAAAGAAAAAGTCAATATCTTAAAGATAATAAAGCAAATATTTATATTTATATTTATTTATTTAGAGAATTAAATACCATGTATTTTGTTTTTATTGTTCTTTTAAGTATTATTACCTAATTTTTCTCTAGCCGATGTGGAGATATTGAATTCACAGCAATATCTCATAAATCGAGGCCAAAATAATTCCCATTTTCAGCTAGACTTCATCGTATTTCAACAAAATGTCCACACCGTAACACCATCTCACCAAGATATAAGGAAGAAGGCATGACAACACTTTTTAAAGTCATCCGGACCGCCCAAAACGCCATAAATGTCATAAAAATTAATCTTACTGGGTTTGATTTCCATCTGGCTTTCATACTTCATATTTTTATTTTACCTTTCCTTTGTTTTTTTTCCTTTTTTTATATATTACAAAAAATTCTCTTTGATGTGCTCGTTTATATTATCAGACCCAGAAAAAAAAAAAAAACTAGACAGAATAATAATTAGATGGGAAAGAAGGGGAAAAGCTTAAAATAATAAAACATCCAAAGGCTCAACCTTCACAATTTTTAATAGACATTTCAATTCTCTCTGGACTGTTATTTAAGTATATTTTGTGAGGTGGTACACGAATTTAATAGGAAAAAAAAAAAGGAAAATAAGAAGCAGAAAAATATTGTAAACGTGTCATCCAATAATTGAGCAGTGAATAAAAGGAACAAAAAAAAACATTATATTAAATATTATCGATGTTGTGATCTAATATTATATTATTTAAGGTTTTAAGTTCACTGCCTTCTCGCAGTTTTTTTTTTTTTTTTTAACTAAGACATCATTTTCTTTAATAAAATTCAATTTTCTAACAAAAAAATATATTGTATTAGTTGTTAGTGAAGGAAAAAGAACATGCGGTCTAAGACCCCCCCCTGAAAAAGAGAGATTTACACATAAAATTATAATTCAATAGATTCTATAATAATTAGATAAAATAAATAATATAGTATAAAATTTGGAAAAAAAAATATATAAATAGCATATAAATTACATATATATATATATATATATATATATATATATATATATATATATAAAAGGTACATTTACACTCCGGGTGCACTTTAAGGGCATTCTGTCTGAGAAGTACTGTGGGTTACGGTGCCAGCGGCGCAATTGCACTTTCGTCGTTTAAATGGAAGCAAACATTCTGCCGTTCCCTTGCCTTCAATTCATTCGATTACCAAACAGATGGTCTCCTTTTTTTTTTTTTTTTGGTAAAATTTTAAAATATAAAAGACTGGTAATTGTCTAGAAAGTAGAAAAAAAAAATGTTACTCGATGAATTGAGATTAAACAAGATAAGATTTACACGTGCCGACATCAAAGCTAAAACCTAACGGACGTTATTAAAATCACAGCATATACACAATAATAATAATAATTTTATAAAAAAAATTTAAAAAACTGAGAATGAGAGTTAAAACTTATATTAAATACAAAAAATTAAATTAATTGTCAATATATATATATATATATATATATATATATTATTTAAATAAATAATTTCAATTAAATAAACGATCATAATTATTATAAATAAAATAATATTTTAATTATTAATATTCTAACAGTAAAATATAAAATTTAAACATTTTAAAATGACAAATCGTACACATAATATACATTATTTGTCTATAACCTACTGATTACCCTATGGCATCGTGGATAAAAATTTATTTACAAAAAGAAAAAATCCAACAAAAATTTAATCTAAAATGTACAAAATAGAAAATTTGAGGATAGATATAAAAGAAAAAAGATTGGAAAATGTAATAAAAGAAAGAAAACAGTACAGTTGTCTTGTCTGTCTCCGTTATTTTAACCGTATAATGGCAAAAGCCCATGCCCGACCCCTCCCGGCAAACCATTATAAATTTATGTAATGCACTGCCAACATTACCGAGCCGTCACCGTTAGGACAGCAACGAAGAATTTTCTTTTTCTTCAGGGAAAAAATAAAAAAAGAGAGAGAGAGAGAGAGAAAAAAAAAAACTCAAAATTTTTTTCTCTCTTAAAAGAAATATTAAAGACCAAAACCGCAGCTGCAAATCTCATCTCCTATATATTATCAAACAAAAACCTCTTTCTATCTCTATCTCTGTGAAATCCAAATCGATCCAAACTTGGATCCCGTATTAATATTCTTCATCCATGACTTTGATTCTGTTTTGTGTATTGGGTCCGCCTAGTTTCGGTTGCTGATTCAGTTTTAATTTAATTGAATCAGTTTTTTTTTTTTTTAGATGGTTATGATTTGGAATTGTGAAAATTTGATTGATGAATAGAGGTTGATAAAATAAAATTGAATCAATTGAGATATAATTCAAAGATGCCCGGATTAGCGCAGAGAAATGAACAATTCAGTAATGGCCCATCTGGGGTCTATTCCAATGGATTCTGGTCTAAGCACCGAGATGATGTTAGCTATAATCAGCTCCAGAAGGTAACGATGGCCCTTTCTAAATATATATGTATATATTTCTATTGGGTTTTTTTTTGTTGATGAATTATGGATGGTGCTATGTCTTCTGTTATTGGGACTAAGATAGATCAATTCTTTTTGGCATCAAATTGTGCATGTTTAATCTGGGTTTGTTTTCGATCTTGGCGATGTTTTCTTTTTTTTTTTTTTTAGTTTTTTCTAGGCATGATTCCTTTGCAGATGTTGCTTCTGGGTGTATTCTCAGATCCATTCTAGTTTTGTGTTTATGTTTAACATGTTTAGTTCACTATTTCTTGGTGTTGATTGGTAATATTGTTGCATTACATGAAATTTTTTTTTTAACAAAAGTTGGTTTTTATGCTTAGGTCTTGGAATAATTTAAGGGATTGGATATTGGCTTGAGGCTATAACATTGTGATTTTGCGGTGCTTCCACTACTTTATTTGAGGATGAACCTTACTGGTTTGATTTAAGTAATTGGTTGCCATTATTTTTCAAGAACATGGTACAAATATGGCTTTGGTTGATTTTTAACCTTTCTTAATGGAGTGATGGAACAACTGCAGGGGTATTTGGATATATTGAAAGCATACATTGTGAGTGATTGGAAAATTTTGAATTATGTGACAGACCCGACTTTCTCATGTGAACATACTATAACCACATGTCTGCATGCACAAATGAGAAGAATTACTTTGTTTCCTTATGTTTTATATGAAATGGGTTCCTTTATGTTTGATCTTTATCTTTTAATGTGGCCTATTTTTAATCACTTACAAAATTTTGTACCATGTGCTGGTGGCATAGTTCTGGAGTGAGCTGTCTCCTCAAGCTCGGCAGAAGCTACTTCGGATAGACAAGCAAACCTTACTTGAACAAGCTCGCAAAAACATGTACTGTTCAAGATGCAATGGGTTATTGCTTGAAGGATTCTTACAGATTGTCAAATATGGAAAATCATTGCAGCAAGGTGGTGGGCACCTTCCCTGTAGCAGACTAGCAGACTCAACAGATCAAAGCAATGGTGATTTAAGTTTAACAACTGGATGTGAAGAGGATGTGCAGGATCCCTCTGTCCATCCTTGGGGAGGCCTGAACACTACACGCGATGGCTATTTGACACTTTTGGACTGCTATTTGTATTCTAGGTCTCTTGAGGGAATCCAAAACGTGAGTGCTTATTAAAGTTTTCTGGCCAGTAACATATTCTTTTATTGATTTAACAATTGATGTTCCATTTGAAATTAGGTCTTTGACAGTGCTCGTGCAAGGGAACGGGAAAGGGAATTGCACTATCCAGATGCTTGTGGTGAGGGAGGTCGGGGGTGGATAAGCCAAGGAATGACAAGTTATGGTAGGGGACATGGAACAAGAGAAACATGTGCATTACACACTGCTAGGCTTTCTTGCGACACATTAGTGGACTTCTGGTCTGAACTGGGAGAAGAGACCCGATTATCCTTATTAAGGATGAAGGAAGAAGATTTCATTGAGAGGCTCATGTACAGGTGTGTGCTTAGCTTGTTACTTTTTTTTATTGTCCCCATTTTTAGCATATGGTATCCGGATTGCATCAATAGAATAAAGAATAATGGCTTGATGTAAGTTTGCTGGTCTGTTGTTTCTCGAGCTTTAAGTTCAAGATAAGTGCCAAGAATGAGTGTTGTCATTCTGGTGGAACTTGTAACGAAGAAGACAAAAGCTAATTTGACAATATGAGAAACCACCTAAATTCCATCAATGTGCCTCTGGAAGAATTAGATGGTCCTGATGGTGCAGCATTTGCTGGAGATTCTGGCAATTAGGAAGTGGTTGACTTCTGCAGACTGAAATAAGCATGGGTTGCTATGTGCCATGAGTGACGGTTTGATTGTGTAGAAGATAATGTTATTGGTATTAACTTCTTATAATCTGAATTTTGGGGAAATCCTAAAATTGTTTTCAGGAAGTTGAACAGTGTTATAAATAATTCACATGAATTTATATCTTTAGATTTCTATCACTGCCGTTAGCTAAGGGCTGAATTTATGACAAATGAGTATCGCTGTGTCCATGTTGATTTTTGCATATCATATTGACTATATGACCAATGCTATCAAAGGCTCAGGGCTAATCTGACTAACACTGTTATCAGGTCTTTTGTAGCCAAAGCTCTAAGAAAGAGAGCATTATGCTGCTGGTATGACTTAGAACCTCTACCATGCCCATACCCAGCCGAGTGCTTATGCCCATCTATGTGTTTTTAAGGCTATTTTACCAATTTAGTGTGGTGCATGAAGAAAAATAATGGAGGGCCAAACATATTATAGCAATAGTGAGTTAAGTGTCTAGACTCTTTATTTTAGGGTAAACTGATATGGATAGACCCTGACTCAAAGCAGTTATGAAATTTCAATCTCAAGCTATTTAGAGTTTCCAAGTGATATTTTCGGGGGGGCTTGGAGCATAGTGAGAGAACACAAGAACACACATTAATTGGGAAAACATCCAAATTGTTTGATTGTTGCCTTGGGAGTAATATGTTGTGGTTGTTGGTGTAAATTTCCTTGAAGCAGGATAACACTAGCCTAGGAAGGGACTTGCCTCATAGAAATGTGTAGCCTTAAGATGTCAGAGATATATAGTTTTTGCCTGGCAACACTTTGAGGGTCTCATCTAAGTACCATTTTCTATTGAAAATTTATTTTCTTCAGCTTTCTTATTTACCTTTTTTTGACTAAATCTTGTTCTTTAAATCTTTTCATCTTTTCCTGTGTTTTCCTCTCAGCTTTGCATGTTTATTTATTGTTCTTAGATTTATTTTTTGGCCAAAATCCAGCTTAAGTTATTATTCTAGTTTGGGCTCAGATAGGATTATAGCACTCCCAAATCCAGTTTTGCATATTGATTAGTTTTTCTTTATGGAGTCTTGGCTCTTACTTTCATCTAAGGATGGAACCAAAGCATTTGATTTTGGAGGATATTTTTCGGCCTGGGTGGGCCAGGGGTTGAGGTTGGGGGATGGGAGAACATGGAAGGCAGTTAGCCATATGTGCAGAAAAATTGAAATAAAGTGAGTAGGGTGAAGTTGAAATTTAAAAAAAATAAATAAATAAATAAATAAATAAATAAATATATATATATATATATATATATATATATATATATATATATATTTGGGAGGCCAATGCTATATAATTCATCAATGTTGCAGTTTCTACACAATGTCATCTGTTAGTGGATTCTTTGTGAGTGTTAGTATGTTACTATGGGTGCAAATTCCAGGAAATTTATTTTTTAAAAATTGTGCCTAAATTTTAAGATAATATTCAATAGTTTAAGGACCCTTCCTTTTCTCTACCTAGTATTTTTCTTCTATTTTCAGTTAAATCTCTGTCTTTGTTCTGATTATCATAGTTCACTTGCTGTAAACGCAACTTATTTATTCAACACAACACATTTATCAAGTACAGCTTTATTCCACAGGTTTGACAGCAAGAGATTTTGCAGAGATTGCAGAAGGAATGTCATACGTGAGTTCAGGGAGCTAAAGGAGCTGAAACGAGTGCGGCGAGAACCTCGCTGCACTAGCTGGTTTTGCGTTGCAGATTCTGCATTCCAATACGAGGTCTTTCTTTGATTTTTCTTCTTCTGTGGGTTTCTGGCTAAAGATTAATGTCATCCAGGAGACAGCAACTTTGCAGTTTTCATTAGTATGTTATTTGTTGGAGGATACATTGTAAGTATTGCTATGCATTCAAATTCGTTTACATTAATTTTCTTTAGCATTTCCTCAGGTGTCTGATGACTCAGTCCAAGCTGATTGGTGTCAAACGTTTGCTGACACTATTGGAACATACCATCATTTTGAATGGGCAGTTGGAACCGGGGAGGGAAAATGTGATATCCTAGAATTTGAAAATGTAGGTATGAATGGAAATGTTCAAGCCAGTGGCCTGGATCTTGGGGGCTTGAGTGCATGTTTTGTCACTCTGAGAGCTTGGAAACTTGATGGTCGCTGCACTGAGATTTCTGTTAAAGCTCATGCACTAAAGGGTCAACAATGTGTGCATTGTCGGCTAATAGTGGGTGATGGTTTTGTTACAATCACAAGAGGGGAAAGTATTAGAAGGTTTTTGAGCATGCCGAAGAGGCTGAGGAAGAGGAGGTACTTCAGATTCCTTGGGCCTTACCTATAGTACTTTCATTTTTAGCCCTGGCTCTTTAGAGTATTAACATTGTTTCCAAAATCATTTTGTTTTATGTCTTATTAAATTTGTACCTTCATGTTGTATACACTTTTAGGATGATGATTCCATGGACAAGGATGGAAATGAGCTGGATGGAGAATGCTCCCGTCCTCAAAAGCATGCGAAGAGTCCTGAACTTGCTCGAGAATTTCTTCTAGATGCTGCAACTGTTATTTTCAAGGAGCAGGCATGTTTCTTTCTTCCAATATGCATGTCAGTCTAGCTGATTGTTAATTCAATGATGGATATTTGTTAGTTTCTCAAAAATGATGGATATTTATTAGGGTTACTGTTGAACAAGGCATTACTAAATTTATTTGACTTTTCTTTTTCTTTTATTGTGCAAGTTGAAAGCAATGGTTTGTGATGACCAGTTTCAGATTGCTAGGTGCATATGAAGACACAATTATGTGTCTATATTTGAATATAAGATTTTTTTCACAGTGTCTGTTGCATTTTCAGGTTGAGAAGGCTTTCAGAGAAGGGACCGCACGCCAAAATGCACACAGCATCTTTGTCTGTCTTCATTGAAACTGCTGGAAGAACGCGTTCATGTTGCATGCAAAGAAATTATTACTTTGGAAAAGCAGGTTCTAAAACTTGTGTTCTGGGTATTTCAGATACACTTAAATTGGAGGACTTTACTTTTGCTTTTGGAGAATATTTTTGCATAATATATTTCCTGCAGATGAAACTCCTCGAGGAAGAGGAAAAGGAAAAGCGTGAGGAAGAAGAACGCAAGGAGAGAAGAAGAGCAAAAGAAAGAGAGAAAAAGCTTCGCAGAAAGGAGAGGTTAAAAGGTAAAGAAAGGGATAAAGAAAAGAAGTGTTCTGAATCAAATGATACTTCTGGTCTTCCCGATGTTTTGAAGGATGAAGTGTCTCCATCAGGTGATGAACACCCTGGTCATGCCATCGGGTTCAAGGATTCAGCAAGTGAAACAGGTGATATATATCTGTCAAAGCCTGGATCTGTTGATTTTCATGGAGAACAGTTGTCAGATGATTATCCCATTTACACAACGCAAAATGACACCTATGATGTTCCCAATGGGGAGGTTAGAAATCTGAATGATGGGATGGGCTCGTTTACAATTGAGCAATCAAAATTTTCTCGTCGGAGATTGAAATTTAGGAAAGAACAATTTGTTTCATCTTTGAAGTGGTCAGATAGGCGCCGATTTGCAATTGTTTCAGAAAGTGGGCCTGCAGTTAATCGATCTGATTCAAGACATCGCATTGATAGTTTTGAGATGCCTCCAAGGAGCATCAATGGATCAAATCGGCAATCAAGGATAAGTGGATCAAAGTCTAATGGTCGAACCTGTGGCCTTAAGTTCAATGAAAAGTTTCAAAGTCCCAGCAACAGGATTACTGAAAGATACGGTTGCAGCTGTCACCAAGATAATGAAAACAGATCAAAGGTTGAGACATATGTATCTGTAGTGAGAGTTGGCCGTGACAGCAAATCTATTGGTAAGTCTGAATCCGTGTTAGATATGTCCAAGCAGTTCTATCGAGATAACAAGTACAGCCAAATAGATTATATGCGTGATTGTGGAAGACCCAAGAGCAAATGCATCGTGGGAAACGCTTTTTCTGTCAGAGATGGTCTTCCTTCCAGGAAAGTTTGGGAGCCAATGGAATCTCAAAAGAAGTATCCTAGGAACAACTCGGACACTGATGTCATGTTGAGATCGTCCACTTTCAAGGCTGAAGGAGTGAAAATAAATGGTAGCCACATTAATTCATCTGTTGATGCATGCTCCAGTGAAGTCACTGAAAATTCCCGTGGAATTGATCATGAAGAGGATGACACAAAAGAATCAAGAACTTTGTTCCTTAAAGTAGACAAAGACTTCCAAAAGGAACCCAAAGTGGAAGTGAAGGACCCTTGCTACTCAACAGAAGCTTCTTATGATGGCATCGTTTCCTGTCCCATGAAAAGTTCTAACTTGAGTGGGACTTCTGATTCTGGCATGGCGAGTACCTCGAATTCAGATAATTGCTCCTCATGCCTCAGTGAGGGAGATAGCATCACAGCCTCATCAAACAATGGAAATCTGGAATCTTCTTCCACATCAGATTCTGAAGATGCCAGTCAACCATCAGAAGGGAGAAGAAGAGATACTTCTCCATGCATTCAAAATGGTTTTTCCAATCATGATGAAGCAATGGAGAACAAACAAAGTACTAGCATCCAAAATGGCTCAGCTGAATGTCGTGAAGAGAGTATGGTGAACAAACGGAGTACAAAAGGAGGGGAGGCCTCTGGGAATAGGAAAGTGTTTGGTCTTCCAACAGATAGTCTAAGAAATACAGCACTGGGAAGTCTGCCAACAAAAGATTCCCAGAATCCTGATTGTGGCATACCAACTTACAGCATGGGTTCACAACATCAAGGCACATATTCAGCTATGCATAGCCAAAATCTGCGATTTCCAGTGTTTCAAGCTCCTTCAACAGTTGGTTACTTCCATCAAAATCCAGTTTCTTGGCCAGCAGCTCCAGCACATGGATTAATGCCCTTTCCCCAACCCAACCACTACTTATATACTGGCCCTCTGGGCTATGATGCAAATGGAAACTCACACTTATGTTTGCAATATGGAGCAGTGCAGCATCTGGCAACTCCCATGTTTAATCCTCCCCTGGTTCCACCATATCAGGCTGTTGCCAAGGGCAGTGGCTTGAACTCAGAGGAGCAAAAGCATAAACATACAGAGCATAGAGGTTCAATTGAAGCTAATGCAGAGAGAATGGCTGCAGCTGTGCGATGTCAATCAGAAGTATCGCCTGGTGAAGGTGTGAAAATTGATAATAATGGCAAGCATAATGGTGACACCGGCTTTTCCTTATTCCATTTCGGTGGGCCTGTAGCTTTGTCAACAGTACATAAACCCGATTCTGCGTCTTCAAAAGACGAGAATGTTGGAGACGTGTCTTCAAAAATAACAGCCAATGAAGTCGAGAATGCCGGTGATTGTACTAAGAGAGAGAATGCCATGGAAGAATACAACTTGTTTGCTACGAGTAACGGCTTGAGGTTTTCGTTCTTCTAAGCTATATTAGTAAAAAGAAGTTGTGAGGTGGCTGTGTTGCAGTTCAGTCCCTATCTTCTTATTCAGCATCTGGAGTTTGAGTATCTTTGTAAGCCAACACTCAATAATCTTCCTCATGAGTAATTCCAATTCAGCTGTAGTTAGTTTGATTGATATCCAATTCATTTTGCCCTTTTTTTTTTTTTTTTATTTTCCTTTTTGGTCTTCTTTGTTCTTAAATGTAGAAGACATAGAGGGAGAGATTTGGGAGAGTATTATAATGCGTGAGATTCTCTGTATGGGACAATCTCCTATATGACTGAAGCATTTGTGATGAGTTTTTGTTTTTTGTTTTTTGTTTTTTTTTTCTTCTTGGTTGAAATTGATGGGTCCTTTTCACTCTTTTGTTGAAGCTTTCATTTATCTTCAGTTCCAAGTTGCTTGACCACAATTTCTGTTGTACTGCCGATGTTCTTTTACACGTCTCATTCGTACGGGACATTTTTGTTCTTCTCTTAGAGTCTCACATTTTAGTGGGGGCGTTTGATGCTTTCACTGATTTTCTATTCTCTTTTTCAAGATTAAAATCTCAAGTTTTAAAAATAAAAATTTAAAATTCTAATTAGTGTTTGTTAGCTGACTATGGTATATGATATGTATATATATATATTTTTTATTTTTGGGGGGGGGGGGGCAACAAGTTCATGGGCTTATGATTAACTAGGCTTATGGCTTGGGCCAATCTTATTTCTTCTTGCCCGGCCTACTCTAAAAATCTTTGGCCCAATCGTTTTTTGGACTCGACAAGAAGATCGCGCCATTGACCCGTTCTGTTTGGACATTTTTATCAATCCCACTTTCTTTTTATTATTATTATTTTTTTGGGCTCTAGCGGAGAAAAATGCTGTAATAAAAAAGAATCTCGATAAAAACTATGATTTCTCACCTTTTTTTTTTTTTTATAGATTTGTTTTTTAAAAAAATTCATTTCCGGTTCCAAAGGAGCATCTACGCGTGATGGCGACGCCGCAATTGCTTGCGTCCTTCAAGTACTCCGACAGCCTAACGGTGGTCGGAATCTCAGTCTGCACCGCCGTGATCTGCGAGGCAATCTCCTGGATCCTAATATACCGGACAAACTCGTACAAATCCCTAAAATCGTCCATCGACAAGGCATCGAAGAAGCTGGAGACGATGAAGACGGAGACCACCAAGATCACCAACAACAAGAAGTCCAAGACCAAGAAGATGGACCGCGTCGAGACGTCTCTCAAAGAGTCAAGCCGCGACCTCTCCCTGTTTAAGTTCAAGTCCGGCGCTGTCGTCGCTCTCGTTCTCTTCATCGTCTTCGGACTCTTGAACTCCCTCTTCGAAGGCAAAGTCGTCGCCAAGCTTCCCTTCAAGCCGATCGGCATCGTCATGAAGATGAGCCACAGAGGATTGCAAGGCGACGATCCCACCGATTGTTCCATGGCGTTTCTCTACTTACTCTGCTCCATTAGTATACGTACAAATCTCCAGAAGTTTCTTGGATTCTCGCCGCCTCGTGGAGCCTCCGGTGCTGGCTTGTTCCCCATGCCAGATCCCAAAACCAATTAATCGGGTTTGAGATGCTTTTCTTCTGCTTTGTTGTTTAGTTTAAGATTATCCGATAAGACTTTCAAAACGAAAAAAAAATTAGGATTAGCCTGGATCGTATGTTGAGATAATGGGTCTCGAGAATTTTATCATTATTGATTGTTGTTTTGGCGTTTTGTTTCTTTTGTGATCGTAATTTGGGTTATCTCTCTAGAGGTTTCTTTTTGCGGGTGGGCTTTAATTGTTTGGTATTGGCTCAGCAATAGCTGCTTGTTGATACTTGATTAACATTTTATATGATAATGCGTAGGCAGTTCGTATTTTTTAGTTGGGGTTAATTGGCTCGGTCTAATATTTGAACTCTAGGCCTGAAGACGACTGCTCATTGAGCTAAAGCTCACTGGTTTGTCTAGGCAGTTCTCACTTGAGCCTTTCAATGGTATTGTGGTTTGAATGGTCTCCTCATCTTTTACCTTCTATGGATTATGCATTTGGTGACTTTATTATTGTACATTATTCACTAATTGATCTTTGTGTTAATCCTTCGCTTGTGGTACATTCTGGCTTGCTGTGTCATTAAGCTGTTGAAGGTAGTTGACACGCTTCCTCTTGCTTTCTGACTGCAACTTGTGAACTCGTAGTGGCTCAAGTGTTGGAGGGTTTTGGTAGAATGCACTGCTCGAATAGATTTTCCTCTTGGTATTCCTGGGACCAAAAATATATTAGTTTATTTTGTTCAGAGGTATCCTGGTATGCTGTGTTCTCCTATATACTTTCTGATCCTAGCTGATGGCTGTGGTTGAGCGGTTAGTGTTTGATTGAATATAGTATATGTTTGCTGTTTATTTCTCTAACCCTTTGTACCGTAGGTGAATGTTGCATGCGGACGACTCTGTTGGCAGTAACTATGGTGGATGAATATTGCAGTCTCATTTTGGTTCAAAAATGAAGTGACATTCTTGAAGGAGTCAATAAATAAATACAAAGAAAACTCATATTTCTCCCATGAAAACGACACAGGGAAGTCTGCTCCGCTTGACTGCACCTTGGTTAGAGTCTTTGATTGACAACTCAATTCTATGTTCAATGACAGTGAAGAACTGTTCTGACGGATTTATTTTGGAAAACCTTAAACGGCGTTGTCTGATGGTTTGGTACATTCATTCTAACATTGTTGGAAGCCTGGAACTGACTTTGTAGCGAGAATTACGTTGTAACCTGTTATCTTAAGAAGTTTAAGTGCGCAGCGTTAGTAGATGGCTAAAAATTGACTATTAGTTTCTGGTAAAATGTCTGTTTCAGTGAAATTTTAGTTGAGATTTTAACAGCCCATAGAGAACGAACTTTAGGTTGGCAGGTGCTAAAATCTGGTCCAGGCCGAAAGATTACTTGTGTCGAACAGCATACAATCTCGCGTTTGGCAGGGGGTTCATATATCCCAGCTCCACTGGTCCTACGAGAAAAGAATTGCTCGTCATCAGGAACATATACTACGCTGCCCGTTACCATGGCACGGCGGTTTGTAATCTGGCATGGCAACTTTTTCGCACTTCCAAACACTAAAAATGTGCTTAACGCCCGCCAAACCGCGGCTCTTTTGACGGGGTCAACTTTACGGGAGCATA
Source organism: Ceriops zippeliana (assembly GCA_037897445.1). Lineage (NCBI taxonomy): Eukaryota > Viridiplantae > Streptophyta > Magnoliopsida > Malpighiales > Rhizophoraceae > Ceriops > Ceriops zippeliana. The sequence continues at coordinate 6,100,952 of JBAPLH010000014.1, read as the reverse complement.
TTAATCCCACCATAGGCATTACCAAATGAGAGAGTCACATGATCTAATGGCGGATCTTAGTTCCCGTGAATACTGACAACCCAAGTTCCAAGTACATGAGATAAAGAAAAAAAAAAAAAAAAAAGGAGTTTCTACTGAAAAAACGAAAAGTTCAAAACGCCAAAGCCCAAACGACCCATCAGACAGCTTTTTCGAGGAAAAGCCATTTTAAAACCAAAATATATGGGCATTCCAAACTATAATGCACATGATTTACAAAAACACACACACAGTACACTGGGCATCATTATTTCTGACGAATCAATCATACCCTTTCGATCATCATACTTGGACAAGTCAAACTCCGAAAACATCAACTGCAGGGTTTTCTCTCGTTGGGTTGGATCCGTCGGTCTCAGCTCCGTGGGATTTTTTCAATTTTGCCACGAGAACCCACATGTTCGCCAGTTCATTTTCCAGATAAGCTTCTTTCTGCTTGGAGTCTTCATACTTCCTTTGAAGCTCAGCCTCTCTTTGATCCTTCTCAACAAGAGCAGCTTCAAATTGAAGTTCTCTTTCCCGACTTATTGCCAACTCTTTCTTGAGATCTGAGGGTAGCCCAATTTGGTCTTGGCGTCTCATGTGATTCTCTCTCCTGCCATTTCGTAGAGTACTGCTTGTTTTACGCTGGGTGGGTGAGTTCTTTGCCGTTGCTAGTTCAGTTGTTAATCGCTCGTTATGATTCATGAGCTTGGCAACTTCTTCTGACAATGCCTTCAGCTCAACAGCAGCTGCTGAGGCTAGACCTTTTGCATATGAGCTCTCATCTGCTAATTTTTGGTTCCGCATTTCCAGCTGTTCTTTTGCATCTGATAATGTGGCAACTTTTTGCTTCAGTTCTTCAATCTCTTTGGCCTGATTAAGGGAAAAGCAAGGACTCAGCTACAATTTCAACTCGTATAGCAAAAGAACATTTTAAGGCCCATCAAGTAACTATTTCGTAGCATGAACCTGCAAGTTGGAAATATCAACACGCCTTTTTTAGAATGATGTCCATGCTAAAAACCAGCAATTCACGTTAAAGCTAATTAAAACTTTGTCAAATAGCCTCCCTTTTTAGCTCAAATTGGAAACAAAGTACAGTAAGATGTACCCAAAACCATTTCCACCTATCTGATGACCTTGCTGGTAACTTATGGGCCTCTGAGTCTGCACACTATAGCCCTACATTCATTACTCGGGGGGAAGAATGGATCGCAGTATAAATTGACATCAAGATAGCAGGAAATATAAATTTCAATTCTCCAACAATATCTACCCATGTCACAAGGGAAGTCCATACAGATCTACTGGTGCATGTAATGACAGCTTAGTCCAAAGAAAATTTGCCCCCAATTTTGAGAACGTGAATCCTTCAGCCATGCTTGACAAATGAGGCAAAAAACCACAGGTAAAATAACTGTTTGCTTCAGCACATCCACGAATTAGAATGATAACTTCATTATGAACATTTTCCTTTGAGTTTTCTTAGAAGGCAGTCTTTGTCCTCATAACAAGGGATAATACAAGAATAGAAAATGGACACTTCACTTAACAAGGCCGCCAAATATTTAAAAGCAAACCTGTTCTTGTAAAGGCGAATTTTCTTTTTCATCTTTTGGCAATTCAATCTCCTTGTCAACATGATGCTGTGCATAGGAGTTCTTTAATTCAGAAAATTGGAGTGAATAACTAGCAAGAGGACTAAGATTGTGTGCTTCAAGTGCATCTGCAAGCTGTAGCCTCAAGGAGGAAATTGCTTCCTGCAATCCTTCACATTCACTGATCTGATGGAACAGCAATCACAAAGTTACAGCTCATTCTCAACCCATAACATGACTCAAAAACAATAGAGGCCATAAACACATATGCCAGGACAAAGTAGATTTATCAGTTGGCTTTTTGACCTTTTGATTAAGCTGCTCTTGAATTATACGATTGTCCGCTGCTTTAACCTGAAAGAAGCAAGTAGTTAACTCATCAAGATATAATTATCTGGCCATCAAATGAAGAAAACTGGATGCATTGTGACTGGGAAGTGTATGAACAGGGAAGTGATCCTGCTCCCATTTCATAGAGTTTGCTGAGATCAGGTGTATGTTCTGTAAGTCTTACTGCCTAAATAAACAACGAAAGTTCAAATTCTGTAGGTGACTCCTATTTGTAACATTAATGACAACAAGATGAATCCAAAATTAGTTTTGTACAGTAATTCATAATATCTCATTTCAATGACTGCCTATGAAGCATGTCACATAGACATTCTAGTGAATTAATAAAATAATATTCTCAGTTAAAAAAATTAAGGAGGATCACCTCAAGCTCAAATGACTTTTCATTCAATTGTGCTGTCAGCTCAGCAATTGTCTGCAGCATAAAATGACAAACAGCTTAAAGACGTGGTTGCAGTCATACCAAGCATTTTATAGAACCAGAATGGAAGCATTACTTCTGATATCTCCATTTTACCCATCTTGTTGTGGGAAGACATGATAGAATCAGCAATTTGGTTTTCCAAAAAAGCTATCTGATCATTCTTCACCTTGATTTCTTCACTCAGTTTCTTCATCTCCTCCTTAAATATAATAGGGGCCACACTATAAATTTTCTGGGAATAGACATATCACAAGCAGCTAATGAGTGAAAAAGGAGTACGAACAGAATAATACATGAACATGTTCCTTGCGTGGGTTTCGCAATGCCTCCTCAGACAATCTCTTCAAAGCACTTGAATGAAGTGCCACCTCTCCAGACAAAATTTTCTGTTGCTCCCTCAGAAGATCAATCTGATCACTTGTTTTTATACTTGTCTAGAACAAGATTAGACATGGCATTTAGACAGCAGGCTACACATGTTAAGTTCTTACACAAAAAGGGGAAAAAATGGTAAAAAAAAAAAAATGAGTAAAAAGCATCATTATATTACCAAGGGAGTCTCCTGCCCAAGGAAATTGTCCTCAGGAACTTCTCCATCCTGTCTAACCTCCGATGGAAGTTCTGCTGAGGGAGAGGTTTCCATCAATAAAGGGTGTGAAAGTCTGGATTCTGCATGGAAATAATTGTTTTCTGCTTGAGGTGTGGAGGGTGTACTATTAGATTTTACTCCACTCGATTTATCTCTAGTGCTTTGCCCCAGGACATTATCCCGTTTCTGATTGAGAACAATATAGATTAGCTTCATGAGAGTAATTCAGGGCACATTAAGGACAAAGCAGAAAAGAATGTTTACAATAATTGAACAGTGAAGCATATGGCTTTATGAATTGGACTTTTAAGTAACAGCGATCAGCATTGTACTGGAGATCACAATGGCAGCAAGTTTCTTCACAAAGCAATGTAATATGGAAATAACACGTGAATTTATTGATCATTTATTCATTTTGCATTAGAGCATCTATCAAATGAAGTTATATGAAGAACACAAAGCATGAATGGAACACTATTTCAGAAAAGAAATTCAATTACTTCTCTTTCATAGATAAAATAACTTGACATATAAACCAAAAGATTGTGTTGTAAAACAGAACATTCAGTTAAAAGACGTATTGAAATAAGGCCATGGTCCCCATTAGGAAATAAGCTGAAAAGATAGAATAACAAGAGAAAGCTTTTCAGGTCAACGGCATACATACCCGTAGCTTAAGCCAGTTTAGCAACCCATGCTTCCTGGCTTTCTTTTCTTCCTTAAGTGTATTATCTGCAGTTTCACTATTGCCTTCAATAGAAACATACAGTTCAACATTTTCATCATCTAACATCAAGTCTCGCCTCTTGTACGGTAGGTATGCAAGCTGTGCATTCCATGTAAGCAACTTCAACAATTCAAACAAAGCTAAAAGAAATGATGGAAAAAGAAAAAGATACTCATACATAGACTACAGTACAATGCCAGGTTACGGACATATAACAGATATATCAACCTTATGCCTAGAAGAGGAAAAATGTCAAAATTATGAATAAGCTTACAAAGGGAAACAACAAAACAAATTCATTACTGTACCTCTTCTTCCCCAAAAGAATGCCTCCTCCTTGGGCCTGGGCGATGAGGAAACCTTGATGATTGTGATGCTTTGGTGGAGACCAAAATCAGTTTTGTTAGTCGCTGTATTCTACTCAACAGAGCTGCTTTAGCTTCTTCCTCTTGTTCCAATCTCGACTGCAGTTTGTACTGACCATCTTCTAGCTTTATGCATCACACAAACCATCAAAGTGACAATTTCAGACACCCAGTTATTCTCCCTTTTACTAACAACAGTAATACTGAATCGATTACTTTGATGATAGTAGAAATAACACACCAGCCAACAAAACAAGCAAAAAAAGAAACCAATGTACAAATATCTTAAAACTTATATACCATGTAAATCATGCAATATTTCCAGTTGAATTCCCAATCACAGACCAATTATACCAATTTTAGCTTGAAAACACAGTCAAACCTAAATTCGTGAAAGGCAAGAAAGTTGGAACTTGACCTCCCATGCAGTAAAAAAATAAATTTCAGGGCCAAACTTCTGGAAAATTCCAACATTCTTTTGCTGCTAATTAAATAATTTGAGGAGAGGTCCTTTGTCCAGAGACCTAACTAGGAATGCTGATTATTCATTTACTGATGGTCTTGATGGCAGCAAGGCTGATTAATTAATTAAACTGGGAGTAACATTCACCTTTATACATTAATAGACAATAAAAAATTGCTATCAGAAACCAAAATTTTTCCTTGGAACTTTGATAAAAAAAATGATAGAATGCAGTACTGGGCTGTGTTAATCTTTGTCTTCCCCACAAGGGCAAAAAATCAACCAACAGCAAGTGGAGCTATAATTTGGCAAGAACCTTAAGAAGAAAAGCATGCCCATAAGTGAGACTTTAAAGAAGACCAAAAGTTAAAAGTTAAACGTTGAAGTTAGAGCAAAACTCTTGACAAAAGTACCTTCTGCTTTAGAAGGACAATGTCATCCTCCACAACCTCTTTCAATTGAGGAACTGTCACAATACCTCTCTTCAGTTGCTCTAGCTCTTCCTTTAAACAGCGTATCTCATTTTGGTACTTCTTGATAAGTGATTTCTCATCAATAATCTACATGTCAAAATATCACTTCAGCATCTGTGAAAAAATATTGCTTTAGAATTCCATAAAACCAGAGGAAAAGAAAATAACCTTGTTCTGTGCTGCTTGAATTTCAATGTGCTTTGCACGATGAGCAAATTTCAAAGTGTTATGTGTCTCTTCTGAACTGCTTGATGAGGGGGTAACAGTGCAAATGAGCTGTATTTTTACAAGAAAACAGATAAGAAGCAGTCTATCAAGTAACATCTGTTCTGAGTGACAAAAATGTAATTATATGCACATGCATGGATGTGCATGTGCATCATCCATACAAAATGTATTGTTGATTTACTGCAACAATATCACAATATGCTTACCGATACACGGCCATTGCCACTTAGTGAAGACTGAAGAAGCCTTGTCAATTTAGAGTCCCTGTAAGGAATATGTGTGGCTTTCCCTTCGGTCAATTTTGATATTACCTATGTTAATAACAGGTAAAAGATTTAAGTTTACTAATGAATGACTTGCATTTCTCTTAGGATTATTAGATTTAATATGCTATTTAAAAGATATAATCTGATACTAAGTCCTGAATAATGAGACTGTGTGTGTGTGTGAATTACATCTTCACCCATCGGTGAAGACAACATCATAAAAGGTCACTTTATTGAAAACAAAGGCAGAAAATTATTGAGAAGCAGGCTGTTGAAAAGACATAAGCCAAACATATATTAGTAATAGAGAGAATTAAGAGCATTAAGGCAGCTCAGTCGGTGAAATAAGATGGCAAAGCTATAGAATAAAAGCAAAATTAGTAAACTGATACAAAATTTCAAGCACAAGAGCTAGATACATCCATGTACAGGAACAACTTGTACAACAGGTTAAAAGGGGCATGATAGCAAGCAAATTCCAAAAGAGAAATTTAGAGCTAAATGTAAAACATACTTGTGTACCAGCACATTAAAAGGTCAGATATGATTAACAAGTGACACATGAATGACTAGTAAAGTATACGAGGTCTCACAGTTCCAAGTGTCAACAGGCTTTTATTAATATAGGAGCCCTCCTTCCGTCTCACACCAGTGGTTTCAGCCTTCGAGCTTTCAGAACCTGCCAGATCGATGAGGTGCTGCAGATATAAGTAAAATATGGAAAAGTTAAAATGAATCAACAATAAAACACCTGGAAAAAAAAAAAATTGCTACATCAGAGTCAATCAATGAGGATTAAACAGAGGCAGCATGACAAGAAATAAGACCATGCCCTGATTCTGAATCTAACGAGCAAATACACCATTCTCAGGATGCGCCAACTAAAAATTACCAGTTGGGACAAATGTACAGCTCCTCTTTCACTATTTTCCCCACACGGGCTACTCTCTATTGTCTGCTTGCAAGGCAATTGCACATAGTTAGATTCAAATATATATAATCAAAATGATAATTGGTCAAATTTATCACACTACCACGAAAATGAGAATGATTTCTTGCAATTATACTGAACTTGCCCAGTTCAAAGCAGAGAGCATTCAACTAGACTCAATTAAACAGTTTCCATCAGAAAAAATAAAGAGCAAAACACTGAGCTCAGCCACCAAAATAAAAGACTAACAAGTGAAAAGAATAAAAGATAATGCTGAGCCACTAAGTAATAGCATTAGATTAGGGAACTTCTCAGAGAAAAACAATTTGAGAAATCAGCAACAATAAAGGGAAGCCAGTATTTTAATTTTATAACTAATAAATAGGAAACAGAAGACTGCACAAAGTTCCATTTTGGGAAAAAAAAAAACTACAAAAGGTTTCTGCTATAAGGAATACAAAGTAAATAGGAAAATAACAAAAGTAAGAATAACAGCAATTTTTTTTCACAAACATCAGAAACAAAAATGACAGTTGTGAAAGGGTTGAGGTACTGAGTGGTGTATACAATGAATTAGTCAATTGGTTGGTTGTGCAAGAGGCCATGAAGCTGGGTGAGTCTGTTAAAGTGTGAATTTATGCACAAACATATGGCAGAAGGTCAGACACCACCTACAGAAGCACCTCAATCTATGAAGGGATCATACCAAAAAATGAGCAAAAAGGACAAATAATAGTCATAATAATGATAGTCAATGAAAGTTACCCTACTTATTGATTCCATAAGTTACTGCAAGATTACCAGCGTAAATATTGTATGACTCCGGCTGCTGAGTAAATTAAAGTTTGTGGAACCAACATGCCTGTGCTCTGTAACAAACAGGTAAGACCAATCACAGAGTTGGAAATTTGAGCCAAGAAAAGAATTCAAAAATTAGTAGGACAAAGAGCATGCTAATAAGGTTGAAAAAACAAAGTGCAAGAAAGGATTCCAATTAAAAAAGGTGTGAACTTAAGAAGTTTTACGCCACCTTTTATGTATTGAACTATCTATACAGGATTTAATATTCAACAGTGGATGGAAGTTCAAATCTGTTAGATATCAATTAATGTACTGATTATGTCTTTGAATTTTCTGTTGAAGGTGGCTCTGTGGATGGAGCAACTGTTGGAGTTTGGGTACTTGAATTGTTGATTGCAGCTGGTAGAAGATGAGCATACTCTGAATCTGCCTCACATATGTGTACATTCAAGATTTATAAATTTGATATGTATGCATGCAATGGGGAAAATTTGTCATTAATTATAGAAACAAGTTTGAGTAACATAGCACTCTGAACCTTGCAGCATGGAAACCCCCTAACCAATAAAACTCCCCTAGTCTGAAGCCAAGTCCTTTTGCATACTGCATAAAACATTGCATGAGAATTACCTTCTCCAGCTGCTATAAGAGAAAGGGCATGAGCAGGGGATAATACAACTTCTTCCTTTATTCCGTCCACAAATGTTCCCTAAAAGAATTCATCAAATATAAATAAAAAATGCTTCTTCTCAATACATAAGTGCTAAAATTAACATATGGTCCATATATTGGGCCTCACCCAATGGCTTAAGATTTTGGCATGATTACTTTCTGCACATGATATGGATCATATATTAACTCTCACAATAAGAAACTGATTTGAAGCTAAGAAAGAGGAAACATCGCTTTGCGGAACAGATAAAATTCCAATCATATAACATCTTGGTGCAGAACAGAAGTTCATGCTATATTTTGATGTATGTATGAAAATTGTTCAACAAATTTTACTTTGCACATTATACACTTTAGCATTGGCAACGATGGAAAATCATTCAATGCCAATGGGAAAAAAAACAATGAAACAAGGACTGCCTTAAGCCATTTTGTTACTAGAATTTACAACATTTTCTCCTGGTCTGAAAATCATGCTAAATTTGAAATGATGGAGTCAAGAATTTTGACCATAATTTTAATTGCTCCTGCACTTTGTGTCTGCAATGCACCTTTTTAGGATGTCCTGTAATTCTAACAAAATTGTGCACCACGGACACATGCAAGTACACATGGAGAGCTGCACGGTGCAACTTATTCATTTTGCTTCAATAACCTCAACATGTGGATAGGCAAGAGCTTTTGTAAATAAGACAGCAGTCTTCTCATCAACAAGAGCTTGAGATGCATAGTTAGACAGACTGCTTGAGCTAAATAGTCAGTTCACAATAAGTAAACAGTCTTAAGGAGAAACTAGCTTCAGCAGAGGCAGTTCCCACTTTCCAACATGAAAATCCATAAATATGCATGCCCAGAATTTTATTTATGCAGTGAGAGGACTGTTAAGAGAGAGAAATCCAATAGTGTGCCATTACAATTGGAACCAATCAGTGTTTAACCTAGCAATAGTCCCATTGAGTCCCAAACAATTGTCTTAGTAATGAAGGCATTAAATTCTAAAACTCTGCAAGGTGTCAACAATGGGCTGTTGGGCACTATTTGCATGTTATAGCCATGCGCCCTTATTAACAGTTCCTATATTTAATGCAGAAAAAGTGAAGAAGCTAGAAAATTTATAATTGAACAAGTCAGAGGTATCGTCATGCAATAGTCTAAGTAACCGTACCAAGGTATTTTTAACGAGTTTAACCCATCATTCCCATAAAATTTGCAGTCAACTACATGGAAGGAAGCTTCAAAGAAGCAAGTGTAAGAAATTGATAGGCAAGCACCTGAGAATCTTCTCTAATTCTTAAATTTTGCCCTGCAGGATTCAACAAGTCATTAACAACCTGAAATGAATAAAACATTAAAGACAGCAATGTTAGAAAGGAAAAAAGGACAAAAAATTGAATTAGCAAAGAAGAAAACATAAAAGCAGCCAGGAATCTAATTCACATCAAGCATCCAAAGGTGACAAACGTAAGATCCAGAGGATGATCAATAATTAACTTTAGAGGGAGACAGGGAGAAGCTAACCTCGTTGTAGATCTCCAAGTATGAAACACGAAGAAGAAACTCTCGGTTTGGAGTCTAGCAGCATAGATGGGCATCAAACTATCAGAGCCTTAATAAGGACGTAACGGATAAAGTTATACAGGAAGAGTAGTGTTTGATGAAGTACCTCTTGAATGATACTAAAAGCATCCTTCACTGCCAATGGGATGATCCCAGGGGACCTCTGATCACCCTGCCATTTTTGCAGTGCTAGTATTAGAATAATGTTACAGTTTTCATAAAATCAAAGATATGGATAGACTTTGCTTTATTAACATGCTCATCTCATACAAAGGACCTCAATGTAGCATATCTACAGAAGATGGATCCACAAGCTGAAGCATAAGCTCCATTCAACTAAATCATGCTGGTTTCTAATGGCAGACAATAGCAGTATGACAAAATGCAATATGGTTGCAGCCACAATAGTTATCAAATAAACAGGGGACAAATATTATGAATTTGCAAGACATCATCAGTGCGGCAGTCTGCATGATAATGTAAGCCATTGGAACATTCATCCTGAAATAAACGAGTATAGAATTTAAAATTTAGTGAACCTCATACGTACAAACAAAGCTGTATACAGACATATTAAGAAGGGAAAGCATATATGAGAAGAAATGAGATATGGCAGTGTCTCACATGCATTGTGTGAGTCTTCCCACTGCTTGTCACGCCATACGCGAAAATGGTGCCTGCAAATGCATGCAAACACAACTTCAGATTGCCTGTAATTTTAGATAGGAAAAGAAAATGATGAAATCAAGTTTGGTAGGCTGAAACAATTACTATATAAGTACCATTAATCCCTTCCATAGCACCACTGACAACATGCTGGGCAGCAATATCATAGACATGGCGCGTTGTAGTAGTTGGACCAAACACCCGATCTAAAAAGCAAGGGAAAATGTGTAAAACACCAGATAGATAGATAGACAGATGTGAGTTCAGATGCATAGCGTGCTTCTGAGTTGACCACTATTAGTTGTTTGTATACAAATTACACGATAGAAATAACGAAATATGAACTCTACCTATCCAACAACAAACGTGAAAGAAATGGTTCGATGAAATTGGAAGAATAATTAATCAAAGAAAATGTGCACAAAAAAAAAATTAAAAAAAGCAAAATAGTTTGCCTACCGTAAGCATAAGCAATGGAAGGGTTATGTTCGTTTCGCACAATAGTTTCTCCGTCGGCGTACCAAGCAATCTCCTCTCCTTGACGAATTTCCCTAGGACTACCGTCACAATTCACAACCCCCGCCGTCAGAAATTAGCCAATGACAACTCATTAATAATAACAAAATCTTCATTTCTTAGGCATTGCAAGGGCTAATGATAAAGTAAAAGTGAAATGCAACGACCTGAGCGGGCGAAAGCGGACGGTTACGGTGACGTTCTCTTTGGATCTCTCGCCGTTCGGAGCGACGGTTTCCGAGTAAAAATACTGAGGCTTACTTTTGGCAGAGGAGGAAGCAGGGGAGCTCTGACCGTCTAAGGAAGTTTCTGGAAATTGCTTGGAAGACGACGTCGTTGAGGAAGACGGCGAGTTAGCAACGGCGGCTGCAGTTGCAGCTTTTGACCTGCTTGAACTGAACCTCCTCGACGATGACTTGGATCCTTGTTGCCTCGACGCCATTATCCAAACCAACTCGATTGATTTTTTTTTTCACAAAGAAAAAAAATATACTCAATCAAAAGAAATTAGTACAACTGTTAAAAAGGTCAGCATGCAGGGAAAAGTGAAAGTGAGAGAGAGACAGAGAGAGATCTTTTTGGAACTGAAAGAGAGAGAAAGAGAGAGAGAGAGAGAGAGAGAGAGTGTGTGTGTGTGAGTTAAAGCCTGTATGAATAAGGTCAGATCGAGAGAGAGAGAGAGAGAGGGAGAGCTAATGAGTGTGCAAGAGGAACATCATCATCACTTATCGGTCAGAGACCGACAGAGAGAGAAAGAGAAGAAGGTGGAGGATTGTTCAAGGAGGCTTGATTTTCTTCTTTTATTTTTGCTTGCTTGCTTGGCTTGGAAGCGATGCCTCTGCTCTTAATCAAAGGCCAACTACATTTTTCCATCCATTGCATTTTCTGGTATAAAGTCCTGACCCTTTTTTAGATAGAGAAAACACGGGACATAGAGAGAGAGAGAGAGAGAGAGAGAGAGAGAGGAGAATGAATAAAGAAAAGAGACTTAATTTTATTTTTTACTGATTAAAAAAGTAACAAAATGAAAAGAAAATTGCTTTTAAAAATGACGCTTTTTCTTTCTTTCTTTCTTTCTTTGTCTTTCTTTTCCTCTCACTTTTCCTTTCCCATTTCCTATGTTTGTGATTTTATTTTCTGTTTTTGTTTTTTCTTGAGGACAGCGGCCTCGGGCGGAAGAGGAGACTCGCATCGCAGGCAAAGAGGACCCCACCCCCACACGCAGCAAAGACTCGATAATGGGATTCGCGTGTTAAGTGGTCCCCAGTTGTAGACGTGTCGCTTGTTCTTAGCTTCTTTAGCTTTCCCATTTTATCCACCAGAACCCAAGGCTTTTCTTCTCTTTAATTAATTCCCTTTCCTTTTATTTTTTTTTTCTCTCTCAGCATTCTCTTTCTGGGTATGATTGAAAAAAGATGAAAAAATCTAAATAGACAATTAGAATGGATACAAAAAAAATATATTATAATTTTATGTTATATTAATTTATATTGATATAGTATAAAAGTTAAAAAGTATAGCATTAAAATTTTCTTCATGTCCACTTTAAAAAAATTCCTATTAAATAAGAAATTGCCAAAAAAAAGGGTCAGTATATTAGGTAGAAAATAAAACAAGGTCACGTTTCGTTGACCAGCCAAAAACCCAAACAGCTGAAAGCCGAAAATCCAAGAGGACTTTTGCTTTCTAAAATTATGAACGTCCTTTATTTCATTTTCACTGGGCACGGACACATTAATAATTTTCTTTCTGTTTCCCCCCCCCCAAAAAAAAATCAAGCTATTTTTTTTGTTCTTTTCTTTTCTTTTCTTTTTAAATGACCATCCATCTCTCGACTCTGCGACAGCTGTAGCGGTTGAATCCGACAATGTTCTGCTACCTTAAAGAGCCCCTCACAAAAACAAAAGATATCATGTAAAGTTCTTCTTTACAAATAGAACATATGATAAATGAATTGAGGTCACGCGTTTTATTTGATACAATGACAGAAACAGCGCTTATTAACTGCTAAATTTTGTGGCAAATTAAAGTTGGTATGTATTTTAAAAATACAGAAAATGAAAACGACCCCTCGACGAACGATTTGTCCCCACCATTATTTTAAATTCTAATTTCGTATATGTATATGTACCAGAAAAGCTTGTTGCATGTGACATAACTGTTTGTGCAAAGATAGACGATGAAATTTAGTGGTCAATTGTCTTCTTTTTTTTTTTTTTTTTTTTTTTTTACAGCTGGCCTCCTTCCGATAATGCAACGAAAGAGAATTTTTCTTTTGTTCTATAATTCCCTCCCTTATTTTCCAAGGAACGGCGGCCTCTCTCCAAATTTTTTTTTGTCTAATAATAATTTTTCTCGACGGCTTTAAGAAGTCCCGGACAAGTTAATGGTTAGTTCAAATAATTGGCATTTTCTGCATGAGTAACAAGTGGACAGAAACCTTAATCCAGCTTAAAGTTTCGAGATTAATCATGGGTTTCTGGCAGTTGCTGTAACGGGGCAAAAGTTTTACAGCTTACACCTTTTCACGTAATTGATGGATGACATGCCCATACATCCTATTTATTTTACAATTTAAGAACCGTGTGAAAGCTAGCATGGATATACGCTCAAAAATCCATTAACAGTTCGTTGGAAAGTTTTAAAGGAATGGATTTCACAGAATTTTAATTCAGCTCAATGCAATCTTTAACTTCTCTAATTCTTTTCTCTTGTGTTATAATTTTTATTTACGATTTCAATTAAATTATCATTGTTCAAAAGGGCAAAAAAAAAAAAAAAAACAAAAAACACGCACAAACCCAGTGATATCTATCACACCCCAGTTTCCGGTACTTTGTCATTAATCTGTTAATTACAAGGTCGTCTCTCTAAACTCTACAGCTTGCTTATAAGCTGCTGCTAAGTTTGCATGGTTTACAGCTTGCCTTGGTCGTGTGGTTTTCGAGAAGCAAGATCCCGGCGGAGTGTTCCAGTAATTTAACTTCTTTTTTTTTTTTTTTTTTTTTTTTCTCTCCCTTTCGTTTTCTTACCCTCTTGAATTAGATGGGTTAAAAATTTTAATTATTTTATATTTTCATTTGAGTTATGTATTGTTAAAAAATTTTATGAAAATAATTAAATTGTTTAATACTTTATGTCAAAAATAATTAATTTAGAACAAATAATAAAAATACGAGTAAAATAAAATTGTAAAAAAAAAGTATAACTTAATTATAAAAAATTAATACCATTTTTTTATATCTCCCTGCGGTGGAAAAAAATATTCGGGGGAAAGTAAAGAGGACCACCCTACAATTTAGATAGCTATTTCTTATTTCAAAGCAATCAAAAAACCAAAACCATATTGTAAGGACACCTGGTGCTACCATAAATATTATACCCATGAATTCACCAGAGATAATAGAATTCATTATTATCAACCAATCAAGCTTAACTTGGTTGGCCGCAAGAACAAAACTTTTGGAGAAGGGGAGCTCTTTCAAGCCCCATCTTTCAAATTATCGTAAAATAAAGGCTTTAATTCTGATGGGAAAATAATTAATTATTGTCTTCTTTATATACATACATATGATATATATATATATATATATATATATTCTCTCTAATAGATGCCGAAAGGATGTCTTCTATCCACTCATTTGCAACCACAGGATTCCTTCTGATTTGGCACTTGGCAGCTTTTCTTTTCTTTCAATCGGTCGGATTCTAAATGTGCCAGCATTCGTGTATGCTATATATAATAAGGAGAAGAAATTTAGCATGAAAAGGAATTAAAATAATAATAAAAAATAAAGAAATAAAAACAAGTTAAATTAAAGGGGCCCATCATCCATGAGTTTATTATCCATTTGCAGGGCTGAGTTGATCGCTCACTCTGATTGGAGATTGACTGGGCAACTCGATTTGATTGCATATTTGCATTAGAAAAGTTGGGGCATCAAAATATAAATATATGGCTTGGAGGGCTCTATTCCACCGTTCGATCATTAAATAATTAGTTTCTAGATATACAACTTAATTTACCATAATTACGTATTATCACCAAACCATCCTTATCGATGATCCAACGTCCATGTCAATTAAACCGGAGACGATTAAACCTGATGATATGGACTCCATCCCTGGTGATGATTAATTTTCAAATGTAATATGCGTAAAGACGTGAAAGAATTGAATAGCGTCCATGTGTCTCCGTCAAGGACCTAACATCTATCTCTATCAAGAGACTATTATGCAAAAACATGCGACTGTTAAGGTTCGCAGCAAATGTATTATGTTTGCGTCTTGCTGGTCTCCATCTCGTAAAATCCAACATTTTTATGGTTTACAATTGATTCAATCAAACCCATAAATGTAACGAAAAGACCCCCCCCCCACCAAAAAAAAGATAGAAAAAAGGGATTATTTTCTTCATCCAAAAATAGTTGCTTGGTAAATTTATTTTTAGAGAAAAAAATTTATGAAAATTTTAATTATTTTCCCTTATTTTAATGAGATACTAAAAAATATATTCCTATTTTTTATAAAAATATATGAAAATTTTAAATTTATCTAAGTTCGTAATATAATCTCCTATTTATTTCTCTTTCTTTTCTTTTCTTTTTTTTTTCAATCTTGCTCTTCAATCCCTTTACTTTTCTTTTTCATCATCTTTTTTTTTTCGTTGTTTTTCATTTTTATCTCTCTCTACTCACTTCACCTCTCCTTCATCTTCTTCTCTCTTTTTTAATTCCAACTCTCTCTCTCTCTCTCTCTCTCTCTCTCTCTCTCTCGTCTTTTTCTATCTTTTCTATTTCCATTTCTCTTATAAATAATTTGCAGAGTTAAAAAAAGCAAGTTATTTTTCAAAAAAATAAAAATGGTTAGGTTGACGAGAAAATATTTTTTCCTAATTATATATTTTACGCATAAAAAGAGACCAAAAAAAAAGTTAAACATATTTTCCTGTAAAATATTTTATGACAAGCAATTGGACACTAGTCTTCCTTCATATGCAAAAAATGCCACCCAAAGTCTAACCCCACAAAATTAAATTTGCTTTTCCTTTAACTAATTAATGATGGATAATTTTGATTTGTGGTTAGACTGGTTTAATCATTGACCAACGATTGAACTAAGGACCCACCAAACCGGACCTTTGCTGGTACCCAGTCGGATTTTAAAATCTTTTGGCATGATGTGATGCATTCGTGCTACGGCATGATTAATGAAAAGTAAGATAACAAATGCAAGCATTTTGGGGTCAGGTCTATTGCACCCCCTCACACGCATACCCACAGAGCCTTCCCTCTCTTCGTTCATCACTCCTAATGCTTTATTTAGTATGATATAATTAAGCTCTGTGGACGAAATTGAGCCCCCACAACGAGTCTAATTTCCATTGCCGATAAAATTTGACTTCAACATTTGATATCCAATAGCATTATTCTTTTTCTTCTTTGGTGTTAACATTTTGATTAACTACGAATACCTCGATCAATTTTAGGCTTTAACTTTTGAAACTTTAGCTACAGAAAACCGAAATCCTTGCACCCTCTATAAACCCATTTGCACTACCCTGTTTTTGTGGCTAGATTTAAAATTTTCATCTTCAGATTAACCGACAGTTAATTACCTTCAGCTTCTAACCAAGACTAGTCAATGGCACAAAAATCAAAATTCTGACTTTTGTTACTAATTATCCAGCAGTTTCTGTCCGCAACATATGTTGACTATGACCTGCGTAACCATATAAGCTCCCTCTTTTTTTTTTTTTTACTTTCGTAGGGACTTTGATCTGCTGATCTATTATGTTGACACACAGGCAAATAGGTGTAACCAAAATCCGTGAATTCGTATGTAGCGAAAAAAAAAAAGGGCATGTGGGCCTCGCCAAGAGAGGAAATAAAGGAAGGGAAAAACAAAAAAAACAAAAAGCCAGCAGCATTGACTATGTTGTGCGAGTAGACTAAATAAGTTGAGGGCAAGAACAGGATTAGAGGAATAGTATCTCAGTTTTGCCCCGCTCAAATTATAATAGTGCCTGTCGGTACATTTCTTTATATACATATTGCTTATAAATATAATGGTAATTGGACAAAAGCATAGAGATACCATTCCCAATTCCCATTGCATGTACAGTTGCATTCCAGGTTATGGGTGGGCGCTTAAGTTTGTATCCATTTTAGGATTTCAATCCAGGGTATCAGGACTATTGATGACAAAGACAAACGCCACGTTGATACGGGATTTTGTTGCTGTACGGATAGATTCTTTGGCTTGTCCCCAGGCGGGGACAGTTCAATAAACCTATAAACCTACTCTATGATTTTGTCCTGAACCACGGTTAAGCTGCTCTTAAATTTGATGAAGAGTACCCATCTGAATTGAACCCAACTTTTAACCTTGTCATTCCCGTAGTATTTTCTTCTTTTAAGATGAGATCTTCCAAATTTGTTAAATAATTAAACCCCACCCTTTTTTGCGCTTGGATTACAGGGCAGGTCATCACATTAAAGTCACCTTCTTTTATCCCTTCCCCCTCCGTCAACAAACCAAAAACCCCTTCTTTTATCCCACTTGCAATGGAATTTGAACTTTTAAGGCACTCCTGACTCGGGATATGCATTCGTATTTTAACTAGGTGGATCTATAAATCAGTTGTGCACACGTACGTGTTTGAAGACTCGATCAAGTTGGCAGGCATTTAAATCAGTTATGTACACGGACAAAGTTTGCAGACAATAAAGTGGCATGGCCTACATGCAATAATGCCCCATAAATGACAACTCGTTTCCGACATAAAGCTTATCTTTAAAAGCGTGCACTGCGACACGTTCAGCCAGGTATCTCAATTGGATGGAACTCGATTACAAAAAGCCATCGATACAGAAGCCAGCACTGTGCTGCCGTGCATCGACCCATTTAAAACATTTGCATTAAATAGTAAGGATGATGAATTTTAGAGTTGCCTTGTTGACACATATTTTCATTGACAATAATAATACTTACCATTGTTCAGGCCAAAGAAATAGCCATTAATATAGAATTGGAAAATGAATAGTACACTCACCATTTGGTAAACATGATGGACACGATATAATGTATTTCACGTAACATAATCATATAAAAATAAAATAAACAAAAATTTCATTTGAATTTTATCCAATATCAAATACTATTTAAATGATACCGAATGTTATGTATATTACGTCAAACTGTACCAACCATAACAGCATGTCTTGGCAATGGAGTCCTATGAAATTGCATAATTTTCAAGGACACGGACTTTGAAGACGATCTCAATTACCAACTTTGCAAGTGTAAGATTACAATCAAAAGTGGACTGAAAAATAGTGATGACAGAAACCATTGAACGTACCAACTTTGCACGTGTCAGATTACAATCAAAAGTGTACTGAAAAATAGAGATGACAGAAACCATTGAACGTACGCATACCTTCTCTCTATAGCAATATGCTTATTATTTTATTGTTTAATAACTATCAATGGAATATCTAACTAATATTCAAGCAGCTACTGCAGAATTCATCTCCCCGAGTATACGGCAATATGTGTGGTGATCTGAAGTGTCCCTGAATCCCGGGTTAAAATCTGAAAAGAACCTTAGAACAGCGGCAAGTAGTTGTGAATCGTTGGAAGCCAAAGCTGCTTCAAGGAACATTGACGGCTGAACAGTATTGACCTTGAAAATGACCTGATTCTTGTTAGGTGAGTGTTGTTAAAATCCTAGACAACCTAAAAAATACATGCCATAGCATCTAATGTTTTGGTAAAAGAGAAAAGTCTACTAAGGACATAGCAACGAGGGAAGTTAATTCACGGCAAAGGAAAAGGAAACAGCAAAAAGGAAAGAACGATCAAGTCACAGCTCTTAAATTCTAGCCATCAAATAAACTAACCACTTTGGCAAAAAAATGGCAAGATGTATTCGTTTAAAACAATGCAACTAGAAACTAAATACCCATTTGTTTTGCTAATTCGTTGATTCCAAACAAATAAGATTCTTCCCCATGAACAACTACATGCCAAATCAACAAAATGATTGGCTTTCAACAAGAAAAGCAGCCCTTATCAAATGTCAGTAGCAAGATCATCAATGGAAGAGTAGCAACTGCCAATGCCAAAGGGTATAACCATTCCCATTTTGTAGATTAAAATTTCAATCTTGTTCCTCCCCCACCAAAAATAGAGTTATTCTCCATGAAATTGGTATGGTAAAAATTACCTTATGCTTTCTTGCATAACGCAAGGCTTCAAGGTAATATCCATCTCTCGCTAGTAGCACCACATAGTCGTGATGTAAAGAGATTTGTCTCAGCATTTCCAGACCCAGCTTCCTAATCTGGACATTCTGGCGACCTGACTCTAGAAGCTGCATTGCCACTTCTTTTGAAGGTTCAAGAACCTGCAGCCAAAAAATTTCACACATTAACAACCAAAAATGGCAGCTTAAATTTGTAAGCTTTTATGGCCAGGCCAGCACAACATTCAAAGAAAATTAAAAACCTTGTTTATGACAAACAATGTGAGCTCTGTATATCGCTTGTTTTGAACCAGAAGTTGTACAGTTAACACATAGAGGTTTGGATGTACTTTAATCTTTTCCAAATTTGCACTGCACAGTTGAAACACACAAAAAGTTAATTGACACATGACCATGAAACACACTTCTCAATTTAATTTCAGCCTGTCCAAATACAAATTAGCTGTCTGCTAACCCAAAACAGCAGACAGACCTGTACTAGGCCAGGCCAGTACCATATTCAATTACACCAGAAGGACCAGAAGTTCTTTGATTTCATATCATGGAGTCACTCGCATTCATTTCCATGCAGAGCTTGATTAAGAAGGAATATAACAGTGACCACATATACAGTATTCATTCATAATGCATGATCACAAAGCCATCCATCAGTTATAATCATACTGCATACCTGCGGAGGAACTCGACAATGATGGCAACCAAGTAAGAAGGGTCTCCCTCCATCTCTTCCTCAACTGAAGCAAACACAAAGCTATACATCTCATCAGGTGAAATTGCTGCTGAAGTGATTTGGGAATCTGGCCACTCAGAAACATTAGCATTTGGTGGGCTGTTAGCCAGTTCAAGATAATGCCATTGAAAAGATGACTAAAAATCAGTGCTAGAACTTTCAGCACCTGGTAAGTTCTCCTTTTCCACTTTATGAAGAGCACCTGAATTTGTTTTCAGTGATTCAAAGTTGGCATCATCCTCAGATTCTGAAGTTGAGATGTTTGATGATCTTATGAGAGTTTCATTATCAGCAACAGCAGTTGCTTCATGTTTAGAAGGACTTCCAAGTTCATCAACCACAATGGTAGGTGCATTCGTGCTGGATCCAGGGCTACAATCATGTGCCCTGCCAGAAGGTGAAGTCTGGTCCACTTTTATTCCCTTCAGATAGGCACCAGTTTTGATTGAGTGGGAGTATGAACTAACCAGGACATCTATTGCCCTCGCAACCACAGAGAGTGGCCTCCTTTCCAAGATTACAGAACGCATTATTGCCAAGCACAATTGTTTAGCCTGAAACAGAAGAAGTGCACAACAAACAGTACCCATAGGTTAATAATATATTTTTGTGCTAGATCTGTAAAAATGCTAATGAAGAGATGAGAAAGTTAACTTCGTGGCTTTGTCCTTATCAGGTAAAAATTTCATCTTCTTAGTTTTTTTTTTTCCCTCAATGATGATTGAAAGCATCCAAAATGTGAGTCACCTTATTAGCTTCCAACTTCCTCCGCTGCAAATTCCAGTACATATGGAACTTCAGAGTTACTGGTGGAAATTGCCTGCAAGTAAAGAAAGAGAATAATAGCCCAAATAACATTTTAAATAATAAATAAATGCCATAGAAAACTCAATAAACTTGCCTCTAAGTCTAAATGAATCTTCCACAACAACTTATTAGCAACGTCGCATATAAGGTCAGGAACCAGGAATGTCCAGTCATCTCCATAAATAATTTCTCTGATATTGCTCATGTTGACCTCTGACCATTCACCAGCACTGCCATTATATTGCGAGGAAGAAGCACTGGACCTAAGGAGAACTCTCAACAGCAGGGGAAGTGGAGCAGATATAGGTGCTCGAGAATCTGCAAATATGTCATAAAGTATGACAACCTTTGCATCTGCTTGATGAACAAGCAACACATTATCAACCACACTGACAGCAATTTTGCTTGAATAGATTGGCAAGGAACCCTGCAAAAGAAGTAGACACACCTCAGATTATGACAATTATTCATCCTGTTGGCTTCTATCATGTCCTACATACCAAAATGGAAAACTGTGCGACAAAATACCTACATGAGCTGTGGTTTTCTAAGTACTTGATTAAGGCAAACTCTAACTCTCAAAAAATCATTAACACTTAAACTCTTCATCTAGTTGACTAAGGTATGGTATGAATCATCAACCTTGAGATTGCATTCCAAGGTTACTTTGATAAATCTTAATAAACTTAGGCACACCTGAGGTTTGCAAGATTATTTGCAGTCTTGTCACCAGCATTTAGGTTAAAGAAGGAATAGAGCTTGCCTGTTGCACAACAGCATCACGGTAAAACCTATATGAATGGAGCAGCATTGCAACTCTATCAATTTGCAAGCAGTAAATCCTCCCATAGCTGAGAAAAATTAGGTTGATTGCTTAATACAGGTGGCCATCTTAGATGCACCAGAAAAACAAGTGAAACCAAAGAAACCTACACAGTGACAATGTAGACATCGTCAGCAGCTAGGACAGGCTTACTGTTGGCCTCAGACTTGGCCATTACCATCTCAAACCTTGGCAAGCGAATAACACCTGCTGAAGAAAGCTGCATGGAAGTAATGGAGACCTTGTAAGGATAATCAAGGAACATGAATGTTGTAAAGAATGTCAGTAACATCAACCATCTCTAAGTGAAATAGTTTGAACAATGTTGCGTTAGGAATTACCACATAAACTGAACTAATTTACATGCCAAAACAAAAAATGCATATATTATCTCTTCTTAAAATACATCATCTCTTCTCAACCTTCAGCTAAAAAAATCACTTGCATTCATTTATTGTACAAGCAGTAAGCAAAATGAAGAGTAGTGGAGAAAACTGATGATTTCATGACAAACAAAGCACAACCCAGAAATTTCAAACAAAATCAAAGGGAAAAAGAAAAAATCAAGCTAATAATGGAGATAGTAGACAAACCTGAAATCCAGTAATGGTCTTGCATTGCATTCCTGAAGCAAGAAGAACCAAGCGACTTTCATGGGTATAGACATACCAACCCACATTCAGCTTTCTTGTCTCTACCAAGCGAAATGATTTTGACTCAACATCATATGCAAGCAAATCCAGCCCGCTGTTGTTAATGTCCCAATTCTTAGTGATAAGGAAAGGAGAACTTAAACACAAAATATGGGACTGGCAGTCCAGAACATCAAAATAATAGTTATAATATAACAATAGAAGCAAACATTAGTAAGGAAGACTATTAATCTTTCATTTTCATTCTTTTAATCTAATAACTATGCAAAATTCTGAGATGTTGCCAAATACAATAGTTTCTGATGATGGTCTATAACAATCAGTATATGAAGTTCATTTTCTCACCCAATCCATCCTTATGCACATTATACAATAAACTGAAACGTATTCAATATATGCGGTGGACTGTATTTGTGATGGATAAAGTAATAATTGCAAGTTTATAGAGTGTTTCATGTTTTAAAGACTTGAAGCTACTGTTTCCCTACCATACCTTGAATCAGATCAAAGACATCCTGACATCCCAACTAGAGAAAAAATATGCTTGGCAAGCTCATCTCTTAAATTCCTACTGTTCACTACAAATTAATCCATGTGTTATAGTGATAAGGTCATCTGATGCTCTTATTTCTCAGCATTTTGCAGCCACTGAACCTTTTGAAAGACAACTTTACACAACCATATTTACATAACCATTTGCTCAGCAAGGCCTTACCAATATGTTTCCTTTCTCGACAAATTCATTCTTTTTTTTGTTTTCTTTTTGGTTTTAGAAAGGTATTCTTATTAGGATGAAAACAGAAAAAGGAATACAAGAAGGATAATAAGACATCCTCCAATACCAAAAAAAAAATAAAAAGGTAGTCCCAATGCATTAGGCTCCTACACTGTGGGATCTAGAAAAGGGTCAAATGTACATAATACAGAGTCTTACCCTTGTGTTTATAGAGAGGCTACCCAAATTTGTGACCTCCAATACAGGAACAAACAACAGAAAAATAGAGGAACAACTTTTTAAAACAGATGAACTTTCCAATACTGCTTAATGTATGCAAATTAGTAGGTAAAGACTTTGGTTATGTACAGAATGTAACATTCATTTCCCCTCAATAATGGACCTATATCAAACCAATGCCAAACAAACACTTCAAGAAATTAAAAAGTTGAAGCTGATAAATTAACTCTTTGATGGTTACATAAAGCAAGCAGAAAAAGCACCATACCTGGTCTTTACAAGAACAAAGTTGCACAGTGGACAATCTGTCCAAAAGAATCCCAGTATGCTCTCTGACTCTGACTTGCACCTGTGATTAAGGTTTTCCCTTGTTTCTCTATGCCAAAACTGTATCTCTTGACTAGACCGCTGAATTGCAATGAACTTTGCATCCAAAGAATACTGAATAGATAAGATGGGTCCTTCACTTATTGAATCTGATGTGGGAGCAGTATGAGGGGAAAATGGCACAGTTCTCCATGAATAAACCTGACATATAAACTATTAGCTGTTGAAAATCTACATAGAGAACATGAAGTTCGAAGTCGTGGCAATTTGATTTTAACATCACATTACCTGATCAGATGTTGGACACAGCAGCACTTATTACCATCATCATAATATAAACCCTTTGATCCCGGAATGCTACATCGTAAAGGGGGGTGTTGAATATAAGCATGAGACATTGTATCAGACCCCCTTAGACCAGCAGTCAGCTTTGAACTTGATGCTTTCTCAGACATTTCAAAGTTCTTTGCCTCTCAAAATTGAGAAGCAAACAACATGGTGTGTCGTAGACTGAAGTGATTAACACCAAGAATGGAGTCACAACCTTCAACAACACTGTAAAAGAAGACATGACATCAAGTAACCAAAAACACTAAAGAGCATTATCAGCCCAGAAAGAATATTAGATTTTTTTTTTTGTCAGTATTTGGGCAAGAAACCACCTGAATTATGCTTCCAGATACTCTTTGAGATTTTAAGATAATGCCTGCAATATATGATAGTGCCTGCAGTATCCGGTAATGCCTAAACAGATGGACAGAGCTATTAAACCTTTCTTTGAAGCTGTTCAGCAAACAGAAGAAGACAATATTAGAGTGGCTTCTTCCAAAGATAACCAGTTCAAAGGTTTTTGCGTAATATTCTCTTGCAATAGCCTTGTACGGAACAATCTGATTCTTATCAATATGTTACCATATTCTGCATGCAATTCTTTAGTGCAATAAATTCTTTCAGGCACATATCATGCTCAACTGCTGGAATCCTAGCTGCAACACAACTCCCATATTCTTTTGCCTGCAGTGCAAGAATCAAGTAAAAAAAATTGCTTCCTGCAATAAGCAAATTTACACCCATCAAAAAAGCAGGTCCCAGTAGATATCCATCATTTAGTGTTTTTTTTTCTTTTTTCCAATTTCACCTGTCTTGCAAACTTTTTTGGAAAATTCAAGCAAGCAGCCAGAACTATTCATGCAAGACCTTCCCATAACTTGCACAATAATATGTCTAGATGCCAGAGTGTACATTAGCATCTGGTTTTTAAAAAATGTATAATAAACATGAATAATTAGACAATGGATTAATTTCGGCACTCTTCACCTATAACATGTACATACTAGTCTAATTTCCATAACTTTGAAATTATGCAACTCAAAATTGTAGAGATGTCACATAAGAATGTTCGACAGTCTTAAATACTAGGAAGTTCAAATAAACAACCTGAGAAGAACAATTTACTAAAATGCGTTTGAGCATTGAGGTAGTGTTTCTTTCTTTCATGTCCAGAATACTGTAAAAAGGATGAAGGTAGGCAAAACACATTTAAGCCATATATGAAAAAGTACTTCGGCAAATCATCAATAGAGCTATTAGATGTGAATGAGTCATCACTAGAAATAAATGGCCCTTATTCAGGTTATGCAATTGTTACATGCACACAAAGCACATCAACCAGTTGTATTATTTGTTCAAGCTCTATGAAAGCAAGGTTAAGGCTACAAACTCCAACCCTTCCTTGTATCCACTATGTGAGAACCTCGTGCACTGAGACAGCCTCTATTATTTAATTCAAGCTCCTACCCTCTCTTCAATGCATTATTCTCTTTAAGTGACAGAGAGGCAACAATAGGCTTAACAATATATTGCAAAGCAACCACACATCCATATATTTACAAAATTCTTTTTCCTTTTGTCTTATACTTGATGCTAGGGACAAAAGGCAATCAAAAATTTATCAATTACTCTCTTGGATCTCCTTACAAAAGCAATAATGTCCATGCAATGTGGATGACGAATCACTCGACAATAAGATAACTACAGCATCTAGATTAAAGAACATACCACAATACATTAGCTCATAAAAACTAATTAATATCCATAGCAGTAACAAAAAACAAGAGGCTAAAACCCTAGCCCCATTCGTTTTTCGATACATAAATCGCTTACAGGTACACAGAGGTTTATTCAAAAACAATTATTGCCTTAATGACGCTAATGAAACTTAATAGAACTGCAAATCCCTGCAGCTCCACGCTCAAAGTGAACCATAGAAATAAAAAAAACAAAAAATTAAACTGTAAAAATTAATTAAAGATTCATGGATTCTCCAATTCTTAAAGAAAAAATAATAATAAAAGAAATCGAACCCTAAGAAACTAACCCGGCTTAAATTCCTGCTCACCGCCAATAAACGAAATCCAAACTCATCAAATACGTTCGATCCTCTGACCAAAATTCATCACTCGACCCTCAGTAGATTTTACGGAAATTAAATTACTGAGCACTGAGAATTGACCGTCGGCGTCTCAACGTAGGTGAAAGCGCGGTTTTTTCCTTCCTATTTGGATGCTGGGAAAAGAAAAGTTTTGGGGTCCAACTAACAGTCAATAGAACTGTTGTTGTTGTTGTTGTCGTCATCACGTGCGTGCCCAATCTAGATTACGGACTGACACGTGCCAATATCGGGGAAACCGCTCAGTGGTGCATCTCATCCGCCGGTTCCAATCCACGTGAAACCCGAAATGAATTGTACGAGCCGATTAATATCCAAAATGATCCGGATCCACTTCGACTATAAACCCAATGATTCAAATAAACTCGAATCCATGTGACGTTTGATCCAAAATTCGAATGACCCAACGCCTTGAATAACCCAAACCCGATGACTCAAACCCAAATGATCCATCGGCCAACCTCTTGTAGTTTTTGCAATGCCTATTTTATTCTTCATGTGTGTATATAAGAAAATTTTAATTTTATTCACATTAAAAAATATTTTAAATTAAATTAATATTATATATATAATAAAAAATTAAAATATAATTAAAATAAAATAAAAATAAAATATATAAATTTATTGTACTCATAAAAAATTAAATATAACAAGTATTTATGTACAACTCAATTTTTTTAAGTATTACTGCACTGTGGTGTACAGTCGATTGATCGGACAAGACAAGGTAACAAGGTAGCGAGGAGGACAGAAGGAAGAGGGGAGGGTGGCGACGTCGACGGCTAGAATGAGAATATGGTGGCGGGGAGATGAGCCCGACTAATCTTTATTCAAGTGGGATATTTGCCGTACGTAGCTCAGAATACAGCTACTGTTACATATAATAAAAAAAATTGAAATTAGAAAATTTGTCCCAACTTGAAATTTATTCTTGCCACCGCTCAAAATTTGAAATTGCCGATTGATCAGCCGATCATATTCAGGGAAGCTAGACGTACTTTCTCAATTCCCTTCCTTTTGCATGTGGAATTTAGAGGGGGAGAGTGACTGGGATTGGTTGGACACATGCTTTTCACAAAACAGGATGCTGTAAAATGGAACCAAGGAGAAGACGCACCACATGACTAGTGGAGGGAAAAAGGCACACATTAAAGCAAAAATAGTAATAAAAAATGAATAGATAAAGGCTCGTAAATGTGATGGCACAGAAACTTTTGTTTTTATTTTATTTCGTTTATTTATTTTATTCAATGAAAAAAATTTAAATATTTCAAAATTGTATTTGCATGTTTTAAGGAGTTGCCTCCAAAACTAAATATATGCATTTTAGTCTACTAAAATAATTGATAAGTAGCCAAGGAGGAACCACTTATTATACGATCAAGTCAAATAGGAAATAACTTGTCAAAAATTTTCATAATTATGGAATTGCGAATATTTTAATCTGATTGAAAATTTACTGAACATCTCACGGCAACCCGAGCAATAAGCGGGTGGGGAAGGGGAAAGGTTGTAGGGGAACGAGAAAGTAAGGAAGATTTCATCTTTCTTCAGCATCTTCGGAGGCTTGCGAGTTGAATAGTGTAATAAATAGATGGTCAATTTTGGCCGCCCCATGAGTTTTGGGTTTTGAGCCTTTGACAAGCCACATGCGTTCATCGCAATAAGTATAATAAAATATTGATCCTGCCATCTTTTCCATAAGAATTCATCGGTGGGTGGGTTGCCTTCCACTTAAAAAATTTTCAAATGACACATTTTCACATGCTTCTTATAATAATGAATCGTGGGTTATTATATATAATAAATACGTGTGTGTGTTTCATAAAAATTCCTTCTCATTTTTGGTAATTCTCTTTTGTTTTGATAAATCAAGTCTAATTTTATTAAGAAAGACATTGAATATTAGTAACTACCTTTTTTTTTAGTTCACAATTTTGATGAGTGATTCTTCTTTTTTTTTTTTCTTTCCTAGGGGTTTTTGAACATTTGGTTTGGTAAGTGATAGTTAAATGCAAAAAGGAAACTAATGAAGGATAAATTATCTTTTGTAATCATGTCTCGTCGTGGCTTTTTCCACATTGAAGGCAACGCAAAAGTCGCTGCGCCTGCCCAAAAAATTAGGAGCAATCGAGTGACCGTCAACAAATTCAATTTAATTCTGCCAATTTTTATTTTCAACAGATTCTTATGCTCCAAATGTGGTGGCAAACCGAAATCGTTCCGAAAAGTCAAGCCCGACACCGATATGCGCTCATGCTAACATTAACTATTGACTCGTTGAATGGGCCCCGCCAAAATGGTCAAAAGATTTGAGGTGTTTAGTACCCTCCACGAAAAGATTTTGCAAGTGATCCTGCCGAATATTGTGCGGTGCCGCAGTTGAGTGGAGGCTCATTCCGCGCAACGACGTGCACATATCTAATTTGGGAGACATGTTGCTCATCTCCAAATGGCTGGCTGTGGGCGAGCGATGAAGAATTAGGCACATTATCATTGCTTTTCGAACTTTTTAGTAACAAGCATTTAGCGCAGACAAAAGGGTTGGGATAGGTGCAGTTTGAAATATGTACCACAGCAACAACAACAACAACAACAAATATTTCTCCATACCATTAGTTAAGTAGCAGAGTCAATACCAACTCTTTCTTTAAGAGGTCTCTACATATTTTTGCGTTTCATTAGATTAGAGTACGGAAAAGGTAAAATGTCCCAACAATTCGCTGGATGGTGAAAAAAAAAAGAGAAAAGAGAAAAACAAACGGAACTGGCAGCTGGGTGGGGGGTGATGCACTGGGGCATGCATAGGCAGTATGGCATGACAATGATGATGATGCCCTACTACAGCCAGCCTACCGGGGGGAAGGGGGTCAAACTCAAAGGAGCAACGTTCGACGTGATTCCCAAGTCCGTCCTCATTCGGGCGGCGCCGGAGAATGGAGACAGACTTCGTCGCGTTTTTGGGGGTTGGGGGGGGGGGGGTTCGTGGCATCTTGTTAGGTCAGCAAAGATGTACGCTTTTGCAGCGCAATACATACATAATATTCTCTTTTGATTATTATTATTATTAAAAAATTATTATCATTCGGTTTTTTTTTTTTGACTTTTGATTCATTCAAACGAAAATGGGAATTCACAAGTAATATATAAATAATGTGCAACTGATCACGATCTGATGTCACAGATGTCCACCTCTTGGCTTCGGCAGCTAGGGCCCAAGCCATTCAGCTTGTTGTTTGGCCACGGCCATGAATGAAATCTGAAGACGAAAATCAAATGCCATGCCCTGCAGATTCATAGACGGTGAATAACTTTAATGAAAAACAAAAAATATAAAAAATATATATGCTAATTAAATAAGAAAAGGTGAAAAAGAAAGTCAGCAAATCAAATTGCAGCACAATAGATGACCACTATATATTTAATTAAGACGCTCTTGCACACTCCATTGTCCTGCTTGTGCGTTCCACAGAGAACAATTCCCCTTCAAACGAACTCCTGTGAAACCCTCCACAGTCTCACCTCTTTGCTTTCAAGATCATGGCCAAAACCCTCCATAATCCCATCTCCGCATTCCCATTAGGCGTCATCGTTTTCTTGCTTTTCCTTGCCACTGCCAACTGTCACAGTTTCTCAAGACGCTTATCTCCGTCAAGGCTAGGACTTAAGAGAGAAAAGCTGAGCCATCTCCACTTCTACTTCCACGACATAGTCAGCGGCCAAAGCCCCACAGCCGTCCAAGTTGTCCGCGCCCCCGTCACAAACATGACCACCTCAGGGTTTGGTATGGTGGCCATGATCGATGACCCTTTAACCGCTGGCCCCAAACTCAGCTCCAAACTCGTAGGCAGAGCACAAGGCATCTATGCATCCGCGTCTCAGAGCGAAATTGGCTTGCTAATGGTTTTGAACTTTGTGTTTATGGAAGGGAAGTATAACGGTAGCACTCTCAGCGTTTTGGGACGCAACGCCGTGCTTTCGCCCGTGAGGGAGATGCCGATTGTGGGCGGCGGCGGGCTTTTCCGGTTTGCTCACGGATATGCTCAGGCAAGAACCCTCGAATTTGATTTGAGAACAGGGGATGCTGTTGTCGAGTACAATGTTTTTGTCTTCCATTATTGACGACAGAACGCAATAACGTAGCAAGAAAATAATGTAGCCTTGTTGGGATGATGGAACCACAGACTACAAAGCAGTAGCAGCATCGAGTAGTAATAACATTGCAAATTGCGGATATTTTTCATCTCTTCCTTTTGGTGCCCATATTGGTAAAGATGGTTGCTTTGAGATTTCTTTAGCGTCACACTGATGCCATCTTGGGGTAGCTGGGTATTTTGCTTTCGGTGTTCTTTATGTTGTGTCTATTGTATCTGTTTATCTCAATCTCAATGGGAATGCTTTGCTTACTTAACTGCAACACAAAATTTAAGAATAGAAAAGAAATCATGATCTTGGTAAGTCATCCTAAAAATAGTGCGCCTGCCTAGCTTGTGCTACCATTTTTCTCTGGTGTTTCTTTACGATGTTCTGACAATCTGTCATGCCAAGTTAAAGCTACAAAGTGGGAACCAACCAGGAGCAAAGTTTAGGGGAATGTTGGAAGTTAAAACAAAAGCTGTTCAAATCTTCACAAAAGGTGAACTTTAATTGCAATATAAAACGAAAAGAGCTGCAAAATGGGGGAAAGATTGGGGGGATATTAATGGGCATATTTTCTTTTTTGGGAAGAATTATTAGAGAGAATTTGTAGGGGCATTCACTTTCTTTTGGTGTCTTTTTATTATTCTAGAGCTGTAAATAGTGTCCTTTTCCTCGTCTGCTTACAAAATAGACGTGCTTGGTCATATATATATTTGCACATATTTGTTTTCTGTTCCATTTAGGTTAGGCCTATTACTGGAGTAGTTATCGCACGGCCTACAAAAGTAAAGGTCAATCTAGACATTCATGTATCATATTGTGTAAACCAACGCACAAAAAAGTGATAATTATGTCTAATTTTCATATATTTAGGCCCAGTTTGGAAAGAAACCTATTAAACTTGAGGCCAGGCCTAACAGGGGGAAAGAAAATTCGGCTCGCTTTGGGTCCTGTTTAACATATAAACCTAGTAAACTATTTGGTAACAAATGCAAACAATGATTGTAACAAGAGAGATTGAGTAAAATTAAATAAAGATGGGGCGTCCCCCCTGTAACCCGGGCTATGCAGCGACGGAAGGGATTATACGCGATCACACTGAAAAATGGCTTGCTGGTTTTGCACAAAAGATTTAGTTTTGTAGTTCATTTGTGGCGGAATTATGGGAAAACTATGGTTAACTTGATCTGGCTTGGAATCTTGGTTTTCGAAAGCTTTGGCTTGAGGTCGATTCACACCATGCACTGCAATTTCTGGAGTGGGGTGTACCCCTCTCTCACTCGCCGGCAACGCTCATTATGAGCTGTAGGGTTCCCAACCCTCCCTTGGGACTGGACTTGTCACATATTTATAGAGAAGGTAATGCTGTAGCTTACTGGCTGGCCAGCGAGGCATATTTTTTTTATCCATCTGGGGGTTGCACCTTCCTCAGCAAGCACCACCTGCGGTTGTACTTCTTCTCCGTATGGTTTTTAGGATGTGTACATTCCACTTTTACCCAAAAATACACACACACACACACACACACACACACACACATATATATGTCCCTCAAGCAACATATATATTAGCGTTTAAGAATTAAAATTTTTACTTTCAAAATTTCATATTTTAATTTGAAAAAAAGGGTTAAAAGAAATAAAACTAACTATATTTGTTTTGTTTTTAAATGTCAAAATAATTATATTTGTTATATAGCTTAACTTACTGTCCAATGACCTTCCAAAAAAACAAATGTAGTTATATGGAGCACAGCAACTTTTCTTAGAAAATTGGCATGCATTGGAGGGTGGGGGGGGAATGCAAGGCTTACAAATCTTTCACAATATTGAGTAGTTTACGCAAAAACAGTGGATATTTTTTATTACTAGGAATCCAATAAATTCCTAAGAAAAGTTGCCCCTCCAGCGCTCATGGAACATAGAAAAATTTCAAAAAATTTTCTTGCTACTTGTCGGTTCTCGTTCCTCGAAGATTGAATATCTGACTTTTGACATCTTTGAACGGGCCTTTTCAGCTGGATCGATAAAAGAGACGGATTTTGTTTTTGCTCTTTTTTTTTTTAAGAAGAAGAAAATGTTGATTCCAATTTCTACTTCACAAATTTTTTTTAATAAGAAAAGGAAAACAAACCAAAAGAAACGTTTCTCGAGGAAAATACCCTTTTATTTTATTTTATTTTTTTATATTAATTTGTTTTGATTGAACTCGAACTCTAGTATTAGTGAATAAAGCTCGTTAATAAAATGTTGAAAGCACCGAGTTACCAGACAGGATTCACTGCAAGTTGGCCTCCAAGCCAGCACGCAAAACCACAGATCTTTGATACCAGCAGGCTTCTCTGGGCCAACTTCCTGGGAAAACGGTCCCGAAGTACACTTAAAGCGGCCCAATTTCAGTTCAGCTTTTGGACACTGGAAATCCAAAAGTTGATATGTCCAAAAGCTGATAGGGCCATATTTTGTTTATACCTTTATTTTCTAAAGGATCTAAAAGGTTTTATTTTTAATTTTTATAACAATTAAAAAGTATTATATTAATCATCACACATGTAATTCAAAATTAAAAATTAGTTGTCGATGTATTTACATAATCCCCATCATAAATCCACTATTTAAATATTATAGACATTAAGCAAGTATTTCTTATATTTGGTATTGACTTTAGAATTTAATATCAATACAAAGAAAAACATATCAAATAATTAATTAAATTACTAACTCAAATGATATTTAAATGGTTTTTAAGACCCAATCATGATATTTTTGTAATTTTAAGAAAATCAATGACATTAAATTGCACAAAATTGGTCGCCTTGCCCCTCTTGCCAGGGAAGCATCTGTGTTTTAACAATCATGTCGCTTGTTTTCTCCTTCCGTTGTACCTTTTCACTCGTGCCATTCAATTCTCTTTATTAAGGCTAGGAGTACATTTAATTTGTTGTGCGTCCTTTCGCCTCCTTAAATAGTTTAGCAGTTGTGGGGTTTCGCATTTATGGGTTGCATTCTTTGCTCCAATTACAGCACTGATTTCTTTCTTTTTAACTTCTTCAATCAAATTTCACGAGCCAGGCTATTAAGCCATACTACATTTTGAGTTCGTTTTCTCCATTAAGTCAAAGAGACGTAGTTTTCAATGTATAATAGTTTAGAGGAATGGTGATAATTAATTATTTGCTATTGTTACAATAGTTTAGAAGAATGTTAATTAATTAATCAACTTGTTTGGATAGATTATCATTTTGATCCCACCACCTCATTTAATTATTTGGCCATAGCCTTTGTTCCTAGGGGTCACGGAATGTGATCCACCGTATTGAAATTGCTAACCACATTGTTTAAAAATCACACACATATATTCCTAAGCCGGTCTAAAATGATTATGGTTTCCCTTACTATTAGCTCAAAGTCTCAAACGAAAAGGATTGCCATAATTCCATGAAGGGGTTTGATCTGCCCCCCCCCCCCCCACTAGTCACTCAGAGTACGAACCAACAAATAAATTTCCATCTTCGAATGCCAAAAATAGTCTTGCCCATAAATTTTCTTTTATTTTTCTTTTTTTTTTTTTTGAAAAATTTGTATTCCTCCTTGGGCCTTCACAAGTCGCGAATTGCTTGTTGGCTCGAGTGAGAGAACCTCTTCACCAGTTAAAGGTCTCCAATCAATCAAAATCGTAATTTACTCAAAATTATGTGTGTACTGAGTGGAATTTGAATATTAATAGAAATTGACAAATTCGAATTCCTGTCTCTTTCTGCCCGTTTCCTATGACTCAACTGTTCATACACAATCTTCTGACTGCTATCGATCCCAAGGGTTTATGGAGGATCTTTCAGCGTTGGGGTCGGGTTATTGACGTCTTTATCTCCTCCAAGTCGAGCAAGGCTGGCTGGCGATTTGGATTTGTTAAATTTGAGAAACCACCGGATGCCTCGGATGCGGCGCGTAGATTGAATGGGGAACGCCTCTTGGCACATCGATTTGGTGTGAAAGTTGCCGCCTTCCCCACTGCCCGGTCTGGGTCCCATTTCCTTTTGGTCTCGCCAGAAAAGCCCAGTCTCTGTGACAGCCAAAGGCGATAAAGGCTCTGGCCGTTCATTTAAGGATGAGGTGGTAGGGTGGACACAGAGGGTGAAATCGGTTGATTCTAAGCTTTGCTGTGATTTAGTTCTTTTGGCTCATTGCTCGAGCGGTATGGAGGTGGAGTGGCTCTGTCCCTTTGCTGTGGGGTTGATGCGTAACCCTCAGGAGATTAAGTTCCTACATGTAGTATAACGGAGATGCAATCTCCCTAGACGAGAGGATTCGCGTGTCTGAAGATAACGTGACAATTCGACGTTTTAATGAGTTTGTATATAATATAGAATTGATGAACTTACTAATGCACGGTAGGCACTTCATGTGGTGCAATTTCTCGAAACAATCCTCCATGAGTTGTGCTGATCGAATTTCTTACTGACTAGGGTTGGTTGAGGGTTCTGCCTAAATTCACTCAAGGTTGGGGGAGGGGTTAACATTGTTCATTTTTAGACCATGTTGCCATATTCTTGGGAGTTGAAAAAAGAGATTAGGCCTTGTTCCTTTTATGAGGGAATTGAGGATGTTTGGCAGATTTCCTGTGTACAGGGCTTATCAGGTCAGTCGATAAGTGGTCGACTTAAAGTAGTGAAGAGCCAATAGGACAAAGCAGCTAGGGAGGGGAGGATCCAAGCTACATGTATGAGGGTTAAATAACTCTTGTTCAAATAAGAATCTGTTCAAAATCTGAAAAGGCTGAGTTATTTCACAACCGTACCGCTACTAGGTCTTAATAAGAACTGAGAAAGTTAAATGATTTCAAAAATCCAAGTTGAAATGGTTGATTGATAGTGTCCGCAATTCAAAATTTTTTCAATTTGTGGTATCAAATCGGAGGCAATAGAATTTTATTGATCATATTAATATGAGGGATCAATGAATATCACAACTCCAAGAACTTAGGAATGTCATATACTCCCATTTTCAGTAGTGAATGGGTGTCTTTGAGAAGCCTTGTTTACTTATGAACGATTTCTTTTTCTCTAAATTAGATCGGGTTGCAAGTTCCATGTTGGAGGGGCTGTTTTCGTTGATGGAGGTATAGGAGGCGGTTCAAGAAAGTAATGACAAGAAGGCACTTAGGTTGGATGGTTTCAATTTCAGCTTACTTAAATGACATTAGAATTTGATCTAGCTAGATGTAATGAAATTCTTTACTAGTTTTCATGAAAAAGACCATTTGCCAAGATCCATTACTTATTTTTTCATTATTTTGATCCTAAAGGTGGTAGCTGCAAAGGAGTTTTTCCTTTTTCGTCTCATCTCTTTGATAGGATGCATCTATAAACTTTTGGCAAAAGTGTTGGTTAGCAAATTTTGATTGGTTATAGCACAAGTTAATGGGAGTTCAAATTAGCTTTTGTCAAAGGTTGCCACATATTAGACAATGTCCTAATTGCCAATGAAATTATCAAAGAATTGAAGGGCACGAGAAGGGATGGAGTCATTTTGAAAAAGCGTATGATATAGTTGAATGGTCTTTTATTGATGATGTAATGAAGTTTATAGACTCTGGAGATCGGTGGTGAAATTGGATGTGGGAGTGCATTACCACTCCTCAGGTTACGATCCTGGTAAATGGGAGTCCGACAAAGCCATTCTAGATGGCAAGAGGTTTGCGTCAAGCGGACCCTTTTTCCTCGTTCCCATTCATTTTAGCTGTGGAAAGTCTTAATGATCTTCTAATGCATGGTCTTAACGAAGGTCTAATTGAAGGTGTTTGTATTGGGCAGCACTTGCAGTTCTCTTATCTCCAATTCGTCGATGATATCGTTCTCTTTAATGCAACTATGTCAAAGTCTGTCACTAACATCAGGCGGATCCCCTGTTGTTTTCAGTGCTTCGCTGGTTTGAAAGTCAACCTCACTAAATTTGCGACGTATGAGATTAAGGTGAATGAAGAATAGTTGAAAAATTGGGCATATTACTAGTAGCGTGTGTGCTCTACCCTTTATGGTGGGTGTCACTTTTGCCCATAGGAATGGTGAATTAGCCTTCCTAAGATGTCCTCTCTATGGCATGGCAAGGGATGTGCTCTACCCTTTGATTGGATTCTCAGGCCTTTACCACGGTGAAATCCAACTTCCGATTTCTGGTGGAGGCGGGAGAGTGCATTGATTTCTGGCACCATATTTGGGTTGGTACCAAACTTTTCCGGTAAAGGTTTCTGAGATTATTCATATTGGTGACATAGAAATTAAGTCTAGTGAATAGCTTTGAGTTTTATGTTGATGATAGATGGATTTGGCGAATTGGTTAGTGGTGACTCCTATTTAGTTAGGAACAAGAGCAGTAAGCGATTTTTTTTGTCCTTTTAAATGAATGTGTACTATCACAGGGAGACCTAGATCAATTTATCTAGCAATGCTAGAAAAATGGGATTTTCACTGTTGGCTCCTTCTGTAAGTTGTATGACGGGCTACATAATTTTCAGTCATTTTCAGCTAAGTATATAACGAGAGCTGGCCTCTCCCATGGTGGAAATATTTGTTTGGCAGTTTTTGCAGGGCCATTTGCTAGTTAAAGAATGCCTTGCAAAACTCAGTGTGAATGGGCTAGATAACAACACCACATGTCCTTTGTGTTCTTCAGCTAATGAACTAGTTGATCACCTATTCTTGCATTGTGCACCAGTTTGGCAAGTTTGATATATATTGTCATAAGGATATATTTATATGTCTATTTATGTATTCTTAAGGTACAAATTCGAATTAAAACCAAAACTCTACATGATTCTATGCATGATTCTATGCTTTAATTAGTAGAGTTTTTGTTCAATAATTTCCATATCGATTACATTGCTATGGGATCTTTGGTCAAATCTTGGTAATTATTGTAGGTCTTTTGATATATGGTTAATGAGGTTTTACACAAATGTTTTGGTCCATTTGATTAGGTAGGAATGCTCTCTTATTCTGTGACACACCTTTTATGATGGATCAAATTGGTAATCTTATTCAGGTGCAAATGCTCTGGTATTGCAAGGCCAAATGGCCTTAAACATACTTTTCCCCGAATGATTTCATGCTTATTGCACATATTGCTTCTCCTAACCGATCATGCTTGCAGGAACTCGTTAGAAGTTGGGCTCCATCACCAGTTGGGTGTTATAAATTCAATACAGATGTCTCTATTATACATAGGCCTGATAAGAAGATTGATTGCATCTCCTTTAAATCCATTACCGCTACCTCCATTAATACAGTGGAATTGTTGGCTATTGGAGAAGCTGTCAATCTTTTGGTGCAATGGCCACAAGCAGCAAAGGCACAGATGATTATTGAGAGCAACTTAATGCGTACGACTAGTGTACTTTGGCATTTTGATTTTGGTTTTGTAGCACGTAAAGTAGTTGTATCCGGAAAATATTTTGTTACTCATTAATCGCATCAATGTAACATTTTCGTACATAGTCTCGTGAAATTAGCGACTACTAGATCGAAGTCATTGTTCGCTTAGCTATAAATATTGGTGGGATCTCTGAGGAAGAAGACTTCTGTTACTTCACGTTTTTTTTATTATTTATTTATTTTTTTTAAGGAAAAATTTTGTAGTAAAATGTGATGTGAAAAATTTTTAGAGATGCAGTATTATTATTATTTTTTTTTAGGACTACCTACCTAGAAAGTTAGTTATTGGCCGCCACCACAATTAAGATGTTATTTTTAGACGAGTATTAATAAAAATTTAAATTAATTAAAAAAATAAAATCATAATATAGTTAGTTACCTTTCGAATTGCATAGATGCCTTAAAAAGTTAATAATTATTAGAACGACGACTCATGATGTCAACATCAGGGACCCACTGGTTTCCCTGATTTATGACTAAAGCTGAGGAGATGGGACCGTGACACGACGGTGGTAGGCTTGCAACTTTCCTTGTCCACAAATATACCCATCTTTTTTAAGTAAACAACGCTGCCTGAAAAACCGGGTCTGAAACATAAGATTGCTATTAGAGGAAGAAAATAATTGGGGAGTTTGATTCTATAATAAGCTAGATGGATTCGTGTACTAGATAATTTTCAATTCTTTTAGTATGAGGTAGTGTCTGTCGTCTCTTGAGGAGGTTGAATTGCTTCAACATCAAATGGTCCTCGTCAATGGCCCTACTCTACTAAATGTTGCAAGTAAACGTCAACTGGGTTTTATGTGAGGAGAAAGAGTCCAAAAGAAGATATAAAATATGACACAGACATAGGAGAGTACTTAGTTTCCAGGACCACTTACGGATGTCAAGAGTCACCGCACTGGTTCCATCAAAGACCAATTTACCAAAGGCCCACCAAGTGATGAACTTAACGCTTCGTTTTTCTTTCTCAACGCGTTGTGGGTAAAACCCAGACAAGTACCATGGTAGAACAAATGCAACATGTGAAAATGAAATGTCAAGTCGCCCGCGTTCCACATCTAAGCCAGGTATAGGGAAATTGGGGATTTTGTTCTAGTTTGATCGCAAGCTCAAATTGCCAAAGAGGTGAATAGTCAGACACGCATAATCACGTATATGTAAACTTGTTTAATTTGTATATAATTCAATTTTATAGGTTTTTTTTTTGTTCTTTTGAAAGGTCAATTTTGTACTTGTTAGAACACTAAACTGATTGTTGGATTCAGTCGCTTTAAAATTTAGTCCTTGAAAATAGAATTAAAATGCAGTGATGAAACATAATATTGGAAGATCCCCGTTTAACATATTCCTGTGTCTGTTGGTATCCCGCAACAAAATAATTGTACATAAGTTAAAAACTTTCGATAATTAATTCATCTCTCAATTCATTTTTTATCCTATCAAAAAATCCTTCATTTTTTTTGGGGGTGTTGGGGGGGGGGAAGTACTGGAAAGTAATCCTTCTTGAATTCAGTAGGCCCATGGATTAAAGAGCATTGGGCCGTTTGGGAAGGAGACTGCTGGAATTATTGCACAAGGCTTAAGCACCAGAGAGAGAGAGAGAGAGAGAGAGAGAGAGAGAGAGGCAATCTCTTCCAGCCTTGAGTCTCTCATCCCATGCATGATTTTGAATTGGTTCCATGTCTTGGGCTGTTACAAATATTGGATGACTTTACTATAGGTAAATTGACTGAGACCAACGTCAAGTTTTTTCCTTCAAGGCTAACATCAAACTGCACAAATTGAAAGTTTTAGACAAAATTTTTTGAAAGATATCGTACTTATTCAACTACATGATGTGCTCTCTCTCATGTCAACATCATGAATAAAGGATGTGGACCAAGTTCTTCAGTGACTGAAGTAAATGTGGGGAACATTATTCATGTGAACGTCGTTAACTTGCAACTACCAAATGCAGACACTGCGGTCATAACGCTTTAATGTCGAACTCATGGAACATAGAGAGCATGAATTCCATCTCCTCTCTTTCTTACATTATCATTGTACATAGTTCATGTCATGGCTAGCAAGCAAACACACAGGTCAGCTCATAGATTGTACTAATTATGAGATCTAAAATGTTTTCGAAGACTTTAAAGGTAGCCCCATGTTTATGCTATATATGTCTGTCTATATTTTCTAATGCCTTCTCCTCCGAAACAACTAGGGATCTTGTTTTACGAATCTCTTATAATTAAAATTTTATGCGTAGGTCCATCTTTTAATTTTCTTTTCCTCTCCACTTTCATGTTCCAATAATGTCTCCATTCATAAAGTAATCATGGCCAAGTGGAATTAAAATATTAATGATCTAGCAAGAATTTATAGTAGAAGATTGGGATTCTCAATTATGAAAGACAGGGAAAGATGTAATGCAATTAAATAAGAGAAAAGCCACATTGTCTAGAATAATCGCTTCATTATTTGGGACTCACGAGTTTAGGAAATGTTGGGTGCTTTCACATGTCAAATACTTTGATTTTTAATTACAGCAAGCCATATATGCAATGGTAGGAGTACGCATTCACACCGTTTTTTATGGTTGTAGTTTTATGTATTATCACATATTTTTCCTCATACAATGCATCAATACTCGTCATATGGCACAAATTAGCTATAGCTGATAATGACAAGTGTACATGTATAATCAAAGGAGGGCTATAGATACCATGAGAATATTTACGGTGTGCAAATTGCCAGAGATAGTAAATGTTGTGATCTCACCTTCTTCCATATTTCGATCATGTGTAATCAGTGGCTAGAATGGAAGGTGAACATGAGGCGTGATAGAATAGACAGCTACATGATTATTTCAAATCTACATAAAGATTTAATGAAAGCGATAGGATATCTATTATGTCTGTTAAAATTCATCATGAAGCGAGCTTGATGTTGTCAAAACATGTATGCCAATAGACATTTCATCATGATATGTCAATAGACATTTTCAGCCATAACTTGTCCAAATTCAAGAGGTTATGCATTTAGGTTTCCATTTCCAACTATTTAATTTTATTGGAGCTATTAGTTCCATTATTAGTTGCTTATAGATCGATATCAATAATGCAAAATTGACATGTTAGAGAAGGGAAAGGGACCAAGGATATCGCATAATTAAAGACTGCCCCCACGTAAGCGTTAATGAAGCATCAGAAAAAAGATGCCCCTCTACCGTGGTCCAAGCCCTCAGTTTCAGACAACAATGATGACACCCTTCAAGCTTTTAGGGAGTTCCAAGAGCTATCCTTGTATTGACAGTTACTGGGTCTTTGCGTGTAGAAACCCCCCATTCCATCATGATCATGCAGAGTTAGACCCATGCATGTTGTATGTGTTTTGAAGTGCCTTTGCTGCTTTTATCCTTCAAAGACAAGTTGGGGTGGGATCCTACCTTCTTATCTCCACTTGCATTGGTTTTAGTTTCCTTGTTGCATCCACATTCTTCCTTTCTGTTCTCATCTGCTTATAATGTCTCTCCCTGTTACAAACAATAATTTTATTTTTCTCTGTAGCTGAGAACTTGAGGTTACATGTGGTGGTCGTGCCAGTGAGAATGAATGACTGAAAACCTTTTTTTTATTTATTTTTTTCAATTTTTTCTCATTTTTTTTCCCCTTGGCATCAATCCACATCACAGATTGCACACCAATGGGACCTGTCACGTGTACCCACAATGCATAATTTATGAAAGAAGCTACAAACACTTGGGCATGTGACTTTTGGCGATCGTTATTAAGTTGGAGATTCCATATTCAAATTTCATCTCGGTAACGGGAGATGATCCAAGGGCATAAAATACCCCAATTCATGTGTAGTCAAAGCCCGTTAGATTTTTTAAAAATGAAAAAAGAACTGGGGATTTAAAATTTATGAATTAATAGCAGTCTTTTTCGTCCAAATAAATAAATAACTAATATACAATTAAACATGGAATACTTTGTTGTTTACAATAATTTAACTCCTTGAGAAAGTCAATAAATAAATCCTTTTCAAATATTGCATCCAATCGTATTGTATGGCATAACATGGGCCATCTGATTCAATCTGAGTTAGAC
This sequence comes from Ceriops zippeliana, assembly GCA_037897445.1. Lineage (NCBI taxonomy): Eukaryota > Viridiplantae > Streptophyta > Magnoliopsida > Malpighiales > Rhizophoraceae > Ceriops > Ceriops zippeliana. Next base: position 6,059,625 of record JBAPLH010000014.1, on the reverse strand, counting down.
TTGGCAACAATTGGCCAATGGCAATTAATAAACCATATTACCCAATATCAAACCGCTTGAAGAAAGGGGTGAATTAATGTCAAAAAATGATGGCAATGATTTATGCTAGTTTTAAATTCTCATATTCAATTTGTATAAAGCCTTTTGGTAGAGAAGATGACCACCGAAACATTTGCATGCATTTGGTCCATACATGGGAACACATGATGTATGCTATCAAACCAAACATGCATATACATTGATGGGGGATATGGTTGGCTTAAGACTCTGTTTCTAGGAGGCAATGTCGTATTCAAGCCACCTAGTAGGAAAGAGATGAGGAACAAAGAGAGAGTGACCCTTCTCTTGCGTCAAAAGAGACAAAAGGAATGCGGTAGCCTGAGAGAGAGAGAGAGAGAGAGCCTTACAAAGAAGATATCATGTGCTGAACCAAGCCTACCTCTACTTAGACCAAAATCTAGCTTGTTTTGAAAAACAAGAATTTATTAAGAATTAAGATAGTGACACTTTTGTTGGAAGGCTCTGATTAAGTTTTGACTTGGAATCCACGTGGCTCTGATTCGTTTGAACCGTTGTATCCTTTGTTTCTTCTTAATTCTTCGATTTTCCTTGTCTTATATTGGCGATTCCAATGCCAAATTTTCTCGTAATAGAAGTTTGAACCCATGGCTACATTCCCTATGGACGATTGTGATATTGATGCTTTAATTTAGTTTCCCTTACATGAAACTCAAACTTGCCTCCCTAACCAATAAGATAGCTCCAATCTACATCAAATTTGAAGTATCTACATTAAATTTAAAGTGGCACCAATCTACATTAAATTTGAAGACAATCATAATAACCATGTTTACCTAAAGAGCTTAAAAGCTTGGCTATCTATGTTGACTTGATATGATTAACATTTTCTTACCATAGTCATTTTTTTTTTAAACGGGTGAATGAATTTATTAAACTGAAATAAGAACCACACAAGGAAAACTATAGCATATTAACCTATGTTTTTAATCATTGCTTGCTTTTTGATATGATTCCAAGAAGAATCAAACTGATAACCTTGCATCGATTATATTTAAATTCACTTTTTACCAGTAGATTACCTATGAGTGAGTCTTAGGCACAATTTAAAGGGCTCGATTCTGATTAATTCTTCTAATTCATGATGGGGGACATAGGCCGGCAAATACATACAACTGGGTTGCATAGATTAGTTGCATTGAAGTGTAATGAAACCAATATGGTCCCCCTTCCAAGCCACAAACTTCCCTGACTGTTACTCTTATATCCAAGAAAGGGTTTGCGTGAATGAAGAGTGCTGTTGTTGCTAGGGTTAGCAAATGCAGGCCAAGGCATGTTGGGTGGGGATGGACCCCACTTCAAAGTTCAAGGGTTTGTGTAGCAGAATACATAAAGGTACTTCCATTAAATCCAAAACTTAAAATATTTGAAAATGTGGCTCGGCTCAGGTGGCGCCCATCTTCATTACAAGAACCTAAGGAAATTACCTGTGTGGGTGAGACAGTCAGACAGCGAGTGAGAGAGTGGTCCTGGAGATGGCAAAGAAAGATAGAATTATGGACAAGTCAGGCGGTTGGGGTTGGGAATAATTGCTAAACGAGTCATGCATGCACAAAGTAAAGCTTCAATTCAACATAGTTATTAAAATTGCAACTCCGAACGTATATATGTAAAATATTTAAATTTGCATGTAGATCCAAACAATTCAAAACTCTTTAAAATCAAAGGAAAGGTATTGTCCCGATATGCGAACAAATATACATTTTAAGGTGAATAAATGCAAAGAAAAAGTTCTTATGCTTGAAAAACGAGAACTAAAGAGACATGGGATTTCTTTTTGTATTTGATGAAAATTGCACCCTTTTAATGTGTTCTGAATTTAATTTCGAAAATTATGAATATTTGATTTTTTTAAAAAAGCTAAGTTGTATAAATACACAAAAAGTCTATATTTAAACAAAATTATGAGAAAAGTTTTTTATACCAACAAAATATACAAAAAAGAATTACTAAACGAAACAGTATATATGAGTACTACATACAACGTTCAGTTAGTATGACTTCTCAAATTCAAACTATTAAATTTGTGTGGCGATTCTTATCTTATTTAGTCAAAATATTTATAAACTAATTACACTTATAGAGTTAGCAAATAAAAAAATTTGATTATTAATTTTATTACTTATATTGTGTAATATAAAGAAAAAATTTTCAAAACCTCCTTTCTTTATTATTAATTCATATAAATGTAATTTAAAAATTGCTTTTGATAATCAGTGAAGTTTCATCCACTTCATTCCATTGACTTAAAAAATCCATAGCCTTTATAATTGTAAGTCATTTTAACTCATTAATACTAATAATTTTGAATGCTTTAGAGAACATGTATACAACCTTATTATTATTGTCTTGCAACACATCTTTTATTCTTGTCAATCCATATGCATCGGGCCATTGGCTACGATTAGTGTTGAAATTGATGATTATTTTGTTTTAAAATTATTGCTACGATGTTCCCATAAAGAGAAAATTTACATGTTAGCTTACTAAAATGTTTCAAGCCTCCGGACCATTGGCCTTATTTGTTATTGGTAGATAAATGATAATCTAAGATCATTGTCTGCTTTGAAAGGAATTTTTTTTTTTAAAAAACATAAATAATTCAGTATTTTATTCAATTTAATTAAATTTATTGCTTTATTTTCAATTTGTTGAGTGGTTGCGAGGACACCATAGTGTAGTCATTTGCTGTTCCTTCTCGGTTAAATTCACAGTGGAAAACCGTTTTTTAAATGATGCTGCATCGTCTTTTTTCTTTTCTTTTCTTTTTTCTTATGATTCATCCCATTTATGCATTAATTGTCCATTTTCTAGCTTTTAGTGTCTCAAAGATTTTTTCAACATTTGATCAAGCGTCATTATAACATAAAGACACCAAGGCTGGAGCTTTGGTGCACTCTGTTTTGTACAAAGAGGAACAAGTCAGAACTCATGCACTCACAATTACTTTTATACATCCTTGATAATGCCTGGCCACCACTGTAACAACTATATTTATTATATTTTTAGTCCATCATAATTTGCCATAAAAATATATATTATTACACCAAATAATGAATAATAAATTCTTTTTCAGCAATAATAATTTTCTTGAAAATTACATCCCAATATGGTTTGTGGAACCTAGATAATTAGAAACGAATAGGAAAGCTGAAGAAAATAAATAAGCAATAAAAATGCATATTGTAATAAGAAGAAAAGGAATTAATTTGTAAGTTGGAACCAAGATTAAGAGGGAGAGAAAAGCAAAAGTGGTAATGATGACTAGATAGAACTGTTGTCCAATCTGCATTGGTGTAATCTGGGTAACATTTCTGCAGGACCACGCCAGTGCAGAAACCCAGCAGATGTAATAAAGCCAACAGCAATAAAAAACCAACACCAACTGTATTACTAACTACATGGCACCTGGTCCTGGAGAGAGACACTACTGTATATGTAATGCGTGTACATATATACACCCCTTTCAATTCGTTTTTAGGCTTAGAGAGAGAGAGAGAGAGAGAGAGAGAGAGAGAGAGAGAGATGGACCGATCGAGATACTTATGATCGAAGTGGGTCATGTCTGTGTCTATGATCGCACTTGTAATTGAGTTACAATACTTAAAGGACTTGGTAACGTGGGTGTTGACTGATGGCTATATTCATAACACGAGAGGGTGTTTTCGATTGAGAGAAACGCGACGGAGAGATAGAGAAACAAAAAGAAAATTGTGCTGAACATCCAACATCCTGCATTGTCTCCATTCAGACAATAACAATCAAACCTAAAAAAGAGGCTTCATTTTTTGTACGTCCACAATTCACAAGTAATTGTCTGATTGCGATTAAAATGTAAGACAATGATTGATGATGTAGGGGTTGGTGGATGATCAGGATAATATTCTACCCATACCATTGATTATTCTTTAATTTTTTGTTACCTCGGAATGGCACTATTTGCGTTCTTTCATTGATATACTATATAATATGATACATTCAACTCAACCCATAAATTATATTCTGTAATGTTTCTTTCTTAAGGAGGAAGCTCTCATTTCAAGGGAAATTAAACTATCCGAGTCATTAAAGAAAACAGAAAAAAATTGTAGTTAGCAGCAGATTTTACCCGAAAGTATTTCTACTAAATAAACAAATATTCGTGTTTTGTTTATTAAATTTTAGTTTTTTTTTTTTGCTAAAAATTAGTAAACGTGCAACTAGTTCAATAAAATGTGCAATTAAAAAAAAGAATGTAAAATCAGATATATTTTAATATTTTTGTAATTCATTTGAAAAAAAAATTCTCTTATTTGTTGCACGTATTTGTGCTTTGGTCGTAAAAATTCACATATATATATTATTCATCAGGACCCACATTTTGAATGTTTTCTTGTTGAATCTTCTCGTCATGAGACTAAGTTCTAAAGAAAATGAGGTATTATGTATGATTTACAAATTAATTGTGAAGAATCAATTCCTAATTTATCCTCCTTATGGTTCACTGCACCACTTGAAGAAAATGAGATATTAGACTTCCTGGGACTCTAAATGTTATCTTTTGTGCACATAAGCGCAGACATTAGGCCAGCAGGAGGAGAAAAAGAAGTGATTGTTCTTTGCCTTAAATAATAGTCTTTATGCACTGGGGAAGGTAATTTATTAATATTCCAAGTTTACATACATAGAGCATCATGGTCGAATCAAACTTATCAAAATTAAAGTAACATCTCATATATAAAATCTTGAACATATTCACTCATTAATGATTTATGGTCCACATGTCCCTTCTCCCACAGAAAAGAAATTGATACTTATGAATGAAAACGGGTGTTTCAAATGACAAGGAGAAATTAGACGCATTATTAAAAAAAAAAAAAAAAAAACTTTGAAAACAGTACAAGAGCAATATTATCCATCCCTAGCTAGACTAATGTCGAGATTTATGATACGAGAATCTTCATTTTTACCACCCAAAATTGTGGTTCAATGACAAAAGCGGGAACGTCTCGTTCAAATGTCTCAAAGGGTTTAGTAGGATCAAACATACTTCTTGGCATATATGTTTACGAGGGTGATTTTATTTATTTATTTATTTTTTTGCGTTCATGATAAAATATAATAAATTTAATAAATAGATCAGTCCATTCCATAGTTTGTAGTTTCACTTTCTTGGCACAGTTATCTCGAAGAGTTTATAGCTTAGCGTCCACGCTTATCCTTTTTCAGCCGATTTTTTTATTTTTTATTTTTTAACCTTCAGTTAATTGCAAACAGCCATCTGCCACCTGGGCCTCCTCCTAAACCTTTTACATGCTGGAAGGGAAAGGGAAACCTAACATCAGCTTAATTAATTTTACAATTGTTTGTTGTTTAAAAGTAGTTTGTTCCATGATATTAACATATGCGCGTTTCCACATTAGGGCAACATATGTGAGAAGGAGTGAAAAGTGTAAACATAATTATCAAAAGTTGTGGAACACTTCAAGAAAAGCCAAAAAAAAAAAAAAAACAAGTGAATGAAAGCAAGGAATGGTACTTTGGAGAAGGCAAGGGCACACTCATCTGAGCAGAACTTGTGTGGACTTGTCAGCACCTCACTCTCAGATGGGTCAGCCTCAGCCAAGCCACCTGCCAATTGTCCATTTGATCATCATCATCATCGTCTCACCATCATCCATCATCTCCCCTCGCTCATCTTTATAGCCCCACTCTCTACAGAACCCACAACGCCCTCTCTCATCATATGCATAACAGCCACCCACTGCCCCATCTCCTCATCTTCTTCCTCTCCACTCGATTTCTCTTGTCCTCCTCCTATTGACTGACCACCATTGTTTGTGTTAGCTACTGCAACTGCTACCTAAACCCTGCAGGGAGCTGGCGAGGAAATAACTGTTAATTTCTTTGATGGACAAGGCTGAGAGAGAGACACATGACTTCATGAACGTGGAATCCTTCTCACAGCTGCCTTTCATGCGCCCTGCGCCTGTCAAAGAAAAGCCCATTCGGCTGTTCGGCATAGAGTTCGGCGGAGGAAAGGACAGAACTTCTGCTGGAGCAGCTGCCCCGGACGAGTCCGAGTCCTATGAAAGCAATGAAGACACCATCACCAAAGACAGCGAAACAACTGGGGACAACAACCGGCGGTTCGAGTGCCATTACTGTTGCAGAAACTTCCCTACTTCCCAAGCCTTAGGTGGCCACCAAAACGCCCACAAAAGAGAGCGCCAACACGCCAAACGCGTCCATCTCCAGTCGACAATTAATCAGAGCAGCTTCTCTGACGCTCATCCTTACGGCCACTTCATGAATCACAAGACAGCCTCAGCTGCCGGACTCAACCCAGCAGCCATGACTTACCCTTCATGGAGTAGCAACAGCCACCACCAGCAGCTTCCCAGGTATTACAGCAGCCATAGCTCCGGCTACCCAGTACAGCAGCCAATCAATGGAAGTCCATTAGGCTGGTGGCGGACACCGACCATTGATGATAGTGCTACTAACCGTTCCTTGCATCCCTTGCCGTTATTCGCCGGCAAGGAACCAAGGCCCTCACACGGTGTTGGTAGCTCAAGCTCACAGGGAAGATATGGGTACGAGACTAAGGCAAGCGTGCAAGACCATCCGAGTCTAGATCTTCATCTGTAATCATCTGATAACTTTGATTGATAGAGAGAATTGATGATTGACCATCTGAGTCTCAAGCTTTTTGGGGTGCAAATTGAGGCTACTTCTAAGGACATATTCATGACTGTTTTTTCTACTTTTTTTTTTTTAACAGCTTCAATTTTAGTAAATGAAATGATTCGCATTGCCTCTTGAATGTGAATCACCATATGGTGTATTTAACATGGGATCTTGAGATATGTCTACTCTTTTTATTGCTAGCATACTAATCAATTTCATGGCCTTTTCAAGACCCTCTTTTCCCCACTCTATGTGCATCTATTTTCTCAATTTATTGCTGCTGAATATTGCCTTAACATGCTTTTGGATATGGATTTTAGATCCAATGGTCTTCACAGATCAGAATCTTCAATCTGGAAGCTGATCTACCTTTGTTTTTGAAATTGGCTCTTACCAAAGGTGAGAAACTGAGAACTATTTTCAGATGTTATTTGCTCAGCCGACACATATAATAAGGTGTTCATTAACGGTTTTGACTTTTGAGGTTAACATATTATGTCGTAATTGGAGTATTCTATAAACACCTGAATGTGAGTGTATGACCAAAATCATGTTCAGTGCAATTTTTGTCTTCCAATTCAGAGTCTGTGACTCACACGTGTGAGGAACATATATTGAAAAACAGGTATCAGTAGGGAGTGTGTATCAGTGCATTATCATCTGTAGAAGGACACGTGTGTATGCATTCTGTATGTTGCCCAGACATGTGGGATGATGAGAAAGGTGGGTTTTTGATCCAATGCAAATGTTTAGCATTGATGGGAGAGAACAGGTGACAAGATTTTGATGTTTCTTCTTCGAAAACAATAATAATAAAAAAAAAGTTGTAGAACTCAGCAGAAGCAAATTGATGATCAATTTTAAATTGTCCTTTAGCTTTTGCTCTTGAGTTTTAACATGGGTTTCAACGAACACACACGTGCAATGAATTCGGAATTGAATACAGATCATTGTAAGTGTTATTGATATGGTTGATTATTATATAAAATAAAAAATGTCAATTATTATGATAAATCTGTATTAAATCTCTCTCCTTTTTTTGTCTCTCTCTTTGTAACAAAACACTCTCAATATTTTAAATTGCAACAAAGAGGAAGAGAGAAGAGGGAAGGAGAGTGAACGTTTATATTTTCTGTACTGGAATTGTACCAATCAAACTATAAAGATTTGAGGTGGAACTTCCTCCCCAGGGACCTGATGCTAACGAAACAAAGGTAGCAACTTCAAGACCACTTAACACAAAACCAAAGATGGCTAGAGGAACAGTAAAACCCAAAAAATCTGCATCGTCCGATGTCAAATCCAAAATTTGTGTTGTTGAGGCAGACTGAACGAAAACAACATACCCTATCTATAGATACAATTGTGCCAACTGTCTATATTAATTATACAACATCCAACGGTTTAAGCCATCATACAATCTTTAAGTCTTTGAAAAATTATTGAGTTGAAACCATGAAACATTGCAGTATGGTAGGTGATTAAGTTGCAAATAGACTTGACTAGAATTGGTCTAGCTACTTTGGCAACTGACTGCTGCTTTGTTGACCAAGGTATGATTTTGGGACCAAACTACATCTCTTAAGCTTGACATAAGTTATTCTCTCTCTCTCTCTCTCTTTTTTTTTGTTTGTCTAAATGGGGTTGGTGGACATTGAACAGTATACGTAAGATGTCCATCATATTACCCAAACAATAATAATAATAATAATAATAATAAAGAAAGGAAGAAGAAAAGAAAAGTTGGAGGGCTGGCTAGACTGCACGGGTCACTTCTGCGGACCCTATTTGTACAAGACGCATTTTCCACTATTGTGAGGTGGGAGTACCGTTGCTTTCAGGGCTTTAAAATAGCCAAACCATCCCCTCGAAAAGGGTGTGTCCTTATTTTCTCCATGAGACTTAAAGGAACAAATAAGCAGGGTAGTTAGACTGCCCATCTTTATTATCTTGCCCCTCCATTTGTACCTTGGCTTTATAGGTGTCTGCAAAGAGAGAAGGAGAAGTTAGGTGGGTTGGTTTGCGAGTGAGTTGAGATGTGGAAATAGGAGATTCCCTATCTATGTAAAGAAAGCATTCTTTATTATTCAGTGGTCACCCTTTTTTTTTGTGAATAAAATAAACAAGATGGTGCCCATCGTCCCGCTCAGAATTCAGTGTTCACTTCTTGCTTAAGTAATTCAGCGGTATCTAGCACAGAATTTTTGTGTCTTATTCCTCTAATCTCGCAGTACTTTGGCAGCAACCAACAGGTTAGAGTTCCAAGATGTTAATTGGCTTCATTCAATGAATTACCAACAAACAACAGGAAACGCATTCATCGTAATAAAATTTGTAGGATTGTGGTGCTGCTCTCATGTTTCCACAATGACGTTGGGATTTGTGTTTTGCCTTTCACGTGTATTTGCAAGACAATAATAATAATAATAATAAAGATCCATGAAATTCTTTGTTTATTACGTTTGATGCTTCTCCAGACCATGAGGAATTTAGCTAAAACCGTGTTGCAATTGCAAGGCACCATACAATAGCCGGGGGCATCACGAGAGAGGTAATTACGAAATAGACCGAGTCCACATCTTATGTAACAACATAATGCTTCATAAACGCATGTTTTTTTTTTCCCTTGAGGTTTATAGAATTGACACCGATCCTAATATATCTAAAACTCATCTTCCACCTTTGATCTACAAACAGATTACTGCCCACATTTGGAAAAAGGACCAAGTGTCCAAGATGGATTCGTGTCCCTCACTTCAGATAGCTGTAACAAGTCTTTCCCACTTGTTCGGCCATATTGTCAAAACAGAATTTTCCACTAAACAGAATTTAAGCAAATCAATATTGTCATGCCGAGAAGCAATTTCAAGGAACAACTTTCAGCCAAAAACATCTATGTTCTTGGCTTTGCTTGTGTGAGATATGCCCATTGCCCACTTTTGTTGTTTCATAGACAAGTGAGTCTGACAAAAAGGATGAGCAACAGAAAATTAATTATTCGCTGATGGTGGAAACAGAGGACAAGTCTAAAAAGGGGACTTAAAAAAATCTGATTGCTAACTCTATATCAGAAGCTTTAATTGCCAGCATTAACCGTCGAGCTAAGGTCTCCTTGTACGAAACAAGAAAAGAAGAGTCAGTCATGCGAGAGAAGCTGCTGCTATTGTAGGTTAAAAAAAAAAAAGAAAAACTCATAGAGATGTCGTCCTTTGGCTGATTATTGTACATAACGTAGTTTGATGCCTGATTTGAAACTCGTTAGCATAACACAAGTTTTAATCCCTGCATCACAAAACTCATTAGTTGCACTTCATGGAGAAAAAAGCCTTCAACTCTGGAAACCCGCTAGAATTAAATGAGCGATGAAATAAATTATCTATCAAGAAACAAAATTTTGCTTGGCAGGACCAATTTGAACCAATTGAGAACCCAATACCTTTACAGTAAATCCATATTTGGTAAACAATTCTAAGAGGCAAAACCTACCTAAGAGCCATTGACAGGATACAGCAGGATTTTTGCTGGTTTGTAAGAGTGAGACTAGGATTATGATCTTAATTAACTATTTTAAGAGAGAGGAAGGTGGAGGAGTTGTTCTCAAACCCCATTGAGAAGTCTTATTCCAGACCCTTTTATCTAATTTTGTTGTCAAGGACAACGAAAGAACTGGCCAGAAGTGTTACGCGTAAACTATTTATCTACCCCATCAAAGTATCGTACAAGGTGCCACCACGACGCTGCTTTTAGAATGCGGACTGGTGCAGTGAGCTTAGTATTGAATACTAAGCATGAAGATTGAAAGGGGGGGGGGGAAACAGAAGGATATTTCACCCCTGTAGAGGTAATAATATTGTTGGATCCTAAACTTGTACGTAACCTTGGAAATATCAGCCCGGTAGTTGGAGTGTTGATAGGAACCTGTTTAAATTGTTGAAGTACTTAGTTCATTGTGTGGTTCCAAGCATAAAAAGGGCAATGATAAAAGAATAAAGCATTTACTAAGGTTCATTAACTACAGACACACATTATTATTGATGACAGGATACTTTTGACGGCATAAGTATAAAGATACTGTCTTTATTTAACGTCCCAGCAGAACACACCAGAAACCGAAGTAAATTTCCTTTTCTACTGCAGTAATCTTCGTGGGTTTTATCTCTATAATTATAATAATAATAATAATAAATTCAACTAAACAGAAATATTTTTTATATCACGTACAATATATTTTATATTATGTGTAAATCTTTCTGTATGCATTAAAGTCCACCACTTTTGTATCTGATCTCTGTACTCCACTCTGACGTGAAGATGCAAGGGCATCAAAATAATAATAATAATAATAATGTAAGCCCAGTGTAAACATCAACCCAACTATCAAGGGGTCCACCAAGTAAATTCATCTGGGAGAAAGCATGTGATGAGCAAGATGATATAAAGAGGCACAATAAAGACTTGTGAAAGAGTGTACACATTATCATCGGGACCACTTTTACCACTTCTACCACTTCACTTGCTTCTCCCGTTGTATATATGCAAAGAGAGAGAACAGTGGAATTTAAGAAACATCGGTCCAGAACCCCACAAAAGTTGCAAACGAGGTTGACAGTTTATAAGTTAGCACAGTAGCCCCCCCCCCCCGCAGTTTTGCTAACCTGCGCCTTGTAGGTGCAAAAACTGCAGACGCCTCACCGAACCTTGCTTTTGCTGTCCTTTCACTGTCCATTGGCCCAAAAAGAGAGTGGATGGCATCATTCTGAAATAAATGGCGCACAATTTATAGGTCGTGTGGTTGGCTCCGTATTTTCTATTTGGGCAATTTGGGGTAGGGTTGTTAAAAGATTGACTTAGCCTGTCAGCCCCCAATTACAACCACTTGAAAATTTTATAGGATGGCCTCTTTAGGATGCTCCTATGGAAGACTGGAAGCCTCCCACGTTTTTTATTTTTATTTTTCATTTGTAAAAACTAAGGATTGAATCTTAAATCTGAACCCACGTTATATCACTACGACCTAGACCTTTAGGCTAGTTTTATATTTTCATTTCTTCCTAAACATGAATTCAACTATTCATCAGACTTATTTACTGGAGCTTTCGACCACAACTAGATTTTTAGTTGTGGGTCCGTAAACCAGGCGCCCCTCGAAACAAGTCCATATTCTTGAGCTCAAAATAGGCTGGACCCTCCTGCAAAATGGACGTTTACTTCATTGTTTGCTAATTATGAACGCTAGCCTAACTGCAATCACCTAAAGTATTATTGGTTGTCCCGCACCTCTAAAGCCCACACTAAGCACTCACCCAGGGGCCAGATTGATTCGCCGGTTGGAACAGAAGCCTAGGCAGAACTCGATTAATCTACCCTATCAAACCCACTGCAGTCACAGGCACCGCACTTTCCAAGCCAAAGTTACTTCTTTTGTACTGACCTCTTTTTCTTTTCAGTCGTCCTCGTTTCCATATCTCGAGGTGGACGCTGCTGGCAAGAACAAGATTTGCCAACTCGAAACCTGAAGGACATGCATCATACTGCCACACGGTTCTTATTCAACGCCCCCGCAAGATAGAGTTCCGTTGAAGGGGCCAGAAATGGAGTGCATGTAACAAGGAAATCAGTTTTGCGATCGGTAAGCATGTAACAATGTATTAGACAGCGTCACATTTGCACACTGATTACAGGAGTGCATGCAATCGCAGATTACCATCAAACGGTCGCCAACATTTTCTTCACGAATTTGATAATGAATGGCAGTGTAAAACACTCAAAAAGGTACTTCTGGAAGAGTCACAAAGTTTTCCGTCGGGTTATAAGTTGGGTACCATCCCGTCCAAGACCAGCCAAATCAAAGCTAATAACATTGAAACATCAATTTGGAATCTAATTTGAACTTGAGAGGTAATAACAAAAACAGAAAAGCAAAACTCCATGTTTATGAGTGTTCATTAATTTTGATTTAACTATACAAGTATGGTTTCTATGAAATTAGAGGCTTACAACTGGAAAAGAAGGCTTGCCTAATTGTTCGATTCTCAATGTACATTCTCCATGTTATTGGAAACGAAAAAAAAAAAAAAAAAAAAGACAAATAAAAAGGCCATCTTGTGCATTCTAACTTCCACACCGAACATATGCATGCAGATTATATGAAGTGAAATAACGTCAGAGTGACATGGCCTTCTGTTGATCTCATAAGTTCAGATGCCTGCAATGTGCTGAATATCCAATAAACTTTTGAGATCAAACCAGTTGAAAGAAGCACACAAAATTTTGGATACAAAATTTTATTGCCAAATTAGATATAAGCAAGCAAAATTTGCTATTCAAGAAAGGAGAAATGTAAAGTTATAATTTCTGCCATCTTCACTCATCTAAGCCCACATATAACAATATTTACAAAAAGGAAGTGTAGGTAATTCTGTGGAATATGCACCTGCAAGAAATCATCTAAGCTTTTGTGGCTGAGCCTGAGACATATGGAAATCTTCAATGCGTCGAGTAAGCAGTGAAATCCCATAATGTGAGGCACTAGAAGCAGCATAATAGGATGTCACGGTGAGTTGAGCAAACTTCGGAAGCACATATCCTACAAGATTACATATCAACAAATGTTAGGGATAAACGGTCCAATATCAAATATATTAAATGGGTAAACAAAAATTAAAATCACATGCATATAGACTACGGATATCTCCTTAGGTGTTGATGAGGCAGTATACGGTATGGAACAGATTGGGACTTCAGAAGAAGCCTAAGCCACATAAACCAAACATATTCTCGTCAAAGAAAACCCAAAAAAATGTATTTCAAGAAACCAAATGTTCTCAACTGCAGTCATAAAGTTTGACCAACCTCAACCATATAAAATGTGGAAAAGAAAAATTATCTCTGTATATAACTAATATGCAACAGACTGGGACTTCAAAAGAAGCCTAAGCCACATAAACCAAGCAAATTCTAGTCAACGAAAACCCATATAATGTATTTCAAGAAACCATATTTTCTCAACTGCAATCATAAAGTTTGACCAACCTCAACCATATAAAATGTGTAAAATAAAAATAATAATAATCTCTGCATATAACTAATAAGCTTGATATGCAAACACCTGCAGCTAAAACTGGACAAGCATCTCAAATCTGCAGAGACCAAACAATTTACGCAAAACCAAGAATCCTTTTCAAGCATCTCAAATCTGCAGACAACAAGATGCTTGGAGACTCATCCAGCTCAAACAGGACAAGCATCTTTGAGCGTACTCTTTGCTCATTGGTACTAAAAAAATATCCATGATACCGGCAGCTTATCCACTTCTCAGGTAGGAGCAAACAATCAGAGACCAAACAATTTACACAAAACCATGAATCCTTTCCAAGCATCTCTTCACCCGGAAAACCTCCAGACATATACTCATTCACCAACTATGAACTGTCAATCCAACCAATACACTAAATGAAATTGGAGAAAAACAACTGACCAATTGATTGGCACAGCAGCTAGTGCGCACTCCCCAAAACAGGAAGTTAGGGAAAGACAATAAGATAAAAAAAAAAAGCAAGAAGTAATTCCTATCCTGAAAAATGAGAGATTGATAAAACAAGGAAAATGAGTTTCAAGTCTCCTTAATGAATTTTTATTCTTAACAATTATTCACCTTTAAAGAAGTTTAAAACAGTTTGAATGAAAGCAGTGGATCCCACAACTTATGTCAACTGAAATCAAATCAGAAAGCAGTGCAAAAGAGTTCAAAAAAAGGCTACCAAGTTTAACACCATTAGTATTGGTGCAAATATTTGGTTAAAGGTCAAAGGTTGTCCACATTAACCTCAAGAAGAAATCATGGATACAATAATATTGCCATATTGGCAGCCAACAATAACCAAACAAACCAGTCATGTGGAAAGCTCAGATTATTTGTTGCAAAAGGAACATGGAGTCATGAACACCAATTTTGAATGAGTTAGGCAGATAGGCCTTTTTGTCTGTGATCATTGATCTTAGTGCACATGGAAACATTTTTCTAGGGTCAGTTACTTCATATCCAAAGGATAACTCAAGATATCTAAAACTTTCAATTGCTCCATAAGCTCAAGAGGCAAACTTGGTTTTTTCTTGAACTTCCTTCTTCTTCTTTATTTTTTTTTCTCCACCTTATTCTTCTAGAGATATAGTAAGTTATTTTGCAACACTTTTAAAATAAATTCAGTGTAAAAAAAATTGTTATTGAATATTGGGAAACCAATTTTGCCAATGCAAACTGTGGAAGTATCACGAATGGATTGAGGACCTAGATCATGATTTGGTTAGGGAGATGGAAATCCTGGTAACGAAACGGTGGCATAGAAAAGAAATTTCTTTTCTTAAACAAGTCTAACAATGAAAGTGCTGCCCACCGTCTATGAAAGGACTGAATTCTCATTGCACAGTCAGCCATTGCCAGATAACCATAAACAAATAAAGGAAAGAATTCTGCAAATGTTGCTCAGCTAGTTTGATTCCCCAAGTAATTAACAAATTGTAGCCAGAACCAGGTCAGAGTCAGAGATAGAATTTAAAAGCCTTAGTATGCACAATGATAGATAATTTGAAAAAGAGTCACATATTACGTGCCAAGAACAAAACTATAGTAATCAATAGTGGTACAGTTTCCTGCCATACCTCCAAATGTAGCACTAGCACCTGAAACCACCAACAGTGGAGGAAGCTGCCAATAAGTTAATGCATTACATAAAATCAGCTTATGAAGATTCCTGTGACACTCAACCAGTGGTAAACCTTTGGAGGGTGAAAAGGTGTACAAAAAAAGACAGAGGAACAAAGTAGGTGCGTACCCCAACAACAAACGGGAGCCACTTTGGTCCCTTGAGACGGTTTTGAAGGAACGGGATTCCTGAAACGTAAAAATACTTAGCAACATACCAAAAATATTGATGTATATATGCCAAAATAAGGGGACACAATCAATACCTGTATTGAAACCATGAACTGCACTGAGCATTCCACCAATACCTGAGCCAGCCTATTTGACACCAAATATCAGAACCAATTAACAAATTATTGTGCGTGGTTTACAAGTTTTTCATCAGAAAATTAACAAAATTTTGCATCCAAAAAATTAATACTTTTAATTGAACAATTTGACGTAATCCAAGCCTTAAACAGGAAAAGGAAAAGGAAGAAGGAGAAAAAGGTGTTACATAAGCCAAGTCGGTTAGCAATTTAATACAATGATTACTTTGAGCAAACCCTCTCAAAACATTATAAATCGCAATTGACAGTTAGAAATACGAACAGAGACTAAAAATGAACAAATAAAAGAAAATCAAAAACAAAGAGAGAGAGAGAGAGAGAGAGAGAGAGAGAGAGGCAGTCAAATGCCTACGTACACAGGAGATGAGAAGTAGGATAAGAAAGAGAAGAAGATACCACGGCGGCGGCGTCGTGCAGAACTGAAGTAATGGTCCATTCTCCCTTTCCCTGAATCACGAAAAACACCAAATAACAACAACAACATCAACAACAATAAAGAATAAGAACAATAGTAAAGGAAAATAAAAGGAGAAATGTACGGACAGAATCAGGGTTTAAGAGAGCGAGACAGCGAGGGCAGCGAGGGCAGCCAAGGCCTGGATTGAGGGTGGGATCGTGATGCAGATGCCCGCTCCTTAGTTTCTCTTCGTATACTTCTCGCGTCCCCATCCTCTCCCGATCTTCCCCACTTTCAAACGCTCCACCCGCACCCTCTCTCTTTTGCCGTTTGTGCTACGCGTTCAGCGATTTACCATACGTTGTTTAGTAAGTTGTGTTCGTCTACATGAGGAAGCAGGCGCAGGCGGACGTCTACTACAAGTTTGGACTGTGGACAACTCATGGAAACTGGGTCCTAATATCTGGGCCGAACTGAAGTGGACTGAACGGCATCTGTTGGCCCAATCCGTTGTCCGGACATGCGGATAAATCGAAACATATACAAATGGACGAATGAGTTATAATAGTTTGGTTGGTATTGAAATCGTTTTAAATGTTAGAAATCTCAAATTCATATTTCAATTAGAGTTAATTAATATACTTTTTAATATATATGTGTGATGGAACGTCGGCTACTAGCAAAGAGGTTATTCGTAATCATAACGAAAATTAGTGTATTTATAACATTATTTGTGTTTGCTTCTTCATAGACTTTCACTTCAGTTGCATTCCTCGACGGCTCTCACAATATTTCTTCTTCTTTTTTTGTTTTTTTTGTTTTTTTTGATGGTACAACGAGGCCAATTACTTTTAATCACATAGTGACTTTGTTTCTAATCTCCATACGTGATATTTTCACGGGGTCTATGAAGTCATGTCGTGAGACAATGTGAAATAATGTAGTGAGACGAGATAATCCAATCATATCAATTAATATTTAATGAGACAAAAAGTGTGAAACGATTAGCTCCCTTTCTCTTTTAGCAAAATTAAAAAAATAATAATAAAAGTAATATACCTTATAATTTTGTTTGAAAAAAAAAATTAAGTGTCATCAAGACAACAGATTTTTTGAGCACATATTTAATTTCGTTTGAACATTTTAACAGGGTTTTAAATTTACCATTTTCAATATGATAACAAATACAATTTTTATCAATAATAATTTACTCCTCATCGCTTATGTGATTTGGCAGTAAAATTGCTAAACACTTGGTTATAGAATCAAAGAATCAACTCTAATACGAATCACAAATTTAAATAATAAAAATAAAAAATTATTCAAAGTCATTGTCTTTCTCTTCACTTATACACACATAAATACATAAAAATTTGGGTCGACATCAACAACATGCCATTATTATCGTAAATTTAGTACGAATTGACCAACCAAAGTGAGAAAAGGAAGTGCCAGCATCGGCCATCTTTGTCGGTCACTTTCTTTTCTTTTAATGGGAATTTGAAAGAGGTGGAATTTTAATCTTAAAACTCCCCCATTGAAAACCCTGACGCGATTCCACTCAATCGATTGTAAAAGGAGAAAAAAAAAAAAGAAAAAGAAACCAATTTATATTTACTAAAACCAAACTAAATCAATAATGGAAGACATAGACATTGTACTCAACGACGGCGTCGCCGGTCTTGAAATCAATCTGGTGAGTCCTGGCCTGAGCGTAACCACGAGCAAACCTGAAAAGCCCGCTCCCGCCGACGATTGGCATCTCCCTCACGCCGGAAAATGCTCTGTTGCGCCCCAGAACGCTGAGGTTGCTGCCATTGTACTTCCCCTCAGTGAAAGCGAAGATCATTACCATCAAAAAGCTGAGCTCAGTTTGTGCCGCGGACGCGTAAATCCCTTGTGCCTGTCCGACGAGCTTAGAGCTGGGTTCGGGTCCCAGAGTTAGGGGGTCATCCATCATGCTCACGAGCCCAAATTTGGATAAGGATGCGTTGGACGTGGGGGCTGCCGCAACGGGGACGGCGGTAGGGTGAGGTCCACTGACTATGTCGTGGAAGAAGAATCGGAGGTGAGATAATTTCTCTCGCTTGAGGCCTAGTGATTCCTTGGACAATTTTGTTGAGAAAGCATGGTCAGAATGTGTCGGAGCAAGATGGCAGGTGGCAAGGGTAATTGAAAGAAAAAGGAAGAATCGAGGGAAATTGGGGGAGTTCATGGCCATGGCGATGAGAAAGCAATAATGGCAGCTGCAAGGAGAAATTTTGGAGAAAAGGAAAGAGATGGGTGGCGTTTCTCAAAGGTGACCTCCTCCTGCGTATATGGACAGTGACCGCAGATAATACGATAAAAGGCTTGATGCAACACGGTGTCCCAATAATATGCAAATAGTTGAGGTCTCGTGATATTAAATATTAAAATATATTAATATTTAAATAATAAATCTTCAATAAGAACCATAATTTATCTTCATTTTGACCTATTAATATGGTAATTAATACATTTTTTATTAAAAAATAGATTATTTAAACGAATGAATTAAATGAGTTTGCATAATGGCTGTCGTGTTGTGGGATCTTTGATTACCTTATTAATTCGACCCGTCTATTGTTCTATCAATAACTTTTGTGATATTTCATTAATTAATTAATTATTTTTTTAATGGGTCGGCCGCCCGGGTCATAAATAAGGCCTTCGGCCTTATAAAAATGTTACCCAATTATAAATTTAATTAGAGCAAAGGAACAAGCTGGACTGGGTGCTTCATTTGGGCTTATTGGGCCGTAAAATCCTCTTGAAACGGCGCGTTGGATTTCTCTGCCAGGTCTACTTCACCTCTTGTTCTGTTGGATTTCTCTCGCTGATCGGCGGAGGAGGCTTCACCCACTAGAAGGAGACTGATCGACGACCTGTGGTAGTGCCAGAGGCCAATCATTTACGATGGTAATCCTTTTGCCTATCAGTTACAAAGCCATAAATCGAAGATATGGGATTTTATTTTATTTTATTTTATTAAAAATTTACGGGTTTACTTTTCTCTGTTGTTGTTTCATTTGTGTTATGTGTGTCAGTCAGGAAGGAAAGAAACAGTGCTTGATTTGGCAAAATTCGTGGACAAAGGTGTTCAAGTCAAGCTCACTGGTGGTAGGCAAGGTCAGCTATTTCTTCTCCCATTTTCTCTCTCGCTCGCTCTCTTCTCCCCCTTTCAAATAAATTGGGATTAGAATTCTAAAATTTTAAATTCATCATTTTTTGTACTGGTTGTGAGTGGAATGTAGTGGTAGAGGTAGAGGTAGAGCTAATTGAGGACGAGTGGCTCTGAAAAGTGAGAAAGATGAGTGGGTGTTTTGGTTTTTATATGCAGTATCACTGAACCTAGCTTGAGAGAGTCTCTGCTTCATTCATTTTCTAGGCTTCCACTTTGTGGGTTCCAGAAAAGGGTCAAATGTACGTGGCTTATCTTATCTTTGTTTTACGTAAAGGCTATTTCTGGCAACTCGAACCTGTAATTTCTTGTTCACAATGGAGTAACTTATAGCAAGGTTTTTCTTATCTGCAGCATCGTTTTTATTTTTTTTATTTTTATCTCAAAGTGTACTGCAGTTGACTTTTATTAAAAGGATCACATTTGGATGATGCTACAAACTTGTTGCATATGAATTTTTGTTGATGGTATTCAGTCTGATGCCTTGAATTCACTGTTCTTCATTGTTGGACAGACACACTGGCCTTTGAATAATGAGATTTGGGATGTAGGTTTGTTATAAGAATGTTTTATGTTAAGGCTGAAGACATGTTATGAATTACATATTTTGATAAGCCAAAAAGAACAGAACCATTAGGTCAAATTGGTTTCACTAAAAAGTTTTTGAACTGTTGATTTGCGTGCGCAATAAGCTTCCATAGGCTAAGAGCACCTGAAGCCACAACTGTGAGTGTGTTTTTGTGTGTGTCTCATTCGTATGTGTGTGCCTACAATACAGAACATGCGTGTATCTGTGTGCACCTGCATCTCAAGTCATGAGCTATTGCACCTGCATCTCGAGTCATGAGTCATTATATGAACTTTCATTGAGCTTGTTCCATGTAAAGTACCATTCGTCCTCCTAAAACTTCATTGAGACACCTAGATAGATACAGAGTTAATTATGTCAGAAACAGCATGTGAATCCTAAGTACAATGAAACATTTTATAATCTAATAACATTTTGCTCTGTTTTCTTTTAGTGACGGGGACTTTGAAAGGGTATGATCAATTACTAAACCTTGTCCTGGATGAAGCTGTAGAATTTCTCAGAGGTAATCGTTCTATATCATCTGGTTAGCATATTCTTTTTGCATGTTCATGTGTGAGGTTATTCTCTCTTTTAATTTTTCATTTAAATGTATTTTGAAGCCTTTTTATATGTGTGCCTGTACAGTGTGTGTATTTTTGGGTACCATGGATATTATAGTTCATTGAATTTTTTCTTATTCATGGAAATAATGTTTTTATGTGGGATTTTGTTCTTACTTGCTGTGGTTATAGTATGGTGTTCTCTGGCTACATATAGCTTAGGAACACAAACTATAACCTATCCCAGTAGAAACATTGTCAATGTATCATCATGTGACAATGGAGTAGAAACTGCCACTGTCTTTCCCTTCTATGTGAGCTGAGATATCTTTGTTTTTCCTCTGTGCTGGAATTATAATTTGTTATTTTATAACATTATCGATGAGAACAAAGGGCCAGAAGGAATGGATGGGCACAATTACACAGAGTTCATGGTTGATCTTTGTTGATGTACCTTGTTAGTCCACAGTCCTCAGAATTGTATTATCATTTGTTGCCATGCTGGAATGGATGCTGGGCAGAGAAAAGTCCCTGGAATAACACCTGAATTTTCTTTGGAATTCTCTGAACGGTTCTATGTAGAGCTACAAATGAACAGACCCATCGGTATTGGCACAAAAGGTTATTAGGTTTATTTCTTAAAGAAACTGAACATACATTTTTTGAGACTAATTTGATCAATGAGTGTTATGTAATATGTCAAAACTCAAGTTTCTGCAGCTTTAGCTCTTGTCAAATCCTTGGATAAAAATGCATGGTAGTCTTGGTCCAATAAAGTTGGATATGTTATTGCACTTGGGTTGGGGACCTCACATGTGACTATATGCAAGCCCTTGTGAAGTAGTATCATTTTAGTCTCTAAATTTTGAGCCCTACTGTAAATTTTGATTGTTGTGTTTCCTAGTCTTTGACATTGGCTCTGGTTAAGTATGAAACTGATGATATCACCTTTTGCTTTGGTGGTATTCTGATTGGCCATTTGTTGACTTGTTTTGCCTTTCTATATGATAGACAAAATGCAAGGCAATTTTAATTTAATTTCCTCTCTTTGGAATGCAGATCCTGATGATCCACTGAAGACCACTGATCAGACCAGGCGTCTTGGCCTAATAGTAGGATATTTTTTAGCCTATTTGTTCCATTCCACTTATGCATTCACTAACATAGCGCAATTTGGATATTGTCGCATGAAACTGGTGCTGGGTTTCACAATAGTGAATTATTTGAGCTAAAATTGATCTCAATAGGTTGATTTGGAGAATTTGGAGGGTTGTGGGGTTCTGACCCAGAGTTCTTGAACTTTTGTGAACATTGATTGTCCAAAAAATAGACCAGCAGCACAGCATTAATTTTCTTTTCACAAATAGATAATGAGTGTTAAAGATTCACACATGCTCTTCAAAGAGAGAACATCAGATGTTTATTATGCAGCATATAAGACTGTTACTTGTTATGGTGATGAAATGTAATTCCTCATTTTTATTGGTGGTCAGATCTGCAGAGGAACTGCTGTAATGCTTGTGTCACCCACCGATGGTACAGATGAGATTGCCAACCCTTTCATCCAACCAGATGGAGCCTAGATATTTCTCTTCATCACTCTGAAATTCAGCATTGCTGGTTCTATAGTGATATTTCATTTTTTTAGTTGGTCTTACTTCTTAGTCTACCATTCTGCAGTTGAATATGTGCCTTTGAAGAAGAACTGAAAACAATGTGTTATCCCAGCCTTGTGCTATGCGTCTCTTGTTAGTCTTCAGTTACCAACTAATCATTAGCTTTTGTCTTTTCCCTTGCATATTGGGCTCGCGAAACGAAGTTGGTATTCGCTGAAGGGAGTGTTTTCCCGGTATTGAATGCTCTTAATACTTTGTTGGTAGCAAGATGGGATGCTTTTGTGATTTGTGGAAAGGTAGTAACTAGTAAAGTTCCCCATTGGCGACCTGCCTTCCTTCTCAGTTTTCGGGTTGTCAGGCCTAGGTACTTCAGATTCCCATCATATAAATAATCTTACGGCGGAGAGATACGTCAGTGCCACATCTTTCCCGGGGAAAACGCTTTGCTGATTTGCAATCCGCAATGCTGTCCATTATAAATTACTTGGACTTGAGTCAAAATGGTTGAAAGATATATGCTAAAGGAAACCAGAGCACGGACCAAGTAGCTTGTCTTAAATAAAGGTGGCAGCCACCCTAGCAAGGCTTTCGAGCTATACGTGTCCTATATAAAAGGGAAAAACAGGCCTTTCCCAACTTAACCAAGACAAAAAGAAATGTCAATTTAGCATTAGTCATTTCAAAGATGCATGCACAAATTTACTACAGTTAGAAAAAAACTTTTCCAAAATTTTCTCTTGAAGGCTCTCTCTATCTTTCTCTTTTTCTCTTTCTTAATTTTTTTTTAATAATTTGCATGGTTTATAAAGTTATTTTTTCTCAGTATCTGTGGGGAATTGACATTTCCTAATTTGAAAAATAGAACCAACTAATATTACAGAAGAGGGAGAAAAAAAAAAAAAGAGCAGTCTAATAACCCCAAGAATCTGACCAAATGGGCCTGCCCATTTCTGAAATATAACAAAGCCAGCCGAAACAACTTAAGACAGAAAGAAAGCCCACAAGAACAGAAAACCCTAATAACAACGTCCAATCAAAAAGCTTTCTGTATAAACAACTAGGGTTTTGTTTGCTCTCTTATATCAAGCATTTCTCAGACTCCCCAAAGAGCCGCCACAAAGGAGAGGTAGAGGGAGAGAGCGCGGTGAGTGAAAATGCCGGCGGGACACGGGCTTCGTTCTCGAACCAGGGATCTGTTCGCTAGGCCATTCAGGAAGAAGGGTTACATCCCATTGACCACCTACCTCAGGACCTACAAGATCGGCGACTACGTCGACGTCAAGGTTAATGGCGCTGTCCACAAGGGCATGCCCCACAAGTTCTACCACGGCCGCACCGGCCGCGTCTGGAACGTCACCAAGCGCGCCATTGGCGTCGAGGTCAACAAGCAGGTATTCTATTCATTTTCTTTTCACTATTATTTTGTACCTGTGCACTTCAAATTTTGCGTCTAATTTGTCTAAAGGTTTTGCTTGGCTCTGTGGTGTATTCAGAAGTGATATTAGTGCGTTCTGTTGATGGTTTTTAAGAGATCTGTGCTTTTGGGTTTTTCTTTTGCTTGTTCTGTTGGTCTACGTTAGCTTTTGTTGTTAGAGGTCTGATGTCTTGTCTGCGTGAAAACTTTTGTAGGATTGAGCATGTGGCGTTTTTTTTCTTCGAAATGCTGCTGTGTTTTTGGGTGCTTGGATATTTTTATTTCTGATTTTATGAATAGGATGAACTGAGAGTTGATATTTCATTGTCGACTTTTAACTTTTGTTATGTCAAGACTTATTTGTGATACCGATTCAATTCATGCATTGGGATATATTGGCTGTCTCTCAAAGGGTTGATCATTTGAGCTTCTTAGTTCTGTGATTTTGTTTGCTTTCCATGTTTCTGGTTTTCTTTAGTTGAATTTTGATGGAACTAGTTGAATATTCGTACCTAGTTAGAAGAAGTTTGTATTCCCTGGCACGATGTTTATTCTTCCAGGCATGGTGGTAATTCTGCTAGATATGATAGTGCTCCTTTTAGCTGCTAGATGTTAATTATGTCAATTGCTTGTGATTTTGCTGAACTATATATGGAAATCATGATCGATGGGCTTTCTATTTGCAAGTTTGCTGGTTGTTGAGGATTGAATTTTCCTAGTCTACATCCAAAAAATAAGAAAAAATCGATTCCAAGTGATTGATGTCTCCATTTATGTCTTGTTGATAATAACCGTTGTGTAATCTCTCACAGGTGGGTAACAGGATCATCAGAAAGAGGATCCATGTGCGGGTGGAGCACATACAGCCTTCAAGGTGCACTGAGGAATTTCGTCTGAGGAAGAAGAGGAATGATGAATTGAAGGCTGAAGCTAAGGCAAGGGGTGAGATCATCAGCACCAAAAGGCAGCCAGAAGGCCCCAAACCTGGATTCATGGTTGAAGGTGCCACACTGGAGACTGTTACACCTATCCCCTATGATGTTGTTAACGATCTCAAGGGTGGTTACTAGATTTACTCTTTCTTGTTTCTCATTTTGCTGTTCTGTCTTTGATGAGAGCTGGACATTATTAGCTTTTATCTGTATGCGAGACCATATTTAGTGCTTCCAACAAAGGTTTTTTGGGAGAATGCTGCGTCATCAGAATCCACAGAATATTTTCATTATTCATTGATAGTTCTTAACGCTTAAGGTGTGAGTATCATTTTTCACGTAACAAGGTTAGAGAATCATGAAAGTTTAGATTTATCCACGTTTATTCATCAGCATTATTCCTGACATATGTTAATTGCATACTCTATAACTGTTCCCATTTTTTATTATTTCAATACGGATCCAATGTCCTCAATTTTTTTGGGCTAGAAGGTACAATTTAATTGCATTGTGGAGCTCGGATAAGTTTAATTCATAATAACATCTTAACTATGTTTCCTCCAATCGGATTTTGGCCATTAGGAAATTTTGTTAATTTTTATTACATTGGTAAGCTTCTAAATAGAAATGTCAAACGGTGCGTAAGAGATCATTTTAGGGAGACTCGCAGCTCCATTGCGCTCCAATTGGACTCTCTAATTACTACTTTAAGCCCCACGGCGGCTTGCTTGTCAGAATAGAAAAGGAACAAAATTGCAAGTCATTGGGGAACTATTCGGTCAGTTAGCACGGTCAATTGTATAGCTATTCAAGAAGATGGTTCCCTCGATCTAAAAACGGCACTGAAACATGCCAACGAGCTGGCATTAAAGTTAACTAAAATCTTGTAAAGGAAAAACTTAATTGCCTATCTGATGGACACGTCTCTGCAGCCTTGCCGCCTTGTCTCTGCTTTTCCTCTGTTCTAATTTATATAGTCTTCATTTCTTCGTGAAGCTCTTTGTCTCTCTGCAAATCGAGAAGAAAAAGGGAAAAAAGAAGGGAGAAAAAAAAATTAAAGGATGTTTGCCCAAAGAAAAGAATATATCCTGCAACAGCTTAGGACAAAGAAGCTGTTGTCACAAGTACAACAGAAGTGACTTGGGGATCTTAGACACAATTTATTCTGTTGGAGAATGACATTCACTTGTGATTGACAGATGTTGAGATTTATCTTATGGACTTGTAGTAATCTCTCGTTACATAAGAAGGCACTGAAATTTGAGGACCTCTCCTTTTCTTACCAAAGAGGAAGAGACACGACCCCCGAGTTGGTGTTGAAGTTGAAATATCAAATATGAGAAAACTAAGTGCAAAATTCCCTCTTCTGCTTCTCCTCTTTTCAGGTTTTTCTCTTTTAATTAGTTACTTACTTAACCATGTATTCATGCGTTTATTTACATGTATCTGCATTGCTTTCCATATATATATATATTTTTGGCATGTTTTAAGTTCCTTGTTGTGGGGTAGCTGCGTTCTCTCAGGTCTTAGCAGTGCATGGCGCCCATGCTGTGAGGATTCCAGAGCACACATGCCATAAGCAGCTAGAAATGCGTAGATGTGACCTGCAGAAATGCCACCAAGAATGCTCAAAGGAGCCCCTAGGTACTGGAGACTGCAGAAACACCGTATGCTATTGCTTATATTACTGTAAGCAACCTCCAATGTAATTAAACACATTGACTTCATAAAGATATTTACTGTGTCTATGAAATAATACTCTTATCCGAATGTGTTCTTGCACATATATAACGGAAAATAAACATTCCGGCTATTGGCCATGCTTGCTATGGCTGCCAGTTGGTCTTGCACCAATTTAATTGAAGATCATGAAACACCTAGCAATCTGGGAGGAGTATGACAGGGCTTTTTTCTTCTTCTTCTTCTTTCTTTCCTGTTCTTTCACAAGATTGCCATAATTTGGTACAGGATCAGATCGCAATCACTACAACGGTATTGATTTTACATTATTATCAATTTCATAGGAATCTAAACCATCTCGTGAATTAATCTGAAATGAAAAAAGGATTTGTGCAAACGTGAGCGCAAATATCACATCTTCCTTTTTTGTTATAGATTCAAAGATTGTCATATATCAGGGGATTGCACACAATTGAAATTGCTAGTAAACATTCCCATAAAACCGAGTACATAAAGACCAAACGAAAGGGTAAACATGCAAAATCAAAATGTTTTAGAGCTCTCTTTTACTATAATAAATCATAATAGGGTACAGCAAAGCAATTTTATTTTTTATTGCAAGGGAACTAAACCAAGGATGGGCAATTATAGGCGCAAACACAATGGAAAGTGGTGGGAGGGTTGTTGAAGTTGGCGCAATGGAGCAAATCCTTGAACATTCAAAGTAGTTGCGTTTTGTTGGATCTGTTTCCACCGAGCATCTGCTGACTGTGTTCCCTTTGAACAAGCTGCAAAAAAATATCGAATTCAATATTACGACAAGAAAATTAATTTATGCCAATTCAAGGATTGAGTACATAGCCAACAAAATAGGCCTTCGTCGAATGAAAGCAGCCAAAAAGGCCTAATGCAAATCCCAATTCACAAAACAAGGAAATTGAGGTGGCAAGTTAAATTAATATGGAGGGGTAAAACCACCAACCTGTCAAAAGAAGTACACGGAAGAACAAAGGAGAGCAAAGAGGCTAAACCTTGGCCCTTGAGAGCAAAATATTATGCCCGTAAACGTTTTGCTATGGAGCCCATGATGATGTCTCGTCTGGGTGATAATTTTATAGTGGGAGGGTCATTAATGCAAGGCGTGGACAGATGTGCAAAATGAAAATTTTGGGGGCCATCTAAAGGTTGCTTCAAGTTAGTCAGTCAATCGTTAATGCATATTGAACTCTTGGCTGCCTTTAATGGGAAAGAAAGCTGATTTTCTGCTGGCCATATGTGATTTTATGCTTAGCCTGATTGATTGGGCTCACCATATTTGCAACTTCCAAATTCCCTTCCAACTGCATTGGTTTCTACCCCATATCCAGTTTTTGAGAAGTCACTTCTTTTCCCAATTTAACTTTTGTATTAGGAGTGACTGAACAGAAATGTTCAATATTTAAAGGCCTAATCACCTAATGTATCAAGTAGGCACCCCATACAATGCACTTTGTGCGCATAAATTTTTATTTTTTATTTTTTTTCATCATTTTTACCTAATCTATCAAAATTTTAGAATTTAATTTTGACAAATGGAAGAATTTTCACTACCATGTAGTTGTGATAACAACAGCTAAGTAACAACATAAGATTAATGTGACGAAATTTTGTATCGAAAAAAAGAAAAGAATCTGTGTATATAAATGTGATATTGTATATCCTAATATATTATTTTTTAGGAAAGTTAGGTGACAAATAATATTAGAGTTAACTTGATCCAAATTTCATGTCTGCTGCCAAGTGTTTTAAGTTTGAGAATAGGCAAAAAAGCTCAGTTTACGACGAAGATGTCAATAGATTCAGAAAAAAAAAAAATTTAGATCTTATATATACGTGTTACTATTCATCTTATAAGTTTTTTTTTTTTTTTTTATGAGAAAGTAATGCCTGTGAAGCTTAGCTGGTAGCACAATCGTAGGCTTTTACGTCTTAACATGTCCATGTGTACGTACAAAGCCCCACATCAACAACGCATTGGCATGAGCCGTTTTAGATTGATCCAAAGCAGGACGTTTGGGTTATTTGGCCCATTTATTAATTTATATTACCAAAATCATAATTTTGTCTTTAGTGCCGTGTGTGGGCGCTTCAGTTGGACCAGTGAGACGTAGAAGAAGTGGACGATGGGTTACGAGAAGTTACATAACGGTTGACAACTCAAATCCTTATTTTTTAAGTTACAAATTTTAATTTTCGAAAAAGGTATAAAATTTATGAAAATAAAAGGGGTTACTACAACCTGATAAATATTTCAGTAGATAAAAAATAAGTTAAAAGTATAACCTAATAATTCTAAGAAAAATCATATAAAAAAAAGGTGGTACAAATCATGATATAATTTGTTATATGTTACACCATTTTATTATCCCATTATCGCAAACAAGGAAAAAGTTCATATCCCTTTCACTCGTTACTGCTTTTTGATAAAGAGAGAAGATTATAGGGTTCAAATGTGCAATGAATGACATTCCAAAGAAAGAATGCAAAATAAATAAATCCCTTGTTCCGTCCTCACTACTCCAGTGCCTAGGTGTATATAACCAGTAAAGACTTCCTGGCATCTGAGATGGTCTAGGGTGTTGCAGTTTGGGAAAATTGCACTTGATCTGCAGCAAGAGGGCTTCTGAAAGTTGCCTCTTTACTGAATGAAATTGATGCGGAAGCTTTGGGATTAAAGCGAGAGGTGAGCCGGGGAGTTGAATAAGGACTTCTTGATCTTGGTGACAAGTTTGCTTGCTCTAAGACCCGGAATTGAAGCTCCGAGGGATAATCCCTCATGCAGCCTATCCTTGGTCCAACCCCAGTCGTCCATCTAGAACTTAATTGCTTGGCCAATTGATATGACTTCATTCCTTTATGTGAATCTATTCTTTTCAAGATTTTCTCTTTTGGGATCTCTTCATCATCTTCTTCTTCATCCTCATCGAACAAGTTGCGTTTAGGAAACATGAATTCTTCCTCTGTCCAAAATGAATCTTCTGCCGATTCGAATTCCTCTTCAGAAGTATAATCGGGAGATTCATTATGGCAGCTATGTCTAGGTGCCTCGGTCTTGAAGATGTCAAAAACTTCATCTCGTGATGGTATTTTAAGCCTGGTAATCTTTGTGCGTAATCCACGAGACAACTTTGATGGCTTGTCACCTTCAGCATTCGCAGCAACATTCGAGTCTTGTGGCCTTGAATCTATGTTCTCGTGATTCAGGCTTTCAATATTCGTTGCTTTAGCTTCTTGCAGTAGACCTGCATTTGATCCGTTGTCTCGGATTGCATCAACATTCTTCTTTTTGTTAATGACTTCTTCTTCGTCTTCAGCAGGGCTTTCCTGAAGTCCACATAGTGCATGCACATGCATCAACCAGAGGTGTAAACAAAAATTTTCATTTGCCATGAACACTGACGAACAGAGTATTCTGACAGATTGATGTTGCATGGGATTTTCTTCTGCTATATGGATGCATTAATCACAAATAATTTTAAACCCTTGACATTAGATGATTAAGGGAGAGATGCAACTTTTGCAGGTATTGCCGGCAGCAAATATCTTGCTAAAGAAACTTGCACTTCTGGTTCGTTGGGCATGCTAATTGATATCAAAGGAATAACTTGTTTTCTCTACCTTTACGTCAGTGAGGTCTACGTTGTGTTCCTTTAGAAATGACATGAACTCCTGGAAGTTTTCTTCTGTGGGGAGATAATGTCCACTGTGAGGCCAAACTGCCTATCAAATTTAAAGAACCATACGAATATGTAAACAGCCCTGTTGGAATAAAAGAGCATCCTGTCAAGGGAATTAATAGTCAATAATTTCTCTTCTACCTCCAGAACACCATCTTTGGCAACTAGCCTTCCAGCTGATAGCGTGGCCCCACCAGCCAGGAAGCTTGAATGTTGAAATGTTCCCTTGTTCTTCTGACCAACATACAAGTTCTTTGATGCACTAAGAACAAAAATCCACTTGGCGTCTTTTGGTCCTTCTGTCGTATTAAGAAACTTGCCACTTTGCTTATAGACCAATTTCCTATCCTCGACAACAACTTCATAAGCTGTTCTTTCAGTCTGAAATATGAACAAATGGTCTTTTTGTAACATGAAGCAATTGGGCCATATATTCCACTGAATCAAGCTAAAGCAAGGGGAAATGCAGAAAGGATATATTTGGTATCATGTTTCAGTTTCCGGACACTATGAAGGTACAGGTAAAGCACAAGTAGTTTATCCCCATAGTTATGTCACAGAATCTTCTGCTTTTGGTCCCCATTCAATAAGCAGTGTTGGATTTTATAGCCAGGAGTGCTAGAGAAAAAATGAAATCATCTACAGCAAGATATTCTGATTCCTTGACTGCTGGAATGAGAGGTTTACTATTGAAATGAGAGAATGACAGAAGAGGATAAAACTCACGGGGCCAAGATACTTTATGCATTGTTGTAGAAGCTTTAATCTCGGACACCTATCGAGGTTGACTTCTCTCCCTTCTCCAATATCAAGCCTGGAGATTATATATCAACATTGAGAGTGTGTTCTCGGCTAAAAATCAAATACACTTTTCTGCGTAGGATTTTATCTCACCAATAAAAGAAAGGTTGTTTACTCTGGCAGTGCAGCCATTTGACATAATAAAACTGAAGGTTATGTCCATATCGATGTCGGGGATCAATCTGTTCAGAGGAAATAGTGAGTTTAGTGAGAGGTAAACGAGCAGCTTTTCTTCTTCTTCTTTTTTTCCCCCACTTTCTTTTTAGGTATAGAACTTACAGCCTCTAGCCAATGCTGTAAAGCAAGCTTTCGAGCCTTGACATCCTTGGACAAGCCTTTCCCTACCTAAAGAAGAAAAAAATTTTCAGCATGAGGACTAAAGTAGAACATATGCCGAATTACACATCAATTTGCTTAGAAATTTACCTTGGCAGCTCTAGTTCTTGCTCTTGACCAACGTGAAAAAACAGTCTCAGGTTTCTCAATGTCAAAGAAAGATATAGAGCTTCGTTTAAGCTCAGCAAAATCCAACAGCTTCCACCTATGAAGTGGAGCAAAAGAATGTCAATATCATATCAGCAAGACAGAAACAGAGCCAGTCTTCGCTATAAACTCAAGATCGTGACAAATATAGCATTTGATTTCCATCAATAAAATAATTGCACGCTTAAATTGATACAGACCATCTCTGCTCAACAACTACCGCACAATCTGCTAGCTGTCTCCTGGTTCTGAAACTTTTGTACACTTTCTGCAACTTCACCGCAGCTTGTTGCTTCTCCCACTTGGGCAATGATGAGTAGCGTTTATACTCAGACAAGGTATCCAATGTCGTCAATCGGCCACCCTTCTCCCCACTTTTAGGACTAGTCGATCTGCCAAAAACCCTGTTTTCCGTGTCTGATGTTGGACCTTTAAAGGGGAATGCAGCATTCATCTCTCTCCTTTCAGATCTAAGGGATCCTCCAAATATTCCATATGATTGCAGCATGGTAGATCCTGAATAGTGGCTGTAGAAACTGATAGACTGCGAAGCACACCTTAATGCTTCCACCCTCAAAACTGATTGATCTCCCAATTGTCAAACTCTGAAAGTGGGCATGAAATAAAAGAGAATTTAAAGTTAAACCACAATGTAGACAAGCATTTAGAGGTAGATACCTCAAGACTTAATTTCCTTTAGTCAGAAGTGAAGGCGTATTACGCTTCTTCTGAATGAAGAATCCAAATTCTCGTAGAGAATAAAACTTGACATAAATCATAAACTTGCGTCCAACCAAATTCATGCTTTTGAAGAACCTATCATAATAATGCGTTCAATTATTTATCGATGGACATATGTAACGGAAGAGCTTAACCCCCCCCCCCCCCAACCGAACATCAATTTCGGCCACATTTCATGCAATCCGTTTGAGCAAAGCTCGCGGGGAGAAAAAAAAAAATGAAAAACTAGACGAAAGCACATAATGTTCATTCTTTCATCTCGGCGCAATGAAAGCAAATTGTTAAAAGCCGAGAACCATTTTGCATGATACCATCCTACAATTTGGTCAATGCATTGACAATGGCTTGGTAAGAGAAGCCTCCAGGGAGCACAATCATATTAAAGAATAAAATGAAGGGTAATTGGTACACTTGGTTATTTACCTCAATAAAAGAAAATGCAAGAAAGACACAACCAAGGAAAGTCAAGGAGAGGGGAGAAGGAAAGGCTATGAAGAAAAAAAGAAAAAAGAACAGAAGAGAGAAACGGTAAAAAATGGTGGGAATTATTAGCTATAGGAACAAACGTGAGAGAGGGAGAGAGAAAAATGTGGGGTTCGTTTGTGTTTTTTTGGCAGGTTTTACAGATTGGCAGCTTTCTGTCACACCTCTCTCTCCCCACCCCCTCTCCGTCTCACTCTCTCCCTGATTTCCTCTCCCTTGAAGACCCTCCGTGGATTGTTGGAAAGCTAAAATTATAGGTTGGCTCATTTGCTATTCTTGCAACATTCATTACATTTTACATGCAGGAGAAACAAGAGGGACGTCAAATTTACCTTCTTTGTTGAAATAAACATACGTCATTCTTGACAGACTGGCGACTTGATATAGGAGCCTAATTCTCATTGCATTCTCACTCCATACCGTTAATAGGATACACCAACACAACCACGCAAGGTAATAAATTAAGATAGTTATTTGTTGCCTTAATTTTTTCGCATTAATTTCCATTTAATTTTTTTT
The DNA here is from genome assembly GCA_037897445.1 of Ceriops zippeliana. Lineage (NCBI taxonomy): Eukaryota > Viridiplantae > Streptophyta > Magnoliopsida > Malpighiales > Rhizophoraceae > Ceriops > Ceriops zippeliana. The sequence goes on along the minus strand of JBAPLH010000014.1, from coordinate 6,026,733 downwards.
TATTATCACATGCCTCTTAACATATAAGATTTATGTTATGTTATGTTATGTTTTTAAGTCTGTATATGTTAAGTGTTGGGAAGTCCACTCAAATTTAATAATATTTAAATAATAAATATTTTTTAGGAAGAAATTGAGTGCATATTATTTTTAGAATTAGAAAAAGGATATACTAAGAAGGAATTTTGATGCAGGACCTATTTTTTCTCGGAAAATGAAGAAACATTTACTGCTAAAAGAAGGGAGACTTAAGGTGCAGTAGGTGGGTTTCAAAGGAGGTGTTCTCAAATAAGAAGCCCAGAAGGCAAATTATTCATTTTAATCAAGTGTCAAAGTTGGATTTATGTATAATCTTTGTTATATCAAGTGCATTATGAATAAATTACATTATGAACAGATATAATTATAAACGTTGTCCTAAGAATTTCTCGGGAAGGAATAAATTATTGAGAAAAAAAGAAGAAGAATTACATTATAAAGTTAAAAGAGAAAGAAAGAAAGAAATGTTGGCAATTTTAACAAAGTCAGCTCCCACCGTCATGCACTAACAATGGCTTGGGCCCAAAAATAGTACAATTCGCTATAAATTGAAGCAACCTTGACCTGGCCACGAGAAGGGGAGGAGTAAACTTTGCATTTTTTGTGCAGTAAAATACACGCTCCAGGATCTTGCCGTCACAATGGGGCGGTGACCACACGCGCGACCTGTTTCCTTCAATCTGGCCACGAAGAAACGTGCTGTTGTCACCGTGAACAAGTTCCTCAAATGGACAGCCTCATTATGTACGGTTCGGCATACGGGTGTTGTAAAGCTGCTTCCACGTGCTCTTCGTTGGATTGGATGTGTTTTTTGATTTGACTTAAAATTAAAAATTATATTCTTATATTACGATATTTTTTAATTTAATTTTTATATTAATATTATTAAACAAGAATGTCACATTTTTATTTTCTTGTTAAATCTATCACTTGACTTCTAATTAAGTCTCACATAAAATTTGAAATGTGGATTTTTTAAAATATTTTTTTAGTTATTAAATTTAAATTTTCAAAAGATTTTAATTTTTTAAATAAAGAAAGAGACGCTAATCATTAAACTTAAAAAAAATAATAATGAAAAAATACTTAAACCATTTTTATAATAAAAACATTTGAAAATTTAAATAGATAATTAAAAATATACTTTAAAAAATTCATATAGACAATCTAACGAATATCCCAGATTTGAGGTAATACTGAACTACAAGTCATGCGGTAAACTTAATGAAAAAAGAAAAAGAAAAAGAAAAAGTGAGATGGCCAGGGGTCGGTCACATGCATGTATGCATGGACTGGCAGGTGAGAATTGAGCATTGAAGCCAACTCTCTTTACTCCCATCCCTTCCTGGAAGATTCTATTACATTTGTCAAACATAAAAATGTTATGAAAGTCCATTAGGCTATAGTGCTTGGTTTTTCTGTTTCTCACAAATTCTTTATGTTGGTCTTATTATGGATTTCATACAACATATATATATATATATATATATATATATATATATATATATATATATATATATATATATATATATATATATATCTATAGTAACAATTAAAAAATTAGGATAAATAAAAAAAAAGGTCTAAAATGCATATAGTTTGAGGAGATGAGGAAGGTAAGGTATAATTAGGAGGGGACAATCTTAAAAAGAAAAAATTGAAAATATGAGAGACAAATTACATTTGGTAGGGTAGCAATCTTAAAAATTACAGGGAAAATAATATATTTTGGTGGGCTAGTGGGGCCACCTCCCTCCCCCCCACGGGGGAGAAATCCTAATTGGGCTCAAATTGGGTTTAGAATCGGCCCAACAAGATTGTCGTTTCCTTATTATCGTATAAACCCTTTCTTCACTCCCCTTCTTTTGTCTGAGCCAGCTTTCCGACGCCGCCGCAGCAGCAGCAGCAGCAGCGCAGAACTTGGGGCAGTCGGACTCTCTGAGGTACGCCGTCTTTCTGTCCCTCTTTTTTCGGTTTGGCTGCCGGGAAAGTAAACATCTTTTATTTCTTTTCGGATATTTTTGCATGGTAGTAAAAATAAGATTTATTCAGGAGCACCCAATTTTGAGGATACACAAGACCTATCAATTGCCTAAATCTAATCGCTGAAACCAAAACCCTAATATCGTTGTCCGCCTCTCCGCTGCCACGCCTTCTCTCTGTGTGCAATCAGAAGCGGATAAATATTGAAATTTCACTGTTGACTGTAGGTAAGATGCAAGATATACATATATATATCTGTATATATATATTTGAATCTGTGTTATGGTTTTAAGCTTCCGTTTTATATCTGGATTACTTTTATTTTCTGGATGTGGTGTATATGTTTTGATGCAGATTTTGTGAGTTTTTCTGTCTAATTTCTTCTTTTCACTCAGATTGTTTGTTCTCCTCCTGTTTTCTGAATGCCTTGTCTATGTTTTGATGCAGATTCTTGGAATTTTTTTTATTTGCTGTGCATTTGAATTTCAACAACAAGATGACTTCACGTTTCTGGGGACAGGTTTGTGATTTTTGGTAATTACGAGTTTTGGATTTCATATGCTGGGGTGTTGTGTTTGGTTGTTGTTTGATAATTTTGTTCTTTGTTGTATAGGGCGGCAGTGACTCTGAGGAGGAGGAAAGTGATTACGAAGATGAGGTTGAGAATGGAGGAGTTGGTGAATCTACCAACCAAGCTCAGAACAGATATCTTAGAGGAACGGCAAGTGATAGTGATGAATCTGATGACCAAAAGCGTGTTGTCAGGTCTGCCAAAGACAAACGTTTTGAGGAGATGTCAGCAACTGTTGACCAAATGAAGAATGCAATGAAGATCAATGACTGGGTTAGCTTGCAAGAGAGCTTTGATAAAATTAACAAACAGCTTGAAAAAGTCATGCGGGTTTTGGAATCTGACAAGGCTCCTACCCTTTACATCAGAGCTCTTGTAATGTTGGAAGATTTCTTAAATCAGGCTTTAGCAAACAAGGAAGCAAAGAAGAAGATGAGCAGTAGCAATGCCAAGGCATTGAACTCTATGAAACAGAAACTGAAAAGGAATAATAAACAATATGAGGATTTAATTAACAAGTATAGAGAGAATCCTGAGAGTGAGGAGGAACAAGAAGTAGTAGAGGAGTCAGAAGAGGAGGAAGACTCAGATTTAGAGTTTGAGGAGGATCCTTCAAAAATTGAATCTGCTGAAGATGAGGAGGATCATCAGGATGTCCAATCTGAGATGGATGGGGGTTGGGAGAAGATGATGAGCAAGAAAGATAAGCTCATGGATAAGCAATTTAAGGATCCTAGTGAAGTTACTTGGGATACTGTGAACAAAAAGTTCAAAGAAGTTGTTGCTGCCAGGGGTAGGAAAGGAACTGGGAGATTTGAGCAGGTTGAGCAACTAACTTTCTTGACAAAAGTTGCAAAGACTCCTGCACAGAAGCTTGAGATTCTTTTCAGTGTTGTCTCTGCTCAATTTGATGTAAACCCAGGTCTAAGTGGGCATATGCCCATACATGTGTGGAAGAGGTGTGTGCATAATATGCTGGTCATTCTTGATATTCTGGTTCAGTATCCTAACATTATAGTGGATGATATGGTTGAGCCTGATGAGAATGAAACCCAGAAGGGATCAGACTATGATGGGAAAATTCGAGTTTGGGGAAACTTGGTGGCTTTCCTTGAAAGAATTGATAGTGAGTTCTTCAAAAGCCTACAATGCATTGATCCACATACACGTGAGTATGTTGAAAGGTTGCAAGATGAACCCATGTTTTTGGTTCTTGCTCAGAATGTCCAAGAATATCTAGAGCGGGTTGGTGATTTTAAAGCTGCATCAAAGGTTGCATTAAAGCGGGTTGAATTGATTTATTACAAGCCACAGGGAGTTTATGATGCCATGAGGAAATTGTCAGAAGAATCAGAAGATGGAGAAAGTGACAAAGTTGGGGAAGAGCCAAAGGTTGAGGAAACTAGGGGCCCCACTGCTTTTGTCGTTACTCCTGAACTTGTGCCTCGAAAACCCACATTTCTAGAGAATAGCAGAACGATGATGGATACTCTTGTCTCTCTCATATACAAGTACGGAGATGATCGGACCAAAGCTCGTGCTATGTTGTGTGATATCTACCTTCATGCCCTACTTGATGAGTTTGCAACTGCCCGTGACTTGTTATTAATGAGTCGCCTGCAGGATCACATTCAGAACATGGACATATCAACCCAGATTCTTTTCAATAGGGCTATGGCACAGCTTGGTTTATGTGCTTTCAGGGTTGGGCTAATAACTGAAGGACATGGCTGCCTTTCTGAACTTTATTCTGGTGGGAGAGTGAAGGAGTTGCTTGCACAAGGTGTTCAACAGAGTAGATATCACGAGAAGACTCCGGAACAGGTGCTGTTCTTGCATGTTATCATACTTTGTTCTTTCTTAATTTTTGTTGGTATGATGTGCTTTTGATTTGCTTCTCTATATGGCTCTAAATAAATGTATGATATAAGCCACTAGCTGGCATGCTTCTTTGAAGCTAAAGACAGTTTTCTGTAGTGGTTTTTGATGTTAGGTGATTTAACTATGCATTCTTGCTAACCATCTATCATATTTTATTATTATTATTGTGGCTACAAACAAATCCTGATTGTTTTTGTTTCATCATATTTTTTATTGTTGAAAATTGAAATCCCATGGATTGCACATCTGAAGTAAAATACTGGTTTGTTTCTTCAGGCACTTAATTTTATTTAGTGAAATCTGGATTGGTAATGCTCTTGTTTGTGTTTTAATTTTTGTCAATATGTCTTTTAGTTTTGCATTCATAGGGGCTGCTTAATGGGTATATCCATGTCCATATGTTGACTTAATGTGAATAATTTTCTTTAACAGGAAAGGTTGGAAAGGAGACGCCAGATGCCATATCATATGCACATAAATCTTGAGCTCCTTGAGGCTGTTCATCTGATTTGTGCCATGCTTCTGGAGGTTCCCAATATGGCAGCCAACAGTTATGACGCTAAGCACAAAGTCATTAGCAAGACATTTAGGCGGTTGCTGGAGGTGAGTGAAAGGCAAACCTTCACTGGTCCTCCTGAAAATGTCCGAGACCATGTGATGGCTGCCACTAGGGCCCTAAGCAAGGGGGACTTCCAGAAGGCTTATGATGTTATCAGGTCGCTTGACATTTGGAAGCTGCTTAAGAATAAAGAGAATATTCTTGAGATGCTTAGAGCCAAGATTAAGGAAGAAGCTCTGAGGACCTACCTTTTTACCTACTCCTCTTCCTATGATTCCCTTAGCTTGGACCAACTCACGAAAATTTTTGACCTCTCAGCTGCCCAGACCCACAGCATTGCAAGTAAAATGATGATCAATGAAGAGCTCCATGCCAGTTGGGATCAGCCAACAGGTTGCATTGTATTTCTTGATGTTGAGCGCACAAGGTTGCAAACTCTGGCATTCCAGTTGACAGAGAAGCTGTCTGTCCTGGCTGAAAGTAATGAAAGGGCAATTGAGGCAAAGATTGGTGGTGGCAGTTTGGATCTGTTCCCAAGGCGAAGAGATAGCCAAGATTATGGAGCCACTGGTGGTGGTGGTGGTGGAGGTGGGAGGTGGCAAGATGGCTCTGGTGCAGTTCAGGGAAGGCAAGCAACTGGGCGTTCAGGGTATAATTTTAGTAGCTGGAGACCAGGTCAGGCAGGCGGAGGTGGGTATTCAAAGGGGAGTGGTCAATCACGAGGAACAAGATACCAAGATGGCTCATATGGTGGTTCAGCAAGAACTGCTAGGGTATCCCAGATTGATGGTTCGACCCGCATGGTTAATCTCAACAGGGGGCCTCGTGCATAAAGAGGTTTACCTACCATTTTTATGCTGTCGAATCAGCATGCCATTTGTCTGTCTGCCATGGATTTCACTAATAACGTAGAGACTGGGTTTTTCCTTTGTTCCGTAATATTATATTTGTAAGCGGAATGTGAACCTTAAAACTAGACAATGCGTTATTTTTGGCTATGAGGGTATGCAAAATATTTATCTTGTTTAACGACGCTTTTCCCGACCATCATACTCCTGATGAACCTTGGATGGTTTCCTCCAATTCCCATCTCTTCCTTGGCCCCATACATACCCCAGGGGATTTTTTGATGGACCTGACCCCGCTTTCTCTAGCTGTTATTGTTGGCCTCATTGTTCCTAAGCAATTTCTTGATTTTCGGTTTTGGCAACTCGCTGTTTATCAAACTTGAAATCAATGGCTACGGCAGGATGTTTGTAATGTTGTCAATTCACTACATTATGAGTGTTGCATTAGATGATAAGAGGGATTTGGTCCATTAAGCTTCGGCGACATTTTTCCCTCGCAGCTGCATTGCGGTTTGAGATGAAGGGGGCCCTTCGGTAATGACTTTGTTTTGGGTTCGACCCGTTTCTAACAACTAATTAACCGTGCATTGCAATTTCTCTGAGCTGGGTCTAAAGGGGAGTATCCTGCTATTCATTTAATCAAATAACATACTCAAAAGAATTCTAACAGTTACAAAGTTAATAGTTTTGAGAAAGCAATTTCGTTATGGAAGTTGGGGTAAGGAAACAACCCCAGGTTCTTAAGACAATGAGCACTACCGAAGTAAGTTGTTGGAGTGCTTGAAAGAATGAATACTTGCAGATGACTGTTCTTCTCAGGAGAGAAAATCACTTCATCATGTGAGCATGTTTTGTTCGAAAATCTCAATTGCATTACATCTGACCTTGGCTTTCATCTCCCAGTGATGTCCGAGCTGTTGCAGCCAAAGTTGATTCTTCACTAACAATGGTTATAGCCTCAATATGTTCATCATTATTGTTGTTAGTGGCCTCAGTGGATTCTCCATTTTTTCTTTACCCAAGCTTTGTTTCAAGATCCTTGACTTTGAGGGTTAGGGATCTTACATCTCTGGCTTCTGCTAGCTTAACAGAAGATGCCTGCCACAGAACATGGAACCATTAGCCTTTCCCCAGGCCAGATATTGACAAGAGATCGAATGTGCCATTTATCACCAACACAAGCCGTCTACCACGGAAGGCATAATCCATGCTCTGACCCCACCCCAATGAGGAAAAATTATGAAAGATGATAAACAAGAAAGAAGCTCAAATTGTTGAGATGACAAGTTTAATTCCACCCACAGTGTCTCCTGGTTATGCATTAAGACTGCCCACATATGAAGCACACACTGGGAGACAGTGTTACACATGTTTTATCGAGAATTGGAAAAGAAGCAAGGGATATAAATGATACCTATATGGAATCTCTTGGCAAGTAAAATGATTGGATCATTGCTGCAATATTAGTTGAAAAAATGGAGACACGCACTGATTTTTATTAATATCAGATAACACTTTTCTTCTAGCTCCATTTGGTACCAGACCAAGGAAATGAAACATCTCAATCATAAATCAAATCATGCAAAACTAAATATAATCAGTCCTGGTTATGTACTGAAAATATAGCCATTATGGATTGATTGGCTACATTCCTATATGGCAATCCTTCACCTAAGACCATAACAACACATCAGTCAGCTGCAGAGTGTTGTCAGCCATTCATTAGAATTTCCTGCACTTCTCTCTATTATTATCCTCTATAATTCTAAAAAAATAAAGTTCATTTAATTCCTGCTGAGGGCAATTTAGGTTGCACTACAGCAGATTGCATGGTTAGCATAAATGCCAGAGAAATTCTCATATCAGCATGTCAAAAAGCTCAAATGCTCATCTTCTGTGAAAATGAGCTCAAGGCTAGGGGTTCTAACCAGTAAGTGAGGTTAAGATAAAATGGATTTTACCAATAGCTGATGTACTCATAAATTCCATTTTTAAGTCACTATTGAGACAATAGAGAAAAGAACCACCAAAAACAACTACTCCATAATTTGGAGACCAAATGCTATGACATACAAAAAAGATTGCTCAACTATCCCTCAATGCTTTTTGTGCCACTAAAAATCTGCTTTCAAAGAATCATAAAAATATATGTGCGTGCAATCAAAGACTCACCTGTACTAACTGGTCCACCCGTTGTTTCAGATCCTCTGCAGATGCTACCCTATGAACATTTTTAAGAATACACAGGAGGTGAGAACGCAAGTCATCTGAATTATGTTGCTGGGTCATACACTGAGGCACAGAGGACTGACAACCAACTGCATAAAAAGGACAATACACAAGCTTCATTGGACAGACAGTTATACAATGCCTGTCCATTTCACGTCTCATGATGTCATCTGAGCATTTTTGCTCACATCGGATTAGTTTAAAGGGACAAACTGAATCATGCTTTTCCATATGGCTAGTACAAAATATGGCTGAACACCCCTCATTTGTGCAGTTCATAGTCCTAAAGCCACAACGGCTAACATGCTCAGCTAGCTCTTCAGAAGTATTGAATTTCATGTCACAGTGAAATTTGTTCTTGAAGTCCACATTCTTAAGCAAAACCCATGCAATTGCTTCCCTCCTATCAAGCAACCAAAACCCATTTATTTCCATCTCTTGTACAAAGTCATCTATCTTGTCTTCCCTCTTTTCGCTCAGCAGCCATCCTGAAACCTGACTAAAGAAATTCCTCTTTGAACTTGCAAAGTCATCAACAAAATTGGAAATGATATCATGAGGATGGTCAGAAACTTCGGCATGTGGACCACCTTCTATGACAACAGATTCAGCAACAAAATTTTCACTCCTCTGAGTGAGATGGTCTATCATCTCATTTCTAATATCAACAGCCACTGAACCAGGGGACCTAAACATATCACCCGTCGTGTTGTCTACACAAGCAGTGGCTAATCCAGGGAGGAATTCTTGAGCCATTTTGTGAACAACTTCAGTATCATATAAGTTGCAAAAAAATGTTGGGCCTCCTTTTCCATTGTCAATCTTCTCCTTTTCTGGTGCAAGTTCCACCTCAGTTAGAGGACCATCCATGCTCAAATATGCCTTCAGTCAGTTCACGATAGAAACAATAAATAATTGGCCATCTCCTTGAAGCAAATTTCAATTGACGTATCTGCACCAATCAGGACCAACTCAACTCAATGTGTAATCATTTTAAAAGCAAGAGTTTCAATTTCACTGGATGTTTTCACTATGGGTCTGCAGACCTTTACTGTTGAACTTCCATTTAACAAGAGATATGGGTCCTGCAATCCGAAAGAGCACTCGTATGCAGTTCCAAACTTCTAGTTATCAACCTTGGTACAGGCTGCTGGAATATGAGTTGCCATGTGGCTGTCATTCCATCACATTTCTTTACTCCAAATCTAGGAAATACTTGATCTCATGCATCCTAGAAGGGAAAAATGTGGATTGATAGTCAAAATTCAAAGGATATAGGGAAGATTACAAGTAGTAAGAAAACAGAGCCTTTAACCATGTGATTCTCTCCTCCATCCACAAATAAGGGGACACAACAAAGGGGTTCCTAGAACAAAAACATTGTTTACAACCCCCAAGATACACAACAAAATTAATGGTTCTCCATGACTTTAACCAATGAAACTCACTTATCCACAAACTGCTGCAACCTCCTAAAAGTCATCCTTTAGGATTACAAATAGAGGACTTCAAAATTTCTGCCATAGTCAATACCATTTTATTGTGTTCGTATTTAACAATATTACCTGGTTCACCATATACTATTCCCATTTTCCAGTTTTTAGATGTATGTAGCCTTCCATACATCTTATTATTATTATTATTATTACCTTGTTTTGTGTTAATGATGCCTTCTACGGAAATTATAAATCGCTAACATGGAAAAATGTATCATATTTGTTTTTTCCCACAATTTTGGAAGACCTCGTGGTTTCGTAGCAACCCCGTTTAGAAGCCTAATTTCGATGCCATTTCCTTTCTACCAAAACTCAAATTCACCATCTAAAAACTGGAAAAGCTTTTAAAAATCGACTATATATATCTATATATATATATATATATAGATATAAAATTACCTGTTTGTTCTCCCAAGCGAAGCTCTTTAAAAGATCTGATCAAAGAGAGTCACCAAATGGGCAGTAGAAAGGGAGGGAGGGAGGGAGGGAAGGAGAGAGAGAACGAGAGAAAGATGTTTTCCCAATTCTAGCTGTGGCTGGGGGCAACCTTTGTCATTCCTATTTTTTTTTTGTTTGTTTTAACGTTGTCAACCGCACCAACGGTCTCTCTCTGCTAGTGGACTCGTTATTTCTCTCTCATCCCATCCAAGCAGATGCAGGGAATGTATGGCATTTAGAAGTCCCCTCTACTCTTTTCACGGTCCTGACGGCGCCATCCCCTTTGCTCGTAAAACGGACGGTCCAGATTACGTTTAGGTTAAATAAAGCATCTTTACTGAAACGATCAATGCAAACTCTTCCATGCCCACTGAGATTCTATTTGCTTGGCCTTTGTGTCGGAAATTAAGCAGGAATTATTAAAAAAAAAAAAGAAAGAACAGAAGCTATGCAATTTTATGAAAGTGTATCGTTTTTCCGCTTTTGGGTTTAACAAGCAAACAAAAAATAGACAGAAGAAAAAAAATCGATTTATTTTGCTCAATTACTCTGTATCCATTGTTGGTGTTCGCGAGGAAACATGACCCGTCGAGTACGAAAAGCTATGTTTTTTTCCGTTCTTGTAAAAACATAAGCTTGGACTATGCAGGCCAGTAAACTGATTCTGGTCACGATCTCTTGGGGGAAGAACGGAAAGTGCACAAAGTCACATGAGCAATCACAGTCAGACCAGCGTATTCTCAACGTACTCCATTGCCTTCTGTTTCACAGCATCAATTCGCTCCTCCTCACCAAGAGATTTCTCATACTCGAGATATTTCTTGAATAAGAACTGCAAGTTGAGATAATGATGCATGCATAAGGCTTAACGGCATCGAAAAAGGAAAAAAGGTTCAGGCAAAATGGATGACAAACATTATGCATACTTTCATCTTTTTTGGCGGTAGGCTCAAGCTAACTGCTCTCTCAAAAAGTGCACGAATGACATCCACATCTCCAAGTTTAATCTCCTGTCCAATTTATCCCAGAATTTAAAATCCACACGCTGGGAAAAACAACTGATGTAAGTAAGCAGAAGATCCTACCTGATCAAGATAAACGCTCCATAAGTCCGTTCTCTTTGGATACTCTCGAAGAATTCCTTCAAACATGGATCGCCCCCTATCAGGAAGACCACACTTGAACTCGAGAATAGCTGTCTGCGAGAGGAATTTGATATGCTTATGGTGGGGAAGACTTAATATGGCACGCTGCACAACAGACTGGAGCCCATCTTGCCCTTGCTTCAAGAGCCTCTGTACCCACCTCAACCAGACCTTCAAGTCCACAAAAGGTAGAGCATAAATGAACTATTGTGTACAAATAATTTTGGGAGGTAAAGATTAACATAAAACAATAATAAACCTTGCATGAACGCTTGAACTTCTTGACAATTTTTTGAAGAAGCTCATCGGCCAACTTTTGTTGCTCGGTTCTTTCATACATTCCCAAGAGGGCCAGATGGACTTTCTTGGGATCACAATATTGCAATGCTCTTTGAAATATCATTCTAACGGCTTCCTGCAATGAAATTTAACGTGTCAGCCATCCCATTCATGTGCCAACATAAGAAACATATCAGAACTTGCAACTAACAAAGTTTCCATTACCTCTGGAGGGATTCCATATTGATTTTCCAAATTGAAGTAAGCTACCCAGACATTTAACTTCTCGTTCTCTTCTCGTACATTTATTGTCCTCAAGGCCCTTCAAAAAATAAAAGTACAACTTACAATTTTGCTTCTCTCCCATATAAACTGGCTGTGAAAAGATCAAATGTAAATCAACCGCCTAAAACTAAGTTGGCATCTATTTTCCAATACCAAAGGTAAGTCTTTGACTATGTATAAAGAAAACCTTTGGGCAATTGAGCGAGCTTTCTCAACGTCAGCCAAAGAGAGCATGAAGGCCATGTACTTAATCCAAACAAAACTGCTATTAGGAGAGCTCCGAACCAATTTCTCATATTCATCGGCAGTCCTTGGTATATCCTTTTCCAGCAGCCTTTCTTCAGCAGCTCTAATTTCTTGTTCCCTGTTCATTGTGTTTCCAAGATTAAATAACTGAAAAAAGGACGAAAGTATAAGAGGGAACCATCCACAAGTGAGGTTAGACAGATAAAAATACCTCTGTTCCTTTGCTTTCTTCCTTGCCTGTCTCTTGTTCTTCTCATCTCCAGTGTCTACCTCATCAGCATGCTGTTGAATTTGACTATGTACATCCTCCACATGAGACTGACACAAGTCATCAAGATTGACTTCAAGTGGAGGAATTAAAGCCCTTAATTCTGCTTGAGCAAGAAGTGGACATTCTTCATTTTCACATTCAATGTTCAAATTACAATCAAGCAAATTGCTCTCTGGAAATTTCATAGACCATGTATCACTGCAATCATCTTCAGTAAAAGCTACATCAGACTCTCCTCTTGAAGGTAAGGTGCCAACATCATCTATGCTATGAATATCCTTCATACCAAGGGAGATTCTGTGTCTTCTCTCATCAATCTAAACATGTAAATAAATTGAGCAATGGAGCAAAAAAGTCAGGATAAGGATTGAAGTATTGTAGAAACCATGTCACAGCCACTGATCTATAAAACCTCTATAAAATTTTCTAGGATCAAATTAATGAGCCTAGCCAGAGTATGCTAGAAAAGAACAGATTGAACACCCATGCAAATTTATCCAAGATAATCAGAGATAAACAAAATCATGCTGACATATATAAGTGCTTAAGGAGACCCTCACCTTCAAAATCTTTGCTGTAACAATTTCCCCTGCTCTATATTTACTTTCAATTTTATCAACATGATCATCAGAAAGCTGTGACACATGACATAAACCAACCTAGGGAATATAAAAAGGAGAAAACTAATAAGAATTCAGGGTAAGGACAGGTAAAATTCATAGAATCAAGAAAACAAGTTCAAAGAAAGAAAATGGATAAAAATGTGACATCTCAATCAAGACTTATGTGCATGCAAATGCAAACAAAATCAAATGAGCTGCACATGTTCATCAGTTAGTCAAACACTTAAACTTAATGTTTAGGGCATTGCTATCACCTCTCCACTGATAATAGCTCTAATGTTCTACATACAACATAGCCTTAGAGCCTATTTGACTGAGCATATGAACAATTTTGCATGAGTGACATATTACATACCAGGTTGGTGTGGTCTATTTCAATAAATAAACCGTATGATTCCACTCGCTTAATTTTTCCAGAGATTATGCTTCCAACACTTAGATGACTCAAATCACTAGTGTCAGATTTTGTGGTACTGCTTCCACTCAATTTCAAGGTAACTTCAACTCGCTTTGATAATGGTTCTGCTGATAATACCCTGAAATAAGTATTCAACATTTAGCATCACTATTTCAGCCAACACGATGGAAGGGGGATAAGAAAACACATACTTCCCCACTACAAGTTTCCCAATGGGGAACTCTTTTTCAGGATCATCAATATATCCATCTGATAAATTGCAGAGTAGAATCTTAGCATCAAGCTTCCTTGAAAGTAAAATAAAGCATCCTTTTGCAGTAACATTCTTAACATAACCCTGCCACAGCCAGTAAAACGATTAGCCATCAAATCCACTCGTACTTCAGATGAATTAAAAAGGAGAACTTTAGCTTCAACCACTTGAAAAGAAATAGATGTTCTGACAACCAAGACTTTCAGCAGAACAGTCAGGTTCAGCAAACATATGACCAATCAAGAAACTAAAATTATAGTGCTTGCATGGACCCAAGTTACCAAGAAGTGTCAAATACCTCATATGGGTAAGTACTTAAAAATCACCAGTGTCGCTTTAACCAAAATGGAAATCCCAGAAGGGAAAACTGTGGATGTGATCAAAATCTAGACATATTTGCAGGTTATACACCTCCATTACACATTGGACGACCAAACAAATCAAACTTGGTTTCCAAGAAGCCAAACTATGAGATGGATGCAAAAATATTGACAAAATCATTGGTCTAATCAATCACCCTGTGCAACAATTATACCATCAAGGGCTAAAAGTATACTGATTGATTACATTTTAGTAGTGCAATAGATAGATAAGCAATGATAAGTGTGTAACACTCCTCCACCGTTGGGGGCAGAAGGGTCAGACACAGGCACCCTTACCCCTGTTTTAACAGAGAGGCCATTTGTAAAACAGGAGCCTGTGACCCTCAGGTCACAATGAAATAACCCTACCGTTACACTAAGGGCTCATCCTTCTCATAGCAATGATACTGTTGACATAATACTCCTAATTTACAACAAATAAGTTAATTGAAGATAGAAACAAAACAGAAGATAAAAGGATGCAAGCAACCATATTCAGAAGTATTGAGTGGAAATCTTGTGTTACCTGCACAACCATGTTGGGATGAAGATCCTCAATCTTGTCTGCACGCATGCTAGAATTACCACTGTGCAACAAATTACAAAATGTTACTTCAAAATAGAATATTATGATAAAGAAAATAATAGAGGCATAATAAAGATATCAAAATGACTACAAGATGGAAGTTGGAAGCAACCAAAATACCAAAAGAAAAAGGAATGAAGTCATAAGAATAATATTGTTCATGTGTTCTATTATTTGTATTAGCATCACAAAATATTCCACACATTGTAGCACTCCAGGACTTACACATCATCAGAGAGATCAACCAAATTATGAGTAAGCATGCCATCTAATGATAAACGTAATGAGAGATCAATCTGATAATTGCCCTTGACTGAACGACTGATCTCCAGGATCTTGCATTTGACAAATTCCCCTTCAGAACATTGATGCAATGGGTCAGGCACCCACAAGTCATGTATCTCAGTGAAATGAACCCTACCATACATATTAGGACCAATTTTCACAAGCAAACCACCAACACCTGGAAGTACTTTGGAAATTCTACCGCCCACAATATCTCCTTCAGAAATATGAGCAGTATCAATGTCATTTGGTACAATGTCTTCTTTGGTATTGTCACTCAGAACTTCACTGCCATTTTGTCCAATAGATGCACGTGGTGGACGTAGAACCAGACGTAACAATGTTTTATCCTTCCTGTAACTCAAAACATAGCCAACAACTGCCTTCCCAACATAAAAATGTTTTTGGAATTCTTGAAGCTCAAGAGGCTCACATGAACTATCAGATATAAAAAGCTGAGCCTTTATGTGTCTTGATACTGTTAACCATGCCCATTCACTGTCCACTTTGTACACATAACCAGTTACACACTGCCCAACAGAGAACTGAAGTTTCTCATCCCCCTGTTCACCAGAATCTGCATTACAATTAGATGTTAAGGGCCCAAAGGCTGCTTCAGAGAAAACGTGTCATCAAAATTATCAATTTCATGTTTGATGGAATATTCCCATAAAAGACCATTGGCTAACAAGAAGCAGAACCATGCAATAATTCCTGTTTAGTAATGTAGACAGCATCAACTTATCGATTTCTGTGGCACATATTCCAAGGTTTGGAAGTATGTGAAAGCAAGAGGTGCCCACCAATACTAAAAAGGTAGGCTTGAAAGGGTGGGAGGAGGAAATGACTAGAGTCATAGTTTTGAAATAATGTTGCAGGATATCTCTTTCCTCTTTTCCTTTTCCTTTTCTTGTGCATTCCCCAGTGAGAGGCAGGGGTCAAGGGAGGGAACAGCAGTAGCTGTCAAGGAAAAAAGATATGGCCGGACAGGACTATGATGGAAGCATGAAACCATAAAGACATCAACCTGAGGGAATTATTAACTTCCAACTGTATCGAACAACCATGAAAAACAAATGGATAGAGAATATCCATTATGCATAACTTAAATTTCTGCACAGTACTCTTGCATACTCCAATAGCCACTAAATAATTAGCAGCAAACTTGAGATTATTGACATCAATTTCATGTGAATTGATGAATGATGATGCTACCATCATGCAGAAAATAAACTTATTGAAACATTACATGTTTCACCAACCAGTCCTTAAATGATGTTTAACATCATGACTTAAGCTGTGCTCTCTAAATTATAATACAAAATTTGAGGGAACATTTTCAATGTATCATTATGGCCAGCAATGCTTTGTGGCCTGACTTAGAGTTTAAGAAATATACCAAAAAATTGTTTGCTGCTAAGTCAATGAAGCTTCAGACTTCAATGTTTCAGAAGCTAAAGAAAAAAAACAGGAAATCAAGAAATTTGAGGAAAGCCATGCTATGTAGATTGAGTCAGACTGGTTTTCCAGGTAAAGAATACAAGATCCGCAACAGTAAGAATATCACAATTATACAGCATCTCTTTAAAACCAAAAACCCAGTATAATGCAGCCTGCAACTCTACACAAGGATTTGGAAGGGAGATCCCAATACGGAAGAAATGAAAACCTTAAAAAACAAGACATTTTTTCCCTTTTGCAACATTAAAATGAAAACCTAGGACAGAGGCCACATCCAGCCTCACAGCATTATCACCTTAGTAATGTCAAAAAGCTGCAAAAATAAGATTAATGACCAGTTCCAAGCACACAAGAAATTCCAAAACAAAATATCCTACCTTCAAGTATCTTTGGTCTAATAGATAGCTCCCATATCTTGCTCTTCTTGTTATCTGATTGAGCAGGCTTAGCCATAATCCTTGCAGATATTGTCTGTCCAATTTTGAAGCTACCGAATGGATTTTCCATTGCAAAATCATTTATCTGCCAATGAGAAAAATCAAGGTGAACATGACTACATGTTTAGAAAGCAATCAAATGACAAACAACATGACTGATATCAGATTGTTTAAGAAATTCACCTCTGTTATATGAATCCTCCCACGAAAACCAATACCAAATTTCAGTCTCATTTCAAGAGGCTTTACTTCAGTAATCTGAAAGGTACAAGTACATGAGAAGACTATGCAAGTTCAACACAAAATTTCATGTCATGCTTCTCAAGAAAAACAAAATGAACTAATACAAAAAATAATAATAAATTTTTTTTTCATCAGTCAGTGCACACATAATTGGTCATGAAAAGCATAACATATTCAGACAAAAATTGAAGCTATCTACCTCTGCCTGAACCAGAGATCCCACATTATAGCTAGATTTCTTTCTGGCCTTCTTAGAACTGGAATCCCCAGTTACCTCACTAATGGATTTCAATAGCAAAAGCAACCTCCCTGAAGTAGAAGGGCTTGGAAGAGCCATAACAGTAGCACTAACACTGCACAAATAGATTGCCGATAGGTTTAGACCCCTAACAAAACTACAACAGAATTGACAATAATCCAAACTGTTGCTGAGAAAATTAGGAAGCATCATAATTTGCATATAATCAGCATCATTTTGAAGACTTGTTGGCCAAAAAATCCTCCAAAAAAAAAAAAGAATTCATAAGGATGATAATATTTGGAAATTCACAAAAGCATATGAGGAGAGAAAAGGAGGCATCAGAGATAGATGTATGCTGCAAGGATAGTCCCAAACAACAGCCATACCTTTGTCCGCTCAAAAATTGTTTTAGCGGGAACTTTTGTGTGTTGTAGTCAGATATTGATGCATATCCAATAGCATAGTTGTGCTCTGGAATAGAAAGAACCTGCAGAGCATATGAGAATGAAAATCCAAACAATCAATCATCACAATGAACAATGATATAACACTTGCCAAGTAATTGTCTTTCACAATCTCCACAGTTGCATCTACTGTCTGAAGCACCTCCAAGCCATCAGATGTTCCTCTTTTGCGCTTCTGGAATCAAGCACAGAATAGATTAGGTCCAAATAGGACAAGCATGAAAAAGGAAGGCATAGAATCATTATCCAGAAAGGAATTACAACAAAACAAATACCAAATGAACAACATTTAGGGATGAAGACAAAATTCATGATTGTTATCAAACCCATTTTTAATATCTGTTTCTACCAACCACATCAAGAAGAGCACATTTATAATTAGAGATATATGAGAAACAGAGGCAGAACCTTTCTGTGAGCTTTTAGATTGTCATTGTGGGCTTTATTCACAATATCTGGCTTTAAAGATAAATCAACAAGGTTTTCTGTCTTGGCAACATCAAGAACAACAGCTTGAATAGCAGAGCCTATTTCCACTGATGTTCCACCCACTGTAGCAATCACAATGCAAAAGATATCAGAAAGTTGAAGGAAATTAAAACTTGATCATTGTGTAAAAGGAACTCACATTGGAAATGTGTAATAAAACCAAAAATGTCATTGTACTTCTCAAAGCTAACAACGGCTCCAAATTTGTTCAACTCCTGAATTACTCCTACAATGGTGCTGCCAAGGCTAAATTCTTCAGCCCACTTTAAGGCTGTTCCCTTAGTGTCTGAATGTTGTAACTTAGCAATCTAGGAAACAATGAAGACGAAATTGAAAAAGTAAGCCCAAGGTAACACAATTAGGTGAAGAGAAGAATGTTATTAAAAAAGGTGATTCATGTGATTCATACTAGCAAAATTTCAAGATAAACTGAGTAAGACTAACATAATTCTCCTGGGATGGAGTGAGCAAACACACAACTAATAGACAATGCACCAGAGTGCCCATTTATTCACCTTCTCCTCTGAAAGAAAATATTCCTGGACGAAGGATGCATCTGTTGATGAGCAGCATGACTGCTTCAAAGACAGGGTTATTCTACTTGTTTCACTATTCACCTGGAAACCAAGGTAACAAAAAGAGTTACCAAATGAGTAAAACATCATCTTTGAGGAATTTTAGTCTCAGTTATTGCACCAACATCGAGAATATTACTGCGAACAGATTGTCCAACGTAAAAGGCTTCTGAAAGCCTAGTTCTTTGGTCATCCATTGCCTACAAAAAGAAATGAAATGAAAAAGAACAATGAAATAACTTTGTTTTAGTTTATAGAGTCTCAAAATCAAAAAAGGAGCAAGGGGGGAAATAAGAAAAAAAATTACCTTGCTTCTAGGACAGAATCCCGTTAAATGCCCAAGAAAGCGAACAAAGCAGCCAGTTTCTATAATGCTGCAAATATATCCCTGAAGCCAAAAAAGGGAAAAAGAAAGAAAATATACATAGTTGTCCAATACAGTAAAACTTCATCATTCAGTCTAGAAAAAAGCTCAAAAATGATACTGTAAAACATGCTTATAAAAGAGGATCATGCATATTGGAAGCTAAAAACTTACATGGACTACTGACTGTGGACAAATCTGGCTGAGATCTGACGGCAGTTCTTGAGCTGAGTTAATAAGAGATTGTTTTGCAGAGAGAACCAAATTGTTGCTTTCCATATCTGCAGTAATGGATGAATGGTTTTCAGAGTATTTATTAACCTGTGATCTTGCCTATTCTCAAGCTTGCAAACTTCAATGGTAAGGACATGGCAAACTGGCTTTTAACATTTGATTAGCTGTGGATACCCCAAGCACCAAAATGTTTCATGCAGAGTAGACAAATTTAGCCCTAGGACAAGAACCTTACAAATTTGGCTCTGATAACCATGTCAAGAAATTGTTCAACCCAAAAACTTAAGTTGTTGGGTGAGGCCCCAGTGCATTAAACTCTAACAAGATCCTTTCACATTGACTAAAAGTAAAGAAAAATAATATTAAAATTTACTCCTAGACACAAGACATCACCATGTTGCTGTGCCAAGTATTAGGACAACAACATCATTAGATAAAAACAGGCATTCTGCAAGTTTTCGTCCTTAGACATGTCCCTGTGTTAAATGTTTCGGCTTCATGCCTTTAGTTCCATTGGTCTGTTTTCTGTAAGAAGCCTTATTGAAATCCATATATTTATTTATCAGAGAAAAATGTCTGAGAAACATAGAAAGAAAAAAGGTGGGAAACTAAAGTGCAGTTTTAGATGGTCAAATCCATCATAAATGCATGGGGAAGGGGAGGGGGAAAAATCCAGGCTTTTCATCCTTGCATTCTGTAAAGCAGATACCATAGAACATGCCATTATATAATATTATTGTTCTGCCAGAATAAACTCAGGGCCCTAATGACAAAAGCATGGTCAGGAAGTAACACTAAAGAGGATTTGGCAGTGGCAATCATGATGTGCTAGGGAACTATTAAGACCGATAAAGTTGCATTTTGCATCAACAATGCTACTTCAATCAACTGCACCAAAATTAGGCACCAAACAGATGTCTTCCTTTTTATTCACAAAGAAAGGAATGCTAGGGTTATAACATATTTTTTCTTTTAGACAGAATGAACAGTATGGTTGGGACAATGACAATTGGCATGAAATCCCCCAATCATTTAGGTAAAGCATGAAGATACCTAAGACCAGAAGTTGATCAAACTCATATCCAGGCTTCAATAGGGACAACATCAAAGAGGTATGTTCTGCATAATGGGCAACAAAAGTACAAAATGATTACTACAAATAGTAGCTAAAGAAATAGAAATGATAATAGGGATACACTCAAGGATGGTGATTTTAATAACGGTAAGAGTACTAATAAAGAAAACCACAGGAAAAGCACAAATACCATGGTGATCTGCTAAATGTTCAGCAGTTATGGTGCCCTTCCAGTAACCTTTCACATTAACATAAATTATCACTGCATGAGGGGTCAATTTCTCAACAACTCCTCTGATAACACTACCCAGCTTGACAACATCTTCTTCAGAATCCCTTTTGTGTCACATCCCAAAATTAAAAAAGAAAGAAATACAGAACATTACTTTATTTCTTGCAAGATTCAGATAAATCTTCAATTCATCAATTTGAACTATTCTAAATCAGAACCATTTTCCATTAGTTAAATGTCTTCATGAATCAATTGACACATAGATATAAATGCATCAGCAAGAATACCTTGAATGCTTCATTACAAAACTAAGCCTAATCCGATGCGAAGCAGGAAAAGAACTCATTACTCTGCACTTGACAACTTGTCCAACATGATAAAACAAACTTGCATCACTACCTGGTTCCAATCCAAGCTCCGATCTGTGATTCAAAATGGATGAGAATGAATCAAAGTAAATCTGAAGATTAATTGAAAGAATAATACATAGAGAAAAAAATAAAAAGAGTTTATCTCACTGTAGTGAAATCAGAGTAAGAAGAGATCAATAAAGCCACAATCCAAACAGGACATTGTCCTTGGATGAGAACAAAGGATGAATTTGCTGAAATATATGAAGATTAGATGTTGCAAAACTAGCCTGGGAACAAATCCTTGAACTCCATTGTAAAAATGGACAAAGCATCCATGCTTTTCAATCTTTGTCATCCAACCATGTGTTATTAATCCCTCAGTTGCATCAGCATATGAACTAAGAATTGGAAGTCCTGATTTGACCTGCCCAATCATCAACCAGCAATTAATGAGTTGAAAAGTTCCCAGTTATAGCCCATCCAACAGCAAATTTCTTGAACATGTTCATTCAATATGACTGGATACATGTCACAAACACGCTGATATGTCAAGAATTCTAAAATGTAATGGTTGGGACATGATCATCAATTTATAAGAAGTGGCAATGAGCGTGAGTGCAAAATTAAGAAGCAAGTTAACAAACAGGCACAATCAAAGTGGATGTTTCACAAATCCAGAAAACTTGATCCTAGACAGTCCATTACATGCTAACTGATATGCTGATGTATAGCAGCTCTTGAGAGTAACATACAAGAGTTTTCTTCTGTGTCACAGTTATTCTCTTTGACTTGCAGCCAAGCACACGGAAAGGAAGTTCAGCTCCAACCTATGTAGGAACAAAGTAAGCCAAATATGAGCAACACGAAGTCTCTCTCCTCTGACATTCATTTCAGATGGAGCTCAAAAAGAGATGTCAGGATTCTACCCTAAATTTCTTTCTAGGCTTAACAATTTCAAATTCAGACATATGTTGAAGCGGGCAAAGTGCCTTCAGACCGCCAGGAAATTGCACTATAGCACCAAAGTTGTCAACAGCTATTATTTTAGCCCTCACTATCATCCCAGGCTTCACATCTGAATGGGTAAATACAGGGCCCTCAAAAGCACTAGCCTGCACAAAAGCAGCACAACAAAGTGAAGACATAAAAATAAAAATAAAAAGCTCAGATCCTTGACAATTCCATAATATTATGCTTAAGAGACTTACATTGACTTCATCAACAACACCAAAAACATTCCACTATGCACTTTTCTATTGATCATGGTTTCTCATTAAATTCTATCATCCATGGATTAACAAAGTATCGGTTAAATCTTACTCATTAGAATGCCAACCATGAGCAGCATAACATAAAAAGAGCCATTCTACACAGGACTGCACAAAAAAGACCGAATCTATTTGGATATGAACATGAGTCCATAGGCAGCACTCAGGAGCAATATGTTGCACAATATAGATCATCTCACTCATGCTCATGCAGTTAAAAAGGAACCTTTAAGATCCCTGTGGCAAGTCCTTCCAAATGCCTTGACCCAAGAATTCTAACACGAACTCTACTTCCCTCCTTAAACTTTTTCTCAAGTTTCCGGACTTCATCCTCAGCCACATCTGATACCTGCAGTCCACAGACTTAATTAATGAAGAACTGATTGGGAATCCTAATGATCAGAGTGAACTCACAAACAAAACTACAGTAAGGACATACACTAACATATGCTGGTATTGACACTGGAACAGAAGGAATTTCAAGCAGTAGACCAGAGTGCCCATCCACCCTGACAACTTTTGCACTGTCATAAATATCTCCAACTTTCAGATGCTGCATTTCAGGCCAGACACTTGTCAACCAGGAGAAAGTGAGGCGTGAAGGAAGAGAGTTGATCAACACAGCATCAGAAACAATTGCCCTCAAATGAGCATTACATATCTCCAGGAAGCTCAGATGAATGAGAGAGAAAGGGCGTATTATAAAGATAATTAGTCAAATTTTCATTTCTCACTTAATTACTATGTACACACAAATGCATTCATGTGCTAAATCTTCAAAGAAGCATCATTTAGCTCCATTTTCAGATAGTGCTAAAGCCAAAATAACATGGATTATAAGCCTGTAACAAGATTCTCTCACAGTACAGTCACAGCCATAATCTAAGATAGTGCCTGAACTTCACTTGACTGAACTGGCGTGGTTCAAAGTCAGACCAATTTAAATAACCAGGTCTGCAAACACTAAAAAAATATTGCTTTACAGGTGTAAGAGTGACCTGCAACATCTAGTAGATAAAAAAGACAACTGCAGATCTAGGATTTAAAATACAAAATTATAAATATGTGAACACAGAGCTTTTGTAAGAAACAGATGGACTTACTAATGGAGGAGCATTGTTGTGAACAAGATGCTGATTGAGAGTCAAACCAACAGCTCTAGTTGAGGGATCGATAAATAATATTCGGGCATTGACCTAAGCCAAAAATACATAAATAAACAACCGTGGAAACAAATACAACTTGATATCTATCAGTTTAAGGAAGAGTAAACCACATACAACTTGATATCTATCCTCTTTTACTTTGTTATGACTAATGAATGCATCTAAAAAATTCAGGACATGTGTCACAACAACATGGCAAATGTCTCAGAAGATGATTACAAAAAAAAAAAACACAAAAAGAGTTTTAAATGGTTGATTAGGAACCTAAACCACAAACACATGAATATCAACAAAGTCAAAAGCAATCATAAGTAAAAATCAAAAGCAAACCTTCCTATTTTTGGGGTATCATCTCTCCAATTTGAAGTAGGAAAAGTATTTTGCAAATGAAATATATCAACCTGTTAAGCAGAAATGAAAAGCAAGAATATGATTAAATAACTGGGAGCAACAATAGTGAGTTCATCAATGTGCTATAGTCAGCAGATACAATGAGAATCATGCAAGCTTACAGTTCCAGTAAAGTAAGTGAGAAATGATAGCATGACACCATTTTCAAGTGTTGACAGCACTCGCACATTAACCATCATGCCTGGAAACAGTAGATCAATTGAAATGCCCTTAAGATCCTTCACCTACGTAACAGGGCACCGACATTGTGTTACGTACATTAGAACAGTCAGTAAAAGAGCAAGAGATAAAAGGCAAGGAAACACAAAGTCATATAATGCATTATTAGGGCATACCACAGATTTAGACACTGAATCCAGGTCAGAACTTAGGTAGACAACTTTACGTGTTTTATCAATTCTAGTAACAACTGCTTGCAAAAGTTGCCCAGGTTTCACTTCAGCATCTCCACCTTCTACAACCAACAAAGGAAAAGAACATGAGTTCAAATAGTATTAGAAAAATAATCTCCTAAACCCAGATCTCCTTACTCCAAATTCATATGAATGACATTGTCTACTTTGGCTCTAATCCATGAGACATGATACATTAAATTCCCTTGGTTCTAATTCCAACTGTAACTTCCCATAGTCTTGGCCCAACTTGCATGAGAAAGTCCACTTTGGTTGACACAGCCTAGTGGCATTGTCTCACAGAAGACAACCACAAAGCATCTGTTAACCGGCCAAACTAGGGCTTCACATACGTGAATTATAGCCACTTGTTGAATTGCAATTCATTTATTTAGTAGTTTTACCATACTACTTCCATGTAGCATGGTTTATTACCAAATTACCCAGTATTTTTTAAAAAGAATTGCTTTGTCTTTGTTAATACAACCCACACATGTATTCAAGAAAGACCATGAAACTTCTACAGTTCCCTTCATGTTGACCAAGTAGCAAATGACAGAAAGTTTGAAACAGTACCAGATGCCAATATTTGCAATTGGATTTCCATAACATTTTCATCAACTTGACAAATGCTCTGCTAAATGACTATTTTTCTTTAACCATTAGGCAAGAATTCAAAACTTGAAAATAAATGGAATGATGATAATGTAGAAACTTCGAGAACATGGAATGTCCTGGCATGTCAAATGAAATTCAATCAACATGTCACAGAAAATGTGATTCTCAGGAGTGAAAGAGGAACCAAAAAAAAAATTGTTAACCTCCTATCCATTAGATTCCTACTCTTAAATTTCATCTTCAAAAACTTTCATCTGAAAAATTTGGCAATGTTGGATAATTAGTTTGCAATAACCCTCGAGGAGATTAAAGAACTTCAAATTGAAAAGAAGAAATAAAATCAAGAGGTCATTATGAATGGAATGCAAAATTTTTAGAACATGACTGGACAAAATCACCCCAAAAAGAAAAATCCAGCAATTTATGATACAAAAATTGAGTCCCAATGTAATTTCGCAACTAGCTCTAAACAAAAGAGACAGTCCTATTTGGTTACAATTCCTCATGATTTGTTTTTCATCTGGAAATAAATAGGTTCTAAACCCATTACTTTACAGCTGCTCAGAAATAGAGTTCTAGAACTATGTAATCCTCAAAACCTTCTCCCTTGAGTGTTTGCTACATCAATTATCAGAGATTAACTTCAAACCATTCTCTAATCTTAAAACAGATGAACAAATAAAAATTGACCAAAAAAAAAACTTAGTAAAGATATCATTTTCTGCTTTCAGTTTAGAATCATGCGATTTGAAAATAAAGCAAGCATTGCAAAATGAAGAGAGAAGAGAAACATAAAGCAATCAATCTTTTGTTCCAATTGCATCATATGTCAGTAGTACTTACCAGCTCGACTGATCTTTGGCAAAAAACCTACAAAAGAAGGCAATCCAAAATGAAGCATGTAGCCATGATCTTCAATGCTTTTCACATATGCAGTGAGGACCTGAAATCATAAACAGTGAGTTGCAAAACTCATGTGCTCCATGTATAACCTTTTTTTGTTAAGTTTTCGTACCAACTCTACCATAAATAAGATATTTGTAAAGAGTGGGTATGTGGGTATGTAACATTCAGATTTCTACCCGATCATAGAATTAATTTTTACCTAGGCTACCCAAACAACACAAAAGTATAAAAATAAGCAAGTAGATCAGCAAGAACCTAAGTCAAGGATCCATGTACATGTGACTTCTCCTGTAACTGCCACTCAACATTCATTCATGATCTGATTTAGAAGAAAATAACCTGAACAAGTTGGATACTTGAGATAGGGTGGCCTAATATCTTGCATAACTCTCTATCAGATTGATCCATTAGCTTAAAAATTGTATTTCTATATGATTTCCATGATTAAAAAAAAAAAAATGGAACTACATGGCCACTTCACAATTCCTATATGACAGTCCCAACAGGTTATATATCCCTTACCTAGATGTACAAAAACTTGAATATAAGCTTAAAATATTGTCATTTATTACAAAATTACTAACACTAATTGAAAATGTAGTGTGGAAAAGGTTTCTGAGGCTCAAAACAAAAAATAATGATAGTCAAAAATGAGAAAATAAGGACATTTTCAATCCCTCTCATGTGATGAGGTCTGCATGACAGAAAGCAATGCCATTACATAATTGTTGTCTTGTAGCATAATCCCTTGATTCATAACTATGAAATAACCACGAACCAATAATCTCTCCTTCTTTAAGTAATGCCATGCTTACTGCCAAGAAGTTTTCTACATGATGCAATGGAAAAGGGATTCCTTAAGGTGGGCATTACAATGTGCAAAAAAAGGCTTATATGAGAATATGATGTCAATAATGGTAAGTTAGGGCTATACACTACACCCCCTTTTCATCTTTTAGCAGTTCATCTTGATGACTGATGATAAAGATTTATTACTGTCTTAGGCCATCCAAGTCTGTACAATCAACTCTGCTCATGGTAGTGACATAAGAGATAAGACTTAGTAAACAGGCCACAGTGCAACATAAAAACAGAGTTCGTCGCATTTCCACATAAATTAATTCACCGCCTATATCAATACAGTGCCTCTAGATAAATTCTTGCTTTGGTGCATGGCATTGCAGCCACCTAGTGTCATTTTAAAATAAATTTTAATTTTTTACCAGAAAGACAAATCAATTTGTAAAAGACAAAAAGAACACATCAGCCTACTTCAGCATTGAATTAGAAAGTCATGTAAATTTTAACTATTTCATTAGTCACCCACCATGACAAGATGAAAAAGGACAGAATGAAAATCTTATCATGATTATTCTAATCATTTTAATTACCATACCATCCCCTCTTGAACAGTATCTATTGAGAAGCCTTTATGCAGTAGTGAAAGGCGCAATGAAAGCCAGATCTTTCTTTTCCCATTATCTTTTTTATCATCTTCCAGCTGCAAAACAATGCATGAAACAAGCTGCCCAATGCAGAAAATGATGGGAAGCCTATCTCCATTTTCCTGATAATATGGAATTTACATTAGAAAAAACAAAACATTTAAGGCCATCACAATAAACACTTAAGAATAAAAAAACAAAACAGATGAAAAAAAATGGAGCTGTTTCAAAGCTTGGTGTACCTCAATTTCATTGTCTAAAATAGGATCAAGTGCATCCTTTGAACGTACTAGGCCACGTAAGCCCCCTGGAAGACTAATTACAAGGTCCTTCTCATTTATCTCAGTAATAACTCCCCAAAGCTTCATTCCAGGAGAAATATTCTGGGCATATATATACAAAGAAGACACTCACTGGAATTTCTATCATCACACATAACGAAGGAAAAGATTGTCTTCATGCGATTGTAATACAAAGCAACATAAAACACGATAACAATCAATAAGGCCTTTTGATCTATTTTACGTCAAGAATGAAGAAACTTTCCACCAAAGATATGAGAAGCAAGTGCAGTACAAACAAAAGAATCTCATTTAAAATACCTAGACAACAAGACAAAGCATAACATTAATACCAGCAATACCAGACTCATAGACATGAACATGATTAGAAAAAAGGAATCACAATTAAGTTCAATTTATATAATTTCATTTAGGAAGGACATCACACTCCAGCTTGTATGAATCAGAAGAAAATACTTTAAAATGTCTTTGTGCTTGTGCACTGGCCCTAGTGTATACCTGTTGTCAAAGCTGAGTCACATACTAAGTTACTGTTCATCCTTTGGTCATAAACACAAATAGTATCAAAGTGCATGATGATGATGATGATATTCAAGAGAGAGAGAGAGATAAATCACAAATTCAAATCCCAATTCCATAGTCTAGCCAATGATTGCATGAGCCAGTAGTAACAATAAATCCACAGCATTACATTTAGTTACATGGTTAACCGTCCAAAACCTATGACTTCTACTTTCAAATGCTATCCAACCAAAATTCAGTTAACATATCAATGAATCATTGAACCAATAAGATAAAACAAAATACAAATTTACGATCCAGATTTCCTCATAATACAGAACAAAGCATAAAGATCACAACTATCTCAGTACCTTCAATGTGATCTTATTGGCAAATC
The DNA here is from genome assembly GCA_037897445.1 of Ceriops zippeliana. Lineage (NCBI taxonomy): Eukaryota > Viridiplantae > Streptophyta > Magnoliopsida > Malpighiales > Rhizophoraceae > Ceriops > Ceriops zippeliana. Next base: position 5,998,362 of record JBAPLH010000014.1, on the reverse strand, counting down.
GAGGTAGTTTACCAGTTAGACCATCGCTGAAAAGTGAACCAGAATCCTCTTCTCTTGAATGACTCATGTTTTGTGGTTTCTTGCCCCCCTTCTTCATCTTCTTCAAAATTCGCTCCTCAGCTTCAAATTCTGCATCAACTTCTGCAAGAATATCATCCCGTTCTTTTTGACTCAGTGAGCTTCCTCCACCTGGAAACATGAGACATTGGTAAAATTAAAAAAAAAAGCATAAATCTAACTAAAGTTCAATATGTCATTTTCAGATTTCCAAGGAAAAACCAAGATGAGATTCTACTCTGAATTTTCTGAATTCAGAACCATTTCTCAATTTGACCTTTATTTCATCTACCTTTACTCTTTTCTTAGTAACCACAAAGAAGATTCGAATCAACAAAGTAATAACTTCAAAAACCTAATCAATCATAAAATCTTCGAATCAGCATTCTCTGTTACACACTTGTTTTCTTTTTTAAAATTTTTTGTCCCCAGTTCTTATAGTCAACCAAAACGAAATCCAGCAACAACGCAGAGATGGAAAGAATCAACCAAATTGACACAAAGTTGAATAATAACGCAAAAAACTGCAAGAACAAACCATAACAGATTAAATAATAATAACAATAATAAAGAACAAGACAAATAACCCCCAAGAGCCGACCAAACCAAGCAGAAAATTCAAGAAGACAAAAGAACCGGAAGAACCTCTAGGAAAGTCAGGGACGTCTTCTTCGAGTTGCAGCGCCATGGCTTGAGCCCTAACGCCATCGTCGGAGTCCTTCTTGTTCGCTTTGAACGGCTTCTTGGATGCCTTATTGAATTTCGGTCCGTCCTTGGATTTCCTATTATGAGACTTCTTTTTTGAAGGCGCTGCCATTCTCTCGTCCAACGAATCCCAACCCCTTACAATGCTAACTCTTTCAGATGCAGGAAGTGATAGAGAGACGGAGAGAGGGCCGCCGAGGGGAGAGAGAGAGAGAGAGAGAGAGAGAGAGAGGGTTTTGTAAGGGTCTTAGCGGTTATTAGGGAAGGGGGTTTACGGTATCGTGACGCTGGGACTGACCCTAGCATATATTCTAATCCGGGTCGGCTCTGGGCCTTTGGGCTTGGGCTTAGTGGACCATTCTAGTTTGACCCATGGGACCAAAGAAATACGAAAAAGTCAAAAGATTCAGGACCGTTTTTCATTTATATGGTAAGTGCAGATTAATCCAGCGGTTAGATGTCGGAGGGCCTCATGCCGACATATGATTTCGCGAAGCAGATTTTAAAAGGGAAAAAGAAAAGAAACCATAACTAGATATCAAGAAGGTTCTCGAACCATCTTCTTCAGTTCAATTAAAAAGGGCTTTCGTCTACCTTTGCAGCTTTCTTCTTCTGCCCACAGAAGTCGTCGAGCGATTCCTGCGTTTCTTTCTCCAGGTATCTCTTCCTCTCGCTCTCACTCTCACTCTCTCTCTCTCTCTCTATTATTATCGTACCTATTAGATATGGAATTCTTTCCTGTATAATAAAAAATAAATTAAAAAAAGAATACTTTATATACTTCTTTTTTTATTTCTGTAATGTTCAAATGGTAGATTAAATATTTGAATTATAATATTGTTTGCAGTATTGTTATTGGCAATTGATTGTATGGTCTATTTAGAATTGCGGAAGATTTTCATTGATTTTTTCCATTTATCCTGTATGAGGCTAATAATTTTTTTTCCTTTTTTTTTGGGGATGTGGGGATGGAGATTCTCTTCCGTTGACAAATGAAATCCTTATCTGAGTGAGGCTTACATGCGTGCTTCATCTGTTAATTCCCTTTCCCGGGTCATCAAGTAGCGTTCCTTTCTTTTATGGTTAATTGGCTCTGAGTGGGTCTTGAATTGGAGAGCTTCTAGAGCTTATTGGTACTTTAATTATGTTCTTTTACAATTGGATAAGTTGTTGAATGTGTGATAGTGTTGCTAAAAGTGCTTTGAATGTGTGAGAATTTATAATTTTTGGAGTTGAAGATGGCTACTTAGTTTGATTTGCCTACGTTGGTGCTTCTTTTTTGTGAGTCTGGTTGTACGGTCAATTTCTTTGTCTGCTAAAATCTTTGAATTTGATTGTTTACTTCTGCTGTCTGATGTAAGTGACATCTGGCAATAATGAGAGGTAGAAGCTACAGTTACAGCCCTTCGCCCCCAAGGGGTTATGGAAGGAGACGTCGGAGTCCTAGCCCAAGGGTTCGATATGGAGGTCGTGGTAGGGATCTTCCTACTAGTCTTTTGGTTCGCAATCTTCGTCATGATTGCAGGTTTGGTCTTCTCGCATTCAGGCAATTGAAATTCATAAATTTAACATTGATGTTAACATAGTTTCTCTTTGTTTCACATTCTTTGATGTGGATAAGATTGTGCCTCAAACTCAAAAAATGAGGAATCACATCAAATATATGCCTTTTGTGTTAGGGAATTTATTTTGAGATCTCTGATTAGCTTGACATGGTGTTACATCTAAATGCAAAGCTTTTTGTTTTCATAGGCCTGAAGATATTCGTGGACCATTTGGACAATTTGGTCCTCTCAAGGACATTTACTTGCCTCGGGATTTTCATACTGGGTAACTACATGCGCTCTCTGTAGTGGGTTGTCCATTAGATGCTCTGAAATTAGTTAAATTGTGCATAAGCTTCTTTTAACTTGTGTGTTGTCCTCAAGTTTCCTGTAATGGTTAAATAAAGGGGTTCTATCTTGTATTTTGTGCTGGTTTATGGGAATTTGGTTCTTATTTGAAAGTTTTGAAGACAAATGAAGTAGTAAGAGTACTCAAGAAGACAACAATGAAGTAATAAGAGTACTTGGAAGACACCAATCAAGTAATAAGAGTACTGCCCAAGATGATCTTATTGAAAATCAAGTTTGGAGGGAAGTTGGGTTTGTATACATTATCAAGAAGTTCAAGGGTGGAAGAGTATCGACTGAATAAATATTTTGGCTCCATCAAGGTTAGCAACTACATGGTTGTTTTTAGTGATATGAAATGTCACTTACTCTTTTCATATCTTCCACAGGGTAAGGATACTATTTGATGGTGTCCACACTTGAGAAGGTTCAATGCATTGGCAGTTGCTTACTTCATTGCATAATAACTTGAGTTTTTGTACATGTATGTTGTAGAGAGCCACGTGGCTTTGGATTTGTCCAGTATATAGACCCAGCTGATGCTGCAGATGCTAAGCATCATATGGATGGTGAAATTCTTCTTGGCCGGGAACTGACTGTTGTTTTCGCTGAGGAGAATAGGAAGAAACCTGCAGAAATGAGAGCTAGAGAACGCATAAGGTATGCATGTGGACATTCATGCTTTGTGCTCCACCAGACTCATCTCCGTCTGTGTTTTGCAAGTCAGTAAGCCCCAACGTGCATTCTTATGGCGTGAGTAACAGTTGATATTCAATTTTGCTTTAAGGGTATGGTGGTGTTATTTCAATGCCAAAGATGAAGTATAGCTGGTTTAATCTTTTTCAAGAAATTAAATATCTGGAAAGCGGAATATTGTAGAAGTCAGTGCTAGTTTGTTCATAAAGGATTGTCAAAGTTCCTCACTCCTTATGAAAATAAGTTATCATGATTTGGTACACAGCATAAGTGATATGTTAAAGTTTTGTTTATTAGAGGTCGGGTTTACCGTGGCCGTTCACCTTTGCCTTATTCTCGTTCACCACGACATGGACGAAGTTATTCTCGGAGCCCGGCTTATTACTCCCCTTCCCCCAGGCGCAGGCGCTATTCCAGGTAGGTGGTACCTTTTATCTTTCCTGCATGTGTGTTAACTACAGCATTTTACTGTCATGCTGTCATATGGATTGCACAATTTTTATTGCTAGCATCTCCCTCTGTGACAGGTCAATATCTCCAAGAGATGGGAGGTATAGAGATCTATCATACTCGAGGTCTCCGTATCGATCCAGGAGCCGGAGCAGAACCCCAAGTAGGACCAGGAGCCGAAGCATTGAGTATTCTAGGTGATTTGAGCAGGGTTGATTAGGGTCTAGCCATCATATCATAAAATAGACATGATATGGGTGGTCCCCGATCATGTACGAACATAAGCGCTGACCGGTGATTGTTGACTCTGGGTGTCATTGCCCAACTGATAACTGATGGTTGATGGCTCCGTCGGAACGAGTTGTACATTACTTGATTTGTAATTTTTTTTGTTTCTTCGTGACAAATATATATCATTGTTGCATGGTTGGACCTGGCTTTTTATTTCTCCTCTTTGATTTCTATTTTATGTGCGAATGAATATTATATGATTTTACTTGCAGTGAAAATTAGGTCATCTATTAGATTTGCAAAAATGAATTCCGTTGCAATTGAGACTGAGGGGATTGGGTAGCGGTGGGCAGCTTCTCGATAGAATGGGGGCTACTTTCAAGACCTTTACGTGCAATTTGTCTAACAATCAACAATCAGGCAGTTTCACTTGGAAGCGAAGCCTGAGGGCATCTATGGCTGCCGCTGTGTGGTCAATTGACTTTGTTGCTGATTTAGAAATGACGACCATGCTGCTCATTTTAAGATTATGGCTCATATATGACAAGAAGTTTCAACTTTTTACATGGTAGTAGAGGTTCAATAGTGATAATATCTGCATGGTCCTTTGTTCTTAAAATGGAACGCTCTTTGACCATCAGAAACGCCCAAAATACAGAACATATTCTACTTGGTCTCCATTCTTAGGGGTCTCGTTGCTTTCATTAGATGTCCACGCAGCAGCCAGACTGCAGGAATCCGGAGAACTCAATTGGTACATTTAACTTTTCCCATTGACCATCTTGCCCTTCCACTAGAAAGAAACCCTGTGGGCCACCTTGATATGTTGATGCAGAGACGAACGTTGTCTTTGCCCCCAATTGGACCCCACAAGCACCGACTTTTACTGCCGTGCCTACATCTGCCCAGTCGAACAAATTGCCGCTTTGGCCCGCCACCCCAAGCTTCGACCTTGGGCACTGATTCGCTTTCCACGCGTCTTCGACCCGCTTCCATTTCTTTTCTCCGAGTTCTATGAACTCAGCGCTGCCGACGAACCCGCCTTGATTATCGGTTGTGTATCCGCTGACGACCCAGAACGCGGACCCAATCACAATCCCTTCGCACTCGTCTCGCTCTTGACTCAGCCGTGGCAGCTCAGTCCACTGGTCTTCATCCACGTTGTATACCCACGCAGTGTTCAACGCACTCTTGTTCACGTCGTGGCCGCCGGCGATTATTACATGGCCATTTAACTCCCCCGCGGCGAAGAAGGAACGATTCTCCGGCATGTCCTTGGCTCGCCCCCACCGCCGGGTCGTGAACTCGTACACGAACACGTGACTCACCGGCTCATAATTCACTGGATCCCACCCGCCGATCAGCACAAGCTTCCCCTCCGAGCTGGTGACCTGACAGAACAAGGGGAGCCCATCTGGGTACTGAGGAACGGGGTCGATCCTATCCCATGTCCCATTAACCGGGTCGAACAGGGTCACTCCGTATTTTGGGGGTCCAACCGGTTTCTTCTGATGGGAACCCGATTCCTGGGGAATTGCCTGGACCAAGCAGGCAGCTTTGTTGGTGTGGCCCGCTGCTTTCTGTGGTAGTAAAAGTCTTTGCTTTGAATAAGGTGACGCCACCTTCTGCAAACCTGGGAGGCAACTCGGTGAGTCGAGTATTGCAACCGAGTCAGACACTCGAGAGCAATTTCTTCAGGCAGACCCGGTATCAACTCGGCCGGCATACTTTTGTTATTATACACTTCTAACCCTTGAGTAGTCTCTCGAAAGGAGTATATGGCGTGCGGTGATTTTAGGCGTGAAGCTTAATGGTGGGGTTATTACAAAGAATATATATATAAAGGAAGAGGAACTTGGTGGAAACAGGACCGTTGTCTTTTGGACGTTTATTAGGGAAGAGAGAAATGGTTCGGGGCATTCCAGATATAGTGAAGCAACCAAACGTGCACGTGCTTTCGGTCTCCAAAGATAAGAATGTCTGCATTATTCCTCCTACGTGTATCTGACTATTTTCTCCCGAGGGCAACTTTGGCAAAGCAAATCGGGGATTGTAGTTATTAATGGGGATTTCAAGAAGCTATACTAGACCACGTGGATTGTATATGCATTTCCCCCGGTTGTGTCCTTCCAACCCCTTGAAATTTAATCCATAAGGTTAAACGGTTCCATGTTCCATTAATGTACTTTAAGATTAGATTAATTGAAGCATGTTGTAATTCTTTCGTTTGTATACTGCCACACACCCGACAGGTACGCGGAACACCATACGGAGAGGCTGAATCTCATTTTAAATAGAGCCGGTGTAGTATAACTTTCCTTCCATGAATGGAGGTCCATGGACAGGGACCATCCATTGTTAACAGCAAATGTCTCCTTCGCTAAGTATTAAAAACACAACAAAAAAAAAAAAAACCTTCTAGAAGGGATGCTTGCGGGTCGTTTTTAAATTCGCGAGTGGTGGTGCACCGCGCAGGGGTTCGTAAAGAAAGTCCAGATGCCAGGAACCACGTTCCAACAGGGCTTGGTCGGGGCCTGGCACCCAATTAAAGAGACATTCACCACAAATACAGGGTTACATCAATCACTTTAAAATAAATTTGGAAATACAAATTAACCCCTAAAATTTAAAACTATAAAATAATCCTAAGTACACAAAATTCTATTATATTTTTTAAAAATTATTGCAATGAATACTGTTTCAAACTCTGAACACACGTGTCACCATTCGATTTGCTATGCTGACGCTACGTCGAAGAATTGCATTTATTTTTTTAACCAACTTCGTCATCCATTCATGGGATAGTTGCTTGCTCCTTTATGAGCTATTCCAAAAGAACAAACAAAGTGGGTTGAATAGCGGTTTATGGGAGCCGATTGTGGGAAAAGGGCCGGCTAATAACAACTCACGTAAACTTTATAATCAAACAATTTCTTGAAACCTTACCCAAATTCATCAGAATTAGGGTTTTTCATTGAGCATATGGCTTATTTGAAACCTTAGTCAAGCATTTTTAATACCATATCGAATGGCCATCGTCGATGAAAACGACAGCCGCAAGCAAATCGCTTAAAGTGGAGTTGACTAACAATGGAGATAAGGGTTGGCTTAATAGCTAACAGTGATGTCGTCTGCAAAAACCGAAGATCCGTGTGACAACTCATGTGGAGTAAGCAGACTAAAATTTTATACATTGATGTGACCATTTGAAATTTAAAAGAGAGTTTTAATCCATCATATTCTATAATTTAGGGATTGTGAATGATTTAAAAATTGTAGAATGATGTGTTTTTTTTTTAATTTTTATTTTAGTAAAGTATTTTTAATTAATTATTAAGTCTTTCGTTTAAGTGGAGTGTTTTTTTATTTAAATAGAATATATTTTTCAATACTTGTATAAATTTAAGCCTAAATCATTATAATAAATGAATCTTTTAATAAAAAATTAACTTTTTTCACTATTTTTTCTTTTAAAATTATTATTTTTAAAAATTTAATCGAATAATAATTTTATTTCCAATCAGCGCTGCATCAACAATCGTAGACTAGTCCGTGATTAGAAAACAGGCAAATTGCAATTTGTAACTTTCTGTCTCCGTCAATGGCACGATCACTATAATATGACCTAAAAAAGTTTTTTTTTTTTTTTAAAGGAAGATTGATGCAGTGACTCAGCAGATAAGTTTTTCTTTTTTTTTTTTTTGGTGGGACCCTTTAAGATCGTGAGCTGATAAGAAGGACGCATAAGCATATACCTTAACTGTGACCAAATGCACGTCACCTCTTCCAGTTCTCTTTCTCTAGAAGGAAAGCCTTTTATAGAAAGTCAAAAATAAAAATAAAAAAAATTCCTGGCGGCACAATTTAAATTCAAGATTTTAATATTTGTTAACATTATTCAATTTTTTTAATTTAACTTTGATGGTAAAGATCGCGTCCGTCGTCACTCTTCAGTTGTCCGTTGTTTTCACGCGCTAAGGAAAGCGATGATGCTGCTGCCATTGGCCCATTGCCACGTCAGGTTGCCTTTCTTGTAGAAGAAAAATCCGTATGCCACACCAGCTAGAAGATAAAGAAAAATCCGTATGCCACACCAGCTAGAAGATAAACCAGTCATCGAATATGAACAAAAAAAAAGTCAAAAAAAAAAGGTATGCAAATATTCGCTAATTTTTTTGTTGGACAATTATGCATATTGATCAATGATGATCAATATTTAGTTTCTCTAAATTTCTTTTTTATTTCAGATCAAATATTTAAAATTATCCAAAAAATAAAAATTAATGTGACAAAAATACTATAATAATAATTATAACCAAAATTATAAATTATGAGATAACAAAATGAGAACATAATTTTTTGTATATTAAATTGTTAGAGACTATATATATTTTTCTATATATATACACACAAATATAAAAAAGATATACAAAATATGAAAAAATAATCAAATATTCATCAAATATTATGATTAATGCATAATTAGAATGCATCCAAACAATAAAACTTGACTCTATAACATAATCAAATTAATATTTTACTAAATTTTGTGAGAACAATTTATTCATATATCAAATCCAACTTTGGCATGCAAGTGCAAACTTAGGTTCAGTCAAGGTAATGCTAACGAGTATTAAGCCATTCCCACCAAGTGCCGTAAATGGAAACCACAGATACAGATTCTTATTACTTCTCATTTGACACCTACAAAACACGAGACTTGTCCAAAGCTTTTTTAAGTACCCAAAAAAATCTTGCATAAATTTCTCTCTTCGTGTCTGTTTCTCTCGCTTATTTTCATTTGCGACTTTTAATTTAGATTTTGGCGTGTTAACTCTGGACCCTCAACCGGTAGTTCTTGACATTTCCTTGTTTTGTACGGTAGGTTTTCAGTCTCGACCCCTTTGTTGGGTTATGAAATTTCAGCCGGTTCCCATTGACAAGATGGTGAAATAAGAGTGTTTTGCATGAACCGGAATTTATTAACCTAAGTTGTGTCACGCACTTTACTATCATTAAAAGGAGGGAACAAATGCAAAACCCCACAAACTAGCGCAATGGATTCTCTGACCCTGCACGTGGAAAAAGCTTATTCGTCCCATTTGTATAGCACTAACATGCACTACACTTTTTGCTCGGGGACTATGGGCCTGGCTTGGTCGTCACAAAGTCTAATGTTTGTCTATTATTCCCAGGCTTGCGATTGGTGGAAGGAGACCATTGATCCAATAAAAGTATTTGGCGGCCCACCCAATGTTGAATCGTAGTTGGACACTGAAACCACCGGGAATGGACTGCTTTTTGTAAACTCGTTTTGGGTCAGAGGCCGGCTTTTATTCAGAAGAAAAGAATCCCACCCTTATCACCAACTCTGATCAAACCCAGCAGGTACAATGCATCTTGGACCGTGTAACCATAGAAAAATGTCCACAAACCCAAAAAGTTTTTCTGACTGACAAGGTGAAAAATTTTCATTGACAATAGATGCAATTAATTTAACTTATTTTAAATATTCACTCAAATTATTATTATTATTATTACTGTTAGGTATATTAAATGTATATTAATAATTAGTAGCAGTAGTAGCTAAACTTGTAACTAAAGGTTAATAACATACAACTAGACATTTTTATAACCTTCGAGATTTTAAGACATCAAATTAATTGAGTGAATGCAATTTTTTCAAATAAAAAAAAAATTTACCGACGTGATACCACTTCATGTTAACAATAAAAAAATGAAGATATTTTGTTGGACACACTTTTATCATAACATTTAATTTTTTAAAAAAATCACTTTTTCAACCCCCAAGTATTAATTTGTGTGTTTTATTTAATAAATGTGCATGGCTTTGCCTATGAAATGTGTCCACTAATTGCTCCGCTAAAGCAAAACAGGGAAACATCAACAGAGTTTGCAGCTTCAGCGGAAGGCACATTCTGCTCTGTGAAGGCTCACACCAACCCAGCAAATTGCAGTTGATGGGCGCATCCCACACAATTTACCAAGTTTATGGCACACAGTACAGTCTCAACGTTTGGTTTGCCCCTAAACCAATAAAATTTCGCCACTTGCAGAGGCTTGGGAAGTTAGATCAGCCTCCTGATGATGGTTCCAACGACCCACTATTTTTGTGTAACGTTACTGTCACACTATCTGAGGAGATAACATAAGGGATCATAAATGTTTGGTTTCTCCAAAATTTCCCTCAGAGAAACGGTCAAGGAGCAATCAACCAGGCGTTCCTAATATTGCACCCGACCTGACCAGAAAAGCCATAATTGCTAATAGAAACAAGATGGTGACCTATCATCCGCTTTGCCTTCCTTTAAAGCTCCTTCTCACAAGTCACCCACACAATACTATAGGAGTACAAAAATAACAAGCACGCGCCATTGTGATGTAGAAAAATGAGCTTAAATATGCATAATTCAATTATCCCCACATATGTACAAAAATTTAGATCTAGGAACTAGAAAGCATGAAATTTCTATTGTATGTTTTTTACGAAAAGTTTCTACAATAAATTACCAGACCTTTTTTTTTTCTTTTTTTTGGGTTTTGTAATCAAGTGGCATTCGGGTAAGTTTATGCCCACCTTGACAAAATTATTTCTTTGATCCGATTTAAAGTACATTATCTGCACCGAGAAATAGAAAATTCTATGAGATTTAATCAAAAATTAAAACTCAATAAATTATTTATTTGATCCGATTTTCTTTCTTCTCGAACCACTTGTTTGTCCTCGTTGCGACTTATATATTCAGACGATTTGATTTTTCTTGGGGGACCCTTGGAAGAAAATATTTCTTGGGATAGCAAGGCATTTCAGAAAATCAACGAGTGCTTTTCAACGTTGGATCATTTTTGAATAGCGTGGCCGTGTGGGTTAGCAAATCCAGCAATTAAGTCATGCAGGCAGTAAAGCAAAAGTACAAAGAACATTTGCCTCAGAAATTCCTGGCTTTTTCTTTAACGCGGCAATCGTCCTTATTTAACTTCAAAATGCGCATTTCTAATTGAATAAACTCTTGGCTCTCTGTTTGGTACAAAGTAAAATCATCATAAAAGATTTTTTTTTATAAATATTAAAAAATGTAGTGCTTATAAGTTTATTAAAAAAAATTACATTGTCACATTTCACAAGGAATTGACTATATTATTAAACCTAACCTTTCTTTAGATACCTTAATGGGAATTGAAATTTATAACTTATATGCTATGAATAAAATTTTAGTTGCTCAACCACAACAATTTATAGTAGTAATAATAAAGTCTATGAAATATGAATAATGCTCTTATAAATAATTTTTACCAGATTTTTTATGACAAAATGATTCCTATTTTTATGCAATCTCTATCTATGAAAATTTATTAATAAGTGCGGAGTATTGATTTGACATGTCCGTTACCAGCTAATTATATCAATTAATTAAGATTAAAAAAAAGGACCAATTTAAGAGGAGGAAAAAAGAAATGAATTTGCGGTGCACGCGCTAGAAAAGTGTGTACACAAGGTTGTCCACCCAAGAGGCTCTCTTTTAACTACAATTCGTCTCCACTTTCATCTGCCGCTGCTTCTATATTAACGACTGCTCTCTCTCTCTTTCTCTCTACGTGTCTCTGAGAAAAGAAGCCAAATGAGTCGTCTTGCGCCAGTATCGGAAGAGCCCATAAGCGAAGAAGAAGACAAAAGTACAAGCAGCTCAAAGAAAAGTCAATCATGGAGGAACTGGCTCAAGGCTCACTTCACTCTTATCTTCAACAAAAAGTCTGATCACCTCAAGATCCTTTTGAGTGTTCTTGGTTGCCCTCTTTTCCCTGTCTCTGTCCACCCAAAACTACCCATCAACGAGGTTAGTCATGGCTTTATATGCTTCTACTACACATTATCTTTTACTGCCAAATTACCGCAGTAATTCTTAAGAACCTTTTTGTAATTGTTCTTGGCATGCAATGCTAGAAAAGATGGTTCCCTTGTTACTTTGATGATTTTTATTTTCTTCAATGACAGTCTATTGTGGTTTCCATTTTTTTTGTTGGTAATTTCTTCGCTTTGACAATGCTTGCTTTTCACAACTAAACATATTAATAGAGCCACCATTTCTTTGGTTTTTTTTCCCCCCCTTTGTAATTACTAATTGGCAACTGTCCACTGAGATGCTTCCCAGTGCGCACAACAGCTCATTACCAACCCAGCTGGACATAGTAAAAAAAAGTACTCTGGCCTCTTGGGCACAACAATCTGTCGGATTTGGTTATCAAGTTAAGGTCAATTGCATATATGTGTGGAAAAAGGCAACGTTATGAACTCACTTAGAAGCCGCACTTTCCCATGAAAAGATGGTGAAAATGACACCTAAATGTCTACGAATGAACTTTATTAATAAGACACGGTGAAGTGCTCTTTAAGGCAAACCCCCTTTCGACTAAAGATCAATAATTTTGTTAATTACGGGCAGGACATGCAATTTACTAGTGCGAAACAAGTGCTTAAGTACTAATTTCAGTGGCAAAATACGTAACAATTAATTTTCTATAATAGGTTTCCTCCTCAGCTCAGTACATTATACAACACTTCATTGCAGCCACTGGGTGCCGGAAATTAGGAGGGGAAGTTAAAAATATTTTTGCGACGGGAAAAGTCAGTATGGCAATGGTGGATGAGCTGGGCGGCTTAAACGTCTCAACTGCTGCAGCAGGCGCAGGAGTTGCACAAAAGGGGTGCTTTGTGACATGGCAAATGGTCCCAAATAAGTGGCTAATTGAGCTAGTTGTAGGCGGTCAAAAGGTTCTTGCTGGTAGTGATGGCAATGTAGCTTGGCGCCACACGCCATGGCTCGGTGCTCACGCGGCTAAGGGTTGTGTTAGGCCTCTCCGCCGATCTCTTCAGGCAAGTACTGACCATTATTGGTGGCACTCTTATTATCCATCCTATCGTTTATTAAGCTGAGTCTAGATTTAGGCCTTGCAATGGACCACAGAAATGATGCTTTTGCTATTCTTATGTTTTCAAACTAGCCCCACCGAACCATTTCATTTTTTCGTTTCTTTTTTTTTTTTCTCTCCCTTCCATTATTGGGACAAGGGTGTTATGTGTGGTGGGGTGCCCTGAGGAGGGTGCCGGAGACCGAGAGAGATGACGTAGCCATATGCAACCCTATGCTAGAGGTGCCTAGTGGTCTCTGCTAATATTGTACCTAGTTTTTCCTGAAACTAGATCTAACCACCCCTCAGTGGTGTCGGATCTTGATTCCCTTGTACTATATTTGTGAAATCAACTCAGTTTTTTTTTTTTAAAAAAAAAAATCAGAATCAGTTAAAAACATATCATATGGTTCATTTTTGTTAATTATGCTCCATCAGGCAATGAAATCCCCTTCTTCCATGGGACTCTCATGCCAATTGCACAATTACCCATTTCAGCTACCAATTTCTGTGGTTGTTGAAATCTTTAACATTGGATAAATTCATGTAGGGTCTAGATCCCATGGCAATATCAGCTGTATTTTCCCCGGCACAGTACATGGGGGAGAAGTGTGCCTCAGGTGTTGATTGTTTTGTGCTGAAATTGACTACTGATCAAGCGGACCTCACTGATCGAAGCGACAACACTGCAGAGATGATCAAGCATGTAACATTTGGCTACTTCAGTCAAAGAAGTGGTCTGCTGGTGTTTTTGGAGGACTCGTGCTTGACCAGAATTCAGTCTCCAGGAGCCTATCCTACATACTGGGAAACCACAATGGCAACAAGAATTGAGGACTACAGGACGGTGGACGGTGTGATGATAGCACATGGAGGTCAATCTAGTGTAATGATCACAAGGTTTGGAGACAATCTGAAGACTGGCCTTGCCATCACCCGAATGGCAGAGACATGGACAATCGATGATGTTGCATTTAACGTGGCTGGATTGTCTATGGACTGCTTCATTCCTCCAAAAGAAATGCACGAGGACTGTCTCGAGGAGAATCTTGATTGGAGATCACCCTTGCATTGATGATATTGGATTGAGTTGCGGCGAAGCTAAATGCTTGAGCAAGTATGCTTATATCATTGACTTCGAGTAAAGGCGGTTAAAATGGATCTTTTCTTCTTCTTTTTTTATGTGTGTATATATAAAATTCTTAGAATACGTTTGGAGCCCTTTTATTACTCTGAAGAAGACATCGAGATCCACATGTCTTCTCTTAGTGAATGAATTCGTTTTGGCAAAGCCAATTGCCAAGTACAACATCAAACACTTACCTGCCTTGCTCAAGGGGCAGCGGTTTTTGATGTAGTCTTGTACTTGAGCCTTCTTGTTATGTACCGCTGAAGAACCACCGCGTAAGGAAAGTAGTTATTTTTAAAATTTGTCTTTTGCAATTGTATGAATTTTGTGGTTAGCCTAGTTGGCCACAAGAAGGAAAGCTCTCGGGGGGAGGTTCCTTAGCTCTGTAAATAAGAGCACCAATTATTGTTTGACATTGTTGATCTGCTTGCCGTGCCTTTATTTCTTTAGGATTAGGAGAAAGTGACTTAGAATGAAGCATTGCAGACTACCTTTCTCGAGAATTATAAGGTCACTACTTCAACTAGTTTGAACAATGAGTTTAATAAAAATATTAAAACAACAACATATACATGGCTAGATCCTGGAGAAAATTTTGTTTTCCTTGATGACATGCTTTCTTAAATCCGGAATATGGACATTTGCGACCTAAGCTTCCAACCGAAGCTGCTCCCACCGAACCCGAATATGGACTTTTCCTCCACAGACGTCATTGATTTACGTCAATGTCAGGATGTTGCTGCAATTAAACCTGCCAGTATTTGACAATCCAATGATGCTCAATTGCTCATGGCAAATTGACGTAAACATTGGGTTATTTCCATGTAAAATGAATGAAGAAAATCATTAACCATCTCACCTACTTCCTAGACTTTTAAGTAGTCAGGGAGGCATGAAATGGGGGAGGCCGGGGGTTGAGGAATTTTATCTTCCATCCATCTTCCAGCATCTACATTTAAGTGGGAGTTCTCCGGTGTTTCTCATGGTAGCAAATGCACCCACGTACTGCCCCCTGCTCCCCTACCGACAATGAACAAACCCCCCTCCGCCTTCAACAAACAATTAATTAGCATTCCCCGTTGTGCTTTCGTGGTTCTTGGTACCGACGGCATTATACATTTGTATAGACGCCGTTGAGAATGGAGGACCAACGGAATATTAGCAGGGTTTTGTATTCTTCCAATTCAGCCGTATGGACTCAAAATATATAGCAGAAATTTATTAAAAATGATCTGGAAAATAACAGTAGTCTGCGCACCCACATGATATGTTTTTCTCACAGCAATTGAAGTAAAAAACAAATAGTGCCCATGTCAAGTCAACTTATATTTTTAAGTTAACAACCCAACAATTGTTTACCCACATGGTACGTTTTTCTTACAGACACGAAGATAAAAAAAAAAAAAAAAACAAATAGAGCGCACGTCAAGTCAATTTATATTTTTACGTTTAAAACCCAGCAATTGTTTACCAATGTGAATAAAGCTATTTAATATGTGGACAAAAAAAATAAATAAAATAATTGCGTAGCCTCATATTTAAACCTCCCTTTGCATAATCACAAATACTTTTAGAACAAATACACATATTAAATAATGTGATTTTCGTTTAATACTCTTTTAATACGTGTTGAACACTTTAAAATGCGTCTAATAAAAAAATATATAAAAATGTGGATACACATGCCAAGTATTTATAATATATACATATGGCATATCAAATACTTTTAATATATATGTTAAATATTAATGTGCTAGATATACATTATACAAATATAAAATTAATTTCAAAATTCTTAAAATTTAAACACGCTTGTTTTTTTAACATAACAACCAATAGTGTGATAAGAAAGAGAAAAACAGATATCTTTTATTTTATTATATATATATATATATAATTATTATAAATTATGAATTGAAAAAAATATTATATTATTAAAAATATTCAAATTACATATATAGAATTTATAGTCGTGTTTAGTGTTTGTGTCATACCTATATTTTTTATTTTTTAAAATAATTGTCTGTCTCGTGTTTGTAGTCGCATCGTATATCCGTTTCCGTGTTCATGTGTCACATTTATAATATCGTCATCAAGTGGGTTAATAATTTATGAGTCGATTTGGGGAGCTTTGAATGAATTGGACAAGAGCCCATCACCATAAATAGACAGGACCAGATGTCGTTTATGGACTTGCCGACTTGCAGTTGGGGATGCGATGTTAATGGGCCTACCCGTGGCGGTTCATAATGAGCCTGCCCTTTGAATCCATTTGATGTGATGGATACTGACTTTCCGCTTTCTTGGGCGATACGGTGCAGAGTGATGTGGCTTCTAGGGGTTAGGATTGCGTTCATGACCACGTCGGTTGGGACCTTAAATGTAATTCGTCAAGATTAGTGGAATAGCAAAATCTCAGAATCTTGATACGTCACATCAAAGGTGTCTCAGAATCTCAGAAGCTTCAGCTGCCCGAAGAAAAGAATAACAAAAAAAAAAAAAACTTGTCGAACATAAAAGTAATAAATAATTAAATAATATTGAAAAATAATGTAAATTAATAATACAAAATGCCAATTAATGGACAAAGCTATATTAAAAGGATATTAATAATACCAAAATGCCAATTAATGTACGTTGCTCATCTTAGTATTTTGGTTCCAAATCCATTAATATTAGGTGGAAATTGAAAATTAAAAAAAATAAAAATAATAAATATATATATATATGTCATTTTGTGACACTCAAAATTTAGATACTTTTTAGTTGAATTTTCTGACCATAAAACCGAGCTGAAAAATATATTATCAAAACGGCAAATAACTAATTACTTACAAGTCTATTGGTTTTTACTTTATTTAATTCCTTCAATAGAGAATGTGTCTTTCGGTGCAGGCGCAGTTGCAATTTGAGCCGTTTTTGACCCATTCTCTGCTGCTGCAGGTGCCAGCGAAACACTAACAAAAAGCAATCACAGCAGTGCCCTGGCTGGCTGTTGCGTGTGGGCCTGCGGTTGCCGTCGCTAAATGCCCTGCCACCAGAATCAGCACATTGCCAGAAAAGTCAAAATGAAAAATGAAAATAATATAAAAAAAATATATCTATCAAAATGAAAAAAAAAAAAAAAACAAACCAACCAGTAAATATAATAAGGCAATCCAAAATCTAGTAAGAATTAGAAGCCACCTCATGGCTATTTCCTCTTGTGGTCCGCACTGGCTTTGGTAAGTGCATTGTCTTTAAGCTGTTGGCGGAATTTTCTCTTTTTTTTTTTTTTATCTTTTCGTTGTCACATGAAGCTCAATAATAAAATTTGCTTTTGCCTGGTAGGAAGAATGTACCTTGGGATGCACAACGTAATTGATGTCCTTGGTGGCCTGGCTATGGGATTGATGATCCTTTATTTATGGCTAACCGTTAATGAACATGTCGACAACTTCATAGTCTCTGGACAAAATGGTATGGGAAAATCTAGTTTTTAAGACTTCGAACATCAAAATTTTTGAATAGATACTTATCAAAAGTTTTTTAAAAAAAAAAATGAAGAAGAAAAGAATAGATACATTGCAGAAGTTATTTTTTGTCCATCTATTTGTCCGCCGACCATATTGGTTGCTAGAATTTTGCTTAATTGGTATGAGTTTGATGAGTTAGACACCTTAAGAGTTAGCAATTAGTTATGTTCTGGGAGGGGGCATTATTTCAGTTGGCAGTACTATTCTTTTCCCCATCACTTGGTTCCCTCGTTTGGTTTGGTCCATCAACGTAGGAGGATATGCTCCATAGCTTCATTTAGGAAATCATTGCAGAGACTACGTATGTTTCGGGAGAAAACTTCTAGAAGGCTGACATTGACACCATTGCGAAGGATATTATAGGATCCAACCCATGACATAATTAATATTGGTAGCAGGCTTCAGATGGTGGCCTTGAGTTGGCTATTTTTGAGAGTAAGAAATTGATGTGGAGCTGTTGAAATCGGCATGCTTAATTGTGTATTTTATTCACTGAAATAGAAAACTATTGAAGCTAGAAGTTCAGGTTTCAAAATGTTGCAAGTTTGTTTGGTATCCTTACAGCTGCATTCACAATTTTGCAGTGACAACCTTCTGGGCTTTTCCAGCTTCTTGTTGCTTTTTGCATATCCAACTCCCAGTGTCCAACTCCTAGCTTTGAGTTCCACACAGCCATCAATGGCGTTGCATTTGGCATAGTATGCAATAGTTTACCCATTTCACGGCAATCAACGTTTGGCTTTATTTATTATTTTTTTTTCTTTTTGTATTTGCCTGCTGATCATCCAAGGCGAACAGACTAGCCTGTTTCTATATTTCATTAAAAAATTATGGCAGTAAGAAAAGGGAAGAGAATGGAAGGACATTAAATGGAAAATCTTAGCCGTGATTCATCACACATTCAACATTGTTTATGCATCTTATCAATTGCATGGTGACAGGTAGCTAACACGAGGGACACACACACAAGCACACACGCACATACATATATTTCTTCCATGAGGGATATGTTGGCAGAGATGCAACAATGTCATCTCTCCCTTTATAGTTTGTTATATTTTCTTCCCTTAATGTACCCTCCCTCTTTCTTTCCAACATGTCATACTGTGTACCACCTGACAGATGCTTCCTCCAATAATGTTTTCACTCTTTCAAGTCGGTACAAACTGGCTTTACTGGAGCATCAGTTGATTTTGAATGCTCAGTGTCTTCTTTGTAATGTATTTTAGTGATAGGAATCGCTTCATTGACATCATAATTTAAACTTGCAATGTTATTCAGAAAGGCGGCTGGGATCCAGCAAACGTATCACCAGTTTCACCATGAAGGCGTGGCACGCATGTTTACGGAGCAGCTCACGGTCCCTACATTTTTTGGGAGAATGCTGGAGGGAATACCCACGATACTTGTGGCAAAATTCTGCAGCAAGGCTCTGGCAAAACGAGTTCTTCCTGTGGTATCAAAATCCTTGGGGATTCCTATAAAATCCACGCGCTACATCCCCATGCTTAATGGGTCAGCATCAGATAAAAAAAACAGACGAAATCAAGCAATCAGGTTATATCCAGAAGCTATTCTTTTTCTCTAAGCAGGATTCATTTGATGTCGACACGGGGATTAGATTCCTCCAGTGTACAGGCCTGGCGTGGGCCGTGGGGGATCTTCTTCCATCCCTCTTTTTATATCTGATGTTGTAGCATCGCTTAGCCTCTTTAACACGGCGTCCATTCCTTATGGTTATAGTTAACTCCTTTCGGCTCGTCCACGAATTGTAATTTTGTAGGTCATTTAAATCTTTTAAGTGGGAATACCTAATATAATTGTTGCATCCAGCGACCTGTATCTATTGTATTAAATTCAATTTGATCACGTAAAATTCCATTACTCTCCTGTCCAGCAAATGTGAAATTAACGTTACCTCTGACAGCTGTTAGCATCACATGCTGCGTCCATTTTACAACTAATTTGAATTGTTTCCCATCAATGGGTTCAAATAAAAAAAATAAAGAAAAGAACGCCAAATGTTGCCAGCCTGAGCAATAGGTTCCACAAACACCCAATTAAAATTAGTTGACCTTTTTTTATTTAACGGTTGGGCTTAGGGTTGAAATAGACAGGAAGAGCAAAAGAACTTGAATCCCCAGTATAGATTTACCGGGAGTACAAGCGTAGGCACCGTTCCCTGTCAATTTTTTCTCGCTTTTTGTTCAGGCCTTCCCCTTTTTCTTTCCTGGTAGTTCCATGATAACTCTCCCTCTCTCTGGAACCGGTAATCCAAGTAATACTGGGGCTACGTCTTGGTGTGCCAGGTTCATATTACAGTTTAAGTGCTCCATTGGAGAGTGCGAGAGAGAGAGCGAGAGAGACAGAGAGAGAATCTTGCCCTTAGTATAATTCTTGCGGAAAATACAAGGTCAAGGACGCATAAATAGAGCATCCTGAAACGCCCTGGAATGTTCTAGAGGAGCCTAGAGGCTTACTAGGACTCTAGAACATTCCACCTTATTCCATATTATTCTAGAATTCTCTTGAATAGGTAGACTTGTGTAGATCCTTGTAGAATTCTCTAGATCTTTGATTGTAGCCGTTAGATTAGATGAATCCTAACCATCCATTTAGGAGAAAGAATTGTATATAAAGGGATTAGCCCCAAGGGTAGGAGGCATCCAATTCACTTGTATTCTCTCTCAAGTTCAATATAGTGTTTCTTTCTTTCATCATTTTCTCTTGTGTTCTCTATAGTGCTCTACTTTCTCTTCACTATCCAAGGGGGAAGGCTGACTTAGCTTCTACGAAGGGCGTAGTGAAAGCTAAGTGCCACACGGTCGTGAGAGAAATTCGTACGTCCGTGACAGTTTGTATCAGAGCCGGGTTCGTGAGGCATAATGTCGAGCACCATGGAGGAGAATGTGCCGAGGGAACGCCAAGGGATGGAGAGGGGACATGATCCATCTCCCATTCGAGATGGGAACAAGAAGAAGGAGCGTGGACGCAGCAAAACTCGTTCTGCTGTTACACTTGCTACGTTGGAAGAAAAGTCGAACATCCTTGAACAGGTAATGTCCGCAATGGGTACACGTATTGAACATATTGAACATAATTTTGATGCTTTAGAATCTCACACATTAGAAGAGCTTGATAAAGTTAAAGGGGAAGTCCAAGAGTGTCTTTCCAATAATGAAGGGTGTTATGGGGGTGAGCAAGCCTTCAAGGCGACGGTCATGCAGACTGTCAAAAGCTTGCAAACTCAAGTGACCTCCTTAGAAACCATTCTAGAGGAGATGCACCAAGACGTAGCCATGTGCAAGAAGGTCATGGCTAGTGATGGCGGCTTAAGGGGAGCTCCTAGGATGGAAGCTCCCAAGCCCAAAGAATTCTCGGGCAAGAGGGATGCCCAAGAGGTGGAGAATTTCCTTTGGCAGATGGAGAGATACTTCGATTGTCTAAAGATGGTCGATGCACGAGATAAGGTGAACACGGCGACCCTTTACCTTGCGGATACAACAACTCTGTGGTGGCGGAGGAAGCATGCGGATATGCAAAGAGGCCTTTACACCATAGAGACGTGGGAAGACTTCAAGAGGGAACTCAAGAGGCAGTTCTTTCCTGAGAACGTGGTATATGAGGCACGTAAGCAACTAAGGGAGTTGCGACATAAGTCCTTTATCCCTGACTATGTTAGGGATTTCACTACGGTATTGTTGAAAATACCTAACCTAGGTGCAGAAGATGCACTATTTTACTTCGTGGATGGACTCCAGAATTGGGCGAAGCAAGAAGTGCAGCGGCGAGGGGCAAAAGACGTTGATGAGGCCATTGCAATTGCGGAGTTCCTCACCGAGTACCAAAGGAGCGAGTCTTTTAGAAATAGAAACTCCAAGAGTAACTCGAACAAAGGTGGGGGAGAAAGAGATAGAGGCCAAGGAAGTCACAACCCCCCTACGAGAAGGGACTACGAGGAGAAGAAACAATCTTTCACGCCTAGAGGAGGGTGTTTCGTGTGCAAGGGGCCACACCCTATAAAAGATTGTCCGAAATTAGGTTCATTGGCCGCTATGATCGAGCAATAAGAGGCACAAGCAGTAGATGATCCAACAGAGCAGATTGGTTCTCTACAATTGCTCAATGCTCTTAAGGGCAAACAAGAGCTACAAGCAATGAGAGGTAAGGGACTGATGTTTGTAGATGTGCAGATAAATGGACAGCACGCCCAAGTCATGATTGACACGGGTGCCACTCACAACTTCATCACTGAGGAGGAAGCTAAACGGCTTGGTCTCTCTGTGGCCAATGGTGGGGGTTGGCTCAAGACCGTCAACACTGGTGCCAAGCCTTTACGTGGAGTTGCCCGAAATGTACCAATGAGTCTTGGTCCGTGGAGAGGTACAGTAGACTTCTCAGTAGCGCACATGGATGACTTTAAGATCGTGTTGGGCATGGACTTCCTTCGCAAGGTACAAATTGTTCCTATGCCATATTTAAACTCTGTGTGTGTGCTTGAGAAGGAGGCCCCGTGCATGGTTTCTGCCGTGTCGAAAGTGAGTGATCAGAAAGTCCTATCTGCCATGCAAGCCAAGAAGGGCCTCAAGCGAGGGGAAATCACATACTTGGCAACGATGGTGACAAGTGATCCCTCCAGGCCTCCGGAGGTGGACCTACCCCAGACAATTAAAGATGTCCTTGAAGAAAACAAGGATGTTATGCCTCCTGAGCTGCCCAAACGACTTCCTCCAAGGAGAGAAGTTGACCATAGAATAGAGTTGGAGCAAGGGTCTAAGCCACCTGCTATGACCCCCTATCGCATGGCACCCACCGAGCTTGAAGAGTTGAAAAGACAACTAGTTAGTTTACTAGATGCGGGTCAAGTGCGACCTTCAAAGGCTCCTTATGGCGCTCCAGTCCTATTCCAGAGGAAGCACGATGGTTCACTACGTATGTGCATCGACTACCGGGCACTCAATAAAATCACGGTAAAGAATCGATACCCCCTTCCTCTCATTCCTGATTTGTTTGATAGGTTAGGGCAAGCCAAGTGGATTACGAAGGTGGACTTGCGTTCTGGATACTATCAAGTTCGTATAGCAGAAGGAGATGAGGCAAAGACCACCTGTGTCACTCGCTATGGTTCCTTTGAGTGGTTGGTGATGCCCTTTGGGTTAACCAATGCCCCTGCCACCTTCTCCACACTCATGAACCAAATCTTTCAGCCATTCTTGGACCAGTTTGTAGTGGTCTACTTGGACGACATTCTTATCTATAGTGAGACCCTTGAAGACCATGTAGACCATCTACGAACCGTGTTCAAGCTCTTGCGAGACAATGAGCTCTACATAAAGAGGGAGAAGTGCACTTTCGCGGCACAGGAAGTACACTTCCTTGGTCATGTGGTGGGGAATGGACGGATTCGAATGGATGAGGAGAAGGTTCGAGCCATCCAAGATTGGGAACCACCAAAGAACGTGTCACAGTTGCGATCATTTCTTGGGCTAGCCAACTACTACAGGCGGTTCATTGAGGGATACTCAGCACGGACGGCTGCCCTAACTAATTTGTTGAAGAAAAACCAGTCATGGGAATGGACAACACAACAGCAAATGGCCTTTGAAGGGTTGAAGGCTACAGTGAGTAAAGAGCCTGTCCTTGTTCTCCCTGACTTTACTAAGGTATTTGAAGTCCACACTGATACTTCAGACTTTGCAATAGGAGGGGTCTTAATGCAAGAAGGACATCCCGTGGCTTATGAGAGTAGGAAACTGAATGACACCGAACGGAAGTACACGGTGCAAGAAAAGGAGATGACTGTCATTGTTCATTGCCTCCGTACTTGGCGCCATTATCTATTGGGTTCTCAATTTGCGATCAAGACGGACAATGTGGCCACTAGCTACTTCCAAACCCAAAAGAAGCTGACCCCGAAGCAAGCTAGGTGGCAGGACTACTTGGCTGAGTTTGATTATACATTGGAATATAAGCCAGGTAAAGCCAATGTAGTCGCTGATGCATTAAGTCGCAAAGCAGAACTGGCGGTCATCTCTCAAATAAAGGGGGATATCAAAGATCAGATTCGGGAGGGGCTTAAGCATGACCCTGTGGCCAGGCAAATTTCCAACCTTGCTGTCAAGAAGGGGACAAAAAGGTTTTGGATGGAGGATGGCCTAATCTATACCCGAGGTAGGCGACTCTATGTGCCTAAGTGGGGAAATATAAGACGCTTCCTCATTAAGGAGTGTCACGATACCAAGTGGGCGGGTCACCCAGGCATGAAGAGGACGTGGGCATTGTTGGAGGTGACATACTATTGGCCTCAACTGAGGGATGAGGTTGAGATGTATGTCCGAACATGTCTTGTGTGCCAACAAGACAAGGTTGACCACCAATTACCTGGAGGCTTATTGGAACCATTACCCATACCTCAAAGGCCTTGGGAGACCATTACAATGGACTTCATTTCGGTATTACCCAAGTCAGAAGGGTCGGGGTCGATCTTAGTGGTCGTGGATCGATTTTCAAAGTAGGAGACGTTCATCCCTGCCCCAACTGATTGTACAGCTGAAGAAGCGGTACGACTATTCTTTAAAAATATGGTGAAATACTGGGGGCTGCCACGTCACATCATAACTGATCGTGATCCTCGTTTCACTGGTCGACTGTGGGACGAGTTGTTCATGCTCTTGGGGACGGAGTTGCACTTCTCCACGAGTTTTCACCCTCAAACTGACAGCTAAACTGAGAGGGTGAATGCTCTTTTGGAGTGTTATCTTAGGCACTTTGTAAATGCCAACCAACGGGATTGGGGAAGACTCCTGGACATGGCACAATTCTCTTAAAATCTACAAAAGAGCGAGGCGACCGGGAGAAGTCCCTTTGAATTGGCGACTGGGCAACAACCTATAACGCCCCACAACGTGGATATAGATTCATCAACCAGAAGCCCAGGAGCCCTAAAGATGGCCAAGTCGTGGAAGGAACAAGCCGACATAGCCCGTTCCTACCTTGACAAGGCAGCGAAGAAGATGAAGAAATGGGCAGACAAGAGAAGATGACACGTGGAGTTTGTTGTTGGAGACAAGGTAATGGTCAAAATCTTGCCCCAACAATTCAAAGCTTTTCGTTCTGTCCATAAGGGTCTAATAAGGAAGTATGAAGGACCTTATTCAGTCTTGGGGAAGGTTGGTAAGGTCTCTTACAAATTGGATTTACCAAAAAACATAAAAATTTACCCCGTCTTCCACGTAAGTATGCTCAAACCATTCAAGGAAGACCAAGAAGACCCTAGACGTGGAGTTTCCACTAAAGCGCCCCCAATTGTGGTAAAGTCCTATGACAAACAAGTCGAAGAAGTGCTGGGCAAACGGGTTGTTCGAAAACGTGGTATACCACCAAACACTCAATACCTGATCAAATGGAAGGGATTGCCCGAGAGTGAAGCAACATGGAAAAGCAAAGAGGATCTGTAGCCATTTCAACAACAACTTCAAGAATACGAAGACTCGACGAGGGCGTCGATGGATTAGGTGGGGGAGAGTGAAACGCCCTGGAATGTTCTAGAGGAGCCTAGAGGCTTACTAGGACCCTAGAACATTCCACCTTATTCCATATTATTCTAGAATTCTCTTAAATAGGTAGACTTGTGTAGATCCTTGTAAAATTCTCTAGATCTTTAATTGTAGCCGTTAGATTAGATGAATCCTAACCATCCATTTAGAAGGAAGAGTTGTATATAAAGGAATTAGCCCCAAGGGTAAGAGGCATCCAAGTTTAATATAGTGTTCCTTTCTTTCATCATTTTCTCTTGTGTTCTCTATAGTGCTCTACTTTCTCTTCACTATCCAAGGGAGAAGGCTGACTTAGCTTCTACGAAGGGCGTAGTGAAAGCTAAGTGCCGCACGGTCATGAGAGAAATTCATACGTCCGTGACAATCCGCTAGATATACATACCTACAGCTCCCCCAAAGAATGGGAAAAGACGAGAAGTTTAACAAAACAAGCATATCCAAACCTGTTAAATAGGTATAATTTACCACCCAGCGGCTTTGCCTATTTCTGGCTGAATGCCCAGCGCATTCGAAATCGAAGTCTGAAGCGAAATGCTCAGGAAAGCACTTTTCCCAACCGGCCAATTACACAAGCCTTAGGCTCCTGTAGTCCCAAAGAATATAAATGACAAAACCCAGTAGAATTCCTGTAACTAAGATCCTCATGTCATATCTTAGTAATGAGGTACAATGACGGGAAGCACATGATGATCAATAAAAGGTTGCTTCACAGGAAATAATCAGGTGTTCTACGAGTAACATCAGGTTCTCCCCTCCTAGGCGCTGGCTCAAACTGCAATGCATTGAAGGATGAAAATCAATAGCAGAATGCCATGTTATGAAACTGAAAAACTGTAACTCTATTTGAAGGTGGTTGGGAGACGGACCTGAATGAATGTGTGGCCCTTGCAGTCATCAACTTCCAATATAGAAGCCATATTTCCACAGCGGTAACAATAGTTGGGTGCACTAAATATAGTAACAACCTTTTGTTCCTGTACAAAGGAAACAGTTTCATGTCACAAAGGCTAGCACCTAAAAACCTTCTGTGCACAATGTGAAAGCCGGAAATTCTGCGAGGTATATTACATGTGCCCAATTATAGCCATCCATGACAAGTTGGTGTGCTCTAGCGATCAATTTTAAATTATTTGTATAATTAAATTGCTCAGATACATCCTGCAGAAAATTAAAAAACAAAAGGTTATGACAACTTGAGGAACTCATTTCTGCTTATTGGACAAATGGGCACACAACCTTTGTAATTGATGGAGAGACCAGGTTATACAGAGCTCAAATTACCTGGCCAAAAGTATAACCAGCACCCCGAGGTGATATGCCCCAACCACATCTGTCGTCTGGGTCAGACCACAACAGATCCTCATGGCTCCTTCATGGGGAACCTCTTGAACACGATCAAAGTTCCTTATGTTATCAAGGGTTTCTATTGATGGTGACAATCCACCATGCAGACAAAATATTTCTGACTCAACCTAGAGAGGAAAATTTTTTACTTCAATATTAAACATTAAGGATCAGCAGTAATTACTTTAACATCCATCGAAGGATTAGCTTGTTGCCATCCACTAACTTCATCCAAATTCTACATATCTAGCATCCCTAAAAACAACAAGAAGCTTAAAATTCAACAAGGTGATCTCAAAATATTAAGAGAAATTTCTAATCGAATCTAATTCAGCCTAGGTTGCATTCAACTAATGATTGGCTCCATTGGTACTTACAAACCAGATATTTTCAGCAAGCATCCAGACAAAGAGTCTTTAATCCTACCAAATAACCAAACTTGCTATAGCATGCAAACTTTGCATGAATATATGAGTTATCCCCAATGACCACAGCCTTGCTTCCCCATATCCATGAAGTTGTATACTAAAAAGAAGCATTTAAGCATGGAGAAAACAACTGAATCAAGCAGTCTAAACAGCTATATCAAGTTTTACTAACCAATGCAGTCAATGGAAAATAGTCAAAGAGGTCTGTGAACGACTTCCAAATGTTAGCATTGCCATACCTGAACAATATTAGAAGAAAAAGAAATCACAAACTTGCATAAGCAGCAAGATGCAAACACACACAAAAAAAAAAACATGACTACCCAAGTAAAAAAAAAAAAACCATTAGCAGCTCATTCAAACTCAACAAACAGGACATAGAAGTTTCCAAAGCAATAAACATGGCCTTTAATAATAGCACATTTTGTATTTCACCTATATGTTTACTTGATTTAGTTTCATCAAATAGGTTACAATATTGCCAAAAGTAATCACACATCACACGCTCAAATAGATGTGTGAGAGAAGTCTGAGTAACATACCATGAATTGCCAAATAATATGTACAGAAAAAAAGGGTCTAAAGCATTATTTACATTTTATAAACTAGATTAATTGAGAAGCTCCTACTGTTTTTTGATCAATCAAGAAACTCCTTAAAGTACCAAAAATGCAATAACAAAACAGACAAATTATAAACATTGATGCCAGTAAATTTCAGGCAGATAAAATAAAAATGTCAACAAGATGCATAACATGGACATAACACTAACACATGTGTAAAAGGATGCCTTCTGTGGCAGTTTTGTCCATTGACAGAAGTGACTTCACTTTGGCCTTTTCAGCCATCCAAAAAGTTTTATAGATTTTGATTTCTTATTCTGTCAAAATGATTTATGCTAGTTGTCAACTTTTCACAAGACATAGTAAAATAATTTTGGCAAGAAAACGAAGTCAACAAAGAAGCGCCTTCAGGGAAAAAGGACAGGGCTTTTATGCTTGTGCATTCAACAAACTACTGCTAGGGTAATAGAATATCACAGACTGCTAACAAAAGTTATGGACAGACTCACTTCCGTAAACATTCATCATAAAATCCATAGACCTGGGTGATCTGTCCAGAAGAAAGAAAGAAATGAAGCAGAAGTTAGCTGCTCGGTACTTAGTGCAGAAGTCTCCAACTGAAAATCAATTCAGCATTTTGCAGTATAGTATCAAATCTCAGTCCAAAGCAAATTGAATAAAAAAGAAAAAAAATAAAAACCATCTCACCATTTGGAACCTTTAATGAACTTCACAAGTTAAAGAAAATATATTCAAAACCATTTAAAATTATTTGACTTGCAGAATTGTTTGATATATAAGACTGTATATAATTGATGATCACATAAGAAGACTGAAGACCATAATGGAGACAAAGAAGCACCTGACGACTTTCATGAT
Organism: Ceriops zippeliana; assembly: GCA_037897445.1. Lineage (NCBI taxonomy): Eukaryota > Viridiplantae > Streptophyta > Magnoliopsida > Malpighiales > Rhizophoraceae > Ceriops > Ceriops zippeliana. Next base: position 5,969,989 of record JBAPLH010000014.1, on the reverse strand, counting down.
TTCCTCTAAGAATGGTAATTCTTTGTGGATAACGCACTTTCAATGCCACTAACAGCTGGATAGAAAAAGAAATCACTGTCACTACTCTATAACACTTCCACTGTTACATATGTTTTCTATGTTGTCAGGAAGCCATAATCAAGATTCATCAGAGAAAATAAATTTGTACTTAGAATAACTCAAATGCAATAATAAGTGTCCTAGCATGCATGCTTAACCTATATTCTGCTTGAACTCAAGTATGTGAGAAACAATCAACTAGAAATTCACATATTTACTCCACATGCTTCAGCCATTATCCAACCTGGTATTAAGAAAGATGAAGTGAGAGCCAATTACAAGTTCAATTACTTCTAGCCACTATTATATTGTTTGAAGAAGAAGAAGAAGAACAAGAAGTAGAAGAAGCTCTAAAATGAAGAGGGAAAAGAACAAAGCTCCAAATCTGCTGGAGAAACCAGCTTTGCAACACAAACAAGGCTGCTAATGATATCTTGGTAGACTTTAGACTCTACTTCTTTTTGCAGGTGTGTTCTAACAAAGTAAAAACTGAAGAATAGCAGCAGGAAAGGACATTAATAGTTCATCTCTCTAGCACTAATATTCTAAACTAAAGTAGCATACAAATGACTGCTTCAAGAATGTACTTACTGTCACAGTCTCAACTGAGTAATAGCCTCGGTCAACATAGTCTCCCATAAACAAGTAATTGGTATCCGGACACTGTCAACATAATTTACTAGAATGGTTATAAAATATTAACCTGATTCTAATAAAAAAAAAAAAACAATCTTATTGATGAAAGAAATAGAAGGGTACTTTTAAATAAATAGTTGACCAATACAAATGAATCCGGGAGACTTAATTTGCAACTTTTCCTAGCCTATATATTTGCATAACATGAATTGATATTCGTAAACATACAAGAAGACAACATGATATGTCTTGAACAGTCAAGGATAATGATGTTTGATGAACCATTCTGTGGTGCAATATGACATGACCCAAACAAAACAACAGTGGCACCAAACAAGCTACAACAGCAAAAACTCCTAGTGAATAATTAAGGAAAAAACAATAGGAACAGAGCTATGCACAGATTGCAGAAGGTGAAAATTGGGGGTCACACCTCAAATGAACATGCATGGCAGGTAGCTCAAAGAGTAAAACAAGCAGCTATCTAACTAGTTTGTGATTTACTTGACCATACCTCAAGAACACTTCAATCTTCAAAAGCATTGGGTGTCAATAAATTATTTTAGACAAGCCCTCATCAGAAACAGAAGTGTTAAAATTACAGACCAGTCAGAGTCAGAAACTGATACCTTCCCTCCGATACGAAAAAGTTCTGCAAGATCATGAAACTGCCCATGAATATCACCACAGATTGTCACAGGGCTTTTCACAGGCTGTGTCACACACAACAATTTGATTTAATCAATATAATTTAGATTCGTTTAAATGAAAGATAGCCTTTTTAAGTTACTAATTTAAATAGAAAAAAGGTTCATTAACTACCAACTAAATTGAGTCAGAAGATAAAATTATCATGGGGCAAAGAGCAGAGGGCACACCTGAACGTTGCTTTCCGATATCAGTATCTCCTTAGCTTTGTCACACAATGCTCTAACCTACAGATAAAGCAAATTTAAAACCAATAAGCCATTCCAGTCTCTATGAAAGAAGACACATGCCCATAAACACAAAGGGCATCATTCTTTATCAGCACAGTAAACAATTCAGCTCAAGTGAATCAAATCGAGCTTCCAATTCCCATAAGAAGAAAAGTATAATTACCAAAACTCCTCATGTCACCAGAAAACAGTGGGATCATTACATTGCAACATCAAAATTTCCATCAGTCGCCTATACACGCAAACCCTAAATGATGCAAACATCACATAATCAAATCAACAAATGCTCCATTCGAAGGAAATGATATTAACTACCAATCTTCTGTCAAAAACAAAAGCAGAAAATGATTACTTCGAAAATGATATCCATTCGTCTTTCAATACACTACTTGTCTTAAACACTTCAAAACAGATCAAAACATACACAAGAACGAAAACATACCACAGGCTAACAAATTACACAATCGGGAAGTCAATTTGCAATTTTCTGACGTAATTTCTGGGAATCAAGCAGAAAGGGAATTCGAACCTGCAACTCGGAGAGAGGCTTGCACTGCACGAGCTGCGAGATCTGCTCGTCAAGATCAGTGATTGAATCGGAAGATAGCGAGTTCGCTCCCATCCTGGTTGGCTCTATCCTGGCTACAAATATCGAACGGGAATAAGCGGAACCCGGATTAGGGACAAGACTAACCGTAGATTAGAATTCGGGATTTTCTGTTCCTCTTCTTCTGGTATTTTCTTTCTCTGTGCTCTCTTCACTTCGATTGTGGAGTTCTGGTACGCGAAATGGACCAGGCGCGTGAAAAGAAGCGGGGTGACATAAGAAGCTGTTTCGATTTTCGACTATTAATTTAAGAATCTCCAAAAAAAGCAAAGAAGGAAAAAGAGAGAGAGAGAGGGGGGGAAAAAAAAGGAGGAGGTACAAATACGTTGAAGTGTTTCATAATTGTATTTATTTATTTTTATTTTTTAAAATTTATTTAAAACCTTAATTCATTTGTTAGATTTAATCTATATATTTTTTTCTCATTATTATATCATTAAATTTGTAAAAAAATTATTTTATCAAAATTTTAATTTTATTTTAAAAATTAAAACTTAAATTATATTAATAAATTTAATGAAGTGATAGTAAGTAGTTGTAATGTAAATGTGCTTAATAAAAATATTTAATAGAGATTAAATTTAATTAATAAATTAATGTATTGAATAAATTTAAAAAATAAGTATAATTTCAAAAATTCTTTAATGTAACATACTAAGTGAAATTAATTTTTTTAAGAAAATAAACTTGAGATGATAATTACTTTCTTGTATTAATTTGGTTTGAATTTTTTCATAATTACCTGTTTTAGATATAAAACAAATTTTTATCTTAAATATTTTTATTAAATTTTAAATTCATTACATTGAAATCAACTACAAAAAAAAAAAAAACCCTACTTGGTTGAACAATGCTTGAGAAGACTAAAATGCCTTTTCTTTGATAAAAAAAAAAAAAAGGAAAAAGGAAAAAAACAACCGGAAGCAAGCATGCTTTTACGCCAGAAGAAGCCGAGGCTCTTTTGGTACCAATGCAATTTCGTGATTTGCAAATAAATAACAAAATCAGAATGCCAATTTTAAAACTTTGCAATTTGACAATATTACCAAACTAGCCATGAGTTGTCCTTACCTCACTTTTGATTGTCGATTTTCAGCACCCACTCGGCCTAGCATGTAAATAAATTGGATGCTAGTAATTGGCACGAGCCGGTCCTCACTCCCATGACCCAATCCAAAACGACAAGGCGTTGATTTATTTCAATTTTATTTACTGGTGGGCTTGGTTTCTCTCGGTAAACAGGGAAGGCAGTAAGTCCGATACTAAGACAGGAATGGTGGAGAAACAATTTGGTCAGTTAACAGATGCAAAAACGCGACCTCGAAGAAACTGCTTGAATTTTCCTTCAAGCGCATTCTGACTGATGCCACCAGCAGCAGATTTTGCCGGTTGAGTTCCAAGATGCAACGGATGCTACGAATACATGTTATTGAACAAATGGTCCACACGGGACCCGCTAGCAACAAAATGTCCAACATGATTCATACTTTATCCACCAGCTTGCCAGGCACCACCCCGTTACTTGGCGGCTGTGCAGTCGTGGACAGTGCTAAAGGCAAGAGTTCGAGGGTGTCTTCTTGAAGTAGAAGCGAAAAAACGACTGTTTCAGCACGAAATTATCAAATAAAAAGTCTGCGAATGATTAACCCTGGAAAAAAAAAAAGATGCCCGCTTTTCCAAACGCTTTGTTAACACAATTCAGTCGTCGGATAATGGCATCTATTGTGATGCAAGCCGCAACCATGTTAAAAATCCCGCATTTTCTACTAGTTACCTAGAAAAAAATACTATAGCACTAATGGATCATTGCTTAGAGGTCCTGGATAAGTTAATCAAACACCGAACAGATAAGCACTCGGCGGCTATAAATTGCATTACACCTCATTCGAGGAGTTGCTTCTCCTCGAGGCAAATGTTTCAGCAACCAGTAAAGGGAAAGCAATAGTAGCATCGCAATGCACCTGGTGGAGCACAATAGAAAGGATAGGAAAATCAGTTTTCCCAATTAAACTAGGCTTTTAGAGAACCGCAATAGAAAGTAATACATGCAAGCAAGGACCAAAGGATTTATCACACTGGTGGCTGCCAATGAGATTTACACCGCAGGTCATTAACAATAGAAGTTCATAGGTGCAAGAAAAGCAAAACAAGAAATAAATAAAACCACACCTTTACAGTGTTTGCAGAACCCCGTAGCTTCCCCCATGATACAGCCTCATCAGGACGAGCTCCAGAATCACTCCCGTCAAATTCTTGTGCCGTGTTGATGAAGACAGCATAATCTGCACCATTACGCATCATATTGGCATTGCATATATGATGCTTAGGAAGCCCCCCACCTAGAATGATCATTCCTGTTTTCCTAGGACTTGCATGGACAGCTTCACTGTTCAGGGCTCGGATATCTGATGAAAAGAGCTACGATAGGCTCCATATCAAACATTACCAACCATGATTACAAAACAGCATTGCTGCCAAAGATTCCTACCTTGCACTATGTCAACAATCAGACCTGGGCTGCGGTAGGAATGAAAGTACAGCATGTCCCCCAAAGAACATCAGTTAGGCCTGGACAGAATACTGGAATCTTATTCTACAAAATATCGAAATTAATGTCAATTCCTACGCATGTTGATGTTCAAATTAATACATTAGAAGAACAATAGCAAGTGACTAAAGATGACAAGTGTGCCTAGCACACGACCACAAACAAAGAAAGGCCACAATAAAAAAATCCAATTAAGCTGGAGATGGTTGATTATTACCTTGTATGCCCAATAAAGGTATGAACTCTCATTGTTTATTTCTTTTCCCAAGCGAGCAATTAATTTAGATGGTGACCATGTAATGTTCTGCAAAACAGCAAGAAAGCGGTCACGTGACAAAAGATGATGCAGCCCCTTTAAAGCAGTTATAAATCAACCACAAATACATATCTCAAAGCTGGTTCCAATTTCAAAGTAAAGAGAACGAACCATTTACAGATGATATGCCCTTTCTCCTACACCACTTCCCTGACAGATACACACAACACAGACACACAGACAGACAGACAGACACACACACACACACACACACACACACAGAGGGGAGGATACATGATAGATGCACACAAACATGCACAGAAAGGAAAGCAATACCTCTTTGATTTGTTCCTTCAACATCTGGTCAAAAACTGGTATGATCCAGTCCTCAAATTTACAGTAGTTGTCATTAGGAACCAATAGATTACCAATGCGGTTCAAACCTTTAGCACGCAATTGTGCTCCAGGTAAATAAAAGTCACCTTTGTATGTTGGCGCAAGGCATTTAATGAGATCCTCTTCTATGCCACCAGCTGTCGTAACCACTACATCAACCTGCAGTTAACTTATAAATAACACTCACATAAGTTGAAAAGTGAGACTGCTACAAAGAGTTCAAATTCTAAACCTGAATTATAATTGTAATCAAAGAAACGTAACCGGTGCAAAGTATAATTATAGATTTTTGTCAGTATTTCACCACTAAAGACAACTTCTCTTAGAAAGATATAGACAGTGCAAATTATTCCAAATGAACTAACTAAAGTAAAGCTAAATAGGCCAGTATTCAATAGGGTATATCCAAATGAATAAGAAAATCACAGCACCATTTCTGCTTGTCATCTTCCTATTCCTGAATCCACCATCATCGGACCACAATTATCTTTGTATTCATTCATGTTCTCACACTAATACCCATATTGCCTTAAAAAAAGAAAAACTCATGTTAGAAAGGCCTATAATGAAAAATCATGTTTTCAGATATTGTGTCGCTGTTGAACATACAAATGTTAATTACAATACTACCAAGGCATTATTGTTCCTCACCATATGATGTTGAACAAGATAGCGAATAGTATCTCTAACGCCAGACGATATAAGATTTGAGGTGAAACCCAAGAAGACTTTGCATCTCACAGACTTCCTGTAACCTGGGTCTCTCTCCTCCTCACTGCAATCTTCTGCCATACACTCATCAGCAAGCCTCCAATCTAGCTTCAACCCCATTTAATATATCCCATCAGATAAAAACCAAGTACAAGTTATCTTCAGAAAAAACAGGAAAAAGAAAAGAAAAGAAAAGAAACAATGGCTCAAAATAAAATGGGAAAGTGAGGTCGCTTGAGAACAGAAACTAACCATCTGATTGACAACTTCAATGGAATCTCCGAGATTGGAAGCTTGGAATCCAGTGGAGACCATGGATTTGAGAAGTTGGGGGTAGTTAACTCCCTGATTAAAATCATAACCCTCGATCCTAAGGCACTTCCCCTCGAGGGTCTCGGATTCTTTGAACACTGTTGCATGCACGGATGATAGCATTTGATCTTCCATGGATATGAACCAAATTGCAAACCAAAGCGGAGGAAGGGACGCCGAATTCAAAATATCTTATTTCCAAATGCAAAAATTGTATAAAGAAATCAACTTTTAACCATATAAGATGTTACAAGAACCCAACCGCAAACAAAACTCTCGAAGTAAGTTAGAACTAATTAAGGGGATTTGATGCGGTGGGAAGAAGGGTGGAGGCAGTGTGGGTCTGGGTCGCTGCGGCGGCGCCGTCCGATCACAGAGACGGAGCTTCTGAGGTTGGAGTGTGATGGCTAGCTACTATACTGCCAGAACTTTCCCTCTGCTGTTTCCCTTTTCTTTTATTTTTAACACATAATTTTGCCTATTGGGCTCCATTTTGTTGGGCCCATCTCGTCTTCACATGAAACTTTTTTAGTCTTTCAAACAATGATATTGGGCTAATAACCTGATGCCGAAAGAATTTTTTTTTTTTAAATATATGTCATAGAAACATTTGGCAGAGTCTAATAGCCTCTGTTAAAATTTTGCACACTCTTTAAAAGAATGTTAGGTGCAATTTATTGTTTAATTTTTAAAATTTAAAATTTAAAATTTTAATTTTAATTAATTAACTAAAAAATATTATCAGTTTAAATGTATTTTTAAGTTTTTAAGTATACTTCTTTTGGAGTTTTATCTTTTTATAGTTTCTAATTGCCAAAAAAATTAATAAATTTTAAATATTATGATATTTGATCTTCACGAATCATCAAAATTATTTTTATTGATTTTTTTATAATTTATAATGTTCAAATTTTAATAAATTTAATTTTTATAACTTTAACAAAATTTTAAGAAATAAATTCTAAAAATATATAAAAACATAATTTTTTAAGAATTAAACGTAGTTTTAAAATTAATAAAATCATCACAAAATGCCTCAATTATTAAAATTAAAAATTATGAAAATTTCATAATATAAATTAAAATTTTAAATAGATAAAATAACTATAAGAATGTAAAATAAATTTAATTTAAAAATATTTAAGACAAAAAAGTGAAAAAGGAAAATAAAAATGTACACATATGAAACCGAAAGAGGGACTTACCAACCGGGAAGAAAAGAACTCCGAGGAAACAAGGGAAAAGAGGGATTACTGATTGCTGAGAATTACGGCGAAAGCTGCTTCCTTTTAGCCCATCAAAAAAATAGGAAAGACAATGGAAGCAAATGAGGCAGAAGATGAGCAAACATGGAACAGAGAAACAGTGCCGAAAGTGATAAAGATTGTGAGCACTAGACTACCTCAAAGAGACCTTGTATCTCTTCTACTTGTCAGCCCTTGGCTTCACCGTACTCTCATCTCCTACCCTTCCCTGTGGCTGGTACCTCTCTCTCTCTCAATCTGTCAGACACACGCAACTCTTCAATTCATGTCATTTTGATCAGTTTCCAATCTAATTGCGATATTCTTGATATGTGTTTTTGTGTTTTTTGTTAAAGGCTCTTTACTTTCGTGAGATGACAAATGCTGGAGATCGACTTATAACAGCTATTTCACTGGTAATTTGAACATCCCGAAATGTTTCGGTTGCTAAAAACATGCAGTGTTGTTTGGTCTGTAATTTTTTGGCATAAAGACAGTTGATTTCATTGTATAATTGCCATTTTCTGCCACATGTTGGTGATAATGACGCTAAGGGGATAGTATTTCTTTTGTTTTGTAGCCTAGGTATCGGCATGTGAAGCATATAAACCTTGAATTTGCACAAGGTATTCAAGATATTCATCTTGAAGATCTTAGAAGCAAGGTATGTGGCACCAGAAAATCTTGACAAAATAGATCGATCCTGACTTTCTGTAGGGGAAAATATGATCTTTTTCTTTATTTGGTTTGCCTGCAAAATTGTTTTATTTTCTCTTAAGCATTTCAGTATTTCATTTCTCTTCAAGACCTGGAGTCTTTGAACCTTAATGGCTGCCAGAAGATATCTGACAAGGGGATAGAAGCTATAACCAGTGCTTGTTCCAATCTTAAGGTCTTTTCTATTTATTGGAACGTGAGGTATTTGAAGATTTATAAACTGTTGGAGATAAATAGTTCAAACCATTTTTTTTTAAATACAGATGATTTTTTGCTTGACTTGGCTGCAGGGTAACAGACATTGGAATGAAGCATTTGGTGGAGAATTGTCAGCATATAGTTGATTTGAATCTAAGTGGTTGTAAGGTACTTAATCAAAAAGTGAATGCTAATTACTTCTTGTATCAATTGTGTCATACTCATCTTTGTGTTTGCACACCTTGTATCTCAGCATAACACCCTTGTCCCTCCCTTCCCGCAACCCTTATATGGTTGTCATTAACTAGATTCTGTTGGCCACATTTTGCACTAATGGGGTCTATTGGTGGTTTGTAGTGCCCTGTGAACCATAGGATGTTTCAAACTATATTGCTCTTGTCAAGTTAGGTGTGGTGAGATTTAGAATAAGAACAAGTTGGGTCGGACAACTTTTATGCGATTGTGACAGTTGAAATATTTCTCTATTAGGGACTCATGTACTGTATACCCAAACTGTACGGATGTATATGTCTCAGGTAAAGTGATGTGGGAAATGGAGCTTACATGTAAATAAACCTAAGCAGATGAAGATTTGACATTGTATCCCTTTTTTGTCCAGAAAAATTGTTCAATGAATATGATTGTCTTTGTTATATTCAGTATCCCTGTTGGGAAAAGTATGGCCAATAATTCCTTTTGCTGAAGTTTAAGAGAATTAACAAGCATACTTACTACAAACATGCTTTGCATTTTGTTTTCCTCTTTGCAAGGAAAAGCTGTTTTTGGTAATGTCTTAACTGTGACATGTGTTTTTATTTCACAAACTCTCCTTTTCTCAGCAAAGCACTATTTGAACTTTGAAAAAAAAAAGAGGGCCAAACTTAATATTTGGTCATAACTGCCTTTGTCCAGGTCTTTCATTTGAGTTAATCAGCTCCACAAGAGAGCTTTTGAATAAAATTTTTTCATGTACAGTGACAGATCTATATTTTCTGCTTATTGTTCTGTTGTAAATGCCGGACATTTATTATCTTATCACTGGTGTACTTTGAATTTATTATTTTCAGAATATATCAGACAGAAGTCTGCAATTATTTGCCGACAATTATCAGGATTTAGAGTTGTTGAACCTGACAAGGTATGTGGCAAATGGATGTTAGGTTTAAGCAATCAAATCTCTTTGAGTACAAACTAGTTTCTTAATGATCTTCTGACTTTGTGGTGTGATCATTGCATTTTAGAAACAAACTTAAAAAAGAAAAAAGAAAAAGAGAAAGGGGAAAAATTGATAACAATTATAATTTTCATGCAATGATGTTGTGAAATTGACAATTACTGACAAAGAACTATGCTTTTTCATTGCTGTCTAACCACATTTGTGCTCTCAGATGCATCAAGCTAACAGACAGTGGCTTGCAACAAATACTGTTGAAGTGCTACTCCTTACAGAGCTTAAATCTTTATGCCCTTTCTAGGTGAGCATTGGCTTTCTTTAAATGACCGTTCCATGTCTGTTCTTATTAATGAAGTTGCTTTTCTGCTCTTTCCTTCAGCCACACTGATGAAGCTTACAAGAAAATATCCAATCTAGTCCATTTGAGATTTTTGGATTTATGTGGTGCACAGGTGAGAGCAGTTATACCAAACAAGATTTTGCATTCAATATTGCCATCTAAATCTTTATAATAATCCAATTTTGATTCCCAGAATCTGTCTGATGAGGGCCTTTCCTATATAGCTGCTTGCAAGAATCTTGTGTCTCTCAATCTGACTTGGTGAGTCATCTGTCCTTGGGATTTCCTGGAGTAAGGAGAGAATGATTAGTTGAAACTTCTTATATTTTCTCCTATAGGTGTGTACGTGTCACTGATGTTGGTGTCATTGCTGTTGCTAAAAGTTGCAAAGCTCTTGAATTTCTCAGGTGATTCTGATAATTAGTGAGAAATGACAATACTTGATTGTTTGGACTCACTGAATGAGAACTCCTGCCTCTTGAGTTCACTTTTCTCTTTTCTTTTCTTGTCTCCCTTGTGCATTCTTTTTTTCATGGTTTACATAATTTTGTGTTTTACATCATGGTTTCCAAAGAACTGTCTGGCTGCAGTTAACTAAGAAAATAAATGCATGAGAGAACCCTTTATTTTTCCCCACCTCTTCATGAACTTTGCTTACTTTGTTTCCCTGTAATAATCAATAAAGCCAAGCCCAAGGAGTTTGGAACACATTTTACCATTTTAGTGATAACTAGCACATATGCATATTGAGCTTGTTCTTTACTTCAGTTTAACTGTACCAAGCTTCCATTGCCAAGTTGAGAGTAACCAATTATTGTAGTTTGCAGTAACCAGTTTCATTGCTATGTGCACACTATTCCTAAGGTTTCATCTAATCCGAGTAGTATATTGCATATTTATCAAATGGTTTTGTACAAAATATTGTTAGTTGCATAGAGTGATTTGAAAAGCAACAGATTAGCTGAACTCTTTTAATGCATCCTCTTGAAGTCAGATATATACAATCTTACCCTTAATTTCTCAAAATGATTCTTTTCACAATTCAAACTTGTGACCTCTAGGATGATTCAGTGGTAACAATGGTAAGGGGCATGGATAAAATTTTATAAAAGAAAAGATGTGTTCTAAAATGATGGGTCAGATTGATGAGGACATGTGCCACTGTGTGCTAACATACTAATGTGCAATCAGCACGGTGATCTTGTGAAAAATTGCATAATTTGCAATCTTGTGTGCTATGATCATGTTTTCAAATTTGTGTTAATGAATAATGCAGCTTGTTCGGGATAGTCGGGGTGACTGATAAATGCCTGGAGGCCCTATCAGGATTCTTCTCCAACACAATCACAACTCTTGATGTTAATGGTTGCATAGGCATCAAGGTATTTGACTGTTTCTTACTGCAAAAGGGATTTCTAATGGTTTTGGGATATAATTTGACTACAACTAGTGTGATTGGCTATGCCCTTGCCTACTGCCATTGCGTGTGCCCCAACCCCACCCCACCCCCTCCCCCAACCAAAAACTCTACAACATCGTTTGTCACCATCATCCTTGGCAGGGGTGCTACCTCCATTCACACCACAGCCACTGTCGCAGACCACAGCTGCCGCTGACATGCCCACCACCACCAGAGTCATCAATCCTCCAGAAAATTTACCCTTCACTGTCACCTTTATAACCAACACTACTGCAACCATTACCACCTCGCTCCCACCACAGCTTGCCTCAGGGTAGATTCTCCACGGTGCTACCATGCATTCATTGAACGAAAAATTACATATACATGTTTAGCCTTATTTCCTGTAAACATTATGGGAAAAGAATGGTGTACATCAGAACTTGGTTTAGATGAACAAAAGGATTCTTCTGGGATAGAGGGACGAATTAGGAGAAGATTGAAGAAAATAGTTGGAAATTATCAAATGAATGATCAAAGATAGATGTGTACACTTTTCTGTCTCTGTGATATTTTCTGTGAGTGGTTTTACATCTGCACACCTTTTTTTTTTTTTTTCAGAGACGGAGCCGTGATATATTGCTCCAGTTGTTTCCTCATCTTAAATGTTTCAAGGTGCACAGCTGATAAGCTGCTACATGGGAATTTGCTCACAACTGCTATTCAAACACCGATAGGCGTATCCAACCTTGTAAGCTATTTTTGCTTTGTACAATTGACAAAAGACAGAAGAATCAGATGAATTCACTATTATATTAAGTCTCACAGGTTATTTTTGGTTGGAAAGAAAGAAAAGCATGTGTTTGTCGATCCTGACGCCTATCGTTTTCATTGATGTATCATTCGATAGTGTGGTAGTGCACTGCGACGTCTTTTTTATAAATTCCTGATTTATGAACTTCGGATTTGGTTTTAATTTGTTTTTTTGGTCGCAGATAATTACACTGGTAATATTTATTGAATGCTATTGATCTAAGCTAAAATTTAGAAGTATTTGTTTATTTGTTTTAATCTTTTTAACAAGCGTTTAATGCTCGCATATACGAAAGTTAAATGAAACATACCAAAAATGAATGAACTAAATACTCTTTAAAGAGCACCCGTATAGTACATGACACTCATTTCACATTTGCCTAATAATTTCACAGGACTGTTTACTTAATAAGTGATTCCGAACAGACATTGGTCGAGAAATTAGACGTTAATTGAAGACATGCTAACCAAATAATCAAAGTAGACAATCATAACAGGATGATTCTGGGCCTAGAACGAAAGTAGAAAAATGTTGCTCGATTTTTTATTGATTTGTTTCCTCTATGTTAGCCAGTGATGGGTGTGTCACCTTTTACAAGGATACATTACTCCAGTTTAATTATGTATCTTTAAGATATAAATTTAAGTCAAAATTCAAACTTTTAAAGATTGTCTAATTTATTTGCTAAGGAAAGTCCATAAGTGCGCAAAATGTGTTACAATCACTTAAAAAATTCTAGAATAGACCACGTTCAATACTTATCTAAAATGTTTCATATATATATCAAAAATATTTTTTTAATATTTTATTTACAATTATATAAATAAATTATTTATTTTATTTATATAATATAATTTTTTTAATATAAATTTACTTGTAAAATTTTTTTGTAATCTTTTCCAATTTGTTCATTTACTTTTCACTCGTCTTCTACCAATTCTCTCAAAATTTCAAAAATTTACTTAATATTTTTTTTATAAGATTAACTAAATATGGTACAAATTAACATATTTACGTCTAAAAATCTAATTCCGTAGTAGGACACCGCTCCAGCTTGTCTCCAAGGAAATTGAGAGCAGCGCGGCCGAGGCTTAACATTGATCAACATGGATGGGTGCATAAACATTCGTACCCATGGCAGTGCAAGCCTGTGGCCTTTTTGTTACGCAATTTTTTTTTTCAAACAATAAACTATTGAGTTGTATACTACCGAGTCGGTGAAACTGTAATTCTCGATATTTGATACTAAATCAAAGATTCCGACGAATAAGATAGATTTTGATACTATTTATCACAGCTCATTACTTTTTTCAAAAGATCATGTGTAGACCGAGGGAAGTTGACATGTAGCTGCATCCGCCCGAGCGGAGTAAAGAAGCCTGGCTTTACACCGGTATGCCACATCTTATTACCATCACAACAAAACTTCTATCCCTCTGATCTGGTCACGCGTATAAATCGAGAGCAATTATGTAATTCACTTAAAATCTCATATATAAAAACACATTTACGAAAATGTATTTTGTGATAAAATGATAAATGGTCAAAAAAATATTTTAAAGGAAAATTCACTAAAAATTATAAAGGTTCACGTAAAGATTAGGAAGCCAATGCAAAAAAAAAAAAAAAAAAAAGATTTCATCGCCTGGAATCAAAGGTTAAGAAACCCTCATTGTGATTTGGCTTAATCCGAGAATTATATAACCTTTTGTGGGTTGTTCGAATTCTCAAATTTCTACTCGAAGTGTGAGTTTGATGGTATGCTTGCATGTTATATATGTCTGACTAGAATTTAAAACTTTGCGGAGCACCTTCTCCCTTGAAGTAAGGAGTGAGAAAAAAAAAAAAAGGTTGAATTGCTGGGAAAAAATTTAGGTTCAATATAATTGAATACCGTACGAAATTCAGATTCAATATCACTTATATTTTAGCATAAAAAGAAAAGACTATGTGAAATTACCATTATTTGATCGATTGATCCTCCTATTAAGAAAGTTAAATTAAAATATTAAGAGTTGACCAAACGCCTAATGGCTATGTGCCTTTTGTTTCATGGCATTCTGAAATATCTATTTCACCGGAGAAAAACTCCACGTCATGCACACTCTCTGCATTCCGCCTATTTTATATATATATATAAAATTATGCAGCATACTCACGCGGTCAAGCACGTATGTTTACTTCCTATCTTCCCAGTCCCTCGTAAAACCCTAATAGTCTCTCTCTCTCTCTCTGTGGTTCTTGTTGAATTCTTGATCTTTGCTTTAATAGATACACTTTTAGTCACTTCCCAAGCCCTAGCGTTCACCGGCGACTTCCGCACTGTTCATTTTAGAGATCTGTAGTGGTTTGATTGATTGATTGTTTGCTTCTTTATTGTGTTGGGAGACATCTAGGGTTTGGTGGTTAAATGCTGGCGGGAATTGGGGTCGCGTGAATGGCGGATCCACCGAAGGTTGATTGCCGGGTTTTGTCTTCTCTGTTTCGAAGGGGAGGAGTCGATTGAGTTGCGGAGTGGTGACGAAAGAGAAGAGTTAAAGAGAAGTAAAAGCATGCTGAGCGTGCTACGTGTGCACCTCCCGTCGGATATTCCCATTGTAGGCTGTGAGTTAACACCGTACGTTCTGTTGCGGCGGCCGGACAAGACTGCCATCACCGATGATGTCCCCGAGTCGGCCCCGGTAGATGGTCATTTCCTGAGATACAAATGGTACGTTCTTGGAAATTTAGCCTTTTCTTTCTCTTGTCTCGGAGTTCTGATTTTGTGCAATTTGTACAAGTAAATCTTTTTGAGTTAATTTTTTAGTTTTGCGGGGTTAATAGTAAATGCGCGAACTATTCTAGACCTAGATCTTGAGTCTTTTGATGATTGACGAAACATGTATTCTTTCCTCTTTCCCCTTAATTTGAATTACAACATTTGGTTATACGTTATCCCGAATAACAACTCAATGATTGGATTTCTGTTCTTGGGACTAGTTGCAGAACTTCTTAGTGGCTTCTTGGTCATTGAGGTTGTTTCAGCTATCATTCATTCCAAACCTGATATTTTTGTATGAAAAGATTAAATGCATCAGGAAGATAAAGATAATAGGATTTTTCTCCAAGCAATTTGTATTTTCAGAAATTGAAGGGAGAACAGAACATAACATAATTTTCATGTTAGTGATTGAATTGCATGACTGATTGTGTTAGTTATACAAACTTTGTGTTTTATTGGAATTTGGTTTTGAGATATTGTCAAAGTCTATCTCTGGAATAAAAAAATGGATTTGTTAGATAGATGTTCAAATGGGATGATTATATGGTGTTTGTGAGATCTGTTAATGTTGTTTTCCTTCTGTTTTGTGCAACCTATTTGACATTTTATTTTATTATGAGCATTTGATGTCATCCTCTGCAATGTGTGGTGCTGTTATCCACTAGGCTTAGTATAGATGTTTATGCATAATGTGCAGACATATTGGTCAAAAACAAAAGATACTGATCTAACCAGTGAGATTTGTAACATTATGTGATCCGAATAGAACAGGGACAGTTCAATTAAAAAATAAAACCTCTAAAACAGGGGATATGGGGGAAAACAGGGGATTTAAACAAGTAAATTTAAAAAAAAAAAAAAACAGTGGCATGATTCAGAGAGAGGCTTTCGTGTTTGTTTTAAAGTGAAAGATCATGGCTTTTTTAATGGAGATTGGATGTTGCTGTGAGGCTGCTGTGTTTATTTAAAGTGAACCTCCCCTGTTTTGGATAAAATGTGAATATTTTAGGGTTTTGCCATAGGCATGCTTTATGATCAGCTAATGCCTCATCTTTAGGTGTGCCTACACATGCCTAGATGGTGTCTGGCTCAAGGTGCCTTGTCTGGGGCATAGAAAGACTTTGGGCCTGGGCATCATATGCCTTAGCCATGCCTTTAACAACGCTGTTATTGCTTATATTGGATCATTCATAAGGGCCATGGCAGTATTTTGAAGTGTGTTAATTATATAATGCTAGTATCATAGTTAACTGTGTTCTGGATTCTGACATATGCTAAGCCTTTTTATAGATACCAGACTGTCAATGGAGAAAATTTTGTTACCTAGTCACCTAAGTATGTATTGGATTAAGGACTTAAGGTGAAGATGGCAAGGGCATAACACATTGAAGGATGAACCCAGTCCTAGGCAGGCACAGTTTTTGCAAGTTGAAGTCATCCTGAAGAAGCTGATGAGGTTCATTTGTAGAATTGATGAAAGTTTCTCGATATATGACCCAATCTTGCTAGTCAAAAAGAACGTTCATTGGGATTTTCCATCAGACTTGCTTAAAACTTTATGTAATTTGTTGTTGTGTCCAATAAAAATTAACTGCTGCAATTGCTTTTGAGGTTTTATTGGAGACTGAGATGTGTAGTAGGATCCCTAAGAGCCACATGAAATCCAATATAAAGTAGCTACCACCTGGTTTACATGGAAATAATAGATAGAATTTAGAATTTGGGAAAAGGTAGGGAAGATCTGCATTAACATGATGAACAGATTTGTTACTGGCTGTCAAAGATATACTTATGAACAAGCTAATTGTGCAAAGTTAACAGGATTTAGTGCGTGGAAATGTTTGTTATCCTTGAGACTTTATTTGCAACATGATTTAGTCTATGGGCTTTGATCAATTGGTGCTTGAAGATTTGCTGAACTGTTTGAGTGATTTACAATTTTGCTTTTAGAGCATTAGATTTATGTTGCTTGATTGACCTCTTATATTTTTTATTCATGCTAGCCCATGGGGTGCAATATGGTATGATTTGGTAACATTTTAAGTTGCTAATTCAGTGAATGACTTGGTATTTTAGGTTTCTAGTATCATATCTCACTTTGATTAATTTAAAACAAGGAGTTGTCTGAGTCACCTAATGCTTTGTTGCTGTATTTGTGAGTTTGTTCTGCAGGTATCGGATACAAAGTGATAGAAAAGTGGCCGCATGTAGCATACATCCTTCTGAGCAAGCCACTTTGCAGTGCCTCGGTTGCGTCAAAGCCAAAATACCTTCTGCAAAAAGTTATCATTGCTCCACCAAATGCTTCTTTGATGCATGGCAGCATCATCGTGTTCTACATGATCGTGCTGCAAGTGCTGTCAATGAAAATGGGAATGAGGAAGAAGAGTTATTTGGACGTTTCAATTCAGTGTCTGGTGTTAACAATACTAGTTTATCTGGTTCAGCATCAAGTGCTAGCTTGGCAAATGGTTCTGCACCTTTATATCCTGCAGCAATTACCCAGAGAAGTGGTGGTGAAACTTGGTTTGAAGTTGGTCGTTCTAAGACATATACACCATCAGCTGATGATATTGGCCATGTTCTGAAGTTTGAGTGCGTTGTGGTAGATGCCGAAAGCAAATTACTTGTAGGACATCCTAGCACTCTATTAACTTCACGTGTCATTCCAGCCCCTTCCCCAACCCCACGCCGTTTGGTCCCAGTTGGTGGAGTTGATTTGATGGGGCATTTAGACTCAGATGCCCGTATTTCATCCTCTGGAAACTTCACTGTACTCTCTTACAACATTTTGTCTGATGTGTATGCAACTGGTGAACCGTACAGTTACTGCCCTTCGTGGGCTCTTTCTTGGCAATATCGTCAACAAAATTTGCTGCGGGAGATAGTTGGCTACCGTGCAGATATCGTCTGTCTTCAAGAGGTGGGCATTAGGTTAATGGATATGTGGAATGTTACTAGCATGAATTAAGTTGTGAAAATTAAGGAAGAATCTTTTCATCATGGGAAATGTTTCTATGGGGTAAAAAATGGAAACTTACCTGGAGCAGATGAAAAATGGTTGTGTACAGCTGACCTTGCTCCAAACCCCACCATGTGTGGGAGTCTTGCGCACTGAAAACGCCCCTCTATTAGCAATTTGCTTTCTGAGGTTTAGTACAGTGAAAGCAGATAGAAACTTTAAATTGCATTACCTATTCAAGCTGCGTGGAAAACTAACTGAATGTGAAAGAGTAATAGAGACTGTATATCAAACTTTAACCATCTGTTGATCTGATCTGTGCCACCAAAATATTTGTTTGCTAACAAATTAGACCCTTTTTGAATCTTATATGTTTTAGGTATGATGTAATCAAGCATTTCTTTGTTTATAATTACTGTTAAGAAAGTTTTTTTTTTTTAATTTTCTATTATTTCCTCCTTGTGACATTTGCTTCTCTGCCACCATGGAGCTGTGTCTTAGATGATGCTATGTGAAAAAAAATATATATATATTAAATGAAGTCTGCTGTTTCTTTTTGTCATGAATGTGGGAACTGAGATTTAGTTGGCTAAGAAAACAAGTTAAATGAGGAAGTAATAATACTTATCTGGTAGTAGCAAAAGAATGTTTTCATACAAATTTGTTCATGGATGGGCTTAATTCATGCTCCATTGAGAAAAAAATCTCCTTTGGCATGTTCCTCTCAACTTATGGAATGATTATTTTTACTTCTGTCATCTACTTTCAGGTTCAAAATGATCATTATGAGGAATTTTTTGCTCCTGAACTAGACAAACATGGTTATCAAGCTCTATATAAGAGGAAACCAATGAGGTTATTTATGAACTTCTTATTCCTAGCTGTACAGCTATTCATTTTTCCTTACTGCAGTGTTAATTAGTATTTCTAATTGCAGGTTTACACTGGAAATGCTCATACCATTGATGGTTGTGCAACTTTTTTTCGTAGAGACAGATTTTTGCATGTCAAGAAATATGAGGTTTGGAATTTTGTCTGATGACACTTTACATTTCAGTCTTTCATGTGTTATGGGTGCTAACTGCTATTTGGCAGGTTGAATTCAATAAGGCTGCTCAGTCTTTGACTGATGCTGTGGTTCCAAGTGGTCAGAGGAAAACTGCCTTGAGTCGGTTGGTTAAGGTTCGTTGATGGTAGTTAAGCTTTGTGAATATTATTGCGTTACAGTGTTTTACATGTAAGCTGTCCTGGTAGTCTCATTGGAATCCTTTTCTTCTCACAGGATAATGTTGCACTGATAGTGGTCTTGGAAGCGAAATTTAGCAATCAAGGACCTGATAATCCTGCAAAAAGGCAGCTTCTTTGTGTCGTAAGTAATCTTGGTTCATGTAATCTGTTTGAGTGACAATGATAATGTGGTCTTCTTATGTTGAAGTGGTTCTAGTAATAATGGCTTTTTCCCCCAAACAAAACCATGTTTATACGCCTATGACCTTGTTAGATGCATTCCTTTCTGGTTTGCCATTGAAGTAAACTTTATTTTCTGTCTGCAATCCTTTAAAGTGTTGTTTTTAAAATAATCAATGGGAATGTAAGTTCTGATAGCTTTCCCTCCCCAAACAGAACAATTTTCCACTTTCTTGTTCTCTTTATAAGATTATTGCTTTGTTGGTTGTGTCTCGACATTATTCTGATTGTTTTTTTAACCATTTTTGTATTTTTTGGTTATGGAATGCAGGCAAATACACATGTAAATGTTCGCCAAGATCTAAAGGATGTCAAGCTTTGGCAGGTTCTGATCTTACTTCCTCCTTTTTCATTGGACCTTCTACCAGTTACAAACAAAATGAGGGGAGATTCTGTTGCTTCTTATTTGTCAAACTAGGTACTTACTCTCTTGAAAGGTTTGGAAAAAATTGCTGCCAGTGCAGACATTCCAATGCTGGTGTGTGGGGATTTTAATTCAGTTCCTGGAAGGTCTGTCTATTGTTATGAAACAACTTGAGCACATATAGAGATGAAAAGTATTTAATACTACTCTAAGCACGTTAGTTAATGGTACCCCCAAACTTTGTTGCAGTGCTCCTCATGCACTTCTTGCTATGGGGAAGGTGGATCCATTGCATCCAGATCTAGTAGTTGATCCTATTGGAATTTTACGTCCTCACAGCAAGCTTGCACACCAATTGCCACTGGTAATGTATCAATTTCCTTTGGAGTGATTGCTCTGCATTTTATTTTATCTTATTTGTTGATGAATGTTTTTGGGCAAACTATAAGCCAGTTGTATACTAAATTTTACTGAAGGGAAGTCTTGGTGTGGGTGAGGTTACTATATTATGATATAGAGGTCAGAAGTTCAAGTTGGGGAGATAGGCTCTTTGTGAAAATGAGGCTAAGGCTGTTTACATTGATCTTTTTCTAGACCCTAGCATTCCAATCTCATGCACTGGGACACTCTTTTATAAGCTGGCTGGTCTGTTCTTTTCTTGGCTCTGGTGACGCATTGTTTTATATTACTTACTAGCTGGCAGCTCTTTTAGTTGATATCCAAGTGAGGAAGGGGTGTTAGAGGCAAATTGCTGAGGGTATTTGGGGATAGTGATGTCAGCTGACTAGTTTATGAACTATGCTGGTTGTGACACACGTGCCATTGCAGGTCAGTGCTTACTCATCTTTTGCAAGGGCAGGGCTTGGTCTTGGTCTGGAGCAGCAGAGGAGGAGAATGGACCCCACGACAAATGAACCCTTATTTACTAATTGCACGAGGGATTTTATTGGCACACTAGATTACATATTTTACACAGGTGAACTTCTAGCAACAATACTGTCAGTGAAGTGCAATTTCCCCTGTACTTTATTCCAAATTCTCCATCTCATTTGAAGTTTGATTTTGTACTAGATGTGGACTACAGTGGTCATTTAATAAAAATATTTAATATTTTCAGCTGACTCTTTATTGGTGGAGTCTTTGTTGGAACTCTTGGATGAGGAAAGCCTGAGGAAAGACACAGCCCTTCCTTCTCCAGAGTGGTCTTCTGATCATATAGCACTATTAGCTGAGTTTCGTTGCAAGCCTAGACCAAGACGTTGATAAATGGTAGGCTCTACCTATAATCAGTATCTGCAGCCATGGTTCTTTTTCATTCTTAAATGCAATGCCATTTTGTAGTGCTATAGTAATATACATTTTTCCTCCTCCTCTTTGCTTGGTCCATAAGAGCCAGATGAATGAAATATTTTTCCTAACAAAACTCAACATTAACAGAAATGTGATTAGTTTTGGTATAATCATCGGAATATTTAAAAATTTTTAAATATAGATGATTTGTAAACCTTGCATTGGTATAGCAGTCTTAAAACTCAGCTTAAATTCTTTGAGAATTTTATGATTTAATTCTTCTCTTGCCATGGGAGAACATACTAGTTTGATTGCAAAACCGTTCAGACAGTTTACTTAACAGTCAGATGCTTGAGTATTCCTATCTTCTGATTGGCTGATGATTTTATTTTACATGAACCAACAAAAAGATATGTGCCTGCATGTCGGAACATGTGAAGACCTGACATGAGTACTGAATCTTATCAAATTTTGTTGGACCAACTTGGCTGTCTTGGTTCAAGACATTGTTTTGTACCCAGTGGATTCCTTTGGTTTTGCTCAACATGCTGAATAGTTTTGGGTCTAAGCTTTACATAGAGAAAAGGTTGCTATTGTTGTCTTTCTGCCCTCAACATTTTTTAGCATGTCTTCTGTTTCAGTTCACTAATCTAGTGTGATTTTTTTTTGTCTGCTCTGTTTTGTTTTTGGGGTGTTGAAGAAGACTACAGATGAAAATAAGATATAACTTAAGAAGTGGGTTATTATGGCTCTCAAATTGGTCCCGCGATAAAGGGGCAAAAGTTGATGTTGAATATGTCTTCATTCAGAGCTGTATTCCTCCTCTTTCTGACATCTTAAGTTGGGCTTGCACATTGATACCCACCGCAAAAACCATTATCTTCACTTTTTCACTACCGCAAAAATCATTAATCTTCACTTTTGCACTTCAATAACACTTCAATAATAAGTTAAAATGACACACTCTCCCTCTCTCAACATATTTATGTGCTCATCCTGTTGGGTGACTATAGGCTTGATAATGTTTATCTGTAAATGTGTGGGCAGATCTAGGGGTGCCTAGTACAGTGGCAAGTGCAAATCGATGGATCTTAAGGTTTGTTAAGAATGATAGACCATGGCCAATGCATTCGTTTTCCAGGTATCTCTGGGGATCCATTCTGTTATCTGCCTTGTATCATGCCTACAACTCTCACAGGAAAAAAGGAAAAAATCATGTTATGCCTTATTTTTCATCTTCTTTCTTTGTCAATAGAAATGTCTCCCAGCTTAGTATGTCATTCTCATGTACTGTAAATTTCTTGCATGGCAAGCGGCTTGTGGCATGCCATTAATGCCGCCTAGTCTTGGATTCAACGATCCCTTGTTCACAGTTTTCTTTCTTTTGCTTTTGTTGCTGAAAGAATAAGAGTTTGTTAAAATTTCAGCCCTAATAGCACTCGGTACAGAAAATTAGCTGAGACTTTTTTAAAGCCTTGACAGTTGCTGGAGAGCATAAACAACAGCTTTTGTTGTTGTAATTTGGTATGCTACAACAGCTCCTGTTGCATCCCTAACACTCAGGTCCATATGTAGCTCATTCTGGTTTCCTTGTGGCGTATGGGCAGGGATGAAAAAGATAAGACATTTACGATATCATTCCTTGTCTCAAACATTCATCATGTTATCCTCTGACAAATTGGGGCTATGGAAGGGATGGAGGAGTCATCGATTTAAAATTTGAATGCAGGTAACTTGCACTAAACACTAGTCTTAACTTTATTAGGGTATAATTGTTGGGTAGTTATTGCACTTGTCTATGCACCTTAATAGCTAATTTATTGCTAGTTTCAAATTAATGGATTTTCTCTCATAATCAAGCTAATATACCAGCCATGGTGTAAGGTAAAGTTATTCTATTGTGATATGGAAGTCACAAAGTAGTAAGTGTAAAAATAGTCCATGTCAAAATAAGGGTGAGAGTGTGTACATTCGACTTTTCCATAAGCACCAGGGCATGGTGCATTGTGACCCCGTTTAAATCAAGGAATTCTGAATTGATATATTAGGTTGGCAAAAGAAGATAGTTGAATTGCGGAATTATTATTCGTGTTCTATTGGGCCTCATCATAATTATTAGCCGAAGGGAAACGTGGGTCTTATATGGCTGTCGATTTTCCAAGTTGCTTGTTTACTCATGTTGGGAGGAGAGAATCTCTTGGTAAATGCATTATTCCAAACGTGGGACTTCGGCTGTGGTTGAATACAGCAAATGAAAAGCTCGTGGAAAATCGAACGAGTTTTTCGACGAAATAATGATTGAACCGGTTGGCAAATTGTTACCCGCGCCCTTGCAAGTTTCACCACGTTTGTCATGGTTGTGGGTAGAAGAAAGAACGCGCGGTGGTTCCTGGTTTCTTTCACCAATAAAATGCTTACGTGCTTGGTGCCGAGGGATAAGTTTCTTAGAAGTCTCAAATTTTTGTAAATTTTATAATATAATTTGAAAATTTTTATATTTTCCATGTTAATTTTAAATTTTTTAATCGATAAATACGGTCAAATATGTAATAAAATACTAATTTAATTTTAAAAAGTAAAATATAAAACAAGAGATAGAATGTGAGTATTTTGCTTTTAAAAAAATCCATTATTTTAAAGGCGAATGGTAGCTCTCATGGCATTCTTTGTCTAGAAAATTTAAACCTTTAATTTTTGAAGCTATTGTTCCAAATTAAATCATATTTATGGCTTTTTATCTCTTTCGTAGAGAGAGGGCCACTGCTTGAAAAAAATTTTATCGCCCCCCAAATTATTGTCGTGATCTCCCTGCCTTGCTCCGTCATTCTCTCATCATCTTTGAAGGAAACTCATGCTTGCAGCTTCTGAAAAGTTTCTTTACATCAAATATTTCGTAGAAGTCAGTCGTTCATCGAAGGAGTTGCTATGCAATTGAGGTAAGAAAGTTTGCGATGAGGACTACCTAGACTAACTTCAACTTAGAGAGAAGATTTGTAGCACGTAATCAGTTGAATGCACAATCTGCAACTTGATGATAAGTCTTATGTCAATTATATAATATTTGATTGATTTAATTTAAAAAATCTTTTTATTTTGTGCGGAATTTATGGGCAATGAGGAGGTGGTGGATGTGGTATTTTTCATTCGATAGATTCA
Organism: Ceriops zippeliana; assembly: GCA_037897445.1. Classification (NCBI taxonomy): domain Eukaryota; kingdom Viridiplantae; phylum Streptophyta; class Magnoliopsida; order Malpighiales; family Rhizophoraceae; genus Ceriops; species Ceriops zippeliana. Next base: position 5,945,639 of record JBAPLH010000014.1, on the reverse strand, counting down.
TTTATGTGTGAAAGTTCGCGTTAAATAATTTCAACTTTGTTGACAAGAGTAAGTAATATAAGAAAAAAAAATCAGTTAATTTTAAGATTACATTAAAAAATTACAAAATTTTAAGATTTTCAAAAGACTTATTATTTAATATAAATATAATTTTTAAAATCTGTTATTTAAAACCAATTTCAAAATACATAATTGTGAAATTAGATCACTCAAGTTTACCGACTATGTCAAATTATCTTCCTTTTTCTTTCGATCAGTCATAAAGTCTAGACGGGATCACAAACTGAAAAACAAGTAGCCCTTCCCTTCATTTCCTTTCGTTGTTTTTCTTCCATCAACCATAACACTTGCTCAAAAAAAAAAAAAAAAAAACAAAAGAAAAAAGGGCATCATGATAATATTATCGATTACATAAACATTAATAAATCAAATGAATCTCGAGGCAGGGGTGTTCTTTTCTCTTTTCTTCCAAGAGCCGGACCTTGAGAACCTCCAAAAAGATTCCATCTTAATCAGACATGGGTTAACCTCTATACGAAAATATAGCTTATTGGACAGCATATTTATAACTTTTGCCTTTTCACTTTTCTTTTTTTTAAAATCTTTTTTAATAAAAGGGAACTTGTCTGGGAAATTTACATTCAATCAACAATTTACATCTTATATTTTCAAATATAACAAAAACACCGAATTTTGAATTTAGTACTAATTTATATATTTCTTTAAATATCTTTCAAAAAATTAATATAATTACAAAAAACGTCGTCGTAAATATTACAAAGAAATAAATAACACTAAACTTGTTAAAATGAAATATAAAATCATTTTCAAGCCAAATTTTGGGTTGAATTATATGTTACGTTAATATTTTTTAGTGATAGTATTGCGGACGAAAATATTAACCAAATAAATTATATATATAATAAACTTTTGTTAATTATTAGAGTTATTTTTTCAAATATTATAAATCTTATTTTTTTTAAAAAAATGATGTGCCTTTACAATTTTCGTTAAATTTGCTCAATTATCAGTCACCCTATAATTTTGGCTACATTTCAAAATACTAGATATAAATTATTATAAAACACCAAACAGAATATGTTAAATATGAATTTTCTTACTTTTAATTGCTCACCAATAAAATTGCAACATTGCGCTACTTTTGGCTAGCAAACAATTAGTAACGAAACTTTTCATTTTACTTGTTCATGTTAAACTTTCAAAAGCTATTCTGAATCTATTTCATTGAAAAACACAACTAGCTAAAATCCCCTCCAGTCGAGATACGAGCTTCCAGGCTTTGCCTGACAGCCTACAATTCCCGGTTGGCCCTCTTAATGTTTCCCGCTGTTAGGATACGAGAATGCGAACACAAAATTTGATTCTCGCTCATCATCATTTATGTAAAAAAGGAGTTTTGGTTCTCTTTCTGGTTATAAACTATGATCCGCGACGACACTCCAGCTGCTTGGTGTTCTCCGTCAAAACCTGCCAACAAGACCATTGAACAATTCCAATAAATCTATAATGAAGATATGCAATTTAATTCCTTGGATCAAATGGAAAAGAGGTGTGACATGGTTTTCATTCATTGCAGTGCAAGTGTATGCCCCGTTCAATTATTGCATTCAAATGCAATCAGAATCATATAGCATACTTCTCTGATATAATTAGCAATTGCCTTGCAGCCTTCAACAGCAAGTTGCATAACATTTTCCAAGGTATCAATTGGCAACTTAGCATCCATCTGCATTAAAAGAACAAGAAGAAAATGAATGGTATTGATGATTGCAAAATCAGGAAAGAAAAACATCTAATTTCATATCTGTCAAGTAGAAATAAAAAACAAAGACAGACGATGAACACAAAAAAGTAAAGTTTCATGATCCAAAACATTTTAACTTGCATAAGAGAAAATAACAGTAGTTATTCTAAGGAAGCGGGCTCCGTATGCCCCTATCCAGAGTCACAGATAAACTGATTGAGGCTCCTCCATAATGTTTTCTCTCTCTCTCTCTCTCAAGCACACATGCGCCCACACACACACACACACACACAAATTAACAATGACAATCAGATAAGAACACAGAATTTCATATAAAACCTGAAGAAGAGTCACTTTGTCCAGCTTAGGCAGTATCCCCACAGTGACATCAGGACCTCCTGCACTGTCTTCAACATAGTTTAGATCTGCACCCAAATTATAAATGTCAACTTCAAATTTTCTGGACACAAATTCAGATTCAAGAATGTAAATTCAAATAAATAAATAAACAAGCGCAATTCAATAATTTACCAAGTAGAGGAGTACTATTGAGGTATCCAGCACTGCATGAAGTAACAAGATCACGCATGGGGATTCCAGCATCTGCTAGGGCCAATGTTGCTGCATTGATACAGGCAGATCTGGTTCCTGCAGACAACATACAGCCAAATGAAGAGCAGAGGTTTGGATGGAGCACAATTATATCAACAAAATTACTTATCAAGAAAAGAAAAACACAACAATATTATTAAAAGAGCCAACATGTAGGCCAGAAATCCTAACCAATTTGAAGTTACCTCCATCTGCTTGCAGAACTTGCAAATAGATATCTATCTGCAAATTTACAACAAATGGATTAATAAAAGAAATAACCACATTTGAATCATGTGGGGATGGTCTCAGCAAATTATAATAGGACCTGAGATCGAGGCATCAAGTGTGTGATTATGCATGCTTCCATTGTCTGACGAATTACTAGAGATATCTCAGTCGATCGCCTTCATGTAACCAGGAAAAAGAAAAAACGTTCACGCATGAAGAATTAATATATCCATCTTAGTATACTTTCACATAAATCAGGTGTTCAAAAGATGATGCCATGCCAAGAACCAACAATAAAAATTGGAAGACACATCCCAACAGGATAAAACCATTCATAGAATGAACAAAAACCTTGCCATTAATGAAACCAGTAAACTAAAAAGTGAATAGACCCCAAAAGTGGTGCCAAATACACATAATCAGTGCTTCAAGTGTATATCAACTGCTGACAAAGACATTATGAAGTATAGATAACCCTTTAAATGTCTAAATACTCGCCAGTTCAAACTATAAAACACGGAATTTTTTTAAATGATAAACAATCACAATCAACACTGCGTTATCTCACTGACGACAAAAAAGACTATCAACTATCTAAGCAGAACTTTCTCACCTGTCACCCTTTGGTTTTCTCATGCGATCTCCGGCACTGAAATTAGCCATGCTGTACTCACAGCGCACCTAAGTCATCCACACAAGTAAAGTGGCTTTCAAGAACAACAACCGTCTGCGCAATACAAACAACAATCGAATACGAGTTGAAAGTGAAAATAATCAAGGAGTGCATATACCAATGCCTGGTCAATCATCTGCTGGCTCCTATTCTGGACCTGCCCAAGAAGAAGATTCTCACCAAAAACAAGAGAAACCCAAAGAAGAAGAAGAGGAGGAAAACAAAATTCAAAATTCAAAGAAATTTATAAATACCTCCCTAGGTCCATACACAGCGGCTATTGCCTTGGTGTTACCCATCTCGAAAAAAAGCAGCAGAACTAACAATTAAAAGAACAAAAATATGGTTTACACTTCAATATTTATTCTGACAATCAAGTCAAGGAAAAAACAACAACTCATATGGTTAGAAAAGGATACCCATCTGCTCCAGCCACCGCACCAATCTGTGCTCGAAGTTGCCTCATCTGAAATTTCATTATCAGAATTAATAAAAACCCAATTAATTAACCGTACTCTCAGAAATACAAAATATATATATATAGGGAGAGAGAGAGAGAGAGAGAGAGAGAGCATACTTCCATTGGGCGGCGACCGTCGAGACGGAGGCCTTCGGGGCTGACGTACTCCATCGCCTGCCGACTATTGAGCAAGGCACGGTTGGTCAACAAAGAGGTAGCGGCGGCAACCGGATAAGCGGTGGAGTCGCTTGTGTGGTGCGCTGCTGGAGGGGTTGTCGTATTTGCGATCGGGATGTCGTTTTAATGCGCTAGTTTGAATAACTGATTGGGCCTGGTCTCGGAGTCAGAAAGTCCTGTCTTGATAGCCCAAATTCCTGCAAACGAAGCCCAAATCAGGCCCAAGTCTCGACCAATGAAAGAAACAATCCTAACACCTTTGCAATCACATGAAGCATCATCACTCGTGCGCGTTTGCTCAATCTCATTCGCCTTAACCACGTAACTATAAATTTGTTTTTTATTTTTTTATTTTTACTAAAAAAAAAAAGAGGGTAGAATAATTTTTATAAGATTTGGGAAATCGAGGGTCTAGAACTATTTTGAGAAGCCCACTGCTCTCAGGATGCTATCAGATAAGACGAAAGCAATTAGAATAAGAATTGATCCATTTCCATGGAGCTCCTCAAGTCTCTTCTTCCTTCAAATTTTGGCGCGCGCGCGCGCACACACATATATAGAAGAGTCTCATTGATTGCAAATTATTTAGCGAATCAATGAATCATAGAAAGAAACTTTAAGTCTGTTGAGGGTATGCAATGTGGATTTCATTAAAAAATTTTAAATTGAGATTGATTTTGTAATTGATCCAAAAATTGAGGTATGTGATTTATTTTTTAAAAATATTAAGTATCATTGTACAATAAAATTTATTGGAATACATTATAGGTACAAAAGATAATAAAGTAATTTTTAATTTTTAATTTTTAATTTTATTTATTTATATTAATAAAAAATTTAATTCTTTTTTTTTTTTTTTTTTGCTCTCTCTCTCTCTCTTATGCACCTAATTAAAATTTATTACCTAGTATTTCTCTTCTCTTACATATTACAGGAAAGGAAAACTCCGAGAGCATTTAACAACGCAGCACTTTTATCGGCCTACTGCTAAACTGCCCAGGTGGAAACAAGATCGGCCCAAAAGGAAAATCACTTCCACGTGTCTAAACTAGATTGAATACCCACCATCAGAACCATAATCCCTCGCACAAACAATTCCCACACCAAAATCCCAATGAGCCCCATAACCGTAATTTCCGAAAAGCTAACCATAAATAGCGATGAATTAGGGTTTTCACATCTTCGTATCGTTGCTTGTGAGAGGCCCCCGCTCGCCTAGCCGTCTGCTCCTCTCGTCACCTCTCGGCTTCCTTTCTCCATTTGCAGGTGGAGCATCGATCCCTCATCTATCTTTCTCTCTCTCGCATTCTCTCTCTAGAATGAGAAAAATATTCTCTTACTATGTGTATACGTTGCGTGTTCGTGTGTATACAGGTAAGCAATGGCAGGTACTATTGTGGCCGAGCTGCTGGACCCTAATCAGCCTGCCAACGAAGTGAAGCTGTTCAATCGCTGGTCTTTTGACGAAGTTGAGGTATCCAATCTCCGTTCTTCTTTTTGGATGTCTTATTTATAATTGCTTCTTTTTGCAAAATGTGCACGTTGGCATTATCTGTTTTTCTTTGATTGAATTCTGTGTAGTTATAGCCTCTTGGTTTTGTACTTGACCTCCTGTTATGTGCTTTGAAAGATGGTACTTGTTGCCATTTTTGGCTGCTTAGCGGTTTACAGGGATTGCACTTTTGTTTGGGATTGTGGACTATCTTGTTTGATGGGTTTGTGTGTACATGTGAACATGGTTCTGATTTATGGTTAGTTTTAGGTAGATGGGATTGATAGAATTAGTTTTTTGGTGATTCAGGAGTGGCGAATTGTCTGATGCCTCTGGTTCATTTGTGTTAGATTTTTTTGCCTAGTTGAAATAGTGGCTTGACAGAGGGTTGATGTGAGTTTTTTCTTTTTTTGGGGGGGTGGGGCAGGGTGTGGAGCATTTACCAAGAATCCCTCGGGATTATTTGGTATTCTCAGTGATGGACGAATATTTGTGCAAACATTTTCAGGGATATAAAGAATGAAGTGAAACTATCATATTGGTCAGATCTGTTAACCATCATATTGATCTTTGCTACAATCGATTGTATATCTTCCCTTTTGAATTGTTAGTGCATCGGAACAGAGAGGTTCTTCTGTTAAAATGTCTGATTATCTTTGATGGTACTTGGTTGTTTCCTTTTCCGTAGTTATCCTAAAAGGTTTTCTTTTCTACATTTTGTGTTGACTTATTTTTTCCCCTGTGAAACAGGTCAGTGACATTTCTCTGTCCGATTACATTGGTGTCCAACCTTCCAAGCATGCTACCTATGTCCCACACACAGCTGGGAGGTACTCAGTTAAGCGCTTCAGGAAGGCCCAGTGCCCAATTGTGGAGAGACTTACAAACTCTCTGATGATGCATGGAAGAAACAATGGGAAGAAGTTGATGGCAGTTAAGATTGTGAAGCATGCAATGGAGATTATTAGTCTTCTTACAGATCAAAACCCCATTCAAGTTATTGTTGATGCTGTGGTTAACAGGTGTCTTAATTGAAAATTTGATGTTGTGGTATTTACTTGTATGGAGGTTTATGTGAGCCTTCATGTCTTCCTGCAAGGACATTTTCAGTTGAATTGCTTACCTGCCATTTTGTTCTGATCATTTTCATTGATTGCAGTGGGCCTCGTGAGGATGCTACTCGTATTGGTTCTGCTGGTGTTGTCAGGCGCCAGGCAGTAGATATTTCTCCTTTGAGACGTGTTAACCAGGCTATCTATCTCCTCACCACTGGTGCTCGTGAGTCTGCTTTCAGGAACATCAAGACCATTGCCGAATGTTTGGCCGATGAGCTTATTAATGCAGCAAAAGGCTCTTCTAACAGGTTTCTCTTTTTCCCCATCATGAGATTGTCCTTTTACTAAGTTCTTTTCAGTGTACCCATTATATCTCTTTACCTTCTTTCAGCTATGCTATCAAAAAGAAGGATGAGATTGAAAGAGTTGCCAAGGCCAATCGTTGAGGGATTGATAAATGGGAGCAGAAGAGAAATTTCAGTCATTTGATATTTTCTTATTTTTTGTTTTAGACCTTTAAAAATGCTTTTATTATGTTTGATTGATGGTAATCTTCTGCAAAGATTTGCCATTATTGAGTCGATGGCCATTGTAGTCTTTTGATACTTGGTAACTTATACAGCTTCAGTTTTTATGCATATGGTATCTATTGTTGTTAAGAGTCGAAAGGTCCCCCATAAATTTTGATGCTTATGGTGTCTGGCTATTGTCAGGAGAGATCATGAGCCTCGAAAATTAGTTTTGATTAATTTGGCTCATCATAAAAGCTGTGGTTGAAAATTATGGTTATGATTTTCAACATGGTTTTTAATGGATTCGGATTTTCAACCAAGCGGTCGAGCGTGTAACCTTCCGAACGGTAGCTTTGAGGCCCTGCGGTACGAAAATTGCATGCAATTTTTGGTAGATGTCCTGCACTTTCGGTGTTGTTCCCAAAGCAGGCTTGTGGGTTGGCGAATATTGATGTTGGGCCTTGACCGTTTGTCAAAGTAAAATTGGTTTCTGTTGGGTTTATTGCGAAGAGGTGTAGGCGGTTCAAATGAATTAAAATATGATTTCGTTGATGTGCTCAAATTCCTATCCCAACTTGACAACCGTGGCCTATAAATTATGGAGGGTAACAGAATGGGAAATTGTTGAATGAAAAGGAAAGGGGAAGCGTATATAATCGATTTTTATTATCATCGCTATTTTCTAGCGTGATTTGGTCACAATTTTCTACTTTGACATGGTCAAAGAAACACAAATGTTTGTTTTAATAATTTCGGTTTTTGTATTGTTGGGCTTGGTTGTCTAAGTTGGTCTTCCTAAGCTCAACTTAGGTCCTTATAAGAAAGCTCGAATAAAAATTAATTTATAATATAATATAATAACAAAAAAAATCATATAATTAAATTGAGAGTAAAGTTTTATTGGAATTAGTAGCTAATTGAGCTGGCAAGGCTTTGCTAAATGAATTTGTCTAATTAATTGGCAACCAAGTTAATAAATTTCCTTGCTGTTTAGTTCAATTATGCTCGAGGAACCATAAGCACGTTATTTAACATAATTGAGCTCAATCTCTATTATAAATATGATTAGACTCATTGCACCAAGGACTATCAGTTGCATCCGCACGAAAAAAAAGAAAGAAAATAATAATAATAATAATAATAATAATAATAATTATTATTATTATTATTATGTCAAACTTCCAATCCGTTAACAAATACTTTATTTGCTATCCCAAAGTTTGCGCACCCTGACGTGGCTCCCAATTCGCTTCCCCAATTGTACCACGCGTGTACTCCGCCTCACGGACACTTCGCCGGGGATGAGGTAAAAGCTTCCGGGAATGGAGGAGGAGATGGCAAGGCCAAACAAGGATGGCGTTTATATCGAGGAGGACGATCCGCCAATGCTGAGCTCACACGCTCTAGCGGCTTTGAAAGAGTTTCTCGAAGAAAAGCAACAGCCAGTCGGTGACCGAACCGCAGAACGCTGAAAGAGGAGCCGCAGAGAAAGTTGCCTTAGTAGATGAAGATTGGAGGCTCAGCCAGTTCTGGTACGATCCTCTAACCGCGGAAACTATAGCCGAGGAGGTGGTCTTCGCTTTGTGCAAAAATACTGCTGCTGGCGGCGGCAATCCCAATTCCATACCCAGTCCCCGCGTCGCTTGCGTTGCTTGCCCAACTCTCTACGCGTATATCAAGGTACTAAAGTATCTACTAGTAAATGCCAGGAAAGAATGGAAAAGAAAATTAACCTGTAGATATATGTTTGTTTTTTGGGCAGAAAATTGATCCGGATGCGCGGGTACAATTGCTTGAATACGACAAGAGATTTGAGCAATACGGCAGCGATTTCGCCTTCTACGATTATAATCAATCGGATGATTTGCCCACTGAGTTTAAGCATGCATTTCAAGTTGTAGTTGCTGATCCTCCATACCTGGTTAGCCTTTTATTTATCTATTTATTATCTCTCTTGCTTTGATTTAATGTTGAGGTTTTCGTTTCGGTTGAGGAAAATTGGAATTCCGTTCAAATTTCACAGTAAGTCAAGCTAGTGTTTTTATGGTAGCAGAGTCAAGAATGTTTAGAGAAGATTGCTCAAACAATTTCTTTTCTAGCGGCACCAGGAAAATCTTATTTGCTTCTACTTACAGGTACAGATTTATTTTCCCTCTCCTTGTAGAATTATCAATTTTTGGTATTCTATTACTTGTTTCCATATTCTCAAGGTCTCTAAGGTATATGTAGCATTATGTCAGTGAAGGTCTGTTGTAATTTTCTTCGAGAAACTTGATGTTAAAAATGATGGACTGCATTTGGTGTGGCTTGTCAGGAGAGGTGCAAATGGATAGAGCTGCCGAGCTCTTGGGGTTGCATCCATGTGGTTTTAGGCCACAGCACTCTAGCAAACTCGGGAATGAATTCAGATTGTTCACAAACTATGATCCTGGGACAAGATTGGGAGGATGGGAACTATAGAAATATGTGGCTCTGTGTATTTTCAAATCAGTGTTGAGTTCATATGATTGTGAAATTTTCAATATGCTTTGTTATGATCGTTTTGCTAATTCCAATGTGTGCAATTGTAGATGCTGCGAGCAGTTTCACTTGTGCTAAGCGGCTAGAATGCTAAATTTCTAAATTCATTGTCTTTGCTCGCTTGTTTCACAATATATTGGCAAACGCTGGACCATAGGTTTGATGCTGAACTTATTATTGCCAGGAAAGATTATTTGCTGAGCTTTCTTATTGCAACAACTGGAAGATGGGGAAGCTTGATATAGTATTCATTAATACCTGAATGCCTTTGGGATTTGTTTCATAATGTTTTTGTTTCACGTACTGCTTTGCCCTTTAAAGATGGCTTGTTTTGCTTACGTTGCTCCACAGCCATATTTTTGGTTGTCATGTCGAGCTTCAAATTATACTAGGCTAAGTATCAAGGCCGAAGATGTGAGCTTTTGAGTTGCAACTTCCAGAGATTTCGGATCTCACAGGATTTTTGTGTGTATATGTGTGAGAAGAATCTTTGGATGGCTTACTATTTGTCATGAAAGGTGAGGGAAAGCCAATAGAAATTTCCAGAATAAATGAGTGGTGTGATGGAATTCCATGTATGATAAGAAGATGAGATTTTGGGTCTTATAAACATGACAACTGCACACCCAACAGACTACCTTTTAGGAGAAGTTAATGCCCTAACATGCTATCACAATCGGTTCAACTCAAATAGAATGTCTTTTGGGGAGAGAGGGCAATGACCCTGTAAAAGGTGACTTAAAATTGTTACATGAAGACGTGGATGACGAGGGCAAGAAGAAATGTATGCAGAGATTATTATACTGACTATTGTCGATTTGCATCTCTATCTGACAAATATACACACTCAACTGTTTTGTTAAAATTCTACCATTTCGGTATGTTAGGATTGGGCGCAACTTTTAGTTTTTGTAATTCTTTTCATTCGTGCTTCATCTTCTCTCTCCATTTCCTTCCTTTTTACTAAGTTTCCCTTCGGGCAGTCGTTCATGATTTAGTACGGATTCAAACAGCCGAAACTTTGTAGACCTGAACAATAATACAATACAAGACGTCGACATTATTGCTCGAAGAGATTTGTAGGGTACTAAATAAATTAAGATTGCTTGTCATTGCAGCATAAGGCAAAGACTGCGGAATGTGTCGTTGTCCTAATTAAAGTCACGTGCATATTCTGCCTACAATTTGTGAGAATCTGTTCTGGAATTCAACTAATACAAAAACTGATTGTTAACCAGGCCTTTTCGGTCCGCCTCATAAATCCAATTACTATAATTATCCACTAATGTAGCTGGAAGCACACTACGTTTGAGCAAAGTATATTATAAACTAAAAACAGCCTAATAATACCTACGTGTTTTAAATAAAAGAAAAATATTCTGCATGACAAGTATATCTGCCGTTGCAATTATAGTTTGGATTTAAAATTTTCATTTATTTTTTATGCATATATTATGAAAATTATTTTTACCATATTATAAATTATATTATAATTATTATTTTATAATTTATTTACTTATTGTTATAGTATTTTAATATAATTAAGAATCTTAATAAATTATTTAGGAATAATATATGAATAATTTAAATGCTTTAAAATATATTTTTATTTAAGTTAAAGTATTTCTTAAATTAGTTATATAATTTTGAGTTATAAATAGATATGTAAATTTAAAAATTAAATTATTATATAAATTATAAAATTTATTTATATGAATATTTGAGTATTTATATTTTTCTTTTTACAAGTCTAATTGAGTGTTAATTTTTTGTTATTTATTTTCTTGTGATTTTGTCTTGTTTAGATTTGTCTTATTTAATATTATTATTAGAGTAGGTTTAACCTATGTTATTGTTGTTTTATAAAATTCAAGCTAACTTCTTTAACAACAAAGATTATGAAGGAAAGATTAGTAATTTTATAAAATCATGAATACAATAGCTCTAATACTTGACATGTTACTCACACATTATAAAAATATTTCTTTTCTTTGATTATACATTTCAAATTTGAGATATTATAGTTGAATGGTTAAATGATATTTAATATATTAATAATTCAAGAATTAGTGGTTCAAAAGAAAAAAAAAAAAACTCATTGTTCATAATATAATTGAATAAATGTCTTCTAAGAAAGGTACTTATAGTAACATAAAGATTAATATAAATTAGTTAACTCAAAAGGTAAATTCATAACCCATAGGATTTTATTACTACTAAGATCTTGTTAATCTTTTACCTTTTATATTTATTAATTTTTTTGGGAGTAGATAATAATTTATTTTATATATTTATTTCTAAAAAAAATCAAGATGAGTTTTTTTAGGTAAAGGGGTGTAAGGTAGGACACATTACAAAAAAATATTTTTTTATCATCCTATAAATTATATTATAATAATTATTTTGTAATTTATTTATTTATTTTATAATATTTTAGTATAATAAAATTTTTTCTAAATTATTTAAAAAAGATAGATAAGTCATTTACATATTTTAAAATATTTTTTCATTTAAGTTAAAGTATTTTTTCAATTAAATAGATAGTTTTAATTTATAAATAAATATTTGAATCTAAAAACTAAAGTATTTCACAAATTTTAAAATTTAATTTTCTGAATATTTTAGCATTCTTAGTTTGTGATGGGATTATATTTTTTTTAACAAATTTTAATTTTTAAAAAATTTAATTGAATGTTAGTCTTTTATTATCTATTTTATTCATATTTTTAATTAGTGTAAAATATTTTTATTTTATTTAATATTTATAAAAAAATTATTACTCAAACATTATTAAATTTAAGTGAGACAAAAAAAATTAAATTAAAAAATATACTGTAATATTACCATACTGCCACCACCTTGAGTGACATGAGATTTCTATTTCTATGATAGTTTTACGGGATTTTCCAGCGAAAAACTAGCATTAACCCAAATTAAATTATCATACAGCAATTAGACCCGGTTACCTGATTAAGCGGTTAGATCTGGGTCCGAAAACAAATAACCGACAAAAACAAAGCGTAAGGGTCGCGTGTGTATGTATGTATAGGCCGATACTCGGCTCCTCCGGGCTACAGCCTTCTGAAAAACCTGGTGACTGAAGATTTGAAGCTGGCGCTGAGAAATGAGACCCAACATTGTTACCGAGGTAATTTTCATTTTTCCATCGCTTCATTGTTGATCTCTCTCTTCGTTTTTTTTTCTTTTCAATTTTGTCTGGTCGCTTCAATCTACTGCGCAGTGTTAGGGTTTGTTGATTTCTTGCAATTGCTGATTTTGGAAAGCGAGCCAAATGGTTGTTTGGCTGCTGAGAAAGTGTGGGAAACTAGAGGAAAATGCGGACATTGGGTTTTCTATTTCTGCTTTATGTCAAACAATGTTAGGAAGAGACTCCAGTTGACTCTGTTAGTTACTAATATTAGACTTTGGTTTGAATACTTCTGTTTTGGGGATTTTGTGGAATTTACTTTTTATGTTCTTTAAGCAACCAAGCAGAGGATTTGAGAGTACATTTTATGCCTCTGGCATAAGAGAATGTGAAAGCAAAGCATCTGTAGCTCTTTATTGCAATTATGTGAAGTTGGTTTGTTAAGTTCCTTCATTGTAGATTGTGTTGCCATTCTGAAAGTTGTCGATGTCTCTGATGTTGTGTGTAAAAAAAAAAAAAAAGGCTTTTGGAAAGCAGAAATGCTTTCTGATATTAAGTTAGTGCACTATTGGCAATTTGACATAATGAAACTGAGTGTGATAGAAAATGGAATTGAAATCATATTAGGTAACTTTGAGCTAATATGGAATTAGCGATGCATGATAATGTTGTGTTTTTTTTTTTATGCAATGAAATAACTTTTGCTTGTATGGTTGCCTAAAGTATTTGTTTTGTAATAGTTCACAAAATTGAAAGGAGCAAATTGATGTTGTGATAAGTCCTTGTCAGCCAGCAGCTTGTTCAGTGCAAATTTGATTAGTTAAAACTTTAGAGTTTTCTTTCATACTTGTTTACAGGCGAGCATTCCTACTAGAGTGGGGCAATGGTGGGATAGCATTCCATTCTCGACTTCTGCAGTGGTTATTGTTTGTGGAATTATATACTTGGTCTGCCTCTTGCTTGGATATGACTCATTCTACGAGATATGCTTCCTACCATCTGCAATTGTATCACAATTTCAAGGTAAACTTATTATCAGCAGTGTGTTATTTTAGGAAGTTGTGCTTGTCCTGGATATTTAGTCTTTTGAAATTTTTGTTTATGAGGCTTATGTCCCAGAGGGCAGAAATATGCTGAATATTGTTCTGGGCTCTCCTCACAGTCATTTTGTTCCAGGAATGCTCATTGGCTCTCTAAACTATGAAGTTGAGACCCGCCTTATGCACATAATCAGTCCACTGAAGCCTACTAGAAAATTTAGGTCACCCTTGAAAAGACTTCAGACAGGATGAACTTCTGCTATACGATTGTTATCTGTGACATTTAGTTGTTTTACAGTAGAATCAGGGATTTTATTTTTATTTAAGATAATTGGTACTCTGCATCAAGATTTAAGATCAATTTCGTAATGTTATCAATGAAAAATGAGTTACCGAAACAAGTTCTCTAGTGACTCAGACCTTTCTTTCTTTTCATTTAACTTCCTTAAATGGCCTGTGTGTTGTCTTCATAATAACAATTCATCCCAGGATTGTGGTCATTAACTTTGCACTTATTTTGTGCAGTTTACAGGATATATACTTCCATTGTCTTTCATGGTTCACTTCTTCATGTCCTGTTCAACATGTTGGCTTTGGTACCATTGGGTTCTGAACTTGAGAGAATCATGGGATCTATCCGCTTGTTATACATTATTGTCTTGTTGGCTACTAGCAATGCCATATTTCACCTTCTAATTGCATTGCTAGTAGGGAATAATCCTTTTCACTCATTCCCGTATCTGATGAATGAGTGTGCAATAGGCTTCTCTGGAATCTTATTCTCTATGATTGTTATAGAGACAAGCTTGAGCGGAGTCCAGTCTAGGAGGTTGGTTTGTACCTTTTTTTATTATAAAATAATATTTGGCAACATGATTGCCATTCTTTATTCTTTAATATCTGCAAAATTTCCAATCCTTCCTGCAGAGATTTTTGGATTTGCAGGTCTACATGTGGGAAAGCTTGCCACATTTAGACAGATGCATGTAGTGACAATCTTATTATTTTATTCTCTGATTTGATCCTTGCTGGATCAGTAAGCTTTCTGATTATAGTTATTGCTCCTGTGTTTGGCTTAGGATACTTTCTTTATTGATGGACATATTTTGCTTCATTTTGCAGTGTCTTTGGTCTCTTTAATGTCCCAGCTAAGTGGTAATTCTCAGTTGCTTCAGTCTATATGTATATTGCATGTTTCATTTTCTTTTCTTTCCTTTCTTATTATTGTGCATTTATGTGAAGATGTGACTTGGTTGATTAAAACACATTTTCAGGTACGCATTTATCTTGTTGGTGGTATTCCAGCTGCTTATGACAAATGTATCTTTACTTGGACACCTATGTGGCATTTTGTCTGGATTTGCATGTATGAATTCTTGTTTGATTTTGAAATTTTTGGTCTTGCTGTAGTTATTTATATTTTGTTCTCTGGAAGTGATTGAAGTTGTGTGATATTTTGCATTTTCAGATACCTATGGCCTGTTCAACTTTCTCATACCGGGAACATCATTCTATTCTTTTGTTGAAGCCTCCTCTTGGCTTGTAAGTTTGTTGGTGGGACTGGCTTGGGATGCCAGATTGATTTCCTTGGACCATTCATATATTATTCTGCCAGTGCAAATACATCTGTTTAATGGCTTAGGATTTCTCATGTCTAAGTTATTGATGTGTATATTTTGCATGGTTGTGGGCTTCTTTTCAGTCAAGTTCATGACTAACTTTACACAAATTATTCAATAAGTAATAGATTTGTACAAGGTAAAAGTCAAGAAAGATCTTTGTATCACTCTGAACATTTTTGTCATTTTTTGTGAAGATTCGTGTTTTAACTTCTTAAGGTGGACGAAGCCAAATGTTCTTCCTGCTTGATTTCATGTCGGTCCTTGGGCATTGAGTCTACAAGTTATGATCATGATGGACTGTGCCATTATGTCTTCTCTGACCGTCTTCATTTAAGATGTTTTTCTCATTGCCTATGTCTTTTTCTTGTTGCATTTTTAAACCTTCATCGGATGCTTTAATGCACTATTTAATCTTGAAATTCCTGTGGTACCTGGCAGGCTTTGATTTTCTTTGTTCTTTGGTTAATGGGGATTAGTTTTTGAAAACCAATACCTTTAGCACTTGTTTGCTTCTGTTGCAAATGGTTAACTGTACAATGCTGATTTAGCCATTCTTCTTTTAGTTATGGTTACACCTCACAATTTATGGCCCCAAGTGATTCTGATCTTCTCAATTATCAATTTCAGTCCTCTTGTGTCAGGCGGCCAAAATTCATTTTGTGCTCTGGTGGGAACCCTGCAGGATATATGCCCACTTATTCAGGCCAGAATACTAACTCCAGGTAAATATTGCTTGGTGCATTGAAATACTTATATTCCAGAACATCTGATCATTGATAAATTTCTTTTATAGTGGAATATTATCTGGCAATATATGGGGAAGATTGTCTTCATGGATGCCACAGCGGGAAACTCCTATTCAGGTACTGAGCTACCTGGCTTTGTCATGGCTTTTTTTCTTTAATTATATATATTAGTTATGCTTATTGTAGTTACTAACTGTTATCAGTGGAGACCGTTCTGTTTTCTGCTTGGCTTAGACATAAGTTAATTCATGGATAGAACAGAGAGAATATATGATGCATCCTGTTGATTTTCTTTAACATTGTATCTTCAATCTTATAGCTTAAATTGTTATGCTGATGTGGTTTATGTCCTAATATCTTATCACTTATATTTGCAGTCGACACAAGACAGTAGATTTCCTGGACAGGGAAGGCCTCTTGGTTCTGGACGAAGTCAAACTGTTCGCGATGGAAATCCAGATTCAAACCTGCAGGCTAGACTCCTAGACAATCACAGCCTGGATCATCCATCAGTCTTGACCGGTGCCAGTGTAGAAGGACATCTATCAGATGACAGGTATCGGAAAGAGTTCTTTCCTTAATTATGCCAGACAAATATAGAGACCAAAAGGACCTGAGCGTGGCAAGTTATTTCTCTGAACATCTCTGTCACTTGTTGAACACTGTATTGTACAGAGTTTGGACTGAGCGTTTTCAAGGAAAGTGTAAAAGATTTATTACTTGGTTTTTGGCCCTTTACTTGGCTGCCATTCTCATCGTAATTCAGGCCGATTTTCCTCACAAAGTACCGTCGAGTCTAAGCCTATTAATAGGGGAAATTAGCTGTTTACTTGCATTAATTTGTATCATGTAAATTAACAATTGAGAATCTAGCATACAAGACATTGTCAAATCATATATCTCAAGTTGTACTACAAGAATATGCCTTTACACTTGTGTACAATGCAGCAACATGCTACATTTCACCGAGTGACCTAAGAAAGGCCCATACATGATGGCTCTGTTAGCCATTTGATGGATTAGTTCTATCATTTTTGTTGCTGCATATGAAAGGAAATAAGTTTATTCTTGTTGTTTAAGGAGGTCGATGGTAGATAATACAGTTGCAGCAGCCACAGGGGACACTGCACCATCCCGTCAGGTGTGTTGTTTCATCAGTTCAAGAGTGTTTAAGCTCTTATATTCTTATTTTACATCTGGGTCTTGAACATCTTTCTTGTTCTGTGGTCTATTGCATGCAGGGTTCAGTTGCTTCTGATGAACAAATACAGAAACTAGTTTCTATGGGATTCGAAAAGGTAAGATTGCCCAAGGGCCCCATGCTTAATGCATTTCTTCACTGATGTTTCATAAGATTTAGTGCTTGCAGCTTGAAGGACAATATTAGGGGGAGGGAAGTGACGGAGAGGGGGTGGGGGTATAGGGGCAAAATGTTACATGTATTTTCAGAGAAATAGTGGGTTGTTTGAAAAGTGGAAAGTCCAGATAATGAGTCTGTTGCTGATGAGAATACATCTGGGTCAATTCAGACACAGGTTGAAGTAGCTTTAGCAGCTGCTGACGGGGATCTCAATGTTGCGGTGGAAATTCTTATGAGCCAGCAGGTATGTCTTCCGGAGTTGTTTAGTATAGATGTTGATGTGGATTGCTCCATTCCTATTCCGATGGGCTAAAATTAATATGCAGGGATAATTTGCAAGGCAATCACTTAACCATTTTCAGTTCCAATAGATACGTATCGGCTCCAACAACTTCTGTTAACCTCGGCTTGTTGATAGAGAGTGCTTCAATGACAAGTCCAACAAAATTTAATGACAGAGATTTTCTTGTGAACATGTAAATACTGTTCTAAATTCTTACAGGAAGTACGGGAATGAACAATGTTCACTAAAACCATTAAAGTCCGATAGGAAAAAAAAAAAAAGAAAAGAAAAACTTCTCTTAAATTCAGTTGCTTTTATTTGTTGCTAGATGGTTGAACAGATTTGTCTATCGAGGAGTATGAGGTAAAGGCCTGTGGCGGTGAAAATTTTTGTAACTGGCCCAGAAGGAATAAAATAATTTCCAGTAAACTAAATTTTGCGCAAAATATCGTTAGAAGCCAAACTTAACCTTAAGCCTTCTCAGTGCAGAGCAGAAAGACGAATCGAAATTGGTGCGATCTACAAAGGGAGGCGTCATCTAAAATGTGCTCACTTTCATTTTATGTTACTACATCGCCAACGTCTAGTGTCATTCAATTATACGTGCAAATGATGAACAACATGCTTAACATATTTTTTGAGCGAACCGGCACTCTACATTCTCCATCTATTTAAGGTACCCACTAAGGAAGCAAATGATGATTTTTAGGTGCCATTTGAAATATGAAGGATGCGAAGGAGTGTGACTATGGAGCAAGAAGTGAGTCAACTCTGACTGAAATGATTTTTGTGGGATGCAAGTGACAATCCATTTATTTGTTCAGTTTTGATTGAACGGACGTTATTTATTTATTTATACATACATACATGTAAATTGGAAGCTTGCGCCACCAAGTGCCCTGTGGTCTCACATGGTCTTCTCCTCCCGTTCTTTTGCTTCGGTGGCTTGACGATAAGAATGGGACATTTCGAATGGTGTGCACGGTAGTCACTCACACTGCCTAAGAACGCACCGCACAGCCAGTCCACATGTGTACATGAGCAGCCGACGATCAATACATATAAGAACAGGGCAATGCCCAACAGATCATAAATTAATGCCACAAAGAAAGAATCCACATCTCTTCCTTGGTAGTGCGTCTCGTGGGCGTAAAGATTAATCATCCATATGCGAAACTGATGTCCACGTTTGGTTATATTGACTCGCTTTAGCCTAGAAACGGGAGGAGTTTAAAGGAAAATCTTTGGAAATGGAAACACTTGAAAGAAAAAGAACCGACTGAAGGGTTTTAAATTAAAATCTGTTTCTATTTCCCAATTTCTAATGCCCGCCATGATTCAAACCTTTATATTCACGTGATAAGCCTTCTGGACACCAAGATATATATTATTATGTAGCCTATGAATGTTTACGTTAAGCCTTCTCTAACAATAATCTATACGCGCGCATCCATATCACTCTGTGTTTATGTGCGCGCGCGCGCGCGCCTTTTAATCCTGTCAGTGCACGACTGGCTACAACTAGGGAGATCAACGTTCATTCGTTCGGTAGCTTGACATAACATTTCTTGGGGGTCCCCCTCAAGGACCAGTTTTCTGCTTTCATCTGTGAAGGGATTGATGCAGTAGAGATGCCTTAGCAAGGTGTGAACTATTGATTCTCCAATTTTTATTTTCAAATTTGAAGTTTGTTTTTTAATTAGAGGAGATTGAAGATAACTAGCTTCCTGTCTTGGCACATCTTCAATGCGCGGGAGAGTAAATATTGCAGCATTTTCCTGCTCGTGCTTTCCTCACGGTACCCCCCATGATAGATGTTGAATAAATTGCTCTTCCCAAAAGAAACTAAAACGATCATCACAAACGTAACTATGGAAATTTGACATTGAAGAAGCTATTTGTGCGATTCATTTGTCGTTATAGAAGATAGCTTAACAGACCTGCACATTGCCTCGAGGTTTAGGAATAAGAGGACAGGTCACATTACTATCACAATTTTCTTTTGAGAGGATTAGTGTAGGTTATAGTTGTTTTTCTTTTGTATTTTCTCGTAAGGTTACCTCAGTTGAGGTAAAGTATGAAAAATATAAGTTGCCATTATAATAGAAAAAAAGCTAAACAAACCTGCTGCCCCAGGGCCAGCAGGGTAGAAATGGTACTGAAATGGCTATTGGACTCGGTTCATTCGATGAAGTAATCCCACGGTTAGCGATGTAATCAAGCACCCATTAAAGGGGCGTATAAGCTAGCATCGCTCTCGTTAATTCCACCAGCACCCTCAACTTCTTCCTCTGCACCAACGGCGCCTGCTGCCTTGTTGCTCCTGCATTGCTGTCCCTGCACCACCTTCACCTGCCGTCTCCCATAGGTCACTAAAATTCACTCTAAATTTTGTCAACAACTTTGTCTACGTCCACAAGAATGCTATCAATTTAGTTGCCGATTAGATACATTCGCATGGGCTAGTAGATGGAGATACACACTTGAAAAGGTGTGCTGTTACGTGGATTTCTATTTTCCGGACAACATATTGTTCATGCAAAGCGCAAAGAACCAAATGTATCGTGCAATTCAACCCAAAAGGGCAAACCCCATTATTTAATTCCGCTGAGGGTGATAACGACAAGAGGGTGATAACTGCCGCGTGGGAGGTTGAAGCTTATGCTTGTTATTTACAATACATGCAAGCGTGCAACAATTTTTTTTTTTTTTCGAATTCTATGACACATGCACGTCAGACCATGATGATTTTAGTTCTACTTAATATGTCTAAACTGTAATTAGCAGTTGTCTTTTTAACCCTTTTTTTCGTATTATTTTTATTTTCTAAAATGAAAAATGACGAACGTTGGGCAATGCAGCTGGTCGGCGGATATAGTTAGTGAATATAAATAGGACCGAAGCATGCGCTTGAAATGAGTTTAAGCTATCATTAGCTTATGGAAGCCTCCAAAGAGTTGGGGACCCATTGTCTCAATACTGCATTTAACTCACTTGGCCCCAGGTGATAGCTGATCAGCCAACTTCACTTTTTTCTTTTTTCCTTTTTTAAAACTGTTTTCAAAATTCCGATGTGATAGTGACAATTTGGCAAAATTTCTCATCAATTAGTAAAAATAAATAATAATAGTCCTAAGGTTCTTTTAACTTGATTTTACTTGCCATTTTTAACCATGTTAAATGAATAGTAGGCCATGCTGCGTATGTCTATGTCTTTTCATGTCAAAACAATACTACACAAATCTACATTCTTTCCTTCAATATCAAGAAAAGGTATAATTTCATTTCCCATAAATTTTAAGCTCACTAACAATAACAATGACAATAATAATAATAAAATAAATCTTATATTGATTATGATTACTTGTACCGTAGAGCATTCAAAAAGTAAATTTTCCTATACACACCTAGCGTTGTAAAAGCTGACTTGCTTGAAATTTGATTCGGACAAGAATGTCGACAACGTTGATGGGGTGAATAAATTTAATCTCCAGATTTCTACTGCGGGCTATCTTTTTACAGAGAAAGAACAATCAAAGTGGAATTCCCTTAAAGTTTCTTTCTTCCACTCTTATTTCTTGTGCTCTTCGCTAAAGGCACCCTCGCCAGGTTAAACCTTATAAAATTTCCAAAATCAAAGTGACCTCTAGGGAAAACAAAAATTCAGCTAGTTCTCCAGTTTTTATGCTGCCATTGCAACATCAGTTAATGGTGGGTGGCATTTTCACTAGCTGGTCTAGGCGGCTACTTTAAGCTTTGAAGGCTATATGTTACATGTAAGCCAACATTGGTCTGAGAGAACCATTTTTTTATTTTTTTTGGCCAAGTAATGTTAGCTGGGGTTTATACTATTCGCCATTGAATCATATAAACATAGACACATACGCTCCTGAACTGGGCAGAATAACAAACGGTGCAATGGACCTCCAAGAATGTTACAAAGATAAGATAATTCAAAGCACAAAAATAAGGAATACAAGCTCACCTAACAAAGATTGGAAGCAATTTTTATAAGTTCTTCAATCGACCTTCCACGTACCATGTGCCTTGAACCAAAGCAAGTTTAATGGGCGAGAATTGAGAGATGAAACTCATTAAATTTCATATAACAAATTAATAAATTATCAATAAATTTTAATTTGACTTAATCAATGTAAAAAAAAATTAAAAGTAAACCATAAGACTCTGAGGTAAAAAAAATTTTATCGATGCGTTGTAGAGCATTCACATCCACGATTGTTGCAATCTTGTTTGCATACACGACGGCGTGTATTTCTCATGATTCGCATGTGGTTTTTTATTTTATTTTTTGGTTTTTACATTTCCATATGAATCCTCTTGTAAAGCCCCGACAAGTATCAGGGCCTTAATCGAATAAATCTGAAACTTTTGAGCCTAAATAAAACGTTTAGAAAAATTTAAGGGGCTTGTGATAAATGTTTGTTCGCAGTACAACGCTCAAGAAGAAAGAAATTGAAGGCGTCGTCAAACACGATGCGCACGTGAGCAGCTATTCAAATTCATTGCCACGTCACCGTCTCGCTCGTCGGTCCAGAAAATTCATTCTCATACGTGCCACTCTCCCATTGGTTGCTTCCAATCCCATTGTCTCCAAAACTCAATCAGCAGCCCAAGTCCAACGTTTGGCACGCCAAACAATTTCTTAATTTCCGCTACTGCCCTTAAGTATTAGTCAAAATCACATTAATACCCTCAGTTCCAAAACCCGAGTCTTTTTCTCTGTAGCCCAAAGTTCCTTCTCGCAGAAACACACAGCCCTGCTCTCGCTTTAACTTTTCATTTCTTTTTCTTTTTTTAATATTTTTTTCTCTTCTAATTCTCTTTCGTCTTCGTTTTCGTCTTCGGCTAATTTGGAATTTTTTTCCGTTCGCGGATCGGGCGAAACGATCTCTGTTCACCCATGACTCTGATGACTCCTCCGCCGTTGGATGTAAATACTGCCTTTCTCTTCCTCCATATCCCTCTGACTTTCCACATTTGTTTAGGCGACTGCGGTTTTGATTTTTTTTTTTCTTTGCATTAGTCTGTTCGTTTTGATTGTTTAGGGTTTCGGTTTGTATTTTAAGTTTGGCAAATTGGCTTGAATTGGATAATACTTTTTTATTTTTTTGGGTTAATGTTTGGTGTGTCTAGGGTTTTGATTAAGTGCGGCAGAGCCCAACTTTTGCTCGATCACAGTTTTTGTTTTTTTTTTTTTATTTTGTTTCATCGTTGTGGATTCGCAGCAAGAAGAGGAAGAGATGCTTGTGCCACATACGGATTTAGTCGAGGGTCCTCAACCTATGGAAGGTTAGAACCTTGATTTTGTAGTTCAATTCTTTTCTTTTATGAACGTGATCAAATGGATCCAGAGTTTACTTGTGTTTTTGTATGATGATGAGCATTTTTTAGGTTTTAAGTGGTGTTTTGGGTTTTTTGAGAATTATATTTTAATTGTGTGTGAATTGGCTTTGTAAATGCTTAAGTAGTAGCACAAGCGGAGACCAACAGTACAGTGGAGAATCCGGCGCTGGAGGATCCTCCATCCATGAAGTTCCCGTGGACAATCCCAAATTTTTCTAGGTTGAACACAAAGAGGCATTATTCGGATATATTCGTGGTTGGTGGCTACAAATGGTTAGTTCAGTTATTCACTTTGTCTTTTCCAGTTGAACTTGTTTATGAGCTGCTGAGTGTACAATGATGGCTTGCATGTAATTAATTTTGTGATTTTGATGGTTTTTTGTTTTTTGCAGGCGGATACTTATTTTTCCCAAAGGAAACAATGTGGACCATTTGTCTATGTATTTAGATGTTGCAGATTCTGCTACGTTGCCATATGGATGGAGTAGGTTCGCCCAGTTTAGCTTGGCTGTGGTCAATCAAGTCCATCAAAATTACTCAGTTAGAAAGGGTATCTTCTTTGCTCTTTGAAGTTGCCTTTGCATGTCATTGAGATTGCTTTTTAAAGCCATCAATTTGTTGCCAGTAGTCTAAATCAAGAGTGTTTGGGGGATGAAGTTTGGTATCATATCATCATGTGGGTGCTTTGATCCAACACATAATTGGATGGTTTGTAGAACATGTGTTATCAATTTTGATTAGTAACTAATTGTCTATTTCCATAATTATTTTGTGTTTAGCATCAGTGGTTGACCTAACTTGCATTATGAGAGTTCCTTAGCCAATTGATAAGTTATTGCCTTATTGGTAATTAGGTAGGTTTTTCTTCATTTTCCAAATTTCTTTTCTTTTTCTTGTGGGAAAATGGGCATACTAATGTAACTGATATGTGGTGATGAAAAATATGAACTTGTTAAGGCCACTTCTACTGGACCAGTCATCTACAGTTGCTCTTGAGAGTGGTTTTGACCTTAAGTTCAAAGAACTGTCACAGAAAATTATATTTTTCTTTTCTGGGACTCAGTGCATTTTTACTGGTAGGATTGTAAACTTACAGTGTATTGTGGACTAAGTTTGATGGTCCTTACTCTATTACTATCTTATTTAGTGAAAAGGTATGATAAAGTTTGATTGTCCTGTTTGTATTTAATTCTATTATGTGGTGGGCAATAGCTTCCTGTGTAACATTGAAAGTGAAACCACCATCCTTTTTTGTGATGTTCAATATAACTTATTATTACTGGGAAAAAAAATTGCAGAGACACAACATCAGTTCAATGCAAGAGAGAGTGACTGGGGTTTCACATCATTTATGCCCCTTAGTGAACTGTATGATCCTACGAGAGGGTACCTTGTTAATGACACAGTTGTTGTTGAAGCTGAAGTTATTGTCCGCAAGGTTCTGGATTACTGGTCGTATGACTCAAAAAAGGAGACTGGTTATGTAGGGCTTAAGAACCAAGGAGCAACATGTTACATGAACTCTCTCCTACAGACACTTTATCATATTCCTTATTTTAGAAAGGTAGGTATATATTTTCATCTTTTTGAGGTTATAATGATTATTGCAAATGTGTCATGCACAGAGAACTACCTATTTTTGAATGAATATTTTCAGGCTGTGTACCACATGCCAACAACTGAGAATGACATGCCTACAGGAAGCATTCCTTTGGCTCTTCAGAGTTTATTTTATAAGCTTCAATACAATGACACCAGTGTTGCAACAAAAGAATTGACTAGATCTTTTGGGTGGGATACATATGATTCCTTCATGCAACATGATGTGCAGGAATTAAACAGAGTCCTGTGTGAGAAGCTAGAAGATAAGATGAAGGTATTTAAGGTGAGCAGCCTTGATGTTTTTTTTTAGTTGGCTTAATTAATTGTATTTTTTGGTGGTGGTCCAGGGGACAGTTGTTGAAGGGATGATACAGCAGTTGTTTGAGGGTCACCATATGAACTATATTGAGTGCATTAATGTGGATCATAAATCTACAAGAAAGGAATCGTTTTATGGCAAGTGCTACTTGGTGTAGTTGAAATTCTGTGGTTACCAATATATTCATAGAATACTAAAATCATGATATGTAATGACAGATCTCCAGCTTGATGTGAAAGGTTGTCGAGATGTTTATGCTTCTTTTGACAAGTATGTGGAAGTTGAACGACTTGAAGGTGATAACAAATACCATGCAGAAAATCACGGTCTGCAGGTTAGTTACTGCTTACTGAAAAATGAGTCCTATATATTGATTTTTTTCAGTGAAAGTGAATTTTTTAGCTAATGTAAAGTTTTTTGTGTTACTCACACTTAATATTCTGAGTGTTTTTTTTTAAGCTGTGTGATTTGATTGAAATTGTTTGGTATCATTGGCCTCAAATAGAGCAAAAAGAATGGGAAGGAGTCCATGATGGAATTAAGAGAACTATAGTTTATATGAATGAAGTTTTAGGTTTTTGACTTCTGTGGCGTTGGTATGGTGATTTTGGGATGAGAAAATTATACAAATTCCAGTCTTGTCTGTTTCATTAAAGGAGAAACATTTGACCATTCTCTATGAATTGAAATACCTTAAACATGTGGGATCTGACAATGCATAGAGGGCATGGGTTTTCCCCATTTTTTTCCTTGAAGGATGTAGGCCATTTGTTCCCTTAGTAACCTGGAACTTAGTTAATTTTCATTATATCCCTCCAATAAATACTTGAATTTAGTATGGATAAAATGGATCTCCATTTGAAATGCCAAGTTGACTGGTTCACCGGAACATTTGAATCTCTAAGTTCCTGGGATTTGAATTTTACACTCGATGAGGAATCTTCAGTTGCTTGGATTTTGCTATCCCAAGGGCTTTAAATCCTCGGAGGAATTTCCATACCAAAAAATTACAAGTTAATTGACCTTATATGTTTTACTGACATCCAAATGGGAATTTGTTGCTGCAACTTGAATATTAAGATTGTTGTGAACTTAATTGCAAATGTAGCACTCTATAGGCAGGTTTCTTCATTTTACCCTTTGGCTCTTTTTGTTATAGTGATTCCCTTGTTAATTGAGCGCTCATACTGCTGAAACTGAAAATTAATCAAACTTTTTAAGATGGTTCTCAAGGCATGTGCTATGATTTTTTTTTTTTTAACAGGATGCAAGGAAGGGCGTCTTATTTATTGACTTTCCTCCTGTGCTTCAACTGCAATTAAAACGATTTGAATATGATTTTATGCGGGACACTATGGTGAAGGTCAGTTTTTATTGTGTCAAACAGAGAACAATTTACTTCTGATTCTATATATGCATTTTTCATTTATTGATAACATCCTTTCCTTTTGTAGATCAATGACCGATATGAATTTCCTCTTCAACTTG
Source organism: Ceriops zippeliana (assembly GCA_037897445.1). Taxonomy (NCBI): domain Eukaryota; kingdom Viridiplantae; phylum Streptophyta; class Magnoliopsida; order Malpighiales; family Rhizophoraceae; genus Ceriops; species Ceriops zippeliana. The sequence continues at coordinate 5,919,191 of JBAPLH010000014.1, read as the reverse complement.
ATCTTGATAGAGACAATGGAAAATATCTATCCCCTGAGGCAGACAGGAGTGTTCGCAACCTTTACACACTTCATAGGTAAAATTCATCACTTTTATTCAATTCTTAATCTGACCAGCTTGAATGAGATTGCCTGGACAATATTCTTGAACTTTTTAATTGTGCTTGCCATTGGCATGCTGGATCTATTTACCATGGTTATTAATTTTTTTTTTTTATGCAGTGTCTTAGTACATAGTGGAGGAGTGCATGGTGGACATTATTATGCTTTTATTAGACCGACCCTCTCTGATCAGTGGTATGTATTACAGATCTTGAAAGATAGTGGGCTTATTTCTGTGTTTGGCTCTTCTTGTTCCCTCCTCAACTCTCTCTTTCAGAACAAAATTTTCATTTCTGCAACACATTTAAGTTTTCATAAAATGCACGCTTATCTTATTCATTGTAAAGAAGATATGCATAATTATATCCTGATAAGGTAGAAATGAAGGAAATTAATAAAGCAAAGAAGGACATGATTATTGAGGAAGGAAATGACAAACAGTTTCATTTTCTGGGAAAAATTGAAGTAAATTTTAGAAAATGGTTGCAGACTACTGATTGTTGAGTTGTTCTCTCTATCTTTCATGCACACACAAGCACACCTGTGCTCATGTGCCCTCATATACAAACACACCCATGTGCATCCCACATATTGTTTGCTTTTCATTTAACCATGCATAATGTAGCTGCTAAATTGGCTTATGTGTAAGATATGTGTACAAGTGTCCACTCACTCTCAAACACTTTGCATCTATAACTGTATGTGCATGGAGTTGCTGCTTTGTTCTTAAATGATATCATCAAGTTCTTTGTTTAGGTACAAATTTGATGACGAAAGGGTGACAAAAGAAGATATGAAGAGGGCATTGGAAGAGCAGTATGGTGGTGAAGAAGAGGTAATGCTTTAGAAACCATTGTTTGAAATGCTAAGACAATGTACATACTGACAGTGAACTGCATTTTTCTGTTTTATTTTGCTGCATACACCAGCTGCCCCAGACTAATCCTGGATTTAATAACACTCCATTCAAATTCACAAAGTACTCAAATGCCTACATGCTTGTGTATATACGTGAAAGTGATAAGGACAAGATAATTTGCAATGTTGATGAGAAAGACATTGCTGAGCACTTGAGGGTAAATTGCTTGGCTTGACTTGTTTTTGGGATCTTTCTATGTAATCTAGCATATATTTGTGTCTATTAGTCACTGAGTAATGCATTCAAATTCTACTTCTTATCCCAGATGAGGTTGAAGAAGGAACAAGAAGAGAAAGAAGACAAGAAAAGATACAAAGCACAAGCTCACCTCTATACCATTATCAAGGTTTTTCTTTTCTTCCCTTGTTGCATTTTTCAGCATATGATTGTCAGTCACTCGCGAATAAAGCCATTGATGTTTTCACCTAGGTTGCACGAGATGAGGACCTCAAAGAGCAGATTGGAAGGGATATATATTTTGACCTTGTGGATCATGACAAAGTCAGTAGCTTCCGCATTCAGAAACAGACACCATTCAATGTTTTCAAGGTATTCTGAGCTGGTATAAGTTTCATTACAGACGGATGAGTATAAATGTTGATCTGTTCACCTTCTGGCTTCCATTCCACTTTAGCCTTTTTTTTTTTAATTGCCTGGTTCTTTTTCTCCTATTTTCTACAGTGGAGCTGCTGGTATTGCATAATTGCCATGTTTAAAATCTAATGTTGAAAGTGTAGACTTTGAGCTTTCTTTCTGAATTTTCTTTCTGTTGTCTAGTTTTTTTATGTTTATTGTTGAGGTAACTTACAGGAGGATGTGGCCAAGGAATTTGGTATTCCAGTTCAATTTCAGCGATTTTGGGTATGGGCCAAGCGTCAGAACCATACATATCGTCCTAATCGACCACTGACACCCCAGGAGGAAGCACAATCAGTAAATACTCTGTCTGAAATTTAGAGTTATATCACTGTTTTATCACTGTTTTTTCCTCTGATAATCAGGATAATGTTTGATTTCATTGATTGGCATTACATGCAGTGTTCCTTTTCTTTGCAAGTGGTTAAGTGTCATGAGTAACAATATAGTTTTGGTTGCAAGTCAGTTGTGGTTTCTCCTTGTAATTGGGTCCTAGGCAGGAATTCTGGCAAAAGTTTGGAATGATGCTTTATTCCATTTAATCTCCATTGAAGTGCTTAAATCTCCTTATAAGGAATATTTTGCATTCTATCAACAAGCCTTTTGATATTATTAGGTTGGACAGCTGAAGGAAGCTCCAAATAAGGCACAAAATGCAGAACTAAAGCTATTTTTGGAAGTAGCACTTGGGATGGTAATTTTGATACCACCTCTTTTGCATGGCCATGCAGTGAAATTTTATGACTACTGATGCTGTGTGATTCTACAGGATTTACACTTTATTGCTCCACCTGAAAGAACTAAAGAAGATATTCTCCTTTTCTTCAAGCTTTATGACCCTGAAAAAGGAGAATTAAGGTGCCCGACAATTTTCATACCCCATGTTTCCAGTCTTTTCCTATTGTTTACAAATTGTTGACGTAATGACCTTTAAATGCCAGATATGTTGGTAGGCTCTTCGTTAAGAGTTCTGGTAAGCCAATAGAAATTGTAGGAAAGCTTAATCAAATGGCTGGCTTTGCACCTGATGAAGAAATTGAGCTTTATGAGGTTTGTCCTATTTATATTTTTATTGTTCTTTTAGGGATTTTTTGACTGAATTATTTTTTTTTTTTTTAACTTTTTCTGAGTTTCAGGAAATAAAGTTTGAGCCTTGTGTCATGTGTGAGCACCTTGATAAGAGGACCTCATTTCGAATGAGTCAGGTATGCCTATCTTGCTGTGTAATTTTTTTTTTGGTTGAATTATCAATTTTTGCAATACTGTAATTAGTCTTTCATATCTTTACATTCAGATCGAAGATGGGGACATAATTTGCTTCCAAAAATTTCCACTTGAAAGTGAAGAAGAATACCGGTATCCAGAATTGCCATCATTTTTAGAGTATGTGCACAACAGGCAGGTATGTTCTCAAAACATAAGTCTGCCACTGCTAGAAGTCTGATTAGTCACACCTAAGAGTGTGTGTGGGCGTATGCCTATAACAGTTGATTTCAGAGATAAAAATAAAATTAAAATGACGAACAATTGATTCAGAGGACTTGCTACTAAGAAATGGCAGGCTGACTAAGGTACCTTGGGCACACAACAGGGCGAACATAGGCCCTTCCTGTTCTGTTGAGCTGAAAAGTTTTTTGACTCGTAACCAAACGACCATTGGAAATCCATGTATTGGGTAAAGTGAATGAAAAGGGATTTTGTGTCTTAAGGATGATTTTCTCATGAGAATGTGTGACTTCATTGGATTCCACTTTTGTTCCTGAAACAAAGATAGCAAAATAGCCCAATAGTCTCATTGACAGTTGGTTCTACACTAAGTTAAATTGAATCAGGAAAACTTGAAACTTATTTGAATTTGAATATTTTCCAATCATATTTGATCTTTCCTGGTGCCACAATTTGGTTATTTGAAATCACTAACCTTGTGTTCATTTTGGTTGAATTGTTGCGACCTTGTATCAAGATCATGCATTTCGCACATTGATGATATAGTGTTTAGGGTTTAACGTTAGGGAAATTCTTCTCTTTGATGGTTGTAACACCATATTATTTGAAAGTTACTTCACCTTGGTGAGAAATTGTTTAATCATGAAACCAAGAAAGATCTAGGGTGTAGGGAATGTCTTCACTTTCAAGGTACATAACACTAATGTTTGAAAGTTTTGCCTCGTGAGATTCACTTTCATTTTATGTCTTCACTTGCACCCTTGAGTTATTGCTAGGTTGCAACATCAATTTAACATGGTTTTCCCACATTTTCTCTGCCCTCAAGTAATGTGGGACAATGGGAAATGAAAGAACCAGGAAGTGAAGCAAGGAATGTGGGAGAAGGTAAGAGTAAATTAGAGGTCTTCAGAAGAGCAGAAGAAAGTCGGGAGAAGTTAAAAAAAAAAAAAAGAGAGAGAGAGAGAGAAAGACAGTAATATTGATAACAAATGGCTAACCCAAACATAATCAAACCAACAATTGTGTAGCAAAATAATGATGGTCTATTTGTTGGCACCCTAAAGAAACCTTAAAATACATTCTTAATTTTGAAAAAAAAAAATGCAACAATAAAGTTCTGATGTAAAACCTAGCTTTAATTGAAACAAAATCTTAATTGATTATGTTGCCATTGTCTGTCATCAAGGTTTTTAACCATGAGATGTTGCTCTAATGACTCTTTATTGAGTGACATTCTGGAGTAAAAATTGCATATCAGCATCAATAGTCACTGTTATGAACTTTTCCCCACTTCGTAACATTAAAATTTTCATAAAATTTTTTTTATCAATTATTGTCACTATTATCTGGTGATAAGTATCTCTTGAATTACAGTGAAATCTTAAGAATTAAATGCTCTGTTCTTGAATTCCTATCTCATGACATTAAACTTTCCCCAATTTTGTGGTGATTTAAGTATATGGGTTACATTGAAGTCTTTCCTTGTATGTTAATTTGCACTTGATTCATTCACATGATTTGGTTTTATGTAGATAGTTCACTTTAGATCTTTGGAGAAATCAAAGGAGGATGATTTTTGTTTGGAGTTGTAAGCACTCTGCTGATTCATTATGTGGCTTTATTTTAAGGTTTAGTTCACTTGCAGTCATTTATGATCTACAATTGATGATTTTTAAGGTCAAAATTGCATACTTATGATGACGTGGTGGAAAAAGTGGCTGAACATATTGGTTTGGATGATCCATCCAAGATTAGATTAACAACTCATAACTGCTACTCTCAGACACCTAAGCCCCAACCAGTCAAGTATCGAGGAGCAGATCATTTGTCAGATATGTTAGTACACTACAATCAGGTATATGCCTTGTCATTGAAACCCCTCACTTGGTTCACTACAATTATCTGTATTGCCGTTAACTTAGCTATTTTCTTCTTGTTACAGACTACTGATATTTTGTACTATGAGGTTCTGGACATTCCTCTTCCAGAATTGCAAGGCCTAAAAAATCTGAAAATTGCTTTCCACCATGCTAATAAGGATGAAGTGAGTTTGGAATCTCTACTTGAGTTTTCATGGATCATCCTCGAGATATTATTTCTGATTTTATTTCCCATTATTTTCAGGCGGTAATTCATAATATTAGATTGCCTAAACAGAGCACTGTGGGGGATGTTATCAATGAACTGAAAACGAAGGTAATGCCATTCTGATTAGAAATTTGCCATTCATTAAGGATGTTTTGAGAGTATGGTGGCGGCTGAAACATCCATCAAACATGCACATTGTTTCACCTAGAGATACTTAAAACCAAATGCTATTATAGTTTAGGGAGTTGAAGAAAATGAGGAGGGTAGTAATAGATCAATAGAAAACCCAAAATGTTAGTTTCCATCCTTAAGCAATTTTTACACTTACATTTATATCTAGATACAAGTTTTTTCTTGATACTATAACTCCTGTATATCTTTATGTTTGTAGCATTTTCCTTAGAGATTCAATTATCTAGTTGCCCATAATAGGCATGCTAATGCCTGGCTCATCTTGAAACAGGTAGAGTTGTCTCACCCAAATGCAGAACTTCGACTACTGGAAGTCTTCTACCACAAGATTTATAAGGTAAAGATTCCATTTTTGTCATTCATGCATGCCCTTGTGAAATGCTGGTATCTGACATGAAATTCATTTTTCTTTGGTGATGCTTTTGATTTTAAAAGACTCTTTGACACCATTCTTTTGTGACTTTGTACCTTAATTTAACAATATGTCTGTCACATTGTTCTTGCAGATATTTCCACCAAGTGAAAAAATTGAGAATATAAATGACCAGTACTGGACACTTCGTGCAGAGGAGGCAGGGACATTTATCATTTTTCTTTGAGGATGTGTTTTTGTCATTGTCACTTGTTTTATCATCTTGAATTGTGGCTGCATGCAACTACCTATGACTGATGGTCACATATGTCATAGATATGGCTTCAAATTTTGTTTGTCCTTAAAATTGTGGATGCTGGCTGCTCATGGATGTGCATGCATGATGGCTTTCACATATCACCGTCCACTTATACATCTGCATGCACACATATAGTCTTGTGTATATTATAAGCTTTTCATACAATGGTGAGCAGAAACTTTGTCCTGAACTCAGATAAATCAATAAAAGTTCTTTTCTTATGTGGTTACCTGGTAATTAAGAAGCTTGGGGACCTTGTGTGCAAATTCTCTCCAATAATGTTATGTGTGGGGTTATGATCAGCTGCCCTTATTGTGTAGCTAGCCCATTTGATTTCCCAATTGACCAAGCACCTAAATTAAGCGAAAACTTTGGGGCTGGACTGAGCATGTAACTTGCTTCGATGCACCTTTTCTAAATACCTTTCTTCAAGCTTTAAATGTGTCTATAAATCATGATTACCTTGTTCAACTTTCCGCAGATAGAGCATTAGTCATTTTTTTTATCTTGTAGCATTGATAATGGAAGAATTTATTGTTGTAACAATAAAGGCACATATCTGCCCATTTTTGGCCTTTGTTGCAGCATGAACATGGTTTTCTGTACCATTCTGAGCTCAAGTGTCTGATGGTCAAGGTCAACATGTAGGAAATCTATGAAGTACACACTCATGCACGCACACACACAAGTTTGTGCATGGTAGATTTGCCGACATGCACAAAATATTGATTGCTACTAGGGAAAGTCAGGCAAAACTGTGTGCAAGTTTCTTTCTGTCCCTGAGATAAAGTTGTTCCTTCTCTTTTCTTACAGATCCCTGAGGAAGAGAAAAATCTTGGTCTGCATGATCGCTTGATTCATGTTTACCACTTCACAAAAGAGTCCACTCAAAATCAAATGGTACTACAAGCGGGTGGATTGATTACTAAGCTTTTACAAGCTACTGATTGCTAGACAGTATTTGTTAAATTGCACGAAGAATCTTTTAGTTTCTTACATGGTTTTTCATTTGGTGTCCTCAACAGCAAGTACAAAATTTTGGGGAACCCTTCTTCTTGGTTATCCGTGAGGGTGAAACTCTAGCTGAAGTGAAAGTCCGTATTCAGAAGAAATTACAAGTTCCTGATGAGGAATTTGCTAAGGTATTCTCCCCCCCCCCTCCAAAAAAAAAACAAACTGCCCTTTTTCAACATGCTGTATTGTGAATTTCTGCTGTTGCTTTCTCCTATATGATAGTTTACTTTTAACTATGAATTAGTTTTTCATTTTCCTTCTCTCATTTGGTTTGTCAGTGGAAATTTGCCTTTTTGTCTCTGGGTCGCCCTGAATACCTTCAGGATTCTGATGTTGTTTTCACTCGTTTTCAGGTGCTCGAATGTTTTTTTTCTCTCTCATTATTTTCTTTCTTATTTCCTTGCGTATGTTTTGTCTCTGAATTTTGAATTGGTTATTAATGTCTTCAGAGAAGAGATGTTTATGGTGCTTGGGAGCAATATCTTGGGTTAGAGCATGCTGACAATACACCCAAGAGATCATATGCAGTAAACCAGGCACGTATTAGTTTCATGCTTCTACCCTGATTAGCATAGAGTTGTGCTATTTTGTAAGTACTTTTGCTTGAAATAATAGTAGTTTTTAAAGAAGTTGAAGCAACTCATGGAATGAAAATGACAGAATTTTTTACTATGAAAATGACATTAGCATAGGGTGGATGGATTACTATGTTGTTCTTCCGTGCTAAGGTAATTGACTCATATTTATGTCTAGTGTTTTAAATTGTCTGGCCTCAAAATGTTGCAGAACCGGCACACGTTTGAGAAGCCAGTTAAAATATACAATTAGCAAAGCGCAGATGATTCTTTACGAGCAGTGACCTCTATTAGATGTTTTTGCTGCCATGTATGTGGGAAATGGAAAGGATGCAAATGAGTGGATACTGGAAGCAGGAACTGAAGATGCTGGAATCAAAGTGATTTCTGTAGGTTTTGTTATTTTGTTTTGTAAGCTAGGCATGTTTCTATCATGCGGGACAAGGAGAGAGGTAGCCTCGTCCACTGTTCCATTGTGGGTGCGCCCTCCTTCTATCCTTTATCTTGGCTTTCTCCTAATGAAGGCACCTTGCAATCAGAGGCTGGTAGTTTGACCTTCTGCAGCTCCAGTGTAATCTTAGAAGTACATAAGGAGATTTTTTTTCACTAACAAAGTATACCAGTATAGGTGTTTGGGTTTGATACTTAATTCTTTTCGTAATATATTCCTTTGGCGTTGGGGGATGGCTTTGTAAAATGGTTGGTTGAGATTTACATTTCTGTGCGTAGGATCGTGTACAAGAACTGGACCGCTCTGCCGTTCAGTTTGGTTTTTTCATTTCATCTTTTTGAAAATTCATAAAGCTCATCAGAATTGGTTATAGCGCATGGAGCTTCGATTGATTTTCCGCTGCAATCGCTAGTTTTGTTGTCATTTTGAAGCCAAAGGCTCCTTTGATTTGTTCTTGTTTCCTTCCGTCCACTTGTGCATTTGATGCCGGGTACCACGGGTATTCTCTGTTCCGTGTTGTGGGCGTTCATTTTGCTTTTAGCAATACGTTGCGCAAAATAGCAACACATTGTTCTTGTTATGATAAAAAGAATTCGAGCTTTCTGGGCCTTCATTTTGATGCACCGAGTGATGGTCGCACACGGACATGTATATTTGAACTTCACGAACAAGTAACTAGCAACTGGGCAAAGATTCGATTGTTTGTAGTTCATGGCTGGCTTTTGGAAATAATGTCTAATGCAGGCATGCACATTTTGCGATGTGTATGATTGTTGAGAGCATTTGTAACCTAGGGTCTAAATTATCACAAGTTCACTTGACTCTCACACATCTTTTGTTAATTCACTCAAATTGTCAAAAATTTACTTTTTTTTTTTCTCGTAAAATCGAATAAGCATCCCACAGATTAATATAATCAAAATCTAATTTGGTAACAAGACACATTAAATGAAAATGTATCTTGGATGTCTGATTAACTTCGTGACAAGGCGCATTAAATGAAAATGTATCTTGGATGTCTGAAATAAATACAACACATAAATTTCTTGGGAAAGATTAATAATTCGAACCCCAACTACCTTAATCCTCCACAAAATATAAATTTAAATTCAGATGTCTCCCGGGAGACCAAAAAAAAAAAAACCATTTCCTGAATTTCAAAGGATTATGGGCCTGAAGTCTTGAATTACAAAACCTTGTACGATATCAAACCATCAATTGTCTGAACGACCAGTTGATTCATGCGCACGAGCAGTAGCAAGTAAGTTCTTGCTTTAGGCCCTGTCACAGCCAAACATCACCAAAGCCAGCCGTGAGCTAGTAGAAACAAGACGCTATTGTCACGGCGTGACACCAAGTACCAAGCGTGAGCCGCAAGAGAGTACCAAAGGGAGTCGGCTTCAATCTTTATGCGTAATTCTATGAGAAATTACTCGGTAGAATAAGTGCATCGTGTAACAAAGAGGCCAACTAGAAATCATCATTTATATTTGGTTTCGTGACTTTTTTTTTTGTTTTTTTTTGTTGGTCTCATCATTTTTATGAATGTATAACAAACTTAGTATCATGGGCTGTTATGTGGAGTATGGACTGATGATCCGTGATAAAGACACCTTGTTCCAAGCATACGTCAGAGAAGTTAGATGGCATAATAGCGGCAAAATAGACGTACCCAAACCCAAAGATGCAATCTCATCTTGATAGAAATAATCAATTCCCTTCGTTTTCTCCCTTTGCTTCAGGCTTGAGTTGATTTTCTCAACAGCTGTAAGTAGATCCTGAAAGATCAAGCTCAGTGAGATATTAAAAATCATTATGATACATGCATTCAATTCAATATAAGAAGGCAAACTAATTCCCTCTATCACCAAACATAAATTTCCTAAAAGACAAATTCCAAGAAATATGCTTTGGTATGGCCCACAGGTTGATGGCTAAGAAACAGAGTGTCCATACCTCCCATGATGTTAGACCTTTCATGTAGGACGGAAGATTTTCAAAATCATCCTTTACCACCTCTAGAATGCGGCTAGCAGGTTCAGCTTGTTTCAGATCACCTCCTGTTTTCCCATAAGTTTCTAACATTTGAGTCATACAATGATATAGTCTTCATATTGAATTATTCACAAAGCTCTTGAATTGAATGCTAACTAGCTCAATATTAATAATTGCTTTTTACCTTCACATACTTCTGAGACCTGTGCAGTGGTTTTATCGGGAATCTTTGCCTTGTGTAATTTGTCCTCGTAATAATACCTAAAAAGTGGAACATTTTCAAACCAATGAAATTTCCTTGTGCAACATAGATGAATCAAGTTCCAGAATATAATCTGCTTACTTCATTGGTTCTCCACAAGATGCATCTGGAACATCATCTTTAGTATGATCTGCAGAGAGCAAAGATATGGAATAAGAATAAAGGACAAATTGGTTAACATCCATCATATTTAGCAAAACATCATCTTTAGCATGAGCTGCAGCGAGTAAAAGAAATAAAATGATAAGGAATCAACAGTGTTCATCCATTAGAAAAGGGCAAGGCCTACCTCCAGATGCTAGAGTAGCAAGACAAACGTCTGAAAGGCCAAGACTCTTTAGACTCAAGGAATCATCCATTCTACTAAGATTAAAAGAACACAATAATTTTGTAAAACTGCAATGTGTTGATGGGAATGGTTTGCAGCCTACTGCAATTAATTTCAATGAACAAAATTATTGGTTTTCTCCTTCAATGACAAAATAATTCAGTTATTCTGCTATGCTCGTTTTAGCCAAGTCTTTAAACACACTAAAATCAGGCATATGCAGGTTATTAACAAACCAACAAGCACATGAAACCTGGAAAACAATAGATTAAAATTAGGATACAGTGGGTCTTCATCCAAACTGTTCATGATTGAGTGACCGCAATAAGAAGAAGGATGATCATCCGATGCATCCTTTGAGTCCAAGGCGCCACCCTCATCTTCACTATCAATCTCAACATCTAACGTTCAAAATGTATCATAAGAAGAAAAATTATTCACAAATAAACAATAGAAGGATAAGTAAACAAATAAAGCGAAGAATGAATTACTGAAATTGTAATGAATTTGAGAAACTTCTCAGCAACCAAACAGCTAAGAGGACAAAAATTGAGCGAGAAAATAAAATCATTAAAAGCACCGTGTGTATGACCCAAGTCCTTGAGATAGTCCTGTAATTTCAGGAGATCGGTCTGGTTCTTCTTGAAAACCTCATTGCAGTGACCTAACAGCTCCTCAAAGGACACGGTGCCGAACGACATAGACTCCAAGAGGTTTAGATCCTCGGCGGCGCTCGAGACGCGGTGGTTCAGCGACTGAATGAAGGTCGACGACGCCGAATCTGACATTCCCAACCAAAACCAAGAGAATCGTAAATTAATTCTTTCTTTCTTTGTTTTTTTTTTTTTTTTGACTGCTAAACTAGCTGTTATTATCCTATTATTGAGAATTGACTCAAAACGGCTGGCCATTGCATACCGAGAGGGATGGGACGGCGGTCGACCGACTGCTTGAGGGCAGCGCAGCTGTTCTGGAGGCGGTTGCAGAACCACCCTAGATCTTTTCCGAGCGCGGAGATTGATTCTTCCATCTCTCTCAAGTCGATTTTCTTTCTTTTTTTTTTTTTTTTTGATGAATTAGAAATGAAAATAAAGGTCCCTGCTAATCGAATTTTCGTTAAAAAAAAAAAGAAATAAATAAAAAAAGGCAAATTGCTGCTCTTGTATGAAATGTGTGGGATACCACCTACTGCGTCGGTGTCTGGATTTTTGCTTTCCCGCTTTTATTTCAATTCAAAAAATAAATTGGCTCAATGTCGCGCTGAGTAAGGGGAGGGTACCGACTAAAAATAAAAATTTGAAAACCAAATTATAATTATCGTTATTATTATATTTCTGATAATTCTGCTAAAAAACGGTGACAGACCCCCATTCCCCTAAATAATTGCATCGAATAATATTTTAAAACTTTAAATTCATCTAAAAACTCGAGTTAATAATATTTTTAAAACTTTATACACAACTGAAAGTTCAAAGGTTCTAGTAGGCGAAAATTTTAAACTCCACACAGCATTCGTTTTACTTTAGACTCTCCGGAGGTTGGTCTGTGACAATGAATTGGACGGATTTTACAAGAAAAATTAATAGCCTTTCCTTTCATCGTCACAATTTTCCTTGTATATATATATATATTGCAAGACAGTAGATGGGTCAAAATTCAGCCTGTTCATATTGCACCGCCTTTGATTCTAACGTTAACAAATCTTGATATAAAATACAAGAGAAGGAATATGTGTATGGGTCGGTGTAATTCTTTTCCATCAACTTTCAACTGAGTTGGCCTTTAAGAGCGGAAGCAGCTCTCTCAATGCCCCTGGCAACTTTCCGTATCTCGTGCTGAATTGCTACCTGCCGATCTCGTGATTCATGCTTTTGGATTGAGAGATCGCATCCGCTACTCCGGGGAAGAAACTGAGTTTGCTCTCATAGTCACCGGGAGGACCATAAACCTACAAAGAACACAGCATCATCAGCAGATGGTCCACAGGATTTTAGACTCTTGCTAAAGGAGCCCTTTTTGTTATGTGGGCTTTTCCTGAATCCACGGACCATTCCTTGAGCTTTTGGTTTCAACAGAAGAATCTTACAGCCGAAGTAGAAGCATGTGGTTCCAAGAACCAGTCCCTTAATCACTTGGCAGACGATATTTTTGCTTCGTCAAGCAATGATGCCGAGTAAAGCACACGCAATTATGAAAATGTTACGGTGCAACCAGTATCATGAACCATCAAAAACAGAATACTTACAAGATGCTTGAACCACTGCCTTCCTTTAAGCCCCTTGTCCTCTAGGAAGCCTCTTTCAGCAAGCATTAGTCGATCATTCAATGCTCGCACCTTCAAGGCTACAAATGATCCCCTACTTTCTTGCTCTCTCAGTAGCTGCATTAAAAAATAATAAACACGAGAGAATCAATACTGGCTCAGAAAAAGACGAGTGAATCACAATATCAAGACAATCCCATGATGACATCTGTCGGCCTCAACACAATAAGAGGTTTTACCCCTGCCTCACTCTCAGCCTCCTTAGCAGCAGCAGCAAAACCTTGAATTGAAATGGCTAACGAGTGAAGAGAAATGCTCCGGTCCAGAAAGTTGCTCAAGATCTTTCTGTGCCGCTGCCAAAAGGGCAAACACAGATGTCATTAGACTGTATGAAAAGATGCAGGTAGTATAGGTTCCCAGTAAACAGGACTACATCAATTCATCTGTACTGTTCAGATTTGCCCACTTAATTCTTTCGTTTTTTCTTCTCATCTTATTGTTCACCATCAATGTCATGACTACTTTCATGAAACCTTAAACCTCTTTTCTCAATGTCAAAAACCAGCAACACAAGCATTTAATTGCCACTATATTTTGGGACATTTTAGTTTATAGATGATATAGCTAAGAAACCAGAGACACACCTCTAGCTGATCTGCATAAGAGAGGTAATTGAAAGGAAGAATATAGTCATCGGCAAGGTGAAGGGCTAGAAGTCCCCAAACTCCAGCAACTGAAGCAAAGTGCAAATTGCAGAGCAGTATCACACCACAGCATCAGTAACAAATTATGTTTTGCACACAAGATGACAGAAAAGACAACTAACCAGCCACATGGCGATGAAACAAGGGATCTGCGTAGTTTTTCATCCAGTCATAGGAGTCAAAGGCTGTGTGATAGACAGGGAAATCTGAACACGTATGGAAATTCATTAAATTACCAGACTAAGTCCTTTATGCTACCAGAATCACAGAAAATGTTTAGATTATCAAAGATTCTCAAGAAATGAGCACCCAAAAACCATGAGTAAAGAACATAAGGAATCTTCTTATGTCAAAACTTGGAACTGTTTAAAAATACAGGGAAACAGTTCGCCTCAGCAAACTAACAACAAAGACAACACTATCTCTCATAAGTAACTAACAGAGGAGTAGCGCAAAATGAGTGCCAGAATTTGATAATCAGACCAATCTTGGCAAAATAGAAGCTGAAAACCATTAGTCTACTGGCACATCAAGCAAAAAAGTGCAGGCATTTCCATATCCTTGATCCAGTCTATGTGTGCAGCTCAGAATAAAGAAAGAATAAAGTTAAATTTCCAAAAAGACATCATTTAGAGCCCGATAATATGCATACATAATAAGTACTCAGATCTCAACTTTAGAGTTGCACAAACATCCATGCACATAAATCAAAGTTGCACCTGATTCAAGAAATATATCCTGATGAGTAACTCCAATTCACTTAAGACCAGCATATTATTAAACTTTTGGTGTCATATACCTTGTCCATAATATATATCAACACAAGGAACGCCTGCATGGTGCAGAAATGGAGCAAAATCAGAATCCACACCGCTGAGTCTTTGAATCTGCAATCCATCCACAAGAATCCCAATTAAGTACAGACATCCACAAATGTTCAAGAAGCTGCAGTATATGATACATTAGGGCATGATTGCCAGTGTATGACTCACTAAGGCAGTGATTATTAATTTTAAACTGAAAAAAAAATAACAACAATATTTCTCTCACTTTGAAATTATAAACCCACATAATCTAGTATTTTTGGAAAACAGAGGATGAAAGCTGGAAAACAAATGGCATAACTAAAAACAATTTTTGGAACTTGAAAAGCAATAACAGGCCTAAGTAGGCACCAGCTATGCCTGCAATTAGCCACTACTGGTGATACACCTAAATCATTATACCTTGAACCATGTGAGCATCAATATCCTTCTATAGATGTAATATATAGAAAGCAAAAAGTTTATGAAGGCTTACACCAAAGACTTGTTTAGTGGCAGTCCACTTCTCATATAATGTTGAGCCCATTGTGTCAGGGTCCTCAACCTGCAAGTATTTTGGTAACCATGGATCAGAACATCTGGTTGAGTAACCATTCCTTCAAACCATTGCACATCCATTAAGATAATCAAACCATTTTGAAAAATGAAAACTTATTTATTCTGTTTACCTTCTTTGTAACGTCAAGAAGAACATCATCTAGCTGTGCCGTTGCACCAGCAAAGAATCCAGGCCCCTGAACTGCACAATCTACATTAAGGTAAGCTACTGCTTTGGCCCCCAGATTGACAAGGTTTTGTTCAACCCACTCTGTAGACCCTACGATACAACAGTAACAAAACATATTAAAATCTTTGATGCAGAATAATAGTCTTATTCTGAATTTTAAAAGCTATCTTGGATAATATAAAAAATCTCAGAAAAGTAAACCATAAGGCTGGCTGAACAATAAGCCGAATGCCATGGAAAGACTATTGATGCACATAGCAATGTGTTGCAACTGTGTACAAAAGAACAAAAAATAAAACAAGAAGAAGAACCAAAGTAAACACAATGCTCAACCCCTGTGGAGATACTGCAATTGCCAGCCTGTCAATGACCAAAGAGCCATATCACAAGTTAGGGTCAAAACAAGAACCATCGAAGATGAAGAACCTCAGCTGCTACAAGATCCATTTCTCTCATACAAAAACTATGGACAAGATTAAGCATTGTTGCCAATGTAAAACTTGCAATGAAATGGTAATCATGGCAATAGATGAAGAAGCAATATGTTATGTGTATAACACAACATTAGAGGTCATGTCATCAATGACTGGACATCATGTCATCAAACAAGTGACTGATATCATGCTCTGCCCATGGCTATTATGGAGATCAATGACCAATGAAATTGGAGTATTACCTACCATCCCGAACTCTTCCGCATCCCAGCTACAGAGGATAATTGTCCTCCGAGGTTTCCACCCCTTTTGAATCAAAAGAGCATATCTTCGAGAAATGTCAAGCAATGCAGCAGTTCCACTGTTGGGGTCTACGGCTCCATAAGTCCATGCATCTCTATGATTACCCAGTAGCACATAGCGGTCAGGTTCTTCTAATCCTTGTATACTAGCAAAAACATTGTGAATTGTCACTACTTTCTTCTCCCCCTAAAAAAAAAACCAATGGGTTTTATGTACAGCTGCAAAGAATTCTTGGTATAACTAGCTTCAAAAGAAAATTTTCTTCACAGGCCACTTAATTTTCTTGTCTTAAAAAAGTTGCCTAAAACTTTGTGCATGTGTCTGTGTGTGTGTGTGTGGAAGTGAGAGAGAGAGAGAGAGAGAGAGAGAGAGAGAGATCTACAGCACTGCAATCTCATAGACAATGAAGCACTTTAAATGGAGATTAACTACAATTAAAACAAGTAATGAAGATCACACCGAAAAAAAAAATCATTGGGAAGGGATTATGAAGCTGAAATTATGCAGACAATGCTGTCAACAAGATAACTAGTTTATGTCAGACTAAGAAAGGTCAATCGACTCATTCATGGATAAGGTAAAACATTAATGTGATTGCATGCCAAAATATCCAGAGACATTAAGTCTATCAAGTAAAATGGGCCTCATGCTGGAAAAAGGCATACGTCTCAGACAGCATAACATAGGATGCAAGACAAGGCTATGAGAAATGATCTTGCAAACATTCTCCCAAATAAGGTTATTTCCAGAGCCAATTATGACTGACCATATTCGATTGCATAAAATGCCAAAACAAAAATAATAAATAAATCATATTCTGATTGGTCTGATGTAGTAGATCCAGCTTTGGAATCTCATATATCATTATTGGATTATGAACCCAAGGAAAGAGAACATGAGAGGCAAGTCAGCGTTTCTGATTGTCCTACCCAAAAATGTTGAACGTAAAGGGCCCACATGTGCCAAGCCAATGGAAAACCTTTCTCTAGACCAGACTGCAAGCTTTTTTAAAACACCTGAGCTTCCTATCAAGATTTTCCGACACAAACCATTTCCTACTTCCTAATTCTTTTCATCAGATTCAGAAATTTCAGGTTCTCCACTAAACCTATAACCCCATGAATGCAAAGCACAAAAAAAGTAGAAAGTCACATCAATATTCTTTCGTCTTCAGCAAAAACAAACCATACCAAACTCCCATTCGGCCAACCTTTGAATAAAGAACTAAGCAGCAAAGTAACTAACTGAAGTGCATCGCATGCACAGGTAGGCAGTCCAGAATTTCTCTTTAGAAGCGCCAAGTCAAAAAGTTCTTTTTTTTTTTAACACCAGTTACCAAGAAAGGAAACGGCAGAGACAAACCTGGTAAGTTAAGTTGACTGTGGTCGGGCCGGGCCCAACCTGCCGGACCTTAGGCTGACCCGAATCCCTCCAATTCAGTGGGGCCATGGCCCCCCCGAGGGACCTTATGAAGACGTCAGCATTCTCCTCAGACAAGGGCAAAGATGGAATTTTCGGAAATCTCTCCAGGACCTCGCCGTCTTCCAATCCCAACTTCTCGCCTCCCTGCACCGCCGCCCACCCGGGGCTCAGTGGGTCTCCCACGCCCCTCATGACGGTCCCCCTCTCCACGCTCCCGCGCCTTCCTCCTCTTAACGCGTCCCTCTCGGCGTACAATAGCACCGCCACCGCACCTTTAGTCTCCGCTATCTTAACCACTCCTGCTCTACTCAAACCACCACCTTTCCTCGCCAGAACCACGCACCCGCTGACGTTCACCCCCAGCGCCTCCAGCTCACCGTAGTCCTCCTCCCGCCCGTGATTGGCAAAAACCACCTCAGCATGCACCGCACCGGACGGAGAATACGCATGGTACGGACGCACGACGTCCCCGGGGCTTTCCGTCAAGGAAAGATCGACGGCCCTGCCGTCGCTAAAATGCGCTACGAGCGATGAGCGCGTAGGATAAGAGAGTAGCACTTCGTACTCCACCCTGCGGGTCTCCAAACCGAGGCGCATGAAATGGGAGTGGACGTAGTTGGCGGTGTCGAGCGAGGGAGGTGTTCCGGCGAGGTGAGGGTGGAGGGTGAGGGCGCGGAGGTAGGAGGAGACGGTGTAGTTGGAGGAAGATGAGAGGAAGAGGTGGCGGTAGAGGACGGCGGACTGGGGGCTGCGGAGGTCGGGCGTGGACTGCTTAACTGCCTGGTGGCGGAGAAGCGTATAAAACCCCAGAATGCAAAGGATCAGAAGTAAAGGCAGAGTGCAGAAAGGTGATGGTGGTGGTTTTGAAGCCCCGCTGAGCACGGACGCAGTTGCCTTGGTTAGCGGCGGAGGCATTTCCACTTAAATCCGAAAGATGTAAAAATAAAAATAACCCAAATCGCAGCGGCTCTGCTCGGTGCGTGCCCCTGGCGTTCGTGTGTTTATATTATTAAAGGAGAGATTATTTTAATAATAAATTGCAAATAGTTGCTGTTGATAGTCGCTGGTTATCAGTTGGAATGTGATGGGAAGAGGGGGAGGAAGAGAGCGAGAGAGAGAGTCTCCGCGCGTGTGTGTGAGAGCGCCGTTGCGTGATAAATAAATAATAGAGTAAGTCTTTTTCTTTTTCGAGGGGGTGCGGGCGGGGGGGGACTTTTGGTGTGAACAAATGATGTCGTTACGGACTTCAGTAAATGTTAGTTAAGCCTTCTTTGAAAGGTAAAATATTATTAGTTAAAAATAAAAAATATAGAAGAAATATAGTAAATAAAAAATATAGATAATTTAAAAAATATTATATTATTTTTAAAATATAAATATATTATTATTTGTATAATCTATAATAAAATTTTTAAGGTATAATAGTCATTTATCTTCTCAATAAATAGATAAATTTTATTTTATTTAACGATTTTTATTTTTTAAAATTATTTTATATAATTTTATACTTTATAAAAAAATAAGAGAATTATTTATAAAATTTTAAATATTTTTATTTAATTTTAGAATTACAAAAAACAAGTCTTAATTTGGTCATAGAGAGGTGCCGCGTGTGACATCGTGCATGGGGGCATGTGGATTCCCGGGGTGGGGGCGAGGGCGGCTAACCTTGAAATGGTGAAGATTTTTAAAAGCTCCCCAGCTTCGACAGAGCTCCCTTTCAGGGACATTATTGCGGGGGCAGACGGGTGTGGTGGATGGGTCCACAATGAGTCAGTCTCCCTTGCATGCACCCGCAGACAAAAGACGGTGGAGAATCCAAAAATATTTCTGCATTGTAAAATCCAAAATTTACTAATAATCTCTATGAAGATAGACGTCTTTTTTTATATGTATAATTTTTCGTATCACGACATTATTATATTTTTATTCTTTACATAATTACAATTTAAAATTAAATAATTTAATAATTTGTAATAAATACAATAATATTTAAGATATATACGTTTTTATTTAAAAATATTAAAATATAAGAAAAGATTACAATAAAATCTATAAAACATTATATGATCTCAAAATATCATTCATTAGTTAATATATATTCATCAATGGATTCAATGCAAAACTAAAATTACTGGACACTAACTCCTAAGTTATTGATAATGAGTAAATGTTAAGAATTGAGAATATCAATGAAAAATGAAATCCTTATCGTATATATATATTATTATTATCCGACATTATTGACTTTGACCTTCTGAACAAAAATATGTCAGTCAAGGGAAAATAAATTTTACTGAACGTCAACTCTTTGCAAGAGCCTATCGATATGGAAATAAAACAGAGAACACCTTGCACAAGAATAAAGTTTAAGTTGGCTTATTTTTTAAGAAAAGTACGAGAGTTTTTCTCCTAACGGGCTGGTAACCATAACGAACTACAAAGTAATTTGAAATTAATGACAATATCTTAAACGGTAAATTGTAGAAATTAATGACGAATATATTGGTTTTTTTTTTTACTAACTTTCTCAATACCAAATAAAATGATTTAGTTATAATTGAAAAAGATTTTGGCATAATAAATTTAGGTAATAATCTGGTGTACTAATATAACGTAATGTGTTTTGAAAAAATTAATGTCTAGCAATAATCTGTTGTACTGATTCATGTTGTTCTTTTCGCACGAGAAATTAATGGGCAATAAGTAGCTTAATTTTTTAATTTAAATGCCATGAATTACGTACGTTTCTAATGCTAATTTTGGGAAACGTTAAGTATCAAAATTGATGAGAAAATTTAATCTCATATATTGAGAACTTTAATTAATAATAAGAATAAAATAAGAAAACTCTAAATTTTACCAATAAACTATTGTGATAAGATATATAAACTATCGTAAACATGAATTTGAGTCTAATAGAAATGATAACGAGACATGATAAGGACGGAAAATGTTATCACGATCCGCGCTCCCGTTTTATAGCTTGTCTACATCTTTTTCTCCAAAGGATAAGAAGGTTGGAACCTCATCTCATTCTTAATTGGTTTTTATTTTTTTAATGAAAAATAATAGTCTTTAAAATAATTTTCTATTAAAAAATAAAAAAAATTAATTTTTTAAGCTGTAACTTATATTAAATGAGATTGCTCTATTTTAAACATGTCTGTAATTTAATTTTTAAAAATAATAAAAATGATTAACGCATTAATAATAAAGAAAAAGGTTGGTTTAAAGACTAAAAGTAAAATATATATTTTTTTTCTTAGAACAAAATATTTTATACAAAGAAGAATACCAAAAAAATATATAAAAAGTTAAAGTAAGTGTACGATTAAAATTATAATTAGTGTGTTAATTTATTTAATTGCCGCTCCATAAAAAAATATTGTATAAGTATTATATGAAAGATAAAATTATAATATAGCTTTATCTTTATTCTCAATTAAAATTTTAAAAATCGGAATAAAATCCTTAATTTATGGTCAATTTTGCTTTGACTTGGTCCCTTATCGGGAACTATTATCATCCAGAAATATTTTAAGATGACTCCATCCATCGTCAAAACAGTATACGAGGAGATGTGGCCCTAAACAACGATTTGTTTAGGCACACGCAACGACAATTTGACCATATTTTAGTTCCATTTTATCGTCGCTTCAAATACGGGCATGCATGAGTCTCGTTTTACGCGGGCCGGGTTCTATTTGTTGTTTTATGTGTGTAAAACAAGCCTCACCCCCAATTCTTACGCCGTTCCCACAAAGTAGGTCTTGCAAGGACATAAGATAAGGTAAGGTGCATGTAATAATTTTTGTTTAATAACGTGAGTTTCCATAAGTTTATAAGACAATTGCAATTTTACAGTTTCAATATGACTAGAAGAACGTTTTTTGCTTAATTTATTTAATTTATAAGTAATTATATTATTTTTTAAATTTATTTTCTTACATGAAAACTGTTGATTATTTTGCAAAACTTATGAGTTGCCGTAGATTTTTCCCTTAAAATTTGACATCCATTAGTTTCTTGTAGTTTACTAACTACTTTGGAAAGGATCAATGACAAAAGAAAAAACCATTTTGGAAAGGGTAATGATCTTTAGATAAATTCATTTTACAATGTGTCTCGTGGAGGATTTATTCCAATAATTATTATAATTATAAAGTGCTGCTGCCCCACCTCCTCATGAATGTCTTTTGATTACCAGCGACTTCTTTATTCAGGTACTAATAATGCCGAACTTTGTGGCTGCAAATGAACGCCAGAGGACTTGCTGGGCCTTTGTTTCGGGAAAAGGACATCAAGCCTTTCGTTTTCGTTTATAAAAGAAAATGAGAATTTGTCTTCTTGTCTCCGCATATTCACTTTCATTTCGTGATTCTGTCGTCTTCAAACACTTCCTATTATATTAAAAATTCAAATTGTCAATCAAAATATAATTTTATTTTTTAAAATTATTTTAGAACTATATTTGATTTTAAAGGCACCACTAATAATACTAATTAATAATCTTACTCTCAGTACTATTTAAAATATTCAAATCTATTTTGACATCAATTATCATAATTAAATACTTGTCAGTTTTAAGTATAATGACAAACACTTATTTTAACAATTTTTTGAAATAATTAAAAAAAGTAAGCCTTTTTTGGGAGTTTTTTTTTCCTCAAAAGTGGAAAATAAGAATCTCTGTCTCATTGCCCCCACTTTACTCACTTGTGTCTTAGAGAAAAAGAAAAAGAAAAAAAAAATGTGCACGCACGCTTTATCCCTCTAGGTGTGTTTGTGCCTGAAGTGGATGCCCATTTGCTTGTAAGTGGGGAGGGCATTAGCTTCAATGCATCCAAAATGTCGCAGGGCAGAAAAAGGATGCATTTATGCTAACAAATAATGCAAACCAAACGTGATGCTCTTTTAAAAGAGATACCATTTAGGGTAGACAGAGGGTCCCAGAAAGATTTTCATGGCCCAACTTTATTGTATTCCAGGCGTGGATATCTCTTGATTTTCTGGGTGCTTTGGCAATCATTTTAGCTTGAATGACATTATTTTTCTGAATCATTGGTGGTGTGTTCCTGACTTGTGAAAAATTGGAAACTCTCTCTTTTTTATCCCCCTTTGCACATTCTCTGCCATAATGTTTATGGTCCCCTGGTCTTACGTCAGGTTTGCACCTTGGTTCTGGCTTTACACCTCTCCAGAACATGGATTGGGCATATATACTTTTTGAGTCCTTTGCCCTGAAAGTAGAAAAAGACATTTTATTATTCGTGTGCAAAAGTAATGCTTATTGCAACACCTATCCAGTTACGAATGGTTGGGAAAGTTAGGCTGAACCAATGGAATGGCGCTTGGGAACACTTGGAATACATTTGTTAGGACTGTAATAGATCGCAAAATGCAATGTATAAAATTTTCTTAGAAAGTTATTGTGGGCTATTGGTCCACAAGGCTTACAATACTCGGCCGAAATATGAAAATTGGGTTGGATCAAATTTAATACCAACTATTGTAGGATCCTCTCTAAAAATATAAAGAGGTATGTAGCATCACATTTATAAGATTTAAAATATTCTTCTTCCTATTTGCCGTAGAATTCTATCCCATCACGTTCTAATTTAGAAAGAAAAAGCAGCTCAAATTCCTCCGGCATTTTGTTTCTATTCATGGATTCGGTGTTAATGTTGTGAAGCAACATTAACCAAGAATGTTGAAGCAATCTTACCTCACAGTGAATTGATGGTGAATCCCCCTGGCAATCATCATAAGCGGCGTTGTGCGAGTAGAATAAAAACGTATTATCAATCAAGAGAATCAAATTTAACTTTTGAAGATAATATGGAACTCTTATTTGGCTTAGGGAAGAGAGAGAATTAATTATAAACGAGGTATGAAGTTTAGAAGAATTTCGTTCCCTCCCCAAGTCAAGTAAAAGAAATTTGCAAGATAAGACAAATCGAGTAAATGTATGACCAAAAAAACAAAACTGAGGTAACATCACATTGCAAAGGCCTATAGCCACTACAAAATACATAGCTTGGAGGCACATATTACCTGCCTGTTCCTAACAAATCCCTCTCTTTCCGAAGCTACTGACTTTCAGGTCCACGATCTAAGCTTAAAAAAAGTACAATCCAAGGCTCAAAGTCCATCAAACACCAACAATGCCAGTGTAAGTACCATAGGTAGCAAAAAGTATTCCACATACTATGATGCAATAATCCACAGATCTCTGCCAGAAATTCAAGGACGGACCTAGTAACTTCAGGTGAAATGTGGCTGGCAAAACAAATGAGATTAGTGCACACACCGTGCTCCCCACAAGCGAGGAAAATACGCCAAATCCAGGGATGAACGATGCGATGACTGCCAAAGCAACAATCAATACCGCGCGACTCAGATATATCGCATACTTTCCAATCTCTGTCGAGTTCCCACCCTCATTGTAGTAGATCTTTTGAAACCATTTACCATTTTTCAACTTTCCTTCAACAATCTCATGAATTGGATGCAACATGATGGGACATGTGAAAACTAGCCCCAAGCACAATCCAATCTGTTGAAATTAGCACAGAATTAAGGATGGCTATCAGAAATAATTGTCTCATAGAGAGCACGAAAGATACAGAGATACCGTAATAGTCAAGGATTGAACCAAATTACCAAGACAACTTCATTGTTGCTCCCACAGTTTTCAGGCTCGTTGCCACAGACTATACCTTAAAGTAAGGGTTGCAAAATAGAGGTTCAGGTAGTGAGAAAAGCCTTCTAAAATACCAATGGTTGTTATTTCACGGGTGTCAATAATCAAACGGGGAAAATTTTTTATGAATGGAATCTCCAACATGTGCATTTTCCACTTAGGCAGCCATACATATTCATGCATATGGATCTGTTTCCACTAATTTATATATCAGCATTATACACTTTAGAATAAAAGATCATATGCAGAAGACACTTAGCTCCAATATGAGTTGGTGATAGTGAGTAACAATAAAACGACAAGGCAGTGCATATGTAATGTGTTGTTGCAGGACAAATGGGTATAAAGAATTGAATCTAAGCTCAAAAGCCAGCCCCATTTTAATTGTTACAATTAGTGTTAGGGGGCTGGAGAAGAAGTCTTTCAGAAAAGAAAAATTAATGAAGCCATATCCAATTCGCAACACAGAAAGGAAAAGAGAAAGCCACTATCCTTTAGGCAAGCACAAGTGTGTTCCGCGAGGTACAGAAGTAAAGTAAGCACACTAGTGACAATATACTAAGCAGGGCGCAAGGTGATGGCACGCTACCTGAACAGCAATAGCAGACCAATTGTGGGGCAGATTGAGAGTAATGATATCTTTGGTTTCATCACCATAAGCCATATAACCAGAAAATCCAAACGACATGTAGACAAAAGTTATCACAGCGAATGCTTTTGCCAGTAAACTAGGGAATCTATCCCTCTCTCTCATTGATGCCTCCAGTGCCAATGTCATCCCAAAACCTTCAAAACAGAACAATGCCATCCCTCCAGCAAGTAGCAATCCTCCCACGTTAGAAGTGATTGCCTTTCTATCACTAAACGTAAATTCACCTCTTAACACCTTTTCTACATCATTTTTAACCACCATTGCTGTCGCTAACATGTTGCATACATTGGCAAAAATGCTAAAAGGTGCTAAAGCAGATAAAGAACGACTCCACGAAAGCGCAATTTCGATAGGAACTAACAAGAATATGAAGGATGAGAAACTAAGACCGTAGCCTCTAAATATGGATGACAGGTTTTGACCAATAAAGACCAAGTATGCAACGGATCCTCCACTCTGGGAAATGAAAATTAGAGATTCTGTTAGGTAACGCCCTGCGTTACCCATGGATTTATACCCCAAGTCACCATAGTTGTTTCTTGTGTTAATTCTTGGGAAGCGAGTTTGTCTCTGCATCGAACCTGTGGAGCCAGAAAAAGCAAAACAGAAACCGGTCAATTATTCTTAAAAGTGAGGGTTAAAAAACTACAATCCTTAAAGTTTCTGAACTGAACCCCATAAATCCAATGCTTAAAATAAGCCCCAAAAAGATGATCAATATCAACCATTTTCAAGGTAAAATATACAAAGACAAGACAAAACGAAAGGAAGATGCAATTAGAGAAGAACCTGAAAGGACAATTAAAAGGAAAACGGTTGAGAAAATATTTTTCTGAAAACCAAAGAATTGACATGTTTCTGCCACAAAACTGGCGGACCGCACATAAAGAGTCTGGTTATCAATCGTCTAAAGGACCCGAAAGAATCTTCCATATATCAAACAAAAAATGACCCGAGAGAACTGAGAAAATGAAGAGAGAGGAATGAACTGACAAGAAGAAGCATGCAAAGGTAAGTGGCAGCTCCGGCTATGAGAACACCGAGCAACCCAGCAAACCAACCAGCAATTTTAAAAGCGAAAGGGAGGCCCAAAACGCCCGTGCCAACTATGGACACAATTATATTCCCAAGTGTCTGAATTGAAGAAGCTGTTCCTCCTTCCGTGCTTGATATTGGGGAAGTTTCAAGTAGAGGACTTTCTGTTGGATTCTTGAACCCATCTTCCATTTTTTCCGGGGTTTCCCTAAAAAGTATCTCTCTTTTCTCTTTTTTGCCTCGTCTCTTGCTTTTATTCTCCCTGCGGTGGATTCTAGAGTCTTGCGTGAGTCAGCTTGGCTTCCTTGCAGTCGATTGGACGTGTTGCCAACTCGAAGTAGAATGTCTTTTTTTTTTTTTCCAGATTTGTCAACCAAGTTTAGTACCTTCGTGCAAATACAACGTGGGAAAATCTTCCTGGATTCACGTGCAGTGTCAAACAAGGCTAACAGGATAAAAATCTGCCAATATCATGTGAACTTCAATCATTAATTGTTTTTTAAAATATTTAAGTTGATATAGATTCGGTGAACCCAAATTCATTTCCACATAATAGTGTCCAAATTTTTTAGTAAGAAGAGAGGAGCATTCTGGGAACTGGGGGAAGAACATAAAAGTATGTGAATTGTAAGTTGGATATTATACCTTAATTTAAAATTTTAGTATATTAAATTTATAATTTTTTTTTATATATATGACTTAGTAACTAGAATTAATCTCCATCTGGGCTACCACTCATACTTAACTATAGAGAAATTAAAGGAAAGTTTAAATAAACAATAAATTGCAGATTTAAAAATATATTTTAATTTAAAATTTGCCTTTACTCATATTTGAAATATTAGCAGAAATTATTACAATAGTTAAGGGAAAACAAAGTCTTGTGTTCTTTTTTAATTTTTCTTGGTGGATATGGTTGTTTATTTATTTTTCATGTCATTTTGAGATTATATCTACCTAATGAAATTAAAAGAAGACCAAAGGCAAGAGATCTACCCCCAAGAGCTCAATGATGTTTAACCATTTTTTTTAATTACTTAATTGCTATTAGATTTTTATTCCATAGTTTATCCAATTGTGTTTTCCTCTGACAATATTTCCTTCCAATCGCTGTTATTTTCTAAATTCTTTACCGACAACGAGTGTCTTCTGGCTGCTCATTGTCATTTCGACTTTTTCTAAGTTATTGGCTCCCAGTCAATGGCAGGTCGCTATGAGTAAAATGATTCACGCATTATTCAATTTCAAAGTTTCTGAAGAAAATAAGAAATCCAATCTTCCATAAATTTTTTTCGATTACGGCCGTTTTGCATGAAATGTAATGTAGCTACCAACTAATTCAGCATAACCCATGCGATTTTTCACTACTATGTTACAAGAAAATTTCAAACGCACACCCCCTGATTTGCCTGATGCCTGAAGCATTCAGCGGGCCTCAAAGCAGTAAGGCTGGCAAATGCAGTCGATAGCATGCATCAGCTTTCTCCGGGGACCGACTGCATTTGCACCCATATCCTTCAGCTTCTTCATGGTCAGATTCACCAGCTGAAACTTATCGATACTTTTTCCACGAAAAATCCTCACAAACTGCCCCAACCCAAGTGATGCTAACCACTTGCTCAACCCACCAGCTTTCTGAAGCTTCCTCTCAAGGAGCGATGCCCTCAAACTCTGATGTAGTACCATGCTCCCATCAAGGTAATTACTTGGTCCATGCCAGAGTTTGGGGTGCTTAATCATTTTTGAGATATGTGATACTCCAAGCATATTGTGGGACTTAAACGTAACAGGATGGTCTGCAATCTCAGATTCCCTTGCTGCATTTGGTCTCGGTGGCTGGGGTGGCGCTGGAAGGTGTTGTGCAGGAGCTTCTATGGTCATTTGAATAACTTTATTAAGAGCCACTGCATTGATCACCTCTTGCTCATCAACAGAAGGCCTCCTGTTACAATTTTCTGTTGGGACTGTTATATTATTTTCTGGTTCCATAAGCATGGCTTCTGGCTTGCTTAGACCTGACTTTGGCATTGTGGCTTTTCTCATAAGAGGTAGGGGAGGTATCAGAATGGTAACTTTCTGCTTTTTAACTATCACCCAACTATCTTCACCATCCAAATTCAAATCACTGGACGGGTCATTCTTGCTTGCAGGAATTGCCAGCATCCCTCTTCGCTTTGGTTTTCCCATTAGCTTATGTACCCAACAGTACCTGAAAAAGGGCAAAAAAAAAAAAAAAAACAAAAGAAAGAAAGAAGTAAACTTTTTATTCATCAAACAAGAACTGAACCAACTCTAGTTGGCAAAGTTGGCGCAAGGCTCTGCTCTCGTGGGGACAGCAGAGTTTTGAGACATATGCCCAAAAAATCCTTAAAAAATGGGAATCCTTCTTCCCCTCCCCAAGTGATATAAAAAGGAAAAAAAAAAGACAACCAAGAGTTGTTCCTTTGCCGGAAAAAAAAAAACACATCAATCGGCTACATTCCCCAGGAAACACCTTGAGCATTGCCAACTCAGAATACCGCAAAACTGGGAAACTTGATCCGGAACCCGGATAGATTCCCTTAACATCAGCAAAATTGCAATTACCTCCGAATCTCCTAACACCTAATTATGCAAACAGAACAGATAGCCATAAAAAGCAAATTCTACCTGCTGAAGTAATTTTGCAGTCTGCCCTCAATTGGAATATTTAATGTCCAAGGAATTCCCGTACATCAACATCAGATCAACACAACAAATTTTCTTTTCACGATAGAAAATTCAACTATTTCCCCCCTCCCCCCCCCCAAAAAAAAACCCCAAAAAAGCGGCAATGAAAAAAGAAAATAAAAGGGATGTAATCGAAGATCAAATGAGCAATTACCGAATTCAAGGCGGCAAAATCGGAGTTCGATGATAAAACCAATCTCCGCAGTCGATCGGGAAAAAGGAAGGGCTAAGAGAGGTAGCTTCCCGCTCCAGGAACGGAACGCCGATAGCAGAAGGAGCGCGCCGGCCAAAGAGTTAAAAGAAGTATCAGACCGCCACATCTAAATGCTGACTGAACTACCTCTATTTTGTTTAAATACTCTTTTTTTTTTTCGCTTTGTTATTAATGTATTTCGAAAATTGTTTGGCTTAATCTTATTTTCTTCGTTTATTTAATTAAAATAAATAAATAATGAAAAATTTTATTTATATTTTCAAATAGATTTTGAGCCTAAAATAAATATTTCTATTTTATTTTTCATAATTAAATAATATAATGATTAGCATACTTTAATAATCTATAATACATTTTTTTAACATATTAAGATCTTATGTCAGCAACTTATCACTACACCATCAACCCTCAATTTTCATAAATTTTCAACTCTAACTTTTAGAAAATTTTGTTTGGTCCGTGAATTCTTGAAACCCGTGTTCTTGATAAATGTCAACAACAAATTAAAATAAAATCAAATAAAAAAACATTTATTTATATATATATATATATATATATATATATATATATATATATATATATATATATATATATATATATATATATATATTTTTTTTTTTTTTTTTTTTTTCTTTATTTATTACAGCATGAAGATCTTAGTGCGCCAAACTAGTGTACAGGACACAGAGACGACGGCCAAAAAATCTCAATCCATTGCAGAATACAAGCCAAAACATTTGCTCAGAAGACACACATGGTGCACATTTCATCGCCAACTAACAGAATGTTTTGTCCCAAACGCTAAATATTAAACAGTAAAAACACTCTTGTCGGTTCAACGGATGGATGAAAATAACATTTTCTCAGAGTTTGATTAAAATTTGAGGTGCCTCAAGACTTTTCTTATAGCACAAAGTCACTGGTTTTTCCGGAAATGGCGAGGATAATAGATGTTACAAATTAAATGCGCAAAAGGGTAGATTACTATAGGACTCAAACATGCATGTAAAGTTGACGAGACTCGAGCAACCTGGCTCAAATCGCTCAAAATTCGAACAAATCTCCATTAATTAAAAAATTGAAGATCAATCTATTAACATGACTCGGGATAAAAATAATAAATATTTAAAATTTAATAAACTTATAATTCAAAACATCCAAAAGTTAAATTAACTCGATTTAAAATTAACTTAATTTACCTATTTTTTTCATCATTTATTTCATTGACGTTACTGAGGTGTATTTATATATATATATATATTTACCAGGTTTTTTTTTTTTTAATAATCTAGCACTATAGGATAACATGGAATGTATTCTTAACGTTTCGAGGAACCCCTGACTAATCTTCTTGAAGAAAAAGAAATATTAGGGCGAAATGTTTTCCTAAAAAACAGAAGTACAACTATTAACACGGCCACGGCCACCAACCTCTCCAAGTCCTCGTTCGATGAAATTGAGCCAGTGGCCATGGTTCATGAAAGAGCACTTCACACAAAGACAAGCCACCACCATCCTTCCATCCAAAATATCACCTACGAGATTACACTTTTACCCCTAAGATTTCAAACTCTCTTGTCATTTCGTTATGAGTGGCACGTTGAATGAAGACGGCTAAAGACACGGCACTAGGAGAATCATTAAAAATAAAATTGAATTGAGAGCATTACTCATTCTGTTAAACATCGGTTTATTTTATTTAAGAGTAATATTAGATGAACGAAATGGTGGACAAGATGAAATTTTAACTATTTTATTACAGTTATAAAAATTAAAAATTTATAATTATTAATTACAATTAATA
The DNA here is from genome assembly GCA_037897445.1 of Ceriops zippeliana. Taxonomy (NCBI): domain Eukaryota; kingdom Viridiplantae; phylum Streptophyta; class Magnoliopsida; order Malpighiales; family Rhizophoraceae; genus Ceriops; species Ceriops zippeliana. Next base: position 5,888,716 of record JBAPLH010000014.1, on the reverse strand, counting down.
ATTTAGATCTCGTTTAATCTGTCCACCTCATTCACAAATCTTTCGCCCCCATCATTTAGGGTTTATGCAGTAAATTTTTTCATTATTGTGTCTCGGTTTGGATATTGTTTTCCTTTTATTATATTTATCACACCCCCCCGTGCACTTACCCTTCCGAGTCAGCCCTCTTCCTCTTACTTCTGCCTATATATAACCCCTCCATCGCTTCAATTTTCTGCCACAGATCATCTCCAACACAGAAATAAATTAACTGAGAGACCAAAAGCGAACAACATGGGTTCAAGTCCTCATGTAATAGAGGATTGCATGGGTGTCCTTCAACTCTATAGTGACGGCACCATTTTTAGGTCCAAAAATATAGATTTCCCCATGCCAATCATCGATGACCAGGCTGTTCTCTTCAAAGATTGCCTCTTTGACAAAGAACACAACCTTCATCTCCGTCTTTACAAACCCACATCACCATCATCATCGACTTCTAGGCTTCCTATTGTACTCTTCATTCATGGGGGTGGCTTTTGTGTAGGCTCCCGCGAATGGCCTAATTGCCACAACTGTTGCCTGCGGCTGGTCTCCGGGCTCAATGCCCTTGTCGTCGCCCCTGACTACCGTTTGGCTCCCGAACATCGGCTTCCGGTGGCCATAGAGGACGGACTTAGTGCCATGCAGTGGCTGCAGGTTCAGTGCTCGAGAGAAAATGGTGATCCGTGGTTAAATGCTGGTGGGGCTGACTTTGACCAGGTTTTTGTTATGGGTGACTCGTCTGGGGGCAATATTGCACATCAGATGGCGGTTCGGCTTGGAGCCGGATCGACCATGCTGGCTCCGGTCCGGGTTCGAGGTTATATCCTCATGGGGCCGTTTTTTGGAGGGCTTGCTCGGACAGAGTCAGAGGAAGGACCCAGTGAAGAGTATCTGAATTTGAGCATCCTAGATAGGTAACATGCTAACCCTTCTGCCTTTATATGGATACTAGCGACTTGATTGGCATCACGGCGTATCTCTCCTCATGTCTGTTCAGATTTGAGTCCCGTACTAATGCTTTCCTCACAACGAACTGAGTAATTAAAAAACTTGTAATAAGGAAATTTTAAATTCGTTAATATTAGAAATAAATAAATAAAAATATATAAAGAATATTCTTTCAAACTTAAGAATATTCAAGTAATAGGTTATTTTTTATGAAAAATGTTAAATAAAAAGATAAATAATTTTTTAAAGTTTAATTTACCTGTACAATGATCTATGAATTTGTAATATAACTTTTTTTAAAATAAAAAAAGAATAAAATTTAATAAATTTCCTCCTTGATAAGTGGGTTATTTCTTCATTTCCTGATTAAGAGGTGCGATTCTATGGTCAGGACTTAAGGACCTGTAGAGTAATTCTCAGCCATATCACATAGTTTTGTCATCAATCACTTCTTTGCCCGTTAATTCTCGTACACAAACAAAAGGGAGAGCAGTGCGGCACTCGATAAAATTAACCTCCACCACTAGACGATATAAAATCTTTGCATAATTTTTGTCCTTGCGTACAATGGCTCCATATAAGATCCTGCCCACGAGAATTAACATGCACAAACATACAGAGTCATGCTGCAAAATTATTCGTCTCTCCGCTTTAAATAAACGTACTCATTGCTGCTGTGTCAGTTGAGATGTCATTAATTGATGAGTAGTGCTTTTTTGGTTTTTCAATCTTGGATTGCTTTCTTTCGTGTCCTCGTCCCCTAAACTTTCAACTTGCTCTTCGGGCTTTCCAAGGAGTACTCATACTTTACACATATTGACACATCCACCTTGGTCCTTCGGTAATTAAATTATTTATTATTCCGAGAGAAACTGCTGCCGGGCACATTTAATGCACCTAAAAGAGGAAACTTTCCAACGTCCGTCCTACGATATCAAGTCATCAAATTCAAACCTAAACAAAGAAAAGAGTAAAAACGAGAGTAATATCATCACCAAATTTGTGGAAACAATGGCATTATGCATAATATACCCCAAGTCAAAGTGAAAAAGAAGCAGATCAACTAGGCTAGCTTGGCCAGCAAACGTACAGAGAGAGGTCAAGATTTCAGATCTTTTCTTTCTCGAATTCCCTTAAAATGTCAACTTTAATTTTCCACGTAACCGAAAAAAGTCAAAAAAAAAAAAAAAAAAAAAAGAAGATGCAAGCCGTTTATTTTGAAATGTTTTAGTCTGTCATTTTTGTCCTATTGAGCCCCAGATAGTCATAATTAAATCTTGGTAATTTCCAACCATATGATATAATTACATCCACTTTGGTCCTTCTGTAATTAAATTACTTATTATTCGAAGAAAATGAGGCCACACAAATTTAAAAACGACTAAAAGGAAACTTTCCAATATCAAGTCATCAACTTCAAACTTGAAGAAAGAAAGCAGAAAATTGAGAGTAATATCATCGTCAAATCTGTGGAAACTAAGGCAAATGTATCGTATGTCACATTTAAAAGTAAAAAAGGTGCAAATCAATTAGGCTAGCTTGGGCAGCAACAAGAGCAAAGCTCTTGGGAGACGTCAAGATTTCAATTCTTTTCTTCTTCGAATTCCCATAAATGTTAGTTTTAATTTTCCATGTAGTCAAAGAAAAAAAGTCAAAAAGATGCGAGCCATTTATGGTGAAATGTTTTATTCTGTCAGTTTTGTCCTATATAGCACAGAGAGTCATAATTAAAATTTATTCAGTTCGAACCATATACTATGTTGGGTCTTCCTTTATTTCCGTATTCGAATTATTGTACCTTATCAATTTTGGAGAGAGATTGATTGATAATGCCGCAGCTTCCGATTCCGTGCACACTACTCGGTAAGGTCAGTCCAACCGGATACATTGTTGGTTTCCCAGCATTTGGAAGAACAATGTTATAGACATACATATCAATTAGGACAAGCGAGTCTAACATACTGCATGATATCATTGGTTCCATATCGCAGCTGTCGTTTTTATGACTTTGGTAAGCACTACATCTACAAGACTAGAAAGGTGGACATTTTTGTTTCCCTCCACTGACCATTAACAATTGTAGTGGCTGATTAGTTGTAATATTCACAAAAAGAAGAGTCCTTAAAGCTTGTGTTCTTAAATTAAATTTCATCGCAGCTTTTGGAGGCTATCCATGCCTGTTGGAGAAAATAGAGACCACCCATTTGCCAACCCATTTGGACCAGTCAGCCCGAGCCTTCAACAGCTAGTGCTTGATCCTATCTTAGTGATTGTTGGCACCAATGAATTGTTGAGAGACAGAGCTGAGGACTATGCAAGAAGGCTACAAGAGATGGGGAAGAGTGTCAAGTATATCGAGTTTGAGGGAAAGCAACATGGTTTCTTCACAAACACTCCATACTCGGAAGTTGGAGAAGAAGTTATTAAAATTATCAAGAAGTTCATGTCTGAGAATGCAAGCGTTTATTAGTTCAACTTTGGTGCTAGACCAATTCCAGGCCGTGCATGCAGCTTTCACTATGCCGGGCTTTACAAAATTATATGCATATCAATGAGATGGATTGCTAGCATCCATTTTCTTCTTCTTGTTTGTTTGTTTTTTTTTTTTCAAATTGTTTCTTTTTTGTGTCATTGTGATCATGCTGTATCAGCCTGTACTACTGTAATGCTAAGTTTTGTGATATAATCGTCGCCAATTTTATATACATGTAAATTGTCTGTATTTTTTACAATTTGAAGGTTCGAATCAGAAAAGTATTTACAAACTCAAGGCATTTGGAAACAAGTCGCATTACAAACCTGCAAGCATGAAAATTTACAAGAAAAAAAACAGAAATCGATATCATATATTCTTGTGATACTTTTTTTTTTTCCTTGCTTCGCCACCCAGTCATTTTCCTTTAGCAGTGCACTAGGGAATCTATCAACCTTTTAGCCCGAAAACGACTTGTAAAGTATAAAATTGAGGAAATATAAATGTAATCTTGATTGGACCGGCGGAAAGTCAATCATCATGAGATCTAAATTGATTGTCCTTTGCCTTACGGGCACTGCTTGTTGAATATTATTATCTATACAATGTTTGATAAGGGATAAGCAATGTCTCATGCAGTAATTGGACCGATCAAACAGGTATATATTATATTGTGATGGTAGAGCAACTTTTGATTTCAGCTACCTTCCATTCCCTAGTGCATCCTGCCCATTTAATTTCGACCCACTAAGCATTGGAAAAATTGGCATATGCGCGATGAATTAAAGCACTAATAAAAGCTTTTGAATTTTATAACGTTAAAAATGTTTGACTTCTATAACGACACAAGCAATTTTTTTAATATAGATATAAGTGAGAAGAAATTTTATTAAAGAAAACTCAATAATAGGATCCAAGGGAGATTATATTACAGGGGAATGGTAACAAGACACTGAGATAGAGTACCAAAAAGAGAAAAAGAAAACTATCAAGTTAAACTAAAAGAGTAGTGATATGAAGATATTTTGTTGTCATATATTTATTCTTTTCATCATCAAGCAAGTTAAAAACCTTGGACTGAGCATGAAGGGAGGATATATTTTTGTCTGTCACTTATTTGACAGAAGATGAGTTATATTTGAAGCCCTTCAAAATTGATTTTTTCAACCACAAATTCTAACAGGTACATGGCGCAATTAGATTGTAAAACTCCTTCAAGCGTATAACGTGGGGTTAAACGAAAGGTTGTAGGTTTAAATCCTCGTAAATGCTTCTATAAAGTATTGGGTTTCTCTATAACAGAATAATGATAATAATAATAACAATGACAAGCGATTGCTCTATACCCGGGATCATAACTAACATGACATCTATTGAGAGAGAGGGTCCCAATAGATCCAGAGATGCAAGATATACATATTTCCTTTCGATATACTGAGATTAGCTTTTGCCTAACAAAACAATTGTGAAATATTCTACCGACACATCCATTATTCGAAGAAATGACAAGTCTACTTCAAATACTTCACTAAATTCAATAAAATATGTATGATTATGTTATACTTGTAATATGCAAAGTTAGAATTTAAAATTTTAGTTGGAATTTTAATTTTGATTTTACTGTTTTACTGTCATTCAACATGATTGTTGGAGTTACAATTTCGATTTTGATATTTTACTATTTTCAGAATCATAATCTTGATTTTGTATCGAGTCATACAAAAGATTATTTTTTGTTTGACGCAACCATAGATAACAGCTGAATTTTTTTTTGTATATATTATTAGGTGAAAACAGCTAATCCATAATAAAGTAGAAAGACAATATTGTGCACATAATGCTCGTCGTAACATCAGAAACTTTTGTGCGAGATCTCTAGTGGGTCCAAAATCGGCTCAATGCACTCGTGAATTGCGTTTATCGCAATAGAGCATTTGGTCTACAAATAATTATATGACAAGATCCTTATCCCCAATATCATCAACAGCTGGTAAGGTGGAAGCAAGAATGAGATTCACGTACTATTTTGCTTTTGATAGGCCCCGATCGATGATCGTTTTGCTAATGTGCATTCATTAAAGAAATATCCAATAATTTCAATTCAAATGAAAAACATTGTAAATATTATATATATATATATATATAAAGAGATCTTGTTGAGATATTCAATAAAATTAGAGATGCGTTTTAAGTATTTATAATTATAAGAGTAATTGATTCTTCTTATAATTTATTGTGTACTTTTAAATGAAATTGGTTAAGAAGTTGGCTCATTTAAGCAAATTTGTAAGATATTACAAATGCTTACATAAAGAGAAAATAAATGTTTATTTTCTAAGGGTCTTTATCGTTCTTTTTATTTTAGTTCAATAGCCTTAATCTGTTTCGATTAAGAAAAAAAGGAAAAATTTTGGTGTGAAAAAATGGATTAATGATAGTTGTTGGGCCATATGGTTTGTTCCCCCCGTGAATTTGAGTTCAATTTTGGGCTAGTTAAGTAAATCAGAGAGATGGGTTTATTAGAGTGCACACAAGTTAATCCAAACACTATCTCACCACCACTCCCCCCCCCCCCCCCCAAAAAAAAAAAAGACATGATAGAAGATAAACGAATGAGTTCGACTTTTCAAGTGACGAACTCTCTCTTTATCCTAATAAAATGGGAAAGGATATGACGAAAACAATGCACTTAGGCCTCTGATATAAAGCTTTAGGACCATAGAAATGCATGAATATATATGAGCCATCCATCTAATGCCAGTCCAGGCAGAAGGAAGAATGGTTAATCATTATTATCAAAAGGGACTTAACCATGATAAACGACCAATTGCCGTATTGATTGTCGATTGAACTTCAAGATTCTGAGGAGCAGTCATTTGGAGACGAGAAGGGCAAATGGGATTGGAAGCGTCCAATAGTTAATCCAGCTTTTACATACATTTTCAGCACAAAAGGGGATCACGGATCAGAAAGCTTTGCATTGCAATCTGGCACATGAACAGAAAATAGGATTACAAATACAGCGACGGTAGTACGATCCTGAGCTGCCAAATCGCAACAAACTGACTACGTTGCCAAGCAAAGAAATCATGGATTTTCCCTCATCGGGGAGCATTTTTGATTTTCAGGAGTTTTTCGTTTTTGGAATTGAGCCCATCCCAGATTCTACAATACCAAAACAGGCCGAAGCCAGGCTAATGGGCTGGAAAATTTTCCTGCCATGTGTTCACCCTGGATAAGGGGCTGGCAACTTTTCAAAACCTGGGAAAAGTCTCCGGTGGCTCTGGTGAATCAAAATATTCCGTAACCGATGACTTGAATTATGGAAAACCAACAGGAAGAACATGTCATGAATTAAAATTAAAATAGGAATTAAGATGACCTGGTGGCAAGAATACGAGTGTCATGATGGTGAGGTTGAAAATTTTGAAGCAAATAAACACATTAATTTACAATTATCCAACGGTAAAACCCAATGCTCGGTGCCCATGCATGATCTTGCATGAAATGAACGAGTCGTCTGACCACCAAACCACAATGATTAATGATATAAGATGAGTAGATTCTTCGTCAAACTATGTGATTTAAGACTAGTTGATTATTCGTAAAACTACGAGGGAAGCAGTTCACGCCGGCGATTGTTCCATTAAAGAAGGGCGTCCCTGTAAGACCACAAACATGTGAGCCAGTCTAATGGGATTGGTCCTCGAGGGTGGGCGGCTTGCCTTTTTGAACGCCGGGATTCGAAGCTCTGCCAGCTCGTTTTGGTAAAGCCTACCTCGATGGGCAACCCCAAAGAGCCTGATTCCCCTAGCGTTTTCGCTTTTCTGTCAGCTTATAAAGCGCATCGTCCAAGTCCATTGCAGACCTATTCGGCTTAAATCTGTCTAAATATTGACAGCAATAATAATAAAACAAAATAAGAAATCACAAATACAAAAATGACACGAATCAAAAGATTCTTGATGCATGTGTCACACTAACTATGAGAAGTTTCATAAAAAAAAAAAAAAAGCGCCAAGACAAGGGGGCCCTTCTTCACGAAGTAATCTTAGGATCTTTACCAACAGAATATTTTATGAAATTGACTTTTCTGGTGTTTTGTACGGTGTCTATCACTGCTCTCACCGTGTTGCCTCTTGTCCCGAAACAAGTAGTCTAGCAATCTTTATGAGACTTGATCGAGAAGTGAGAAAAAAAAAAAGAAAGAAAGAAAATTAAGAAGTAAGCCATCTTGGTAACTCTGAGCAGCATTTTCTTTCTTTTTTTTTATATTTTTTGTAAGCATTTCGAAGGTGCAATCCTTCTGTTAATCGGACCCATCGATTTGGGTCAGAGATCGGGCCAATAACTCTACCAAACAAATCCTTCCTTAAATTAGATATATATATATATATATATATATTTATTTATATTTATATATTAAATTTAGTAGAATGAGTTGTCAGCTTCGCTCCCAAGCCAACAAACTTGAATTCATTTTCGCCTTTTCACTCTCCTGGTTTGCCAAAAATGCATTTTTATTATTAAATTTAATAAAAAGACAGAGAGAAAAGAAAAAAAAAAAAAAAAAAAGCTCCCCGCTATTATTCTCTCCTTCTCTCTCCCACTACGGCTTCCTGGTGACACGGAAATCGAGACGACTATAAAGGACACCTAAAATATAACAGATTTCGAAAACTGGAAAAAAGAAATAAAACATTCCAGGGTTTCCACAGTCATTTCTCTCTCTTTCTCTCGCTCACATTCTGTTTTTCTCTCTCTCGTCGATTTGCTTTCCCTCCAAACGCCATTACCGCTCTTTTTTCTTTTTTCTGTTTGTTTCTGACGAAAGTTGAATTTTCCCGGGCATCAAAATCCGCGTCTCTCTGGTCTTTTTCCAGCTTCAGGTGTTTAGAGGCCGAGGTGCTTCTCTCTCTCTCTCTCTCTCTCGGTCTCGGTCTCGGCTCCTTTTTTTTTTTTTTGTTTTCCTTTTGTTCTTCTTTGTGCCTTTCGGGAATTCAAGGGAATATGTTTGATATTCTTTCCTTTAAAGTTCTTTTTTATTGGTAATGTTTTTTCGTTCTTGGTAAATTACATGATGCCGTCAAAGCAGACTTGAATTTAAAGAAGTTGCCATTTTTAATGTTTTATCTTGTTGTTTAATTGTAGGTTTTGTTTATGGTTTTCCTTTTCAGTTGTTTTCTATATTATATGCCGATCTTGGAGGAAAGCTAGCTGGTGATTGAGATCAATCAAGGAGGAGGGAAGAGATTTTTGCAGTCTTGATATAGGAGAGAGGAAGAGAGCAGAGAGAGAGAGAGAGAGAGAGAGATTGCGAGGTCCATGTGAACTTGGCTCCGGTGGTTTGATTATTCAAATTACTTAAGTTTGAATGCCAATTGATTTATGGAATTAGAAGTGCTTTCACCTTCGCTTTCGCCTTCAAGTGTGCAATGTCGTAATTGTGCGTGCAGCGGTTCTTCTTTGGCGATTCCTTCCTCGTCGGAGAGTTGGCTCCGGTCTGTGAAACGTAAGTATGATGAGTTTGAGGAGGGTAACCGGTTCTTTATACCTGGTTTTGATCTCCTCTCGAACCCACGAGTGGAGATTGAGAATGAATTGGCTGTACTACGGGAGATGGTTAGCAGCCAACAGCAGGTGATACAGGATTTGTATAGCGAATTGGAAGAGGAGAGGAATGCCGCTTCCTCAGCTGCAAATGAGGCCATGTCAATGATACTAAGGTTGCAGAGAGAGAAGGCTGAGATCCATATGGAGGCAAGGCAATTCAAGCTTTTTTCAGAGGAGAAGATGGCGCATGACCAGCAGGAGATTCTGGCTTTGGAGGATGTGTTGTATAAGAGAGAACAGGTCATTCAGTCACTTACTTGTGAGATTCAGGCTTATAAGCATAGAATGCTGAGTTATGGGCTTACAGAAGCAGAGGTAGAGGGTGACAGTGAGATGGGTGAAAAGTTCAGCTGTAACCCGAGCATGTCCGAAAACTTGGACTCTCCCTCTGAATATCCAGTGTACAACTACCCACCCCTGAAGTGCAATATAAATGAGAATCCTACTCCTTTGGAGGGTGATGACATCGTTGATATCGAGAAATATGCATTTGGGGAGACTCCTCGTGATCGAGACCATTTGAAGAATTTGGAATACAGAATATGTCAAATGGAGAAAAGTCCTAGTGGCAGTCAACTGGATGGGGAATTTTCTGGCACAAAGAATATACTGGAGAAGTTTATAGTTGGCCACTCTCCTAGACGTCCAAGGCATAGAAGGAGGTTTTCCACGGATAGTTCAAGTACTCACGCTGGGATGTCTAGAGAAGGGGCTCCAGATTTTTCCTGTGAATCTCCTGTATTCAGGTCCGACAATAGCTTTAGGAAAGTTGATTGTGTTCAACAAACAGAGGAAAACTCAAACCTGAAAAACATGGATAATGCATCAGAATTTGAAGATGACACAAACGACAGAGTTTACACCATTGATTCTGTCAACAACGGGGTCTCACATATCGGTGTTATGGAATCCAAAGTTGGAACTGGAATGTGTGAGGATTATATCTCCACTAACAGAGACACATGGAATCAACTTGATATTGGTGATCCAGATATCAAAAAGCTTTACATGAGGCTTCAGGCTCTTGAGGCTGACAGGGAATCCATGAGGCAGGCAATTATTTCGATGCGGACTGATAAATCACAGTTAGTATTGTTGAAAGAAATTGCTCAGCATTTGTGCAAGGAGTTGTCACCAGAAAGACCACTGCCTGTGAAGAAACCTTCTATTCTTGAAAGCTTTTCCTTCTTGTCAATTTTTAAGGTAGAACAACATTCATTCCTTTTATCAAACTGCTATGCATTAGATATTTTTTGTTATATGAATTTCTTTCGCATTTTGGTGGTCACATCGATAGGGGACTTAAAATTATAATTTTTATGTCCGTTTTGTGTTCAGTGGGTCGTGTCAATTGTATTCTGGAGAGGGAAAGCTCGCCAAAGCAAGTAAGTAGTTTTCTGCACACACATATGCATGCCACATTAGAAGAGGAACTTCCTCGCTAGTACTTGAGCTGCAAAAATGAAAAAGCTTACATGATTACTGGATGAAATTCATAAGAGAAAATGAAACTTTGGAGTTCTTCACATTTACTTCTTCAATTTCAAGAGAACAAGATCTGCATTGGCACTGATAACATGGCGCAAGATTGCAAGTTTTTGTGTCTGTGCATGCATGTGTGTGATTGATAAAGAGAGACAGCATAATGTAGGTGAATATGCTAAAGGAGAAAATGTTTCATACTTGAAATTATGTGTACGTCTGCATGTATAAGTCAGCCACTCATCCCCCACAAACACACACACACACACACATATTCACATAGATGAATCAATGAATTTTCTAAATCCTTTTGTTGTGTGGCTACCAATTTGTTTAGTAGGATTCTCATTGCAAATGGCAGTATCTTTTAGTAGGATTGGCCTCTGTTGTTTTAATCTTATCTGATTCTGTCATGGCAGGTACATGTATCGGCTTGCCACAAGTAATGTTGGCTTGTTGATGCTTTTAGAGAAAGAACCCCGTATAAGGCAGTGGAGATGTCTTACAAGGACACAACAGTAAAATTATTAAGAAATGTGCTGTGTCCATTTGAGGATGATGTCCATATATATCAAGACCAAGTAGATTTCGGTCATGTTATTGCCATGGTTCCTGCATACTGTTTCCCAGATTCCTTGCTGCTGCTGATTTGGGTGTTTTGTGCAATGCCCTCTGAGTTTCTTCTCGCTGGATTGAATTTCTTTTCCTTGTTGATTTCTCAAACACGGATGCAGTTGGGCAATGCTTGCTCGTGTAGTTTGCTGGAATGTAGATTTCTTTGAGATGTCCGTATTTTGACAGTCCTCTCTTGTATATTGCATACATTCATGTATGATTCTCAGGTCAAGAATGCCACGGTTGATTCTTTTCTCCCTCTTCAGGTTTCATCCTGAGTCATTGTCCCCACTTTTCTAGTTAAGGGCCATATGTTTTTGCATGTTGATTGTTATATTGGCTACTGATAATATTGAATTTAGCAGTTTGGCATAAATGATTGAGAAGTTTGAAGATGAGTGTAACTCAAGGAGATGTGTCCAAGTCCAGCCAATTATTTTTGACATTGACAAACACACCCACAAAGAAAGCCGCACAAAGATGACAAATTGATCAGCTGTTCGATTGAGTCCTGTCCTGCTCTGGGTCATTTTACCTTTATCCCTTCCATTTTTATTCTTGTGAAAATTTTCCGACCGAGTGTGTTGAACACGACTTATTCAATGGTCAATGTGGTTGAGCTCTGAGGATTTTGAGTCTTTGCATTGAATATATCTTACCCAATACGCGTCAATTTGGGCATCGTTGACGCTCTGGCTGCTGGCTCTTATTAGGCTTTTGGCACGGGCCTGCCTTTTGGTCTCTTTCCTTCACCAAACGGGCCGAACAAGGAAAAAGACAGGAAGATGAAGCTTCTTAAGTAACAAATCAGCTTCATTTGCCCCACCTGGCCCCTTGGGGAGATTGCCATAAATCAATTTTCTTTTTGGACATTGTCGCAGCGACCAATTGGACAGGGCAAAGGCATAGATAAGATAACCGTCTGATGGACAATTTGACGGTCAGAGGAATTTGCTGCGTACAATAGTCCCTGTATGACGACTGGGGCTACCTGTTTTTCTTTTGAAAATAAAAGAAAAGAAAAGAAAAAAAAAATAGATTCCGTCCGACTAGATGCTGGGATTGGTAATAACAAAATTTGAAATGGAATATTGGCAATGGCAAGTATATAATCATCGTTAATGGTAATAGGTAGTCGGAAATGGAGTTACATGAATTTCCTGATACTCACTCTAGACATTATAAAACATAAAGGCTGAAGTTTCCGGACGACCTAGTTTGATCTTTTCTTCTAAGAAGACTTGGTTTTGCAAGGCTGAAATTGTTCAGCTGAGAGACTAGGCTAAGATTTGTGGGTTAAAATCAGCAGGAAGCCTTCTGATATCAATTCCATGTCAACCTTCTTCTTTTTCTTTCTTTTCTTGTATGAAAAACAATGCCAATTGTCAATGCAAAGTCCGCGATAGCCTTCAAAAAGTAGTTACTTTTTGGAAGATGAGCACTGGTAGCAGTTGCTTAGTCATAAGAACGCTGAGGCAGAAGCATCCAAAACTTTTGTGTATAGAAGCCTGCTCCAATTTCTCCGACATCAAAATCATTCATTCCCATATGATTAGAACTCACACAATCTTCGATGTGTTCGCGGCCAGTCGCTTAATTTCCTTTAGCATAGACAATAACTTGCTGGACTACGCTTTACGGGTATTTAACCAAATCCAAAACCCTAATGTATTTATTTATAATGCCCTGATTAGGGGATACTCTGGAAGCGAGAACCCAGTTCAGTCCTTCCATTTCTATGTCCAATCCCAGCGGATGGGCTTATTTCCTGATAATCTCACGTACCCATTTTTAGTTAAGGCTTGTACTCAAATGGGTTCTTTTGAAATGGGGACTCAAGTTCATGGACATGCAATTAGGCATGGTTTTGAGAATGATGTGTATGTGCAGAACTCACTTGTTAACATGTATGCTACACTGGGCAATATAAAGGCTGCAAATTACATCTTTTTAAGAATGAATGATTTGGATGTTGTTTCTTGGACCTCAATGATTAGTGGTTATTGCAAGGGCGGGGACGTGTCGTCAGCGCGTGAGTTGTTCGATAGAATGCCGGAAAAGAACTTGGTCACATGGGGTACGATGATCAGTGGTTATGCAAGAAACAGTCTTTTTGAGAAGGCGATAGAGTTGTATCAGTTTCTTCAGTCTGAAGGGGTTCCGGCAAATGAGACCGTCATGGTTAGTGTGATATCGTCTTGTGCTCATTTGGGAGCGCTTGAAATTGGAAAGAAAGCACATGATTATGTGATGAGAAATAAGATGGATGTGAATTTGATACTGGGTACTGCTCTAGTTGACATGTATGCAAGATGTGGAAGTATTGATAAAGCTGTTGGGGTTTTTGAGGAACTTCCACAGAGGGATGCTTTAAGTTGGACAGCTCTCATTGCTGGATTTGCCATGCATGGTTATGCTGAGAAAGCACTTAAGTGCTTCTCACACATGGTGGCAACAGGGCTAACCCCATGGCACATAACCTTTACGGCTGTTTTAACGGCTTGCAGTCATGGGGGATTGGTCAAAAAAGGATTGGAGTTATTTGAGAGTATGAAAAGAGATTACGGTATTCAGCCTAGGTTGGAACACTATGGATGCATGGTTGATTTGCTTGGCCGAGCAGGGAAGTTGTTAGAGGCTGAGAAGTTTGTTATTGAGATGCCCATGAAGCCTAATGCACCAATATGGGGAGCATTGCTAGGAGCTTGCAGGATACACAAAAATGTGGATGTTGCAGAGAGAGCAGGAAAGTTTTTGATTGGGCTGCAGCCAGAACACAGTGGATACTACGTGCTACTTTCAAACATTTATGCACGCACAAACAAGTGGCAGAATGTTGAAAGCATGAGAGAGATGATGAAGGAGAGGGGGGTGAAGAAGCCCCCTGGTTACAGTTTGATCGAAATGGATGGGAAAGTTCACAACTTTACTACTGGAGACAAAATGCACACAGACATAGAAAATATTGAAAAATGTGGGAAGAGATTCTCAGGAAAATAAGATTGGTAGGATATGCTGGAAATACTTCTGATGCGTTATTCGACATAGATGAGGAAGAAAAAGAAAGCACCCTATACAGGCACAGTGAGAAGCTAGCTATTGCGTATGGGATCATGAGGAGTAAATCACACGCTACCATTCGGATAGTGAAGAACTTGCGGGTCTGCGAAGACTGCCACACAGCCACAAAGCTAATTTCAAAAGTTTATGAGCGGGAGTTGATTGTGAGGGATCGGAATAGGTTCCACCATTTTAAATCAGGAGCCTGCTCTTGCAAGGATTACTGGTAAAATGTGTAGCTCTTGGCATAATCTCTATGTGAAGATGAACCTTGCCACTGAAATTCCTGATGGCTCCAACGAATGGATGAAGTTTCCTTCGCTAAAGCATGATACCGGGTGGGCAACATATAACCTCATAAAGTCCATTGAAGGATAGTTGGCATAGTCTCACTGAAGAAAAAAGTTCAAAATTGGGTCAAAAGGCGGAGAGTAAAGTTGGGGTTGCGGCTGGGGATGGGTGATGGAGGATGCTGACTGAGGCATGGTTGCCCATGCCTAGGATGTTTTGGAATGAACAAGTTGCAAGCTGGTGATAACAGCAATATTATAGCACAACAGGGGAGCCTTGACAAAATAATCCCGTAATTAAAATTCAATTGGGCGAGGCAATCGAAGTTTAATCAATTTCGGTGTTGTAGGCGGACTTTGGACTTGGACTAAACTACTGATGCCCCGTGCTGCCAACCAGATATCATCCAAGCTGATCCCATCTTTTTATCTACAAAGATCAAATAAGCCATTCCAAATTTCAATTTTATTCAATCGACATTTGAAAGAAGAATGTCCGGAGGGAAGGCCTTTAGTATTCATTTTGGTACTTGGTGAAAATAACTAGAGAGGATGTTACATCTTTAAAACAAGAGTCAGGGAGTCCGGTTCTCCATGACAAAATCAAATTAGTAGCTTCAACTGCAGCAACATCTCTATGTGGGGCAAATCTTGTGAAAGAGTTTCGTTGCTCCATTCGTTTTTGCTAAGGAGTCTGATTGCGTTCATAAAATCCTTGCCAATCGTAGAAAAATAAAAATAAAAATAAAATTATTTGTCGCGTATGAATTGTCACCTCATAGTTGGTTGTATTTCTCAATAGATTGTCATCTTAAAAATTCAACGTTCTCCAGGGTGCAAGTTGCCTGCTCACTACTGGCAAGTATAAACACAATTCCACACATCCACCTCCTGGGCAAAAGAGAGTAAGAGAGAGAGAGAGACCAAAAGTGCAAGGCATGATTGCGATCAGGACAAAGGAGGTCGTTGGACCTCAATACTTATTTTGTAGTTCATGACACACCAGAGACCAGATGGACCGAAAATAACCATCCAATCAAACATTATCTTGCCAAGAATAGGAAAGCAATAACAAAAAATTTACTCGGTATACATAGGCAACCATTCTAATACAGATTGAAAAAATGGAATGGCTACTTCAGCAGCAAATCAGTATAAATGTATTTTTACCAGGTCACAGCAAGCACAAGTACAGATCTTGGAAAAAGTATAGTGCCTGCTTCTTAAATGTTTTAAGCACTACATAGATTCCGTCAGTTACTGATGATTGAATTATATAATCATATGAAACGATAAGATAACGAATGTGGCATAAAGACATCAAGTAATTGATAGCATAATTCCAGGACCAGAACTTCTAGTTTCAGAAGGCAAATCCATTACACTTGATCAACCATTAACTAGTGATATGAATGAAATTCAGAGATCATCCACAAAAATAATAAATGAAACACCCTATTCAATAGATCAACTTTGATCTGCAGCATCAAGTGCAAACCTTGCAAAATCCTCAAAGTTGCATCTTTGCCAGAAGACAAGCAAGATGCTATATGGGAGACAGAGAAGCTGTATAAGAACCATCACTGTACTTCAAAGATTTTAAGAAGCCTGAACACAAGCAAGGAGTGACAATAGCCTCTGGAATACCAAAAGCATGAGTACTTTCCTGTGAGCCTTCTGCTGCCACAGATTGAGGATCAGATTCTTTGCAAACTTTCCCAAGAGCAACATTCAAGCCAACTGAGGTATGTTCTGTTACGAAGCTGATAATTACCAAAAATTGCATTAGAACACTTTTAAGCACCAAGCAATAGTAGCATAAATGATTGTGCTGAATGTACTTGCTAAATGGTAAATAGAGGTTTAAAGAAAAGGGTGACCCAGTACACAAGACTCCCATATTAGTAGGGTCTGGGGAAGAGTTGATGTACAAAGCCTTCTCTTTTTTTTTTTTTTTTTTGCAAAGAGGCTATTTTCAGAATTCAAACCCATAACTATCAAGTCACAATGAAATAACATTTCTGTTACACCAAGATTCACCCTTCAAGTGGAGGTTGCTGACAAAAAATAATACCTTGCCTCAAAGCACTTTCCTTCAGAGCCTATGAGTTCACAAACTCGGAAAATAATCCATGAAGGAATATATGCATCCTTAATTTCAATGCTAGAACAGAAACTGACAGATGAACTGTGTACAGATTCCTCATTGGGTGCAGCAGTATGATCAGTTCGTTTCATGTCAACACATCTTATCTGTAAAACAGAAGTACTCAGCCATCCAAACACATGTACCAAATGGCAAAAAGGGCAACTAACACATTTTTTTTTGGCAGTTTCTGTATGCAAATGAAGATGCAGTAATATGATTTACTGCAGATCAGGAGCAACCAGCAAATGGGACAATGAAGCAAATATAATCAAGTAAATTAACTAAATTTGCAGGGGGCAATAAAGTTTAGAACATGAACTCCAAACCATGATTGAAGTAATGAAAAACAATGATCTTGGCTTTAACGACCAGAAATAACTCAGCAATAGAAGAATGGCACAATTAAGAAAAGTGACACGGGCCTTTTTAAACTCATTAGACATAGGACAAACAATCAAACAAATTAGGCAGCCTGGCTCAGACAGTTACTCACCTCTGGAGCAGAGAGTGCGGCATTTTGGAAAGGAACTGGTGAATACAACGTAGGAACATCCACACCAGATAAAAACGTCAAAAGAGATCTAAAGACAAACCAATAAAAAGGATGCAAATAGGATGAAATAACATTGGGTAGAAACGTTTGCAGAACCACAAAACTAAAAATTTAGTTGAACATTTAACCCTGAACTACCTGTAGTTCAGCAAAAAATCATATAATCCATGTACACTATTGTGCCCATAGAAAGCCAGCAGAGACTGTGGGCTATTATCAATGTCAGATAGTGAGCTCTGGCGTTGAGCCTACATAATTTTCATTAGAAACAATGATTATTATCCCCAAAAAGAATCAACAGAACATGCAGATGGCTGGTGATAAGAGACTATGAGAGGTCTATTCTATGACAGGCAGACAAATTTAGAGGATTTAGCAAGCATGTTATCACAATCCCGACAAAAAAGTTGGAATTAGACACAATATCTATTTCAAGTTTCCTTGTGTGTCTTCCTTTAAACTCCCTTTCCTCATATGTTAAATGGTGATTGAATTGCTAAGGACCACTCAATTGAGGTTAGGACCATCAATTGATCAAAAGAAAATCATGTACAGAAGTGCTGCCCTTTGGCTCGGCAATATGGAATCTCTCGAGAGCAGAAGATGGAATTAGGTTTATTATCTCATATGAGATGATTAATTTCAGATTTGGGCATCAAGAGAAGCTGATGTCCAGGAAAAACTATTAATGGAAGCAGAACCACCAGACAATGCAACAACCTTAATGATAGACAATATTAGGAAAGATATATCATGTTGGTTCTGATATAGAATTAAAGCTCTGATAAATAATGATACAGATGAATACAGAAAGCACATCAAACCTGCCCCAGTTTCTGCTTCTCAATTTCAGAGAGCTCAACTAGATCTTCAATAGTGGCTTGCTCAACTTTAGAATGGCAAAGTGGCATGCAGAAACAAACATCCTATGTTAAACCAATTTGAAGGGTCAAATGTTAATGAACTTCCAATATCTGATAGAAATGCAAGGATATGACCTCCCATTATGACAGAATAAACATTTGTCAATAGAATTTATATAATCACCAACTTTCTAAATTTGAAGCCCCAATCTCTTGGTAAACAGGCAATGTACAATTACAAGAAGAATGATTTAATTGAATTTAAAGTAGGAACAAAAAACCCATAAAAGGAATTAGTTGTTTCAATATGAAAGCTTTCATTGCTGGGGAAATCCCATGACTTCCTGAGTCTGAGAACATAAAATAATTAAACCTCAAAACCACATGTGATTCCCACCAGAGAATCAAACCATGGAAAAAGAAAGGCATTGGTTCCAGACTCTAGAGCTAACTAGAAGCTCAAAGTAACAGGAACTTCCACTGAGAAACTTCAACTTAGGTCATTTGGCTGAGAATGCAGTCAGATTGCCAAAAGAACCAATACTAATGTAAAGCCACAATGTTGCCTCTACTCGCAAAAGAAAAAACAAGCACAAAAGGATAACAATGTCTGGTCTAAAGCTACAATGCTTATCATCACACATAAAAATGAGCCCCAAGAAATGTCACTCTCTCCACATTGACCACAAGCAACCAAATCCCCAGAAGCTGCAAGCTTCAAACTTTTGTTCTGTATCATGTCCAAAGCAAAAAGATTTATTTCATGGTCGCAGCAGGAGTGCTAATGTCACTTCTTTCAAGTTAACCCTAAAATTTCCCATTTGTGATTAGCAACTATAAATTGTAACAGTAACTAAATATCACATGGGATAGGTGCACTGTCTCAAGTTCAAATCCCTTGGGTGTATTCCATAAAACAAGTGAGAGCTGCAGCAGTGGTAGCGGTGCTAGCAACCTGGTGTTTGCTCAATAGGGGTTCCTCATCAGGAAAAAAAAAAAGTCTCAAGGGATTCCAACAACATGCAAGCATACAACTGCATGCCCCACACATAAAAGAGCATAAAAAAATAGATTAAAGTATAATTGCTTCTCCCTTGAGAAGACTAATTTATGCACTCCCAATAGGAGCTTTGTTAGCAATTAAAATTCTCTGTCCAAGAAGCAAAAGGATAAACAGCAACTCCCCCTCTATTTAAAGTTTTCTCATAAAAAGTTGTATAAAGGAAAAGAAAAATAAATAGGAGATTATTTGTGCTATTGAAATGTGTCAAGAGACATGATTTTGAAACACAGACAGAGGTGAAGTCATGGAGAACAACTTGCATGCAGATTCATTTTTCTGCTAATCCTTTACATAGGAGAGGAAAAGCATAACAAATGATTGCATAAACACAAGCTTTTTCACGCATGTAAGTAGCTTAAACAAGCTTCCAAAATGTGACAGCTTTTCATGGCTTTAGGCAACTTTTACCCTTCCAAGAACTTGAAACTTGAAACATGACAGCGAAGTATTGTTACCAACATTTTAGACACAAGCAATGTGCAGAAATAGAATCATGAATAGGTCCATCTTACATGCTCTCTCAACAATGACCTCAGACTTCTTGTTGACTGTGAAATGTAAGCATTGCATGCATGTCTGGTTCTCCCTGGGTCCTCACTGCCAGTGAACATCACCACAAAATGTGGAGTACACACTACAAAAGTTTGCATTGAAACATGATAACCATAGTTAAAACAATCAGGAAATGTTAAAAAAAAATTGATAAAGCTTTAATTTTCTGAAAGAACAGAACATTGCAAAGTGCTCTTATGGGATCTAATGTCTTACAAACACATGTAATCAGCCAGTCAAAACAAAGATGATATCAAGGTAAGGAGAAATAAACAACAAAAGAGGTATCTATTCTAAATATAAGCAAATTGAGGAATAAAAAGCTCTACATATAAACTACCATGGCATGTTATTTTGTATAGAGGCTTCTATTTGAGCAGAGGATAAGAATCTAATACAGGCAACAGGTAAAAATAATAAATCATAGTAAGCACAGGATTTTACCATAAAAGATATTACAAATGTTATTTCGAAGCAGGTAATAAAGATTACAAAATGAATCCTCCCACATCAGCTGCCGCTTCCTTAAAAAGTCTGTTCCCACTACAGAAGTAAAAGATTTAGAAAGAGCAAAGGACAAGTGATAAGAGGCTTTCAAGGTATGTTTAAACTTGACAAACCTTCCTCTATGCTTGATGAGGATAACAATGATATGACAGCTGCTGGTAATGCAGATTGAGGGTAGATCCACGAATGCAAAGCTTTAGCATTAAATATTTGCATGGTTGATGCATCTCCTAAACTACTACTGTCATTGGAACAACCAAATTGAGAAGTGACACAAGGCATTCCAAGGTATGTACTACACATAGTTGACCTATGTACCCTGTATATTGGAAGGCAGAACATCAACCAATGGTAATAACCAACGAGTTCATGCTTAAATACAGCATGCTAAATCATCGATCAAATTAAAAGATAGAGACAATGAAAGGTAAAGAATGATTTGGAAGACACAGAAATCAAAGCATAAGTAAATCCAAAATCAATGCAGCATCACCTGTGGGCTAGTAACATGGTACCTGTTGACACAATAAATTTTTTATGCATGCCATTGTCCTTTAGGTAATCAAAAAGATGGTGAATGAAAAGAATAACCATTAAAAAGAGATGGTCACCAAATTTCAGTATCTGAAGAAAAACACAAACATCCTCTTGTGTCAAACTCATGGTCTGGCTTCAACTAGAGTTAATTTTCCAGATGCTGATGTGACAGAGAAATGATAGTGATAACATTTGAATTTTCACAGCACCACTTGTAACCATAGAGAGATAGATAGGATTGCAGTCACATATGGCTGAAGGGAAAAATAACTAGGAATTGCTATTATGAGACAATCAAACTTGTCAGAAATGAAGGAAAAAAAAAAAGAGCAATTTCTTAAATGTGGACAACAAAGTTAATTATTGACATAGCTTTAGGGTGAATAAAAAGCAAGTACTCATTTCCATTTTACTAAATTACTCATTGAGCATTGTTGTCCAAAGAGTATTCAATTAGAATGAACAGGCTGTTCTTTTCTTGAAATGAAGCCAAAGCACTAGCTGAAATAACTGTAAACCAGGTTTCAGATGCATAATAAAGTTACAACAAAATTTGATTTATGAATGTGATTCAAAACATAAATGAAAAACACTAAGACTTATGGAAGAAAATTCATTGAGTTTTTAAATAGGCCTGCTGCAAAAATGATAAATAGTAACTTGCAAAGCGAACTACCTTTGAGAATTAAGTCTATCATAACCCAAGGCAGCAACAAGCTACAAAAGTGTTAATGCACATTAAAACCACTCACCAACTTACTGAGCAAGAGGATACCACCCGCATTTTGGTTTTCAAAGTAAAATCCAGAGGAGGCTTGTGGCCAGATACATGACATTCTGGGCATGAACTGCCTGAAGTTGATGTATGATTGGCAAAATTTTTGGAAGAATCAGCAGTTACACCAGTACTTAGAATAGATCCACTAGCAACTATTCCTTTCAATGCTTTGTCCTATAGAGTAATTAATTATTAGAACAGATACACACTAAAATAAATGGAGGGAGGACAAAAAAGGTAGATTCAAAATCTATAAAGTATATACCATGTCAACAACAGCCAGACCAGGGGATTTTCCACCAGCTGTTGAAATCTCAGTAACACTGCGAAATACACTTTGACTACAACTTTCAAGCGTATGATTAGCTTTCACCATAACATCTGTGGAAACTTCAGCAGAAGAAACAGAATTCTCTGGACTGCAAGAGAGCAGTAGAACAGAACCAGCAAGAAATTACAAAGTTATCTTCTTTTTAGAGTAATAATGTGCAAGAAAATATACCATGAAAGTTGGTGTCTCTTGGCAGCCAAATTTGAAAGCATGGAAAGACTCTCCTGGCTTTTTGGTTGCTCATTTGATAAATTTTTCTGCTTTAAAATCAAAAAGTTGCAGGGAGAATTTATGGTGTGCCTTTTTCTCTAATAAACTGCATTCATCTTCAGAGAATTAGAACTTCAGATCACAATTGTTACATTACCTTTACAATTTCTTTTACAGATAGCATCCTGAGCCTGGACTTTTTGACAGGAAACACCTCATCCATACGGGTGTCAATATATCTTGGGTTCCTTGGTAAATCAGGTTTATTGGGCCCATTATCTACCTTATCAGTATCACTAGGAAAAAGAAGAACGTGTTTAGGAAACAAGAACTAGAAAGAAAAAACAAAGAACAAACAAAAGGTGGGTAGGGCAATTCACTTCATTGAACCAGGCAATGGGCCTGGAGATTCCTCCACAAGCTCAATAATATTTGTCCTTTTCAGCTGTTCTCCCTGCATGTCAAGAGGGGCATTAAGACCACTTGACATTTATCCAGTAACATTGCATTCGCATATTTGGAAAGATTCTTGGAAGAAAACTCAAACTAAGAGCACTAATAGACTCTCCCCTATAAGCATTAAGCTAAGCTAAGTCTTATGAAATACAAATGCTAAAGCCAATCTTCTAATTGTAGTTGGTGTTTTGGGGATGTTCTAACAAAAAGGAAAAGAAGAAGAAAGCTCTCGATTCTTGTACTGTTCTATTCCAGTCACGGAGATATATACCACACTCTGCATTCAAAGCCCTCTCTACGCCAATAACTTGTGCAATATCTAGAAAAGAGAAGTAGAGGAGATAAGAACCAAAAAAAAGAAAAGAGGAATCACAAATTATTGCTTGAGCAGACAATTTCGTGGAATTTGCTATCATAGCGTGGCCACCTCTATCAATTTCAATAAGTCACAAGAAAAACAGGCAAGACATTCCATGTTCACAAGGAAAAACAGGCATGAATAATACATCTTGATCTTGAAGTCACTTAACTGTTATAGTACATCATCAATACCAGCCAACCTAAATAATGCAGGTCACACAACAGTGACAAAAAAATCTGTTGAACCATCATCAACAAGTCTAGCGGATTCTCATCATTCTACATATCCTAACACAATAGAAAAGTGACCAACAGTAACCATCCAAAAACAAGGTAATGAGCTCGAAACTTACTCTCAGTTCTGAGGGGGTCTTCCGTTTGACCATTGGTTCGATTTTAAGAGCACCCCCTCCAATTTGAAAAGAACTGGAAGTTAAAGAACCAGGTGCAGCAACCTCTGCCATAATTCAATATGAAGCACTGTCACCGCAACTCCTCCCCAGTTAAAATTACAACCTACAATTGCTCACCACACAGCAGTATCAGTAACTGCTGCTCTCTTGTTCTTTATATTCTACATAACGGCAATGATACTTTCTATATCATCACAAACTTGACCTTCATAAACACTCTTGGAAAAAAGGGTATTGCGGTCACAGAGAACAATTATGAGAATCATTGTCATTGGCAACCCGAAGTGGATCCATCATGCATGAAACAAACAAAGAAAGAATGACTCATCCACTCAACTCGGACATTTTCACGATTCAGAAACAAACCATCAAGCAACTTATAAGCCACAGACGCTCAATTTCACGCAGTTAAATTGAAAACATTTAATCGACACACTGTGCACATTTCAAACAAAAGAATCCACAATTAAAACCCTCCAATCCAAGTCTTACCGGACAAAATCGATATTTAACCATCCAAATCAGGCATTGAAACATTAAAAGAAAGAATAGAAAGTTCGGATTCGGTTGCAGATCATTTTAACGAATCAAATGAAATATACATACCTCCGAGAAGAAAATTTTCCAAGAAAATCGTCGAGTTTGTCTCACAGTTCTTGAATGAATCGAAGTGCCTTTAGATAAGATGCTTTGCTTAGGGCAAATTACTGAAAAACACAGCTAAAAGCCTTTTTTGAGGGGGCGGGGAGGGAGGGAGGGAGGAAGTTTTGGTGCATTTGAACAAATTTCACTTCATATGATAGTCCCCCGATTTCCCTCCTGTACTTGACGCCGTTAGTTCTTGCGAATGTCTAATTAAACGGTCAAAACATTCGAGAAGAGAGAGGGGCCTCACGTGAAGAAAAGGGGAGCTCGGCGTTCCTACCCAGTACTGTACCACACCGTGGTCCGGTGTCCAAAAAGCGAACGGATCAATGGGCCAGTACCATAGTCCGAGAATCTGAGCCCAAAATGGGTCCGCTTATGCCCGTTGCCTGTTGAAACGGCTTGCCGTTTTTGTCTGATCAATTATTCACGACCCAAGGCCGCGTATTTGGACGGGTCTACTTTGAATCGGTCTTCCCTTCTAAGTTTGCTAACTGTTGCGGCAGAAATAAATAAATAAATAAATATTTGTATATAAATAATAAATAAATAAATAAATATTTGTATATAAATTTAATTCATAATATGACCGCCAATTCTAACTATTAGTAATTTAAACAATATTGACCAACAGAAATTTTAAGAGCGAAACAAATTAAGGTTAATACTTAAATCAATATTTTAGTTGATAATTTGATTTTTTTTTTCATATTATTTGGATAGAAAGATTGAATAAAACATAATTTCTGAGTTCAGCTCACAAATACATAACCAATATACTCACAAAACTTTCGTTTTTCTTGAAAAAAAAAAAAAGCTCAAGTGAGGTCAAAGAATAATGTCTTCTTAGTTTTGGCCACACCAAGTCAACTTGAATATTAAAGTTCAATATGGATAGTAATTATAAAATCCCAAATTGGTCATTTTCTTCCATCCGAATCCTAAAATGTCAACCATTTTAATTTCACACTTTGATTTACCATTTTCCACTTTCCGAAGTTCACACTTTGCTTTTGCAAAACTTTATCTTAGCACTTACAAATTTGTCAAATTTCTTTTGACTTCCCATTAACAGTGCATAATAATATTGTGCAAGGTCTTAAATTAAGCAGTTCACAACTATAATTGCAGTCATTTTGTTGCACAAATCGTGATTGAAGATGCATTGGTCATAATTACATTCACAATATTGAACGTAATTCTATTATTGCATGAATCTCACAATCAAAAACTTATATTCTACATTTTTCTTTCCAACTTCCAGAAATTTTTTATTTTTAGTAAATTTAGCATTTAGCAACCTTATGGGGTTTGATATTTGGGTCGCCTGACTTCTATCAAAATAGTTAACTATAACCAGTGTCATTTTATTTGAGTGAACGTTCAAATATTTTGTTGGTTACTGATGAGTTATAACTTACTAGCTAGAGAATATTCTTCAAAAATCTGAAACCAGAGTTCAGTTAAAGTCAATTAATTAAAAAATATATTTATTTATTTTGTCATTTGTCCCCGTCCACCCCTGTAGAGACCAGAACTTCGAATTTAATTTAAGACAGATACGAAAAGTCATAGTTAAACCCTTAACGCACAACACCTCAAAACACAATGTTTGATGAGAGCCTATTGGTATAAAACAAGGGGCAATTTCCCGTACATTAATTTCCATTAAGAATATGCATATAATTGATCATTAATATCTGTGAGTCCCACAACACTGGAGGGTTTGAACTCTGCTGGCTTTTTAACCAGGTCAAAGTCCTCTCGTCCCAGAAACTAGCAAAGAACCAGCAATATCCATCCCTTGATATCTTTGCTAAAAAAATAACAATCGATTAATGAACTAGCGGTCTAGCATGACGAACACATCAAAATTTACTTTCCTCCTCAAATTCCAGCCAGTCACAGTGATCAGCATATATGTTGTCAAAGAAACTGGGATACGCACCATCTATTTCACCATCAAACTTGTTTTGTACTTCGCTCAAAGCATCGCCTCTAATGGCAACATCACCACCAAGAGCAGCCATTGCATCATTAGAAGCTGCCGGCAATGACGTCGCAGAAGGACTGGAAACATTAACGCTTGTATCTGATTGTTTTCCTGTAAGACGTTGCACGAGACCCATAAATTCTTCTGGCCGTACCTCAATGATATCAGGCGACTTCAGGTGAACTATAACAGGAGGGCGGACCTGATTAGGATGTGACTGCTTCTTGATGATCTTTGAGGAGTCCCTGCTGACCTCTAGCCGATTTGGCCTTGGACCCTGCAACTGCCTTCTTGTAGAGGGGTTCATTTTACGACACTTTCACACCCAACAATGAGCAAATATTTGGCAAGCTTGGAAATTAATCTTTGCGTCCGTGTTTATATAGGTACGGCATGAACGGAGTCAAGGGAAAGTTTCTTTTTGCGATGGTCTAGTTTGAAGACGCCCCAGCAATATAATATGGTATGTTTTGACTTGTTCTTTTTGTTGTGGATTTTAATAATTGCATTAGAGTTCGCCGACCTTTGAAACCGTATAAGAAGACATAATTTGAGGGGCTTTCTGTTGAGTCCAGTCAAAACCTTCATGCTTCTAGACACGCCCAGTATTCCGGTAGGGTTAAAACTAAACGTCGATATTCCCAATTGGGTGCCCTTCTCTTCCATCTCAATCGGAAAATGTCAACCATTTTAATCGATACCCTGGTGTTACCATTTTACTTTGTTGAATTAAGAAAAAGGTTCGTTCGCTGACCAAAATAAACAAACCAAATTGTCTTGACTTTTAGCCTATATAATCAATGCATGGACGAAAGCAAACGTGGGCTTGTATTTGTTCAATTACGTATATTTATGATTTTTACAGTTAATTGAGATTTCGTTTTGAAAAAATAAAAATATGTAAATAATTGTGCAATACAATACATCAATTTTGAATCGAAAAATTTCTAAGATGGTTTTGTCAAAAACAACATAAACTTTAATTTTATTTGTAATCAAATGTCAAGTAAATTAATTTTTTAAAAATGAAATTTCTAAATTTCCTGTTTAATAATATAAATTAATAAATTTTTACAACATAAAGACTTGAGACTATATTTGTACTTCCTCCTAATTCCTATTAAACAGTAACTAATAAAGAAATAAATCAATATTAATTATAAAATCGTTAAACTGTATGATCAAACTACCTCATTCTACGAGCATCTTTGACGGTTAAATATCTCAAAATAACTAACTAAGCTATAATAAAACTATAATTTACAAATGATAAGGACTAACATTAGTTCTATTGAATTTTTTAAGCCTGTTCTACTTTTAAGTTTCTCATCCATGAATCTGCTCGATGCTCATTACCCCATTGCTGGACTCAATAGCCTAACCATAGAGAGTTTCATGGGCCAAGCAGCTCTTACTGTTAGCATCCCACTAAACAATGGGATCCATTAAATTGAGTGTCCTTTTAAATTTTATAAATAGAATAATCCTTATCCTACACAATTTAAGTTTCTCGTATTCTTGTCAGCTTTTTCACTCTACACTCCCTTAACTCTTAAGTTTCTTACTAAAGCTTGAATTTTATCTTGTAAGTATTGAATCTCAAGTCTCCTCGTTAAAAAATGATTCATCGGCGAAGAATATAAATTACAATCGTAACGAGCAAATAATAAATCGACAGTTTTTGGCTTGTACCAAGTCACCTTGCACGAGAGCATGACTCGGTTGTACTCGTCGTACGAAGCCGCTGGTTCTTCCATATTGTATATGACCACAAAGATACGAAATGGTCCAATTCTCTCGAGCGTCCGCAATCGTCAGCAAGCAAGACTTGAGGTTTTCTTCTCTGCAAACTTACTACTGGGTCCTCCATTGCACGTCTAGCCAGTCCGCCGTCAACCGAATTCCTTAAGTAAATAAATAATACTATCGCAGGAGTTTGTCTGGGGTACATAAAATTAGCGCGCGGATTACGTGGAATTGCGTTTGAAACCCGAAATACGCGCAAAGCGTACACCTCCCAATTGGCTAATTATGACTTATATAGCCAAAAAAAAAAAAAGATTAATTAGCTGCTTAAGGTTTCCTAGTTATGATTGTTGAAAATAAACATATATTTTTAAAAAATTATATCATATTAAAAATAAATATTTTGTTTCAATTAAGACAACACTTATGTTATACCTTATAAAATCAAATGCCTAAAAAGATTTCAATTTAATAGCTTTGTGTTTTCTGTGGGGGTGCACAACGATTTTTACTCTTAGCATATTATGTTCGTTTTTCTAGTCGTTATACACAGAGCACTGTAATATCCAAACCCAGAATATGATGCTGCCTAGTTAAAAACACGCACCCAAACGGGTCTCAATGTTTCATCTTGTAATCTTCTTATGTGGGTTACCATACATGTCAAACATTAATTAAATTTTCATTGATTTGCAATTTTTATGGTGTGAAGGACAAATTATGTGCAGCTCAGGCGAGTAATTCACCTCTCCGGCCTCGTCAAAAACAGATCCATACCGTCGAAACTAGGAGATTCTAGGGAATTTAATCCCGTAGGCCTTAGTCCAAGATAGGAGCGAATGTCATCTCCTAGGAATTTTCGTGGAGGAATTTTAATAGAGGCAAGGCTGAACCCTGGACCTCCATTCCACTAAACACTTAACATCTCTAGTGGTGTCCACTCAAGTTACACTGGGTAGTTCGAATTCCAATTTTTACTTCAAAACCTAAGCGTTCTCTATAATTGACAATACTTTCAAAATATGTTGGATTTGATAACTATTCAATCCGTTTTGAAGTGTGTTTCATACTCAAGCTGTTAAACTCCCAAAATTATGTAACTTTTTTTTTTTCTTGAAAGCGCTAGTGTTGAGTTCATGAATTCAATACAAAGTCTAATCGCTTGAGTTTTGTTATGGAGTTATTTAAATTGAAGTCTATTATTTGATACTAGAAAAAACTACTGTATAAGACGGGTACTTACTATATTTATTTATTTATTGTGTGTATAACAAAATCATCTTTTTAATTATTTTTTTATTCCAGTTAGATTCCACTTATAATTTTAATATTCTCTCATATATATAGCATCGAGTTAAACTTGATTTACTTTTTATATAAATCAAATTAAAAATCTCAATAAGATGATTTCAATGCATAACTTCAAGATCTCCTTAGAATTGTACCGGTAATAGATAATCGTAGGAAATGCTTCACGTAAAAGTGAATTTGAGAAAGCTGGTGAATACATATTATTATTGTAAAGCAGTCATATGAATCTTTTAAAGTTTTTTTATTATTATTTTTAATGTAGAAGGATGTTTTTAATGGAATATGAATATTACTAGTCAAAAATTGTTAATTGGTTATATTAATATTCTCAATTTTATTAATGTCAAAATATCATATGAAAAAACACAAAAATATCATATTATACTAATAATTCTAATAGTATCACAAGTTACACAATAAAAAATTATATTTATTAATTATATAATAAATTGATGTATTCAATTTTTTGTATTTTAGATTGCGTCTATTCTTAATCTAATAATAAAAAGTTAATAAATAAAATTCATTCATTTATTTTTTATTTAATCGTTAATTTTTAGTATCTAAGAAATATGTATTAACTCTAACTTTTTCTACTCCTCTCTCTCTTTTTTTTTTTACCTGTTCAATTTTCTTTTCCTCTTTATTCCTTACCTTCTTAATAGTTTCACAGATCAAAGCAGCACTGCCAGGGGTGGAGGGATCATGTCCAACAGCGGAGGGAACTCGAACGATGGCTGGCTGGCTCACGACACGGTGGACATCAGGAATGGCTGTGAGCAGACATGGACATTGACAGAATCGAGGAGAAGGATGTTGGTGTTTTCGACAGTTTTTCGACCAAATTTTGACGCATCAAAGGATTGAGCATGTAGGCCGGTGCTCTAGCTTTAACAATAATATTAGAAGTAATTGAGTAGTAGGAACTAATTGAATCCTAGCTTCAACACGGATAAACGTGGCAATGATTCTCTGCAAACATGCAAAAATAAAATAATATAACACAGACAAATGAACAAAACGGAAAATTTTAGGGTACCGCAGCCCCTCAGAGCAAAGGGTGCCACGGCCCCCTACTATTTTGAGGAGGGCCCCTCAAACAAAGGCAAGCCCCCCAAAATAAAGTGGTCGTGCCCCCTGAGTTTGGGAGGGGGGCGTTGCAGTCCCTGAGGATTACCTATGAACAAATACTAAGGATATTTATTTGCTCTTGTGAGAACCCAATTAAACGTCTTTTCTTTGTTCTCTTGATGACGACGACGTCGTGGTGTTGTCGGTTCATTAATTAAGGAGTAACATTAAATATCATAAAAATATTATTTTTATTAAAATTAATAAATTTTTATTTAAAAAATTATTTACTTCAATTAAATTAAAAAGATTTTGTGGTAATTTCATCATTATTCTTAATCCAATCCACTGTCTCCATCCATGCATGCATGCATGCAAATAATGGGAAGAGAATGCAACACAATCATTTTCACTTTTCAAAAGACATGGTTTTCTTTTCATTTATCATTAAGCAATGATTTTCCGTTGTTTTTTTTTTTTTTTTTGCTCACCGATAATTACTCATCCTTCTGCTTGGAGAAACATACTGGACATGGATGGCCATCTTTCATTCTGGGAATGATAAATAAAAGTTCAGAATAATTATGAGATATCGATAAGTCCACTGTCTCATTAGTTATTCACCCATTTTTCCACCTCTACTTTTTTTTTTTTTTAATTTCAAGCTCTTTTATGCATATCTTGATTTAGCTTGTAATCTCTTTAACAAAATTTAAATCTGTAAGCATGCGCACATTTAATAGATACAACAATGATTGTCTGTAAACATGAGCACATATAAATAAGTATCCTGACCGTTGAACTGGACAGTTGCACAATATTAGACTAATGAACAAGTATTAAGGAATAAGGATATTTATTTGCACGTGCGAACGTCCTGCAAGATGGGAACTCAATGAACCGTTTGTACTTTGTCCTTTGATGACGAGGACGACGTGGTGTCGGTCCATTGATCCAATCCGCTGCCTCCATGCATGCACCCATGCAAATAATGGGAAGAGAATGCAACACGATCATTTTCACTTCACAAAAGATATGGTTTTCTCTCATTTATTATTAATGATTTTCCCTTGATTTTCTTTCCTTTTTGTTTTTAGCTCACCGATAATTACTCATACTCTCTCCTTGGATAAAACAACCTGGACATGGATGGCCATCTTTTATTCTGGGAATGATAAAAAAAATCTAACTAATTATCAGATATCAATAAGTCCACTTTCTCCCATTATTCCTCCTCTTTTTTTTTTTTTTCATTTCAATCTGTTTTATGCATTCCTTGAATTAGGTTGTAGTCTTATCCAATTCCCTTTTTTTTTCTTGTGGGGGGGGGGGGATTTTGTTCATAATTGGAATTCACGTTCATTCATCGAATTGCCATAAAAGCACAAATCTTTTGGGATATTTTTATCTGATACATTTAGAGAAATTGCCTTTATGAGGGCCCAATTGCAGATTAGGGTTTTCAAGTAGGTGATTGTGGAGCCAATCTTCCGTGCGTGAGGGTCTGATTTGAAGGGCTGTGATCTGATCATCCAGCTCTGTAGCAATTGTCATGTTTGCACTGTTAATGGGATCAAACAAGGTCAATTTAGATACATTAGATGGTACATTTCAAAGAAGAAAGTTGATAAGGACTTGAGATTATTTTGATGGGGAACACATGTGTAGGGCCAAATCTTGGCAATAATGGATTCTTGCAATCTCTTACCGCCGTTTGGCGAACCCGGCCTCCGAAGGACCGGCTGCCTCCTCCAAAAGGGGAAAGCAGCAACAACAAATCCTTCTCTAAAGCTGGTCCTGATGAAGTGAAACAATCAGAGGGTTCTAAGAATGGCTCAAAACAACCGTCAATCCCGGTTCAAAACACCCCTCCTGAGCCAGTTAAGATTGCCAATGAGAAGGCGATTAAAGTTTCCAATGAGAGGGCAGTCAAAGTTTCCAATGAGGGGCCAGTTAAAGTTGCCAATGAGGGGCCAGCCAAAGTGATAGAACATGAGAAATCGATTAAACCGGAGATGAGGGAGGTGGGGATAGATAAACCTGCGGCGGATCACCATCCAAAGAAACCCACCCATGTGAAGAGACTTTCCAGTGCAGGGCTTCAGACAGAATCGGTGTTGGGTAGGAAAACTGGGAATTTGAAGGACATTTATAGCTTGGGAAGGAAGCTTGGACAAGGGCAATTTGGTACAACTTTTCTTTGTCTTGCAAAGGAGACTGGGAAAGAGTTTGCCTGCAAATCGATTGCAAAGAGGAAGTTGTCAACGCCAGAAGATGTAGACGATGTTAGGAGGGAGATTCAGATAATGCACCATTTGGAGGGTCACCCCAATGTAATAAGAATCGTGGATGCTTACGAAGATGCTGTTGCAGTTCATGTTGTTATGGAACTTTGCTCAGGTGGGGAGCTTTTCGACAGAATCATCCAGAGGGGGCACTATACGGAGAGAAAAGCAGCCGAGCTTGCTAGGCTAATAGTAGGTGTTGTGGAAGCATGCCACTCTTTGGGTGTTATGCACCGGGACTTGAAGCCTGAGAATTTTCTATTTGTTAGTCACGAAGAGGATGCGCCACTCAAAACTATAGACTTTGGACTCTCAGTGTTCTTTAGGCCAGGTATAGCAACTGTCATTGCTATCTTTTAGTACTTTTAGGTATCAAGATTTGCATTTGTCAGAACTGGATCTCTGTTCCTGATGCTTTTTGGAACTAATTGACGAAGTTTTGAATTCCCTCTGCTGCCCTGCAGTTCTTGAAATGCACACCATCCGCCATTTTCTTTTTCTTTTTCTTTTTCTCTTTCTTTTTTTTTTTTATTGAATGTTGGTTTTAACTGGTATGCTCATTGAAGTAACTTTATCTATGTCGCTTTTAGAAATTTGTACTTTGCTGGAACTGATAGCATAATATGTAGCATATTTACTCGTTCTATTGCTTGTTCTTAGAGATACTCGGTACAATGAATGAGATCCCCACTTGATTATATAGGTATTCACTTACAGGTGTAAAACGTCACAAATAGTTTCATTCATTCTTAAGCTGACTTACAAATAGTGGAGGCAAATTTTCAAATCATGGTGCTTAATTTGCCTCTAATAAGTGAAATATCCAAAGAACTGTTAACTATGTTTAGATAATTGCTTAGTTTCCTATATGAACCTTTCAAGCCCTGATTGGATGGCTTGTCTAATATGCCTACTGCTGCCGAAATTCCTTCAGATAAGGATGTATTTGTTGGATCCCTAACTCCCTCTCCAATGCCTGGGCATAATTAACAACTTAACTTGGTCCCCGTTTCTTCAATGCCTCTGCTGTCTGAATCTCTGCTACCATTATATCGTTATTCTCCTTACTTCAATAGATTGAGTCCTTTTGTATCTGGCCAAAGTCTAATATTTATTCTATCAGGTGAAACTTTTAGTGATGTTGTTGGCAGCCCATACTATGTAGCCCCAGAAGTGTTGAGGAAGCATTATGGTCAAGAATGTGACGTCTGGAGTGCTGGGGTGATCATTTATATTCTATTAAGTGGGGTTCCCCCATTCTGGGATGGTTAGACTCACTACTATTATCCTTGTTGCATTTTGTGGTTCATCCATGTTTCCCCACAATATGTCTAATTTCTCGCAATGCTTTACCATGTTTGGATCAGAAACGGAACAGGGAATATTTGAGCAGGTTTTGAAAGGTGAACTTGACTTCGTATCAGAACCATGGCCTAGCATATCAGAAAGTGCAAAAGATTTGGTCCGAAGAATGCTTGTTAGGGACCCAAAAAAGCGGCTAACTGCCTATGAAGTTCTTCGTGAGTATGCATAGCACTATATTTTTGTCATATGCATCATTACGGTACTTATTTCTTGACCCTCGTGAGGGAATTCTCTTTCACTATTTATAGACATTGACTAAATGAAGTATGCTGTAGCTCTGTATTTGGGCCACAATTTGCTGAATAGTTTGTGGGACAAGTTGACCAATGTATGGTTTCAAAGTAAAAGCAAAAATACATTTTTTATAATCAAGAAAGAGCTTTTAGATTGGATGTAGTAAGAAAGCATGTGTCATGCAGTTACCTTAAAGAAAGTCATACTTTTTCTTATTACGAGAATATTTAGTTCTGGGCTGGAACCAGCACGTTGCATAATGGCCAAGGGTTGTTACACATTTGTTGCTCCCATATCTTCTCCATCAAAGGACAGCATAACGTCACTTTCTCTTTTATTATTATGCAGGCCATCCATGGGTGCAGGTGGATGGTGTTGCTCCCGATAAACCTCTTGATCCTGCTGTTCTAAGTCGCTTGAAGCAATTCTCGGCAATGAACAAGATCAAGAAAATTGCAATCCGCGTAAGTAAAAAACCTTTCACAGATTAATCCTAGTAATTTTACATACGTCACATAGCAAGTGTGGAAACCTTTTTATTTGAAGTGCCTCCAGTTGTGCCATTTTGACTTTAATGGTTTGTCTACGACAATCAAATCTCCATGCTTATAACCGTAACAGGAGTTTATTCACTGTGTAGTTACGTTTTTTTTTCCCAAGAGCGTTATCTTGCTGAATTGGTGGCAGTTTCTCTTTATCATTTGATGTGTGAGACAGGAAAAGTGATTGTTGTCACTGTTGTCTTTGCCCTATCAGAGACATGCTTTGATGACGTGTTTGCTTTTATATTGCAGGTCATTGCTGACAGCCTATCTGAAGAAGAAATTGCTGGTCTGAAAGAAATGTTCAAGATGATAGACACAGATGGTAGTGGACAGATCACTCTTGAGGAACTGAAGAATGGTTTAGAGAGAGTGGGTGCTAATCTCAAGGATTCTGAAATTGTTGGGTTGATGCAAGCAGTAAGTCACGGTTTGAAATTTTGAATTGTTTCCCTGTTTTGTCATATAGCAAGTCTCAAAGATATTTTCTTCCTATTTAACGTGTTTACTTTATATTGAACTCTTTTCAGTGATTGGAATCATGTGCTTGAAAATATTAAGAGGTCGGAAGTTTTGTGAACCAATATTGAGCTTAGATGAGTGGCTTCAGCTTCAAGGAATCTGAAATTCTCAAATCTCTCTCCAATGGATTCAGCATTCTAATTTATTTTCCTCTAATTCACCTATAAAAGGTCTTAGCCAAGCCACTGGCTATAAATAATAAACTGAATGAGAAGTTGAAAGCCTGTCATATAGCAGCAGGGCATGCTAATCAGAGTTTGAACAGATGAAGACGTGAGCTTGCTCATGCCATAGCTTTTGTCTGATGGTCTATAGTGAGCATTAATGTTGCAAGATTAACACTTGTAAACCTGGGATTGCCTATTTGATTATCCCATATTTGACAATATCATTGATTCCTCCGATCCTTCTGGTTTGCATTTTGAATTAGCATCCACATTTGTTAAAAATTTCAGGCAGATATTGACAACAGTGGGACCATAGACTATGGGGAGTTCATAGCAGCCATGCTTCACCTGAACAAAATCCAAAAGGAGGATCATCTGTTTGCAGCCTTCTCATACTTTGACAAAGATGGTAGTGGGTACATCACCAAGGATGAGCTCCAAGTAGCCTGCGAGCAGTTTGGTTTAGGCGATGCTCACCTAGAAGAAATAATACGTGAAGTTGATCAGGATAATGTAAATTCATCCTCACAATTGCAGTTGACCTTTATTTAATCTTCGGATTAGATGGTTTTCATAATTAAAATAATTTAACTTGTGTACCCTTTTCAGGATGGACGCATTGACTACAATGAATTTGTGGCAATGATGCAAGACAGTGGTTTGGACCAGAGAGTGATCGCAAGCTGAAGTACAGGATCCAGAGAAGCATTTTAGCATTGATCCTTGGGCCCTGGCGTGGCACAACAACACAGAAGTTAGTTATAATATTTCGCTAACCAATACATGCCTTCATGTGTTAGCACAATTTGAAGACAATGCCGTTCTAGAGATCAGGAAGACTCCGGCAAGGGGTGCGAGAATGGGAATTTTAGTGATTTTTCTTTTATTCTCTCTGTAATTACCTTTCACTTTGTTAAGCACATTGAGTTGGGTTAGGTTGCAATTTTCCAGGTCCAGAAATTTATTCATTCTTATTAGTTATATACATCATTACTTCGTTTGGGATAAGCCGTGGTGCATAAAATTTCCCACAGGATCGGCGACGACTTCTTCAAACTGAATCATTCCTGATGGATGAGGAAGTAAATCGCGAGGAAAGCCTTGAAACTGCCGGATGAACAAATCAATCTTTCAACATCCTGTTGGCACTACATATTTTCAATAACATTATTACTACCTTATCATTTGTCCAACTTTTCTCAGGAAAAAAAAAAAAGTGTGCTTCATGGAAATGCGTTGCAATGCCTTAAATTAGTTCCAAAGGAAAAAACAAACAATTTTTCAGGTCGGCCAATCTCTCGATTCCCCTTTTTTTCTGTACCGCATTCCCCAACCTGGATTACCTTTTTATTTGGTAATACAAGGTCCAGGGCACATGATGCTTAACCCAACACACGGCAATTTTGTTTTTCCTTTTTTTTTTTTCTTTTTAACTTTTTTGAGAGATGATCACCAATTGCCACCACCGATCGACACCACCTGTTAATTCATCCTTTGCTTTCGATCCTTTTTGCAAGGGAAAGTGTGAGGAAAGGGCAAAAGGAAACTCCATTTGATTTTTTATTTTTTATTTTTCCTTTCTACCTAGAAATATAACAGAAACTGACGGAAACAATGTGGTGATGGAGGTAGAGATGTGATTTCTTTTGTCGATTTGATTGCTACCTTTCATTAGCCCATGGCACATCACAACCTGTGGACAGCGGACACGCGTGCCATTCAGATAATGCCTGTAGGTATAATTTGTCTTCGAGGGACTTTTAGATACGGAATAGTTACACGCGTCAGAGATTTGGGTACCAAAGTCACCACAAATATCACATCATATTATTGTATGTTATTGAAGTTGTTAATTATATAGTGTAGTCAATAAATATTTTCAATTAATTATGAGCTCGTTATAATAATATCATTTCACCCAAGTCTATTCCGTATTAAATTTGCCTGATGAAGTTTAAATAGATAGAATTAAACTAATTAAACTAATTTAGCCGTACCCAAAAAGACAAGGTGGGAAAAAAAAAAAAAGTAAACTAGACGAGTGTACTAAGATGACCATGAATCTAGTCTCTTTATTAACTACATAAAAATCACTAGAACCAGGATCAATCTGAAAGAACAGTGCCTTTTTGCTTTGACATATCCAAAGACCATTGCCTTGTTCATGTTATTGGAAAAACCTAGATTTTCACTTTTGCCTGAACTTTGCCTGGTGCCAGCCTAGAAAAGCAGAAAAAGATCACACACCTAATGGGCTAACCCACGTGGAAGTATCCAAAAGGCAGTTTTAATTGGCGGAAGCCCCCGTATCCATCATGTGCTGTTGGTGCCTCACAGCCACTGAAACCCCCGTGCTTAGGTGTCACAAGTCCCAGACTTGGGTCGAACAGGTGGCAAAGGAATGACGGCTAATCAACTTTGTTGCTGACAACCATAAAAGAAAGGTTTGGTCGGAGCTTAACCCATTAGGACCGGACCTTACCATTGAAAATTATATAATATGTCTTTGACTACTGTGTCCCTAACATCTCCGTCACGTGTCTCTCACCCTTTGACGGACGGCACCGCCCCTCTTTTCTCGTTCGAAGTTATAATGTGTCAGGAAAGTCAGTGTAGGAGAAATTTAGTTGATTATGGGCCTTTTGCATTTTAGTCGAGTCCCTTTCAATTTGATCATTTACAGATATTTTTCTTGAGGTTGCCGAAAATTATAGAAATAAATATTAAGTAGAAACGAGTTTTCAATTCAAGAGTAATAGAAGTTTACAAAAATATATTATTTGCATATATAATTAAGTTATAATTTCACGTTGATGCGGCAGAATCCAATTCTAAACTCAAATGAGTTGTTTTTATTGGATTTGATAATATTACTCCCGATTGTTAATCTCTTTCTTTCTTTCTTTCTTTTTTTTTTAATGCAATCAGTTTCCTCTAAATATATTGCCTCCTTTCTTTTTTCTATACATTTTTACTTCCGGTACGTTCACCTGACCGTGACCAAGCACCAGCAAAGGAGCAGAACTGACGGTTCCCCGTCAAGAGAGACCAAGCATGCCCTTTTGGGGCCACTTTTGTCCGCTCCACGGGCTATTTTCGGAACCACTATTAGCCACTCGTCCTTCCACGGTTACTCCACTTCACATCTGCTATTCTGCCCTTCAGCGTCTCCATAACTTTCTATGCGCAACCAAGATTGGATTCCCTACCGAGGTATCTAAGTCAACCCAAAACTACCTTGTTCATTCATTTTTAATTTAGAATTTATATTTATTTATTTTGAAGAAAATAAAATAAGAATTCCAAATTTTCTATTCAACCATTCCGAGAAAGACAATGGAAGCAAAGAGAATTGCACCGTTTCTTATTATTTCTCTTAATAACTTTTGATGAATTCAAAATAATATAATTCATGTCTATCTTAACATAATAGGCTGTGTCATATCCTAAATATGGAAATTAAGCCATCGAAAAGAGTATCTTTTTCTAGTTTTAGAAAGTGAACGAGAAAAGAGATTAGACTCCTGATGTTGTCACACCCCTTTTTGGCTAGGGATAGGCGAAAACCCTGCCATAGAACAGTTATAATTTCAGGCAACGCCTTTCGGTGTTTTCACATGTCGCAAGCACGATATTTAATCTTATACGTATGTATATATATATCTATATATATATATTTAAAAAATTAATTTTGACTCGATATTTAATTTAACATTTTTCTGAGATATAAAATAAACATCCCAAAATTGCATGTATTATATCATTGATCTCCTCAACTTTATATATATATATATATATATATATATATATATATATATATATATATATATATATATATATTAGATACTAACTATATTTCATTTTAGCCCCCAACCGGCCCCCGCCCCCCTGCTCTTCATTAATCTGGAGACCACAGCGAGGTAGAAAAGACAAAAAATTCAAATTATACATTCCCCTCCATGAATGAAACTCCCCCGTTCACAAATAGAAATATCAAATGTCTCCGATAGGTACACGTGTTGCGCAACATTTTTTTGTGTACATTTGCGGGACATTTTTTTAAGGAGGGTAGTGCCATTTATTGTATACAGTGAAATTTTGCTTTTAAAAAAAATTAATTGACAACATTTATTCAGACACATAAAAGACCTAAAAAAAATATAAGCCGATTATACGACAATTACTTTAACAAATAAATAAAGTTATAAATAAATAAAAACTACTTATTAGCTTTCTTCTAACTACATATACTTCAATAAATATTGCTACGTAATATAATCCTTATTAGATTTTTGGCCCATAGGAGAATTAGCAATATACACACTTTCATTTATGTTTCTATAGCACAAAGCATGTACATGTGCTCCATTGCTCTTTGAGCATAAGGACAACCCAGTAGTCAAGAATTCATGAAGAGAGTCTAGACAAATGATAAAGAAAGGTTGGTTTTGGTCCGTTCGATCGTTTCTTTGCTAGCTTTTGTATCGGTGACAGTAATATTTAACATTTCCTATATTTTAATCTTTTTTTTTTCATTATTACGAACACTAACGATAAGTCTTACATCCCATTTCGTCCAGTCCAGGTAATTCTAGGGAGATGGTTTACATAAATAAACTGTAAATATTTATGTAAAACTGTAAATATAAGATAATACTTGACGACAGGTACAGATCCAGAGAGGACTCCTCCAAATAATTAAAAAGATTATGAAAAAAAAAAAGAGGAAAATTTTGTCACCGAAATGTGGAAAAGAACGTGCATTACATGATCAGAACAAGAATCCATGGAACTCGGAGGTTCCCTCTTGAACAGGGAACTTGAGACTAGGCCGACACCTCTCACGTTGCTGACACACATTTGCCCGTATTAGCAGAGACGTCAACTTGTCCTCTGTCTGCATATGTTACGCGCTTTATTTGTTGCGTCCATTATGAAATTCAATTAAACAATAACGAAATGTTCTATTATCTATATATATTATTTATTTATTTATTTTCTCGAAGAAGTGAAGGACAAGAATTGAACATTGGTCCCAAAAATTTTAGTGCGCAAAAGGGGGTTTCTTACCTAGTTGTATTATTGCCTGGCAGGGTGGAATGTCGATCCAAAGTCATGATAATTCCATTACTACAAGAAGGACACAGTACTGTCCGAACACGTGTACGATTCGGATGGGATTGTAAGGACGAAAACGAATGCGATTGATGTCCGAACCGTCATATAATCATATATGCAACTTTATTTCCCAAGTGTAGTTATTATCAACAAAAGGAAAGTCTGCGTGGGGTTCAAGCGGGAATACCGTAATTTGGTAGGATGTAGAGGAGTATTTCGGTAACTTTACCAGCCCTTTCGTGCTCTTCCTTCCTAGCTGAAACCATTATATAAGCGGTGACTGGGTTTAGTCCATTACCTATATGAGGCAAAGCAGTCTGATCTAACCATTATCAAAACCTCCCCACCCCCCCAACCCCCCGAAAAAAAAAAAAAAAGCACACACACACATACACGTATGTCTTTTGTCTGAAGCTCTGAAAAGGTACGAGTTACTGATGCAAGTATGTTTTGCTTGCCTACAACTTTGATGAGCCGTCCTGGCTGTCGTCTTACCATTACTTACTCTCTCTCTCTCTCTCTCTCTCTGTGTGTGTGGCCATGGTTACCAATTTGTGGAGCTCGTAATAGCTTTATTCACTTGTCCTCGTTTTCTGGCAACGTAAGATGGGGTTGTTTCATTTATCAAAGAAAAGAAAATATGACCTTTGGTTCATATTTGTAAAGTGCTTTATGGTTATATTTTTTGCCATAATTTGTGATATGAATGGTTTTTTTATTATTTTTTCAGGATATCTTCGTAAAATATTATGTGGGGATTTTTTGTCTCCAAAAAAAAAAAAAAAAGAAAGAAAATCACATTTGATAGACTACTCTTAAGCTTAGCTAAATACACCATGTTATTACATTTTACGTGTATCTGGAACAACTATGTCATGCCAATCATGTGATTGGTACCGAAAGGACTTTAACGGTGGGACTCTTCGTTAACAAAAAAAGAAGACAAAAATCAATGATCAATTAATACATTTTTGTTTTTAGTGCGCATGTTTTGTTGCTCAAATTAATAAATTGTCGCAATGTTTCGCGACAAGGTTGTCGAGATTAATGGAGAATGCAAGCAGCCCCGGATTGATCAGAACAAAGTCCGATCAGTTGCTGGAGACAGTGGCGGCAGCATTCAAGTCTCCGACGAGAAGCGGGGACGCTGCTGGAGATTCTTCGGAGAGCGGCGGCGGTCCCTCGAGGAAGTCCAGCAAACGCCTGATGACGGCGGCAGCCTCGCCAGGGCGCAGTAGCACTGGCGGCAGTGCAAAAAACGCGCACATTAGGAAGTCGCGGAGTGCACAAATCACCAAGTACGACTTGGATGAGGTCAGCAGCGGCGCCGCTCTGAGCCGAGCCTCCAGTGCCAGCTTAGGCTTCTCTTTTTCCTTCACTGGCTTCACCGTACCGCCTGACGAGATCACCGACTCGAAGCCGTTCAGTGACGAGGATATTCGTAAGTGTTTATTTATTTCTTTTTTTTTTTCATATTTAATCTTAATTTCTATATTGTAAGCCGTAAAGGACAGCGAAGAGAGATTGCATATCATGTGGTACATAGTACATCGCTTGTTTCAATGGAACTTTATTTATTTATTTATTTATTAAGCTTAAGATTTATGCCAATAATAAGAAGCATATGCCATCACATTCTTAACAAGCAGGAGACTTCATTTTGACCAGTGCAGTGACAAAAAAGAAAAAATCATAATTGAGGCCCAACTCCCACATTTCAGTCAAGATGCCGTTGTCATAGTGAGACTTGAAATTAGACTTGCTGACCATTTTCGCCACGTAACTTCATATCAGCCACATTATTATTATTATTATTATCTTCTGCGATTTAATACATATCATCTCACTTTTCTTTTATGGTTCTGCCTAACAATCTTTTTTATTTTCCCACTCCGCCAAACAGATTCAACTTATCTTTTAGGCTTTGAAAACAATAAAATTTCGGCACTTCACCAAAGAAAAGGATTTGAGTGCCTAATTTTAAACCCAATTTTTAGGCACATTGAGCTGTTGCTGTTGCAACAGTGACTCCAACAACCATTATAACCACAAACTTGTAAACTTGATATCTCAGTAATCTCTACGTTATAGTCAAGTCAGGTTCAAGCACAGCCAACAGATCATTCGTTTGGCTTGAATAAGTTGTTTTGAAACTAGCAATTCAGATGATCTGACCTCACTGCAGATTATCTAAAGAAGATAAAATAACCATATAGGCATCAAGTATCAATTCCATGCATGAAAATCATTCAGCCAGAAGTGGATGAACAATAACCTTAGCATAAAAGTTCGGATTCTTTTTGCTAAGTTACTAGGAATCATTTCTATGATTTTTGCAGCGGAGGATCTGGAAGCTGGAAATGCTAAGCCAAAATTTCACGCAGATCCCACTTTGCCAATTTATCTAAAGGTAACAGTAGTGCCTTGATCTGCAGGTTATCCCTTATGTCTATCCTTTACTTTATTCTCCACCAGCACATGCAACCGGCGTTCAAACTTGCCTTTCCTACCTCGGATTGATGTGATACATTCTATTTGGACAGGCAAGGATGGAGAATTATCTAGCAACCAATCGATCCATAGAACATGTCTAGCATGGTCAGGTTCAGTCTTGTACAGAGTGTCGGTTATATGACATTGATGTACAAGACTCTCCCTCCTTTCCAGCAAAAGAATATGCATGCAGAATGCTTCTCGACTTAAGTTATAACTTTGAGAGATGTCTTGGCACGCAAAATTCTTTTAGCAATAGTCATCACTTGGCTATCTTCCATTTTGTTTTTTCCTTGAGTCTAGACCTGTCCCTCCGTCGAGTTCCCGCATTGGATAAAACTGATGCTTTTCTAAGGAAAGAAGCGTATGAACAGTCTTCATATGCTGTTGTAAATAGTTGGTGTTTATGACATTGCTGCACCATTAACTACACATTGAACACTCACCACCAATTTGAATAAAGATTCCAATATTTTCATTGAATATGCAGTTCAAAGATGTTACATACAAGGTGATTCTAAAAGGAATGACCTCCACCGAGGAGAAGAATATCTTGAATGGGATTACTGGTTCGGTGAATCCAGGGGAAGTCTTGGCGCTTATGGGACCTTCAGGAAGTGGAAAGACAACACTCCTAAACCTGCTTGGTGGCAGGATAATTGGGCCAACTGTTGGTGGTTCAATCACTTTCAATGACCGGCCGTATTCCAAGTTTCTAAAAT
The DNA here is from genome assembly GCA_037897445.1 of Ceriops zippeliana. NCBI lineage: Eukaryota > Viridiplantae > Streptophyta > Magnoliopsida > Malpighiales > Rhizophoraceae > Ceriops > Ceriops zippeliana. The sequence continues at coordinate 5,845,225 of JBAPLH010000014.1, read as the reverse complement.
GTAGGTAAGAACTTAAATCTGAGTGCCCAGCTAAGTTGCCTTACTGGAGGAGAGTCAAAACTCAAGAAAATGACTGGTCTATGTTTTTATGGAGGTTTTTCCAATGTTATTGACTTTCAGTCTATGCAATTGTTTTCGCCTATTAAAGACTAGTAAATGACGAAAAGGACAGGAAAAGACTTGGTATACGACAATAGCAGAGTTGACTTTATTATTTTGGTAAGCCACAAATACGACCTCTTCCAAACAAATGGCAGGATAGGATTCGTGACTCAAGACGATGTTCTCTTTCCTCACCTCACGGTGAAAGAGACGTTGACATATGCAGCCCTCCTCCGATTGCCCAAGACATTGACAAAAGAGCAGAAGGAAAACCGGGCCATGGAAGTTATCGCCGAGCTAGGCTTGGAGAGGTATGTTCTACTTTCCCGACGTCATCAAACACTATTTTTTCCCACCCATCAAGTTAAGAATGCACTTGAGTAATAAGAAAACGGGAAAAAAAAACAGCAGCGATCTCGAATGCTAAACACTGATACTATTGATGCAAGCAGGTGTCAGGATACCATGATCGGAGGCTCATTTGTCCGTGGAGTGTCAGGTGGGGAAAGGAAAAGAGTCTGTATTGGCAATGAGATTATAATCAACCCTTCTCTTTTGTTTCTTGATGAACCAACCTCTGGCTTGGACTCTACAACAGCTTTGAGGATAGTTCAGATGTTAAATGACATAGCAGAAGTAAGAATTCCTCTTTTGACACACCTAATTGAAGCCTTTGTCTCCTGCAACCATCATTTTGGAGATCTGTGAGTTGACGCTAGTAAATGTTAACGAATCCTTTTCTGTTGAAACTTGCGGCAGGCTGGGAAAACGGTGGTAACAACGATCCACCAACCATCAAGTAGACTCTTCCACAAATTTGACAAGCTGATACTTCTTGGGAAAGGAAGCTTGCTGTATTTTGGAAAAGCATCAGAGGCAATGGTGTATTTCTCATCTATTGGGTGCAATCCTCTCATTGCCATGAACCCAGCAGAGTTCTTACTTGACCTTGCAAATGGCAACATAAATGATGTTTCTGTGCCATCAGAATTGGAGGACAAAGTGCACATGGGGAATTCTGCTGCAGAAACAAGAAATGGGAAGCCGTCTCCTGCAGTTGTACACGAGGTAGGAGTCATAGCAGACACACTCCTAAAGGACAAGACTGATTCCCGAAGTGCGGCTCATGCCACAGCTCTTTATATACTTGTCAAATGCAGGGTCATTTTCCTTCAATTGGTAGACTTGCTATTTCCAATAATAATATTTTTACATCAGTCCCAGCCAGAACTGAAAATAAGAGAGAGTTACCGGTATTAAGTAAATGATTTCAAACAACTCCATATATGCTTCTACTGCGTTTGGCATGACATCAAAAGCTGGTATTTGACTCATTAATATTTCTATGTAAAGCAGTATGTCGCAGAAGCCTACGAGACAAGGGTTGCAGAAAAGGAAAAAAAGAATCTCATGGTTCCCATACCCCTTGATGAAGAAGTGAAGTCCCAAGTTTCTTCTCCAAGAAGACAATGGGGAGCAAGCTGGTGGGAACAATACACCATTTTGTTTTGTAGAGGAATCAAAGAACGTCGCCATGAATATTTTAGCTGGCTGAGAATCACCCAAGTTCTCTCCACTGCAGTTATCTTGGGATTACTATGGTGGCAATCCGATAGTGACCACCCCAAAGGCCTGCGAGACCAGGCAAGTAACTGCATGTGATTTAGCGTCTGAAGTAATACTGGCATCTGATTGTCCAAGTTCTTGATAAATTTGCACTGATGAATATCTGAACAGAGTTGGACTAGAAGGTTTTCTTACTACAGGTTGTTAGCAAGCAAAAGATACTTTCGAAATTCAACATAAGACCCTTTCTAGTTAGTATTTTGACATCGAAGAATATATCCCTGACAAATGGACACAAGCATTTGGTCACAAAGACTGAGTTCTAAAGTATTGCTCAAATATCTCCGTTTCTCTCCTAGATGAATGGCCAGATCATTGCTAGAAACTGAAACTTCTTATATCACAGGCAGGGCTGCTTTTCTTCATTGCTGTTTTCTGGGGATTCTTTCCTGTCTTTACGGCAATCTTCACATTTCCTCAAGAAAGAGCTATGCTGAGTAAGGAACGTGCAGCTGATATGTACAGATTAAGTGCATATTTTGTTGCTAGAACGACAAGTGACCTTCCACTTGATTTAGTACTTCCAGTACTTTTCCTTCTTGTTGTCTATTTCATGGCTGGCTTGAGACTCAGTGCTCCTTCCTTCTTCCTGAGCTTGCTCACAGTTTTTCTCTGCATTGTTGCTGCTCAAGTAAGCCATTCTTGTGATAACTAATACTTAAGATTGTCGTAGCTTAATGCTCAACAAAACGTGTCTGTAATGGCAGGGACTAGGACTAGCCATTGGGGCTACACTGATGGACATGAAGAAAGCAACAACCTTCGCATCAGTAGCTGTAATGACCTTCATGCTGGCCGGAGGGTTTTTCGTGAAGGTGAACATGCAAATTTTGTTTGCAAACCACTATTTCCGCAAATTCTACATTGGTCTTCTTACAAATTCTTGAATGACTTAGTGTAATTACTCAATTGTAGCAACAACATGATGCTATTTGCTATATTTATGCATATTTGATTTCCTCAGTAATCACCGATGAAGTGTCAGAGCATATAATGAGATGGAGTTTGTTAATTCAGTGAAGGATAAAAGCTTTCTCCGACAACCAGTTCTGGTCGACTATTTACTTTTAAAAACTCCCATCCATGTTCAAGGAAAACGGCATAACCCTTTTCAATTTTGCAGAAAATACCAGTATTCGCATCATGGATCCGCTATATGTCCTTCAATTACCACACTTACAAGCTTCTGCTGAAGGTGCAATATAAACACTTGATGCCCAGCATAAATGGAACAAGAATGGACTCTGGATTAACAGAAGTTGGTGCCCTGGTAGCAATGGTCTTTGGCTATCGTTTCTTGGCTTACATTTCTTTGAGGAGGATGAAGCTCCAATCTGGAGCATAATATGCCCAGACTTCACAACTTACTTCCAGCACCCGTGGAGTTCTTCTTGCAGGGATTTTAACATGAAGGAGAGCATTACAAAGTAGACCTGTAAGAGGATTATGCTGTCAGGAGAACACTTGGAGATCCAGTTGCATCCTACAATTATCTCCTGATAAAAAACTAGTCTTCCATATTCAGTTCAGCATTTTAATCTTCTTCAAATGCATCAAACAAGGACTAGCAATTTACTAATAATTTGACCATGAATTCCCATATTGTCACATGGGTTTTCTTCACAAAGAGGAGCCAGGGTAATAACAACATAAAATTCTCACATAGAGAGGAAAACGCTAATCATCAGACACCATATTGACCTGTGAGAACAAGGAAAATCACAGCTCGTATATGTTATAATCAGACACCATGTTGACCTGTGGGGATAAGGAAAATCCCGGCTCGTACATGTTATTGTGTTTCCCCAAGAAAATTGCCAGAGTAATGATTCTAATAAACCCGTACAAAGGACCATTAAGTGATGCTGAGAAACTGTAAATGAAATGGCAAAAAGGGTGCAGACCAATTACAAGACGAGTGCAAGCCTCAAGAGTAAAAGGCTTCACTTGTAAAAGGCAGGATTTCTCTTTCAGAGAGTGAGTATGACTTCAATCACTCGTAAAAAAACCGCCAAAAACCGAACCAACAACCTATTATTATTAAAATTCAAAAAATATATTGTATAAAGAATTGGACTATATAAAAACAAAAAAAAAAAGTATGTATATATATATTAACTATCTCGGTATCTATTTTCTATTTTGGGGCCGCCTTTGCTGTCCGAAAGTTTGTTTCCCTTCTTACACCGGTCCAACCCCTCCTATGTTGCGTCCATTTGTGTTCGTTGTTTATTTTTTTTTAAACAATAATTGCCTAATCATTTTTAGATTACATAAAATCGGAGTTACTGGCAGCGAGAGATAACGAAAAATAAACCAGTGAGGATAAATTTTGAAACCTTGTTGGCGGATTCTTAATTTTTTCCTTAAAAATTTTTAAGACAAGCTATTTTGGTGTTAGTGCTTATTCTCCTTTGTGGGGCCCAGGCCAGCTAGGGACAAAGGCAAACCGCAGGGGTGCCAGCATCAGTGCAATAGGTCATCTAAACGGTAACCTCACTGCCTCCACGGCAAACCCAACCGCCAATAAGATTGAGGGACGCACTGTCTATTGCATATTCCGTTGTCCTATGTTGTTTTCTTGTCAACAATTGAAGAGAATCGTGATGTTGGTCAGGAGCTGCACCTTCACTGCGCAATTCTGGTCCCAATTCATCGGTAAGGCTCTAGATATCACTCGCAGGCCTTCTCCCTCACGGAACCCAGGAGTGACACAAGATAAGATTAAAACTTTCTAATCACACGCTGTCCATCTAACCCAGAAGTGAATAATCCTTGATTTTCATTCACCAAAAAGACTAGACAATCTATTCTCTTAAGCCCCACAAACAAGAGTCACCCGATTGTTAAGTTACCAGCTTAGTGACATGAGTTCTGGGTTTCACAATTCCCAATTTTTTGGTCTGTGCCATACTGTACAGTTCGGTACCTGCAGACCCACAAGCCAAAAAAGCAGAATTCTCTCTATACAATCTCCCAAAACCTCTGTTTTCACCTCTGACAAGCTTAGCTGCATGCTTTTGGGGATTTATAGTACACAGCCTGGAACCTTGGAAACCACAGCTGTGCCCGGCAATCTATGCAGAACCTCAAATTTGACTAATGAGAAAAGGCTGGGCAAAGTTAAGAGTGGACCTTGCATGGCGAGGAGGGGTTTTTCTTCGAGCCCAACCTCAGAGTTGAGTGTGGATAAAAAGATGGATATTACGGGAAATGAAGAGGTGAGTAGAGATGGAAGCCACTATGATGCTATCGTTATTGGGTCTGGGATTGGTGGGTTGGTTGCTGCTACACAACTGGCAGTGAAGGGGGCCAGGGTCTTGGTTTTGGAGAAGTATGTAATTCCTGGAGGGAGTTCTGGGTATTACCAGAAGGATGGATATACTTTTGATGTTGGCTCTTCTGTTATGTTTGGTTTCAGTGATAAGGTCAGTACCTCAATTTTATTTTCTTATATATTCTTCTGTTGCATGTGTTTGGCTCTTTTTCCCCTCTTTTGATAGTGGTTAGAAAATGATATTGATAACAAGATGGTATGCAGCCCTATGTAAATTTGAAGATTCTATATCATGATAATTTGGAAATTAAGAAGCAAGAATAACCTGATGCAATACGGCCATCACAGAGTGAAACCGTATCTGAATGTTATCCTTGATTTCTTCTGACTGCAGAATGTCTTATTGTTTGTTTGCCCTTTGAAGGATAAGTTCTATGTTATCTCCAGTCAGTGTCTGTCTTTTTTGGTTGAATGATTAGTCCTATGATCAGAGTCATGCTCCTCACAGTTGAAGTAAGCCTTTCCTTTGCACAGGGCAATCTAAATTTGATAACTCAAGCATTGGCAGCAGTTGGTTGTGAAATGGACGTGATTCCTGATCCAACTACTGTCCATTTTCATCTGCCCAATAACCTTTCTGTTCAAGTTCACAGAGAGTATGGTGACTTCATCTCAGAACTTACTGATAAATTTCCCCATGAAAAAGAAGGCATCCTCAAGTTTTATGGTGAATGTTGGAAGGTTTGTTTCCAATGGGCACTTAGGAGTTAGGACTGCACTTGTAATTCATAACTTACTCTGACCTGTCTTTGTGTTGGGATAGATATTCAATGCCTTGAACTCGCTGGAATTGAAATCTCTTGAGGAACCAATCTACCTGTTTGGACAGTTCTTTCAGAAGCCTCTTGAATGCTTGACACTGGGTAATTTTTTTCCCCAGATTTTTCCCTTGAATCAACCAATGAAATTGAATGTCACATCACATAAATTGCCAAGTTTATGTATCGGCATTTTCATTTTTCCTGAATGGATACTTATGTTGTTTAATTACTATGAAGTCACTGAGTGTGAGACAATGGACATATCTACATGATGCTTCTATTGCTGCAGCCTATTATCTGCCACAAAATGCTGGAGACATAGCACGCAAGTACATAAGGGATCCTGAGCTATTATCTTTTATTGATGCAGAGGTGTGATAGATTTGCTTTCTTGACCTTGATGATATTCTATTGATCTATTGATCCTTGGGAATCTGCTGAAAAACTATGATTCCTTCTTGAAAATAAACAGTTTTGTGTCTTCATCTTTGTGCAGTGTTTTATAGTGAGCACAGTTAATGCTTTGCAGACCCCAATGATCAATGCAAGCATGGTAAATGAATTTTGACCTCTTGTATTTTATAGTGTTCTTTTGGATTAAGCTTTCTGCATCAGGTGTTATGTGATAGGCATTTTGGAGGGATCAACTACCCAGTTGGTGGTGTTGGTGGAATTGCAAAGTCCTTAGCAAAAGGTCTTGTTAACCAGGGTTGTGAGATACTTTACAAGGCAAATGTAACCAGCATCATACTTGAGCATGGAAAGGCTGTGAGTTTGACCTTAGAGATAAAATGATGCTTCTTTTATTTTTTTTTCATTGTATATGGAAAGAATGATTTTTTCTCTATATTCCTTTAATTTGTAGGCAGGGGTGAGGCTGTCTAATGGAAGGGATTTCTTTGCCAAAACCATAATATCAAATGCAACTAGATGGGACACCTTTGGTTAGTTTTGGATCAAACTTCTTGACATTTTAATGATCCATTTCAATGATTATCTTTCATTGATTTCTTGGTGGCTGGTCTTTTATGAAGCAATTAAATGTATCTCAGGGAAGCTTTTAGAAGGGGAAAACCTTCCAAAAGAAGAAGAAAGTTTCCAAAAGGTTTATGTCAAGGCTCCATCTTTTCTTTCCATCCACATGGGTGTTAAGGCTGAGGTTCTTCCACTGGACACAGATTGTCACCATTTTGTGCTTGAGGTACTGCTGTTTTGCATTGTTTATTTGCTTGGCAGTTTGTGAAGTCATTTTATGACTCGTGGAATTTATCAGGAGCTTTTTCCTTATATGTTTAATATCCATCTTCTATGCTTTAGGATGAGTGGACAAGACTTGAGGAGCCCTATGGAAGTATATTCTTAAGCATTCCAACTGTTCTTGATTCATCATTGGCTCCTGAAGGACGCCATATTCTTCATATATTTACAACTTCTTCAATAGAAGACTGGGAGGTAATAACAAATTAACTTTGGCGTGAAAAGTTACATCTGGTATGGGTCTTGTTTCTAGCCTGCCTCACAACAGATATTCATGCCCGTCCCCTACTGGGTTCTTAGTTGGATTTTACTCTTTAGGGACTTCCCAGGAGGGAGTATGAGGCAAAGAAGGACTGTGTGGCAGATGAGATTGTAGGCAGATTGGAGAAGAAGCTGTTTCCAGGGCTCAGATCATCTATTGATTTTATGGAGGTATATAACAGTATTCTATGCTGAGTATATGATGCAAGGACTTTTAATTTTAACCCATAGTGGGCAACAGAAATGATGTGATGAGTCCCATGCTTTTAGCATAACTGGTTAGAACACTTTTGTTAGAATCATTTGGTTCCATGTTTGAGTCCTAGTGACTTTGTTCTTGTTTCATGACCTTTCAGTCTCCCTCGTAACAAAAAAAAAAAAAAAAGGTTATGAGAGTCGCATATTATGAATTAAATCCTGAATGGTGCACTTGCAATTGTTTTCAGGCCTGAGTAGTCTGACTAATTTTCTGCCGTTGGTGGATGTCCCAGGAATCTGGGAAGGATGCAACTATTTGTTTACTCTGCAGCTCTATCTTCACAACTTTTAGTTGATTGTGTTTCCCTGATGAGAAAGCTCTTTGTCCTATCTGTTAAATCCTGCATAAAAGGACTTGTTGCTTATTCAATCAGGGTTACAGTTTCATGCTACATTGGATGGGAGCTGGTGCAGACCGAGTGGTCAACTTTAAAATTGCCTGTGAATGCAGTAATTTGCTTCAGAGATCAGCAATTGTTTTTAAATCTCATTTCTTCATAGAAAGCTTCTTTAACTGCAGGTAGGGTCACCCAAGACACACAGGCGGTTTCTGGCTAGGGATGATGGTACATATGGACCAATGCCACGGAAAACTCCTAAAGGCCTATTAGGGATGCCATTTAACACAACAGTATGTCTACTTACTCCAGTGAATTAATGGTTTTTGTAGGTCTTAATATCTTACAGGCGTACCCAATGAAGTGGGCTAACCAATGAATGATACTTGCAGTCTATAGATGGCCTTTACTGTGTTGGGGATAGCTGCTTTCCTGGACAGGGTGTTATAGCTGTGGCCTTTTCTGGAGTAATGTGCGCTCATCGAGTAGCAGCTGACATTGGTAAGTACGTAATCTAGTGTGCTTTTGGTATTAACCATCACAAGTTTCATGCTAGAAGACGTAATACTGATTTATATGGGCTTGCTCCATTAAACAGGTCGAAACATGTATTTCACTGTTGAGGATGTTAACTAATGTTAAAACCTTCCAAGTGGTTCCTGACTATTATCTTTCCAATCATTTTCTTTATTTGACTTGCATCGATTCCAAACTCCCGAAGTAGTCAAAATCAAAAGTCCTTTGATGTTAAGTTTTGTTGGCTCTTCCTTCAGTTGCATGAATCAGTATATTTCTTTTCCTTTATCTCACTGTTTTTTTTGGGTCCATTTTAATGATAGGTCTCGAGAAAAGGTTCCCTCTGTTGGATGCCGCATTGCTTAGACTTCTTGGCTGGTTAAGGACTTTGGCATGAGTTGTCAACTGGGGAATAGAAATTCAAGTATACGACTTTCGTTGCATCCCGGAATCATAATGAAAGATGAGATGGCCAACACTCGAAAGTGATTGTTGACTTGCGGAGTTTGGTAATGAAATCATCTTCTGTTAACTCATATTCTGTAGGCTGCACCTATGTGTGGAGAGCGGCCTCAAGATTTTCTTCCTTTTCCTAATTTTTTGGTTTTCCAGCCCTGTTTTAGTTATCCACAATTACTCAAAGGTGGTTGTGTAGGTGTACAGAGCTACAAAGGGAGGGAACGACACCACAAACAACATATTTTCCAGAATTGAACTATTACATCAATGAAACGAATTCCTGTCATCCAGTTTAGACGAATGGGTTGAACCTCTGAATGCGCACAATACGAGCGCCCAAAATTTGCTCAACAAACAAGGATTTGGTGACTCAATCAGCACTAAAGTCCTGCGCATGCTTTTAATTGCACCAACACACACAATAGAAAAGAAACAGTTGACCTTGATCCTCCAGAAGTATGAGAAGACAAAATACGTCTCAATGAATATGCTGCCAAAGGGTGGAAGTCAACCCATAATCAATACTATAGATGGAGTGAGGTGTCCCATTTTATCCTCGGGCATTGGACTAGGGACGGTATTCACATGGCACGGGGATTGTTGAGAGAACCACTTAACGTGTTTTCCAACGATGACTGTACCGAGAAATTGCCAGAGGGGAAGCAATGAAGGCCTAGCCCCAGATTACAAATACTACCGGCACAATGCCAAAGGGAATAGCTGGCAGAGAACCATAAAATGTATGGAAATTGTGCTCAAGAGGACTGTTCATGATGATGAAAAGGTGGAGTCGCATTTTCCACTTTTCACTGCAATGCACCAAACAAATTTTCATTCTATGTCTAAAATCAAGTCCGAGTCCTCCTTTCACATGCTCTGGGGTAGTCTCTTGGCCAAACCAAAGTTCAGCTTCGCTATCCGTGGCTTAATTTAATGAATACATAATAATGTCTTTATTGGAGGGAAAAAAATGGAGATTTGGAGAAATTGAGTGTTGGCAACGATAATCTTCCAAGGATCATTTCTCAGCCTTCTATTTCTTGAGTTTGGTGTTAGCCTCTGGAATGAGAGCCTGATTTCTATTTCTTGAGTTTGACGTTAGCCTCTGGAATGAGAGCCTGAAATTTTTGTCTCCACGAATGCTTGGATGCAGGGTACCTACCTCTGGTGGATAGAATATTTTGGTTACAAGACCCAAAAAGGAAAGAGAATGTTTTACAAGACCTTCTTTCCATAATTTTGCATGAGATTTTTTAAGTGGTACTTGCCTGATTTGTTTTATTTTATTTTATGCTGAAGCAGATATGGAGATGTGCCAAGTGTGGTAATCTTTGAGGTCCCTGCTATGGTGAATGGCCACAGCCACCCCAAAACCAGGGCAGTGATACCAGAAATTGAAGAAGAATTGGAATTTATGTGCATCTCACATCATAAATTACATAGAACTCTGAAAATGATGGGAATTCAATAAAGTAAAATGTGCTGCACAATTTCTCTTGCTTTACAATCCAATGACCATTCTGTTATTTTTATGCATATCATGGGAAAACAACGAAGTCCGCATTCTTCGTGCATGAGTGGGATCTGCTTCTCTTCTCAAGATATTTTCATTATGTGGTACAATCTTGCCCTTTTCCTTCATTTTGTGGGGACATTGAGGGGAAAAAAAAAACAAAGTTTAAAGTGAAGACATATAGCACTCAGGGCGTGCAGCTACCAAGGCCTGGTGTAACACTCAGTAAGGGGCAATTACTCAGATTTGCTTTCATCCTTGGATTTACGCTTGTTCCATCACTTTCCTTACTGGTAGTGTACTCTTACTTTTCTTTTCACTTTCTTGCCCCCTCACGCGATTTTCCAGCAACAGCCACTCAAGATACAATCACTTGTCACAACACTTTGCTGCTTCTTCACATTCTCCCTCTTCTCTCCCCACAACCCCCTCCCCCAATTCACGTATACATGTGCTTTAATATCAAGTGCTCACATTTGAACTGTAGGTTACTTTTCTGGTTTTGGCATTTATTGTAACTTGTTTCCATCATGCTTTTACAAGACTGTAGGTTACTTACTTTTTACCCTTTTGGACTTTTTCGAGTCTAACTTAGCCATTGTGACGAGACTCTCTTCTCCCCACCACCCCACCCCACCCGCCCCCCCCCCCCAAAAAAAAAAAATCAATTACAATTTAAATTAAGTTAGGAAACTCTATTATGTTCTCACATTAAAGATCTTCTTTTGTATCTCATTAACCATAATATTTGATTCGATCGACTAATCTAAACTTTTTATAATTTTTTGCTGCTCGTCACTTTGATTGACTCATCTCAAATTTTGATCAATTTCAAATCTTCTTGATTTTCTCTATCTTTCTTTTAAAATCTTATTTAAAACCATCGTAAAAGTAAAAAATCTTTATAAAATAAGTACAAGATCTCTGCAGAGTTGTTAATACATGCTAAATTTAAAATTGAACGATTTGAATATAAATGGTATGAGTTATAATCAATCATACTGTAACAGGTTCGTTCATATCATGCAATTCGTGGGTTGAACATAATCTGAAGTTTTATTACAGCGGGGAAATCCCAAAACATAATTTATATTATACATGATCATAATAATCTCGATCCAAATCACTCAACATGGGTACGCGTTAAAATCTATCATTCCAGGCACATCATCCTAACACGTCCGAGAGAGGAAATGGTGAAAAAAAAATGGGAAGCCAGGCTCAACTTGGGTTTTCTTTCGTGCACTTGCTGCTTTCTCACAAGCATCCACGCGAACTCCTGGAACGAGACCAAATGCATGAAATTAATTTGGCATTATAAGAATCACATCCTAATAAACAAGTGGGTCCATAGCTCAGTGGTAGAGCATTTGACTGCAGATCAAGAGGTCACCGGTTCGATCCCGGTTGGGCCCTTAATAATAATGTTAGAATAGCGTCATACTCTTTTTTATAAACTAACCTCCTGCTCAACTCCTCTCCCACAAAAAAATTTGAAAACGATTGAGGTTAAAACAAAATAAAATCATCAAAGATTAAGATTAAGAGCACTAAAAATTAACCAAATCGAAGCGCCACATTGCATTAATGATATTTAATAATATTGTATCCTCTTAGTTTAGTTACATTTATTGTAAATTTTAATTATACACATAAAATTGTTAATTTGCAATTTCATATTTCTTCCATTCGTATAATTATTATTGCAATTTTTTCTTCTTTTTATTATCTGTTCAATATTGTCAGGGTCAACTCAAAACCACAACAAATTATACTGATTTAAGTGATCTTTATTATTTAGTTGGTGGTTTTACAAGTTATCGGCTTGGCTTAAATATGAAGGACAAATCAACTTAGATAGACCCACCTGGGACTCGCCGGGTATAGAAAAAGGTCAAAATCAATTACAATGCACGGTCTCTAGTAACGACTGCATTTACAATTTAGATTGAAATTTTGGGTTCCAACCTCAAATTTTAGGGCATCTTAGACGTCTACGGCAAGTCTTTTTGTAGGTTATGAGGTGATTGGAATTAATTCATGTTGAGAACGACTTTCATTTCTCGGACAATAGAAGAAAGTTCCAATTTCAGGCAGCAATGAAACGAACAAGGTATTGCCTTTCTTTTCTGGGGGAAAAAAAAATGGTTATCCTAAAATGACATACCAAAAAATCAAAATTAATAACTCTAAAAATTGTTCTTTTTATTAAGGAAAAAAAAAACTTGATAATAATGCAGTGAAAATAATACAATAAACATGCACATATTAATTTAATGTAATTTAATAAAAGTCCTATTAAATAAAAAAAATAAAACTTATTAATTGTTGTTGAATGAATTATTCCTTTCTCTCTCTCTCTCTCTCTCTCTCTCGTGTCTTTTACTTTGTTGTTATGTAAGCCCCCCTTTTTTTATTAAAAAAGAAAAAAGAAAATTTCATGGCCCTAATGCAAAATAGGATTAGATAGAACCATACTTTGGGGACCCAAAAGGCTATCTATTCTCCGAAATGGATGCTAATCAAATGTCAGGGAAGGGATAACTGCAAAAATAAAAGGAAAAAAAAAATAGAAAATTGGGAAAGATGATTTAGAGCCGCCATTTTGTTTTACTTGCCTATAAATAACAAAGAAGGAACAAGATTAATTGAGGTCGATTCAACAACAATATCATTAGTCAATGCTTGTCGAGAAAAAACCAAAGAAAGAAAGAAAGAGAAAATTTGTTTACAGCTAATCTCCCAAGGGGAATTTATTTGTGTTGCCATATTTGTGGTTGGGTTGGGTCAAGAGTGTTCTCATCGTGTGTACCGTTCATTTTTTGAACCCATTCTATTCTATTATGTCCTACGTTTTCACGTATAAATGAACGAAACCAACTTCTTGTTTGTCTTCTTCTCATTCGACCTGTTCTCTGAAATGTTTCTTGTTTATCTGTCTTGTGTCCTAATGCATTTGGCTTTTACCATGTTGTTTTGTAGAGAAATTCCCTTTCATGTTCATTGTTGTCGTGTTGGGGGCATGTAAAACCTTAGCCTCGGCAGACAAGAAACGGAGACAGAGAGAAAAAATGTTTAATTCTTCCATGGGACTTGGTTTCATGGCTGCCTTTGCAGTTTCAGGAAGTGTTGTTCTCATTGCTCGTGAAGTCCACAAGCGTCTCCTATCTAATTTCATGAAGAAGATTGAACTCGAATTATTGAATGGTATGTTTTTCTCTCATTAAAGGCCAATTTTTTTTTCTTTTGGGTATATCGTTTTCCTGTCTGTTAATGTTGAATTTGACTTGCTCTGCATCGACAGGATCAAAAAGATGCCATTCCAGGAAAAGGGCCCGATTTGCAGACGACGTAATGGAGCCGTCGTCGAATAACGCTGAATATCGCAGGAGGCACTTGGCAAGGGTCACCAAAGGCGATGATCAAGTTTCGAAAATGAAGGATGCCATAAGCCACAGGCTAGTCATCATGGCCCGGACCTGCCGGAGACCATGCCACTTAACAGGCAAATGCTGTACAAAGGGATCATTGAGTACAGAACCCTCAAAGGTTATGACATGTCAACCTGATTCTGATCTTTTAGAGCAGATATGTCCGTTCAGTTTATCCGGGGGAGGTTTCCAATTGTAAATTTTGAAGGTCTATCTTTTTATTTTTTTGAATTTTTCTTTTTTTGGGAGGTTTGTTTCATGTTTATGTGGGATCAGTTGATCATATAGTTATACATAGTTTTCCACCCATTTGAGGTGATCTGGGTTGAGAATCACCAAGTCATGACAATCGAATTTTAGTGTTCGGGTGCTTTACCCTGCTTTTTTTTTTTTGGAGGATTATGATCAAATAATAAATGATAGAACGAGAAATGCAGCTTTCCTTGCTGGGGATTTGTATTTATATTTCGCCGTAAAGCCAACATTTCTGCTCTCTGCTCGCTGACATACACAAGTTAGTTATTAGACATTTGAGGGATTAGGAACTACACTTCCTTTTTGCCTTTCGGTTCATATAACCAATTATACGATTTGCCATTGAAACTGAACACACCAGGCCATGGATTACACAGTCTTTCAAGTGTCCAACTTTGTTTCTCTTGAGAAAGAAAACGTGGTTCCCACAATGCGACATGTTCCGCCTGCCTAAAAGTAAAGAACTTCAACTTTTTTTTGGGGGGGGGGGGGGGGGGGGGTATGCGTCAAACCCAAGAAATGCAGGAGTGGAAATGGTCGATAGTTGACATTCTATTTATTATGTGTACGCACAGGCTCACAAAAGGTAATTAACTGGAATGCACCCCAATGGCAATTTCTATATTCCCATCAGATTCTATTTGTTGGTTGGCGCGCTGTGAATGAGAGGTTTGGAGAGGACCTCTTTTGCCAATGATGGCTTGTTTGATTATGGAACTTATTGGCTGGTCTTGCTCCTAGCTGCGCAATCAGTGTGAAACTGGTATCGAAGTCGTGCCATATTGGACAAGAATGTTTGAGGATGACTGATCATTCTCCTTCAATTTAATACCCTTTTTATCTCACTTGGATGCCCAGATACTGATAATAAAGATCTTTTTTGTTGCTTCGAATTGTTCTAATCCCTTTTGAGCAAAGGTTTTTGTGCAATGACTAATTTTTCACTGTGAGAATTTGCTTTTATGTTTAGGGAAAGAAGATCCTACTTACTGATAGAAATAGGCTGAACATGGTGTAATGAGCATATTGCATCTTCAGTACCATCCAATGGCCTAAATACACCGCTAGCTAGAGTACATAACCTTGGCAATACTATTGACCCTCGTGAAAGATTACATTTAAGCATTAAATTATCCCAATCTGCTAGATCTGCTATAACTAACCGAAGCGATTCTTTTGGGTGCCATTTGCACTTCCATACAAAATTCTGAGCAATTATGGCTCTGAACTTGACCAAATTCATCTGACCAAACAGGTATCGTGTATGCCAGGTTGCCTGCTAATTAACTTTATGACTGAATGCGATAGATATTCAACAGGAAATTCATTTGCCATTTCAGTGTTTCTGGCCAGTCAGCCGCAGCACATGCAATGTCAAAGCTTCAAGACAAAGGCCAGCGGCAATGCCGCTGCCAATTAATGCTTTTGGGATTGTGATCCTACATTTCTAGATCTGGCAATAAGTGGTTCTTCCAGCTGATCTGGAAGTTTGCCGTAAATTTCACTCCTTGTTTAGGCTAGGAATGAAGTTTCAGGTTGCAGACAGCCTGATCCCACTTGCGCCAACTTTGAAACTCCAGTACACTAAGACTTTAGGATCAAATTCTATGGAGATGATGTCTTAGAGATAGGGATCAAATTCTATGCAATTGCTCAATTCAATTCCACAATTTTTATCCGTCATCTTCGTGTGCTAGCTAAGTAGACCTCCAGATGAACAAATGTACACACACACACACACACACAGGGCAAGATAGAGGGAAAGGTAGACAGGGAGGATCAATAAAGCACTCCAGATGAACAATTTTTATCGTTTATAATTTATATATATTTCTTAAACACAATGTAAGGCACTCCATACATTATTTTAGACCTCATTATCAATAATATTTTACAGTTGAAAGACGAGTTTAAAGAAGAGAGTTAGATGAGCTATAATCATAGTTTAATGAACGTCACGAGAGAAAGAAGAAAAGAAAAGGGGGGGGGGGGTTAATTTGTGGCCCGCATGTTTTTTTAACTAAAATTTAAATTAGAACTCCGCAATTGGCTCCTTGCTCTTTGGATTGGACAAACAAAGATGTGTCACTCATACAAATTATGTAGAATAGATACACCCCCCCCCCCCCCCCCCCCCCCCCGACTCTCATTATTTTCCTAAATCTCCGCTTTATGTAGAATAAATTATGTAGAATAATTTTAGATAACATTATGTTCCTAAATCTCCCCTTTTTCTTTTAATACCCCCCTAAACAACAAACATGCGAGCTTCACATTCATTAATATGAATGTATAGTCCATAATTATTCGATAAAGGAAAAACAGAAATATAGAGCTTCGATCTTGATTATAGATTGGCTGGAAGCAGAGTAATTGTTATTTCTAGTCTTAATTACATGCACAAGACAGAAGGCAATACCACAAACACATAGAAAATTGAGATGGTTGGAATAATAAAGTCCGAATTGTTATGATGTTACCTCGTTTTGTTACAGTAAAAATATAAAAAAACCAAAAAAAAATTATATAAACGCAACAAATAAAACGTACTTTATACTCAAATTCTACAAATTTAACTTTAATAAATATTAATTACACATGTATAATTTTTCAATGCTTGATTTTAATTAATAATACAAACCATTAAAAAAATCATAAAAATATAATTACTTCTCAAAAGGGAGTCACAATAATCTAATTAACAACTATGTCTCAGTAGCATTAAAGCTGACCACCCGAAAGAATTTAACGCGTAACTTTTTATTTAAGAAGTTCATTGGATGACAAGAATAATTGTTTTATTTTTATTCATTTTACAAAAATTTTTTTGGTCAAATGTAAGGGTCAATACATTAAAAATAAAAATATTTAATTACTAGAATGTTTTCTAAATAATTGGAATTCGTGCGGTGAGAGGAACTCGATGACACCTTCCCCCACAAAAATAAAAACAACTAAATAATCTAGTAACCCACATTTACTAATTTCGATGTTTTCATCTTTTTATCTAATTTAGTGTTATAATATGTCTTAAATTTTAGTTGAGTTAGAATTATTTTTTTGTCTTTATCTTATATCCCTAGATATATATATATAATCATAATAAAGTTATAAGAATTAGAAAGATTTTATATGCAAACTACACTTTTTGTATCTTGTAACACACTCTCTCTAATAATAAGAATATTCTTTCTGTCTTTTTCGTGGACGTAGGTCATATAGACCGAACCACGTAAAATTATGGTATTGTTTTCTTCTTCGTTTTATCGTTTGTGAAAATAAATTGGTATCAGAGTCAAAAAGAAAAAAAAAAGATAGAAGAACACGAGCAATCGAATCCTTCCCTGCGGCCGGAGCACACCACCACCGACGACTTCTACAGAAGACTCCTCCGCCCGCTACCACTACGATTCCACGTGGGGTTTCAGAAAAATTTCTAGCTTTAATAATCATAGAAAGAGAGAGAGAGAGAGAGAGAGAGAGAGGGAGGAAAAAGAGAGACCAGATCGACAAGCTCTGTCGAACAACCAGGCAACGGCTGATGCACATCCCTCAGATCTAGTTGCGCGTCTTGCCCAAGCACTTCTTCGTCGTTGTGGCTCATCATTTTCGGCCATTCTAGTGGTTTGGTGCTGAAGCGAAGTAGATCTAATGAAAAAGGGAACAAATCGAGCTCCAATGGTTCTGCGATACTGTAGCATCAGAGGAGGGGGTTGTAGAAACGACGTCAACACTGTAGCATCAAAAGTAGATTGTAATTTGGGTAATTTTATTAATTTGGACCATTAATTTATATTCTTTAATTTTCATTGTGAGTGTTTTATTGCAATGACTTCTTCATCTTCATCAACGGTGAAGTCTGAAATTAAGAAGTTCGATGGAAACACCAATTTTGCACTGTGGCAAGTTAGAATGATGACAATTTTGATGCGAGAAGGTACAAAAAGGGCCTTATTTGGCAAGGAGAAGAAACCGAAGTCAATATCCAATATAGATTGGGATGATATGGATGAAAGAGTTCTATCCTCGATTCAACTCAGTTTGGGAAATGAAATTTTGAGAGAAATCCTCAGTGAAAGAACAGCAGTTGATGCATAGCTAAAATTGGAAAGTCTGTACATGATGAAATCTTTAACTAATAGATTTCGATTAAAGCATGTCTTTACACTCTTCGTATGTCAAAAGGTACTTCTTTGAAATCACATATTGGAGAGTTTAGTTCAATTGTTATTGATTTGAGTAAGATTGACGTTCATATTGACGATAAGGATCAAGTTTTATTATTATTGTGCTCTTTGCTTCTTTCATATAAGCACTTTAGAGATATTATGATTTATAGTAGAGAAGATATTTTCCATGAGAATGTCATGACTAATTTGTAGGCCAAGGAGAAAATTGATAGTAGTTTGACATTTTCTAAGACATCATATCAGAGTGTTGGTTTGATTATTGATCGAGGAAAATCAAAGGAAAGAGGTCGGAATTCAGGTAAATCAAGATCGAAATCAAGGTATGAGAATTTGACCTGCAATTATTGCAAAAAGAAAGGACACATTAAGTCTGATTGTTACAAGTTGAAAAATAAGTAGAAAGTAAGTGACAGTAATCAAAAAAACCATCCACTAGGAGAAGCTTATATGGCAGCAAATGAGAGTGATGATTTGCTTTGTGTCACTCAAGGTCAAGGCAGATTTTAGGATATCTGAATCATGGACACTGGAGCCTCGTAACATATATCTCCTAATAGGGAATAATTTACCACTTATAAGCCAATCAATGGTAGTATTCTGTTAGGTAATGATCATTATGTAAGGTTACTGGGATTGGTACAGTGCAGATCAAGATGTATGACGGTGTCATTAGGACCTTGTCTGAGGTCAAATACATTCCAAATTTGATGAAAAATCTTATTTCTTTGGGCACTTTTGAGAAGAATGGCTGCAAGATTGGGTGTGAAGGTGGAGTTCTGAAGGTTTCCATAGGTGCTCTTGTATTGATGAAGGTTGTCAGAATTTGCACATTGTATTTCTTACATGGTTCGACAGTCATAAACTCAACTGCAGTTTTTACTTCAGTTTCAGATTCAGATGTGACAAAGTTGTGGCACATGCGGCTGGGACACATGAATGAAAGAGGTACGACTGCTTTGAGTAAAAGAAGTCTTTTATATGGTCAGAATACTGGAAAATTGGAATTTTGTGAGCATTGCGTTTTTGGGAAGCATAAGAGGTTGAGTTTCAGTACACCCATCCATAAAATAGAGGTAACATTAGACTACATTCATTCAGATCTTTGGGGTCCTTCTCAGGTTCTCTCTAAAGGTATGAGTGCTGCTTATATGCTTACTTTCATTAATGATTTTTTTCGTAAAGTTTGAGTATATTTTTTGAAATATAAAAGTTAAGTGTTTGGAACCTTCAAGCAGTGGAACTTTACTTGAAAAATAAACTGGGAAGCAGATTAAAAGGCTGAGAACAGATAATGACCTTGAATTTTGCAATAACGAATTCAATGAGACTTGTAAACTTGTAAGTACTCCTTTGGCATCACACTTTAGACTTTTAGCCTTTTTGTCACCCAATAGCCTAGAGAAAGAGGAATATATGTCACATGTTCCATACTCTAGTGTAGTGGGTTGTATTATGTATGCTATGATTTGCACTCATTCAGATATTTCACAGGCAGTTAGTGTGGTCAGTAGATATATAACTAATCTTGGGAAAGCATATTGGCAAGTAGTTAAATGGATATTTCGGTATCTTAGAGGTACTACAAATATAGGACTGATGTTCAGCAGAGGCAATAGGTTGTTTACTGATTTGGTGGATTCTAACTATACAGGTGACCTTGACAGAAGAAGATCAACAACTAATTATATTTTCACCCTTTCATGTAGTACCATTTGTTGGAAGGCAACATTGCAATCAACAGTTGCTCTTTCTACCACTGAAACTGAGTACATGACAATAGTAGAAACAGTCAAGGAAGCTATTTGGTTGAAAGGTTTAGTCACTGATTTTTGTTTATCATAGGAAATTACCACCGTATTCTGTAACAGTTAGAGTGCTATACACTTGACCAAAAATCAAGTGTATCATGAGAGGACCAAACACATTGATGTCAGATATCATTTCTTGTGAGATGTTATATTTCAAAGTTTGATTTCAGTGAGAAAGGTCACTACCACTGACAATCCAGCTGACATGTTGACGAAACCAATTGTAACTAACAAGTTCAAGTATTGTTTGGACTTGATTGGTATTCGTTTTAATTGACTGGCTCTAAGCAGCCATTTGGAGGAGAGATAAAATGATTTTATTTTATTGTGTGTTTAGAGAATACAATACAAGGTAGAAATTTATTGGAATATACCTCGTATTCTAGTTGAGTTAGAATTACTCTTTTGATCTTGTCTTATATCCCTATATATATATATATAGACATGATAAGGTTATGAGAATTAAAAAGATTTTAGAGTCAAATTATATTTTTTATATCTTGTAAGGCACTCTATCATATCTTTCTCGTAGACAGGTTATATAAACTGAATTATATAAAATTATGATGTTATTTTCTTTTTCGTTTTATCGTTTGTTATAACGATTAGTTCAAAAGAGCACCCCATTTCAATTATAAAATTTTGTGGACAAAAATAAAATCTTTCAAACGATCAAAGTGAAAAAATTAATAAAAATAAAAAAAAGATTATTTAATTCCATCTTCGGGTACGTGTGTTTTATTTTCTCATTGCGTTGCGTCGCGTCCAATGAAGTCTCTGGTAACAGAGTCAGACAAAAGATGCTGCCACATTTAACATTTTTCATATGAAAGATTAACTTTTCGTGTTGTCCCCAAAACGTTTTTTTTTTTTAATTTTTTTGTTCAAAAACAAAGTTTTTGGTCTTTTGCTTTCCGTGCCTTCTGGCTCTCTTCGAGAGCCACGTTAGGCTCTACCTGTAGGCCTCTGCGGCTGTCTCCCACGAATCCTTTGTCTTCATGCCGTTTAACACTGAAAGTTCAAACCCAACAACCATTTGCACACCCAAAAAAAAAAAAAAAGTCCGATTAAGTGAATTTAAAACAAAAAACTAAATTATAGTAAATATAATTAATATTTATTTTATATAAAATTTCTGTAATTATAAAATAATATAGTAAATACCAAACGTTCGATTATAAAGATAATTCAGCACCATTAATTATAAAAATACTGGGTAACTATGATACGATTAAACTCTCTCTCTCTCTCTCTCTCTCCACAGCGAAGACCTGAATTAAAATTCCACATTTAAGAGAGTAGACCCAAATAAGGCAAGCACGTTAGCCCCGTCTAAGCAACATACCGTTGATTACCAAATAGGATAAAATTGAAGTATTGGGCGCAAAAATCGGCAGGGACCCGATTTCATTGGTCCCCCCTGCTCAGACATTTAAGCTATATCAGCTCCACCCCACCTCAGCCGTGTCTCCTCCACCACCCCCACCCCCTACATACCACACGCGCCGCCTCGCCACGATCACCCGAGGTCGTCATCCATCATGGAGGAGCTTCACTGCCACCACCGCCATTTCCATTTCCATTTCCATTTTCGTATCTGAGGGTTGTCTTCTCCTAGAAGCCTGCCTTCTTAACGAGGGGTCGCTGTCTTGCTCATGATCTTGGTTGAATTGAAAGGCTTCTCCTTTTTTCCTTTTCAGAAATAGTTGATCAATGCAAATTGAAACGAGACATTCAACCAAGATCATAGCAAGAAAGCTTGAGTCGATTTTCATATACCCTTCTCAAAACCGGCGTTGGTTAATCTGATTTGATCACATGATTATTGATCTCGACAACAGTAGCAGCGCCGCTGCTGCCGCCACCACCAAAAAGACTCAATCTTTGATGCTTCGCCGAGTGCTGCTCCGTAAGGCGTCGCCATCGACGTCCTCCTCCTCCTCCTCGTCTTCATCCTCGTCCGTGAACAAGCGACAGCCACTGCTCCGGCGCAGCCCATCCAACTCGTCCTGCTGCAGCGGGCGTGTCGGAGAAGTGGCGGGGGAGACCACCGCTGAGTGTGCCGCGATATGCTGCTGTTGCCCATGCACGTTGGTGAACCTCTTGATCCTGGCCATGTTCAAGGTCCCTGCGAGGCTGTGCCGGCGGGCCCTGAGGAAGGGGAGGCGGCAGAAGCTGATCAAGAAAGGGCTGCTGCCGCCACGGTCCATGCGGTGATTGCGGTTGCGATGATACGGAGCTACAGATGCATCCTGCTGGGGAGAGTTTCAATCGGGCGTCGGTGGAGATGTTGAAGTCCTACGAGGAGGAGGATGAGGATGCCATGGTTAAGCTAGAGAAAGAGATGTGGGAGACATTTTACGGTACTGGGTTCTGGAGAAGCCCTTCCAAGAAAGAGCCTCCGCCGGGAAGAACCGCTGCCCAGATGGACTCCATGGTTCCGTAGCCTGGTGAGAGGAAGGTAAAAATTAAAAAAAAAAAAAAAAAAAGAAAATCAAGGACCCCACTCCTCCCCCGTCCTCCCCCCCCCCCAAAAAAAAAAAAAAAAAAGAAAAAAAAATTCTCTAAAATCCAAGGCCAATTAGTTAGTGCCTGTCCATTTGTTCTTCTTGTTGTTTCATTTCTTCAATTTCATGATTCTCATCTGGTAAAAACCTTTATTATTATTATGATTATTAGTATTATTATCGTTTGCCTAAATTATCTTTTTCTTTTTCTTTTTCCCCTTGTGTTTCTCATCCCCTCAAATTCGATGCTTGGTTTTAGGGTATGTATTAAAACAATGATGATATCATATTCACGATGAATGAAGTTTTAGTATTTTGGCATTGCCTCTGTTGAGTATTTTATCAGAGGAAAATGCCGTGCTCTTTGAATTTTGATTATCTCGAGAGAGTTCGGGTTTATGTCATTGAGATCTCAACGCCTTTGCCAGTAATTTGATGGACGTTTGGCCCCTGGGTGGCTTCTTTAACGTGAAACATTATTATTTTGTGAACGGAAAAGCAGGGAGATTTATTTGAGGAAGATGGCAACTAGAGGTCGACATTTTTTGGACTGTTGACACAGGATTTTGACTTGCCGACCATAAAATTAACAATCGATGTCACTCTCAAGCTGGAAATACCTCTCTCTCCCTCTCTCTCTCTCTCTCTCCCCTTCTTTTTTTTAATTTGTTTTTGTTTTTTAATCTACAATGTTTGTATATATTGAATGTGAGGTGGACAACATCATTATCGTTACATGAATCACCACCCCCCCCCCCCCCCCCCCTTGAAGGGAGGTTGAGGTAGTAATGGCGTATTAGTTGCTAATGACACAGTAGTAATAATAATAATAATAATAACTTCGAGAGCACCAGAAAGCTGGCCCAAGATTGGCATGTGTTTGTCACCTCAACAAATGCTGCCAAAATAAAACAGCATACGGACCCTGAGCATAGTAATTGTGGGGGTTGCTCAATCTGCATCGCTTTTAAAATGGTAATTTAACCAGCTTTTGACCACCTGAACTGAAAACTCATTGGTAATTAGTTTTTTTTTTTCCTCAAATTTTCTCATTACAGATGTGTCGTTAAATTTTAAATTTAATATGGTGTAATTTGATATAAAAATTATACTTGAAATGGTCATTATTTAAATATTAATTTTTTATAACAAAATTGAATCGAGATTATAATGGTGAAATTTACCTTTTTTTTTTTCAACTGATTAAAAAAATGGTTGATGCAGCCTTTGAAATGACAATTTGGCATGTGAATAACCATTCTAACTTACCATCTTCAGGTAATTTTTTCTTGCCCCTCCTGAAGTTTTTTTTTTTTTTTTTTACTCTCTTTTTCAGTCGATGAGTGCGACATGAAGTGTACTTACCAAAAGCTTTTTTCACTTGTGGACTGTCCCTTTTTTATTAAGTATGTCGCTTTCCCAGCAGCTGGCCCAGGTAGTTCGGATCTGAACTGTGGACCCGTGTTTCCGTGGGGCGTGTAAACTGTCCCTTTTCTTTCCTGTTGCCCGTGGGGGAAGTGGGACCACTCGTCTGTCCTCAAAGGATGGTTCGTTTTAGCATTATTTGCTAATAATAAACAATTAAATTTTACATTCGTGGAATTTTATGGAATTGGGGATCGAAAAAAAAAAATAAAAAATTTGGTTAATGAAACACTAAAATTTCAGATAATTAAACTAAATTTTATAACTAATTAATTAAATTAATATAAATAAAAATTTTCAATTCACTTACGTGCTTTAATCTTAAAAAATAACGAGTAAAATTATTAAACTACAGTGTTATTATATATATAATTAAAAATTATAATTAATAATATTATGTATATCAAATTAATGTCATTAAATTATTATTATTATTATTATTCTATTTTAAATAATTATTTATTTTTCTTATATATAAATAATTATAATTTTTAAAAGACATAAAAATTTTAATTTTATATATCCGGTTTGAAATTTAAAAAAAATATATAATCAAATTTCAATGTCAACAAGTTTGAAAAACTAAAAATTGAAATTAAAATTTTTAGTTCGGCATTTTTAAGAAACTGAAACCAAATGAAAATTTCAATTAACCAGGGTCGTATTTGAGTTAAGCCAACCCTTCAATACGCCTGCTAGGGGATGGTGACATTTGATTTGGGGTTTATTGCCCTCCACATTATGAATTACATTCGCCCTATTTAAATGGAGAAGAACTCTAAATCAATCAGTTCGAGCAACTTTAATTTTAAGTATATTCATCAAGTGATTTGTTTCTTGAATGTTTTTCTTTTTTTTTGGCTTGATAATAAATCTCACAAAGAATGGTTAATCTGGACCAATCATTCTCCTTCCAAAAAATTCAACCTACAAATCCAAGAAGCAGAAATTGAAAAGTTCAAAAGTTGAGTCAGTTGACCACCACTGATGGCACATCGGATGTACCTTTCTTTTTTCATCGACTTGACATTTTTTTTTCAGTCCATTAAATATATTGGGTGCACATTTGCAAAATCCCTCGCGACAAAAGCAAGAGGATGAGAAAATAAATTTCTGTGTGCAGAAAATTTTGATGATAATGAAACAAAAATAATATAGTGAATATGTATTGATGCAGTATAATTTAATAAAATATTTATTAAATTAAAAAATAAAATAACATCTAAATTGTTAAATGATCTGTGTTTTTTTTTTTTTTTTTGATATGTTGATATGTAGTCAAGTCATTTTGTGTACTAAAACTCAAACAAATTACAAATATTTTTGTATAAAATTCTATGTGATTTTAACGCTTTAAACTTTACGCCATTTCAAATGTATATATATATATTTTTCTTTAGCAAGAGGATTGAGAGAAAAGACGCCATTAGACTATCGTCAATGACAAACAACTACGATATTAAACCCACAAAAAAAAAAAAAAAAGGGAAAGGAACACAACATATAAAATGAAAAATTAATGAACTTTGATTTAGTCATGTTATTATCGTGTGGAAAATTGAGAGTCTTGAGTTCCCATCCCAACCCAAGAAGCTAACTCAAGCATCCCCACGCTTCCAAGCCCAACGGGAAACAGCAGCCCACAAGTAAAAACGCTGACAAAACTCAAAAATGGTCTTTCAACCTAATGCTGCAGCTGCTGGGGTGGTCTTTCAAAATAAGGCCTCAAAATTTCCAAGAAGCTTTTAGGCTTTCTATAAAATCGGCAGGGAGAAAAATTTAAGAAAAAAAAAAAAAGGCAACATACAACATCAATGATACAATGAAAATTGAAACATGATTTTGAAAATCGAAGGTTCTACATCTGATACAAAACATAAAGTTGATGAATTTTTTAATAATTAATTCACCAATACATTATTAATTTGTTTACAAAGCATCCACGTCAACAAGGGTAACATTTTTAGTTCATTAAAATTGACGGCGTCTTAAATTTAATTGAAAAATTATAAGATTTCTAAATTACTAAGACTGAAAGTCGTGTCGAATAAAAATATGATTAAACACATGGGTAATAATTTTTTTAATATTTAATCCAAAATTCAATCGCCAAAAAGAGAATCAAAAGCATTTAGAAGGAATTGTGGGTAATAAATAATGAGATGACGTCATGGCAAAGAATAGATCTCCTATAATTGGTATTAAAATTGACTCAAAAATTAATTTGATATTTTTGAATTCGATTTTCAGTTCTAATAAACTTAAAAAAAAAAAAAAAAAGGTCTCCTAGTACTGTCGCAACAGTGGATCCGCTGGCCGGTGCTTTTGCTTTCCCTTGAAAAATTCGTTATAACTGTCAAAAAAATCGTTAAAAAATTTTGGAATAAATGAGGTAATAATAAGTTAATAAAATTTATAAATTTTTAAAAAATTAGTAAGAAAAAATGAAAAGCATCCAACAAAAGGGGGAAAGGACAAACCAATAAAAGAATAGCATAACAAAAATTAAAAGGTATCCACGTCTTTATTCTCTCTCTCCTCTCTCTCTTAATGATCACTAATATCATCATTATCTCATGATCAGCTTCCCTGAATTCCAGGGTTGTCTGATGGATCGCTAGCACCGTATTCCTTTCCAAAGGGTTGTGGGGTTGATCATTCCAATTCAAAGACTTGTCCTTTCACCATTTCATTTTCATGGGCATTTCTTGAACTTTGTGTTTCTTTTCAGGCCCACATCCGGAGCTTTTCCAATTCTCAATGGAGGTATAAACCCCAAAGCTTGCTTCTTCTTCTTCTTTTTTTTTATAAATTTCTTTTTCCTTGTGCGAAATTGCTTGAAAGTACTTATCTTTCTTGCTTTAATGCGTTGCAATGGCACGTTCCTTTTTTATTTTCTAATTTGAATTGATCAATTTCTTATCTGGATTTGTTTTTTATGCCCATCGTTCCGGCTGGTTTTTGTTTTGTTTTGCCTGTTTCTTTTTTTCCCTTTTGTGGGAGTGGGGGGCTCCAGTTAGTTTTTGAAAACGTTAACGTAATTGATTTTCGGGTAAAATAGGTCAACATAGACAGCTTTCTTTCTCAAAACGAAGAACATGTGTTGGAAAAGCCTGTCTGTATGTGCCGAATTCCTTCGTTGGGCTGGATTGGGTTTTGAAATATGTTTATGTATCGGTGGAGGTAATTATTGTAGCCTAACCAAGTGGCTGGGTTTAATTCCTTTTTTCCCCTCGGGAATTTTGGTTAAAATTTATGAATTTTGCTATCTTTTCTGTTGCCATGGTCATATTAGACATCTGCATTGGCTCGTGAATATTTGATTCATGAATGCTGCATTTCGTGAGCATTACGAACAGTGAAAGGTTATCGCTTATTTCGCTCAGATGCTAGATTGAAGTATGATTTGTCCATTTCGAATTGTTGAAGGGTCTGGAGGTGGAAGAGACCAGGAAACCTGAAACTCACGTGACGTCAGCTGCAGCTTTTGTGGAAGGAGGAATTCAGGAGTCGTGTGATGATGCTTGCAGTATTTGCCTTGAGGAGTTTACTGAAAGTGATCCTTCAATGGTAATAATCTACATTCTAAAACTGTTAAAAAATGTCTTTTTCATTCTCAGTCATATATATCCTTTTGGATTCATTGCATTAAATCCTTTTCTTAGATGTTTTGTCATGTTTTTTGGACTAAATTCTGTCTTATCTCCTCCCTCGCAGGTGACTAGTTGCAAGCATGAG
Source organism: Ceriops zippeliana (assembly GCA_037897445.1). Taxonomy (NCBI): domain Eukaryota; kingdom Viridiplantae; phylum Streptophyta; class Magnoliopsida; order Malpighiales; family Rhizophoraceae; genus Ceriops; species Ceriops zippeliana. The sequence goes on along the minus strand of JBAPLH010000014.1, from coordinate 5,817,443 downwards.
TATCACCTTCAATGCATCCTTGAATGGTATATCAATGTGCACTTTCTTTTTTTCTCCTTGGTTCTAGCTTTAGCAAAACATATTCGTCAACCTTTTGTTACTTTTTTTTTTTCTTTCCTGCTTTCATTTGGTATACATCTGTTTGGTTGGATCTTTTGTCCTTAGAAATAGATGATGCCCTATGGCTTAGCTGGTAGGTTTGGTTAGAAGTGGTCTTGGAATTTAGTTTCAAGTTAATTAGGGTTGAGTTTTTAGTTGGGAAAACTTAAACATGAACTTTGAAGCAGCATAGTGGGGGCAAATAACTGAAACTAAACAGGAATCATAAATTGGATCATTCTTGATGCATCTGCATGGATTATTCAGGTTCTTTTGCTGTGAGATGGCCTGTAGGAGGCTTTACACACTGATGAACATAAGATGATATGAGTGTGTGATATCTCTTCTCCATACTTATTTTCTTCCAATTCTCATCTGGGGTAACTTTGGCAGTTTGTGGGGTAACTTTTGCTGTGAGATGGCCTGTAGAAGTTTTTACACACTGATGAACATAAGATGATATGAGTGTGTGATATCTCTTCTCCATACTTATTTTCTTCCAATTCTCATCTGTTTGTTTGAATGCATGGTTTCTGATTTACTTTATTGCTTTTATGTTACATGGGTGTGTGGGGTAACTTTAGCAGTTCGCGGTGTTGTAAAGTGGTACATACATAAGCTGTATCCAAATATCCTTTGTCAAAATTTTTGTAATCTGTTAATGTTGTGCTTCATTTCCACTTCTCCTGGTGACTCCAGAAAGCATTATCAAGAGTTTGAGTTCCTTTTTGTGAATGTTTGACCCATTTTTCATGCAAGAATAACATTATTGTACTTTGTGGCAATTACTTTCCTAAAGTTCAAGTGAGCCTTGATGGTAAACTAGGTTTTGGTTGTTCTGTGGATCTCTATTTGAATTCATCTGAGGCCACTAGTGGCTGTATTATTTATTCATTAGAACTTATCGTTATTGGGTCTAACTAATTCATGTTGATTACATGAGGCTTTTCCGCATATCTCTTCGGTTGCCCAAGTTTTCTTGGCCAATTGAAAAATCTCCTAGCATGGTGAGTGTAAAACAATGGAAAAACTATTTAACACTGGTGGGTTGTTAACAAATCACTGAAGTGCAAGATGTACATGCAGAATCACATTGATTTTCTTTTGGATAGGTGAATCAAATGACCCTCTCCCCCTCAAATCCCTTAAAGAGCTTGATGTGGCCGCCAAGCTAAAGCCCAATGGTTGAATAGCATTTAAAGTTTACTTGGGGTTGTAATTTGCAGGTGCCAAAGAAGTTGTCAGTGCCCCATGTGTTTGCGGCCCATCAGTTTCAAGGATCCTACCAGGTTGGTCTTGCTTTTTATTGTTTGTGATGTTTGCCTTCTGTTAATTTGTTTTGTTATGCTTTCGAGTTATGTTATTTACCTATTGTGGCAGTCAAGAATTGTTCGAGGCTGTAGAACAGGAGAGGAACTTCAGGACTGCTTCATCAAGGAATTCTACCATATTTCATCATCCCTCTCTTGGGGATTTTGAGTTGCAGCATGTCTGTTTACCAACAGTACTTGACATTTGTGCTTACTATATGTAGAAAAGATTACCCCTTGGATTATGACACTGCAATCTTTCTCATTCTATGCAGTTGTCAGCCGGTGCAAGTGATTCTGAACTTGAGGCACGAATAATCCAGCACTTGGCTGCTGCTGCTGCTGCAATGGGAAGGACACATCCCTTTGGTAGGAGAGAAGGCCAGAGGAATAGGTCATCACTGCATGGTCGCTCACAGTTGTTGGCACTTTCTGCTCATCCTGGTACGCCACCTCCCAGTCATGTTTCTTCCTCTTTGACTCAGGTTATGGGAGAAAATGAACCAGCAGCAGCCACTATATCTGGTCCATCTACCCCACATAGAGCTGGTGTGAATGAACCATCAGAACACACCATCCAATTTCCGTCCATTCTAACTGATCAAAGCTCCTCTTCATCTGGGACTACCGTCATGCCCTCACTTCATCAGGGAACTTCTGTTAACAATCGGTATTCATGGCTTTCTTCAACTGCTGTATAATCATAAGTATTCATGATTTTCTTCTTTTATCTTTCACATGTGTTTAACGTTGTTATTCTTCAACGTGTTTATGCATATTCATATAAAAAACTTGGTATCATTTGTTGTCATAGAAACAATTCTAGTTGGTCTTCACCACCAAGTCAGAGTAGAGCAGGACCATCAGAATTTCAATCATTCTCCGAGTCTCTAAAATCTAGAATTAGTGCAGTCTCAATGAGGTAGACTTGGTTTATAAAATCTGTACACATATTCCTCCATGACTGTTTCTGAGAATTTTTTTCATTTACTTGTGTTGGTTTCTTGTTGATGCTTGTTAATGTAAGATTCAATGAATCAATTTCAAGAAGTACCAGAGGATGGAAGGAAAGGCTGTTCTCTCGCAATGTTTCCACGTTAGATCTTGGTTCTGAAGTTCAAAGAGAAGTTAATGCGGGAATTGCAAGTGTATCTCAAATGATGGAGCACCTGGAAACCAGAGATAATGATAGAGACGACCAAGTTTCTGTGTCTACTCATTTGACTGATTGCTCAGTTTGTGAAAGAGATCAAGATAATGCTGATGCTTGCAGAGATAGCCCTTTGAATGAAAGCAGTGCAACAGCTTCTCGCACAACAACTTTTGCCTCCGCTTAAGTTGTCAAATATTGTATCTATAACTGCATCATCTATCCTCAACATTTCATCTTTGAATGTGAGTCACAAATTTGATGTCGATTTCAGTTTCCAAATAATTGGTTAACAAGCAAATCATGTGTTTGATCAATTATTGGTAGCTTTAGTTACCTTGCCACAGTTACAGTGTGAAGTTTTGTTGAGCCGTTACTAGTTGCACACATACAAATGCAAACGTATCTGGAAGGAGTCATTGGTTTGATGCTTTGCATGCTCTACCTTTGGTTGATTTAGCCACTTTCTATGATTATCAAAAAGTTAGATTACACCTTGTGGTAGTGATGTTAATACTTTTAGAACTCCGGAGTGCAGTGCCAATGAACTATTTTAAAATTTTAAGTACAAAGCTTAGAAATCATGTGATGTGCTGCTATTTCAGCTGTTACATGAAGACCATCAATTAACATGGGTTGAACTTCCTATTTCAGGCCATAAACTGATTTCTTCAAATATGACATGCTGAGGAGAAGATTCTTTTGCATTACCGGACACGGGATTATCTTTATTCAGATAATAAGAGGTGAGAGGAAGTCTTGAGAAAGAGTTTCCATGTGGACTTGCCTTCTCAATGGCTATTTGTATGTAAATTGTTTTATGTATGGCCGAGATTTGTTTCCTCGTACAAATATTTTATGTTAAAAAAGGACGCAGATCTTTGCAAAACCTGGATGGTTAGATTGTGCGCAAATTGAGTTGTAAATCATTCGTTGGTGCTTGGTCCTGTAGTGGCCTCAAGGAAATTTCCAGGCAGCATTATTTTAGTAGGGAGATCACTATAATAGTGGGAGTTGAATTATGGCATAAATAGTTGAATAAAATAAAATTTGGAGATGGGAAAAGATTATTGTGTGATAAATGATATTCGTTTCACTCTTTTCACTTGTATAAAAAAAAAATTCGATTCACCTTTGTTAGAAGATGGTGACATGATATTCCGTATATCATAGGAAAGGAGCAAAATGGTCTGGATCCTGCTTATTTGAAGTTCCTAAATTCTTAGTTCGCTTCCCATGGGAGCAAGTTGTGGGGATGCGGGCCAGTTCGCCAAAAAATATTCTCTGAGCTCCATTGAAACTCACGTATTGTTCATATAAACCAACATAATTCAAGTGGTCGTCAGTTCGGGCAGAAAATAGAAAAGAAGGAACAGTTGAGATGACGACAGCAATATTAACAGTGCGTGAGTTTTGCGTTGGATCTTGACAGGATGATTCGAGGAGGAAAGGCCTTAGGAACCCTTTGTGCTTGGATTACTTTTATTCGAAGTTTTACGACCTCAAAGGGCTTCCTTTCATCTCTTTTTATTCGGCGGAAAGCCTACGGAGTTTCTGTTTCATATTTTTACCTAGACTTAGACTACAACTACTGAAGATTCCATCATTCTTCCCCGTTCAATGTCTCTCGCAAAATAAAAAAAAATACTCACACACACGAACAAATCTTACAGATACGCAAGACACAGTCAATGAAATCTGTCATCAACCTCCTCCAAACGGAAAGTTCTGTCCATTATATTAATGTTTGGACATTGAGAACAGGATTTGCTGGCGCTTAAGTTCCAAAGCCTTTGCAAATAGCCCAACAAACTTTAGAATAATGGTAAGATAGTGACATATAAGTCACATGTTTGAATGACAAGAACAACATTTATATAAAAAACAGGGTCAAGGTATACATCTTCTGATATGGGAGTCTTGTGTATTATCCTTATTATTATTATTATTATTTCGGGACAAAGACATTGCCATGACATATGAGCGAACAACGAGCCCTGCATTCTGGTCAAATTTGCCACCCCTTTGTTAGCCTGACTCTAATAATGCATAAATCGCTCTGTAAAATAGGTAAAAAGAAGTGTCGGTGAGACCACTGTTTGGTCAATACCTACAATCTTAAGCTGAGTCTATTCCGACCCACAGTTTGTATATAATTTTTTTTTTCTTTTATGAGAAAAAAAAGGAAAATTTTTATTTTTTCAAAAAATAAAGAGAGTAAATATATGTATTTTTTTCATTTATTTTAATTCATAAATTAAAGAGTGATCACCACATAGCAACTTAATTTATGAATTAATAAGACAGCATTTCCATTTACATAAATTCATGATGATTTTCTCAAGTGGTGCCCACCTAAACTTGGTTTTGCATTTGGTAATAATAGACAACGATTAATATTAACACGGTGGGCTCTAAATCAAATAAGCTGAAATTGAGTCAGTCGGGCGTCATAATGACTACATTAATACCAATATCTCTCTATGACCCACCGTCTTTATGGGGCTGCTTGATTTTCTGCTTCTTCTTTTTTCTTTTTCCTTCTTTTTTCTTTTTTTTTTGTCTTTTGACCAGAATTATTGCTTTGTTTTAGAATATGAAAGTAGCTTTATGACATTGCAATGATCGTATCAAAACACTCCATCTTTTATTATTATTATTATTGGAGCTAATTTGAAAAAGAAAATATTTGTCAGTTAACCTAAACGAAAAACGTAAGAAAAAAAAAGTACACACACACAAACGTGAAGACAAGAATGATTGAAATACAAAGCTTAAAAATAAAGGGAAAAAAAAAAAGAGAGAGACCAGAATACGTGTTTCCATTAAAGTCAAACCCAATGCGCTGCTGCCTGCTGGAGGGCAACGCTTGACAGAAAGTTCAAGCAAATACAAAACAGGTCTGGTAGGCATCATGCTTTTACTTGTTTTTATTTTTTTATTTTTTATTTTTTGTGAGTAATTATGTCTGTAGTAAAAAAAAAAAAAAAAAAAAGAGACCAACCGCATAAATTAATGATGTGTGTGTTGTCGTATGAAGTCAGGTGAGAGGCACGGCGAGACGTCGCCGTTTAGGGCTCGTAAAGCCCAACTACGGTACATAAAATTATGTCTAAAAAAAAAAAAAACAGAGTCCCACCGCATAAATAAAATACGCGAGCGTTGGCGTATGAAGTCTAATTGATAGGGACATTGTTCAAAAGTTAAATAAAAATAAAAGTGAGAGGGACAGGCAATCTGCCGGCAGGCGAGACGTCGCCGTTTCGGACTTATAAAGCCCAACTACGTTTCCTGGACTTATAATTCGCGCGTAAGAGAAACGTTTAGCTTGGAGAGCGTGGAAGCGAGAGATGGATTTTGTTGAAGAGCTTTGGCGTGGAACTCCCGCTACAGCAACTCAACATGGAAGCATTTCTTTTCTCAAAAATATTTAATAAAAAAGAAAAAACAAGGAGGGATTTATTGAGTGATTTCCAGACACACCGACACTTTTGGTTTTTCATTTTTTCAAATTAAAAATATATTAAATTATAAATTATAAAATAAAAATGTAGTTTTCATTTTTATAAATTTTATACTCTTTTTTTTTTTTAATGTTGACACCTGACACCTTTCTTTTACAAGCCACGCTTACCATCACTGACTCGCGCTCCCTGTGATGTTCTCAGCCCGTCCAGCTTTTGTTTGTGAGCACCACTCACATGCTCAACTTCCATAGAACTATGGGAGGTGGGCCCATCCAGGGGATACAATTGTCCAATAAAATAATGTATTTACATCGTTTGCAAAATAAAGTATTTACATTTTTTTAATAAATGTAAACTTAGCTTTACATTTTTTTTAATAAAGTCTTGCTAATTCTGCTTCCTTTTCAAAATACCTGCGCTTTTGTAACCCAATTCAATTTTTCAACACGAAAAAAAAAAGAAGAGAAAAAAAGGTAAAAAGAGGGAAAGAAAAAAGAAGGAATAGAAGCAACGCAAGCGAAGGTAGGAAGTCCCGAGTTAAAAATCCTGAAACAACTAGAGACAGTAAGTTGAGTTACGTGGCTTAGAAACCAAGACACAAGGAGGAGAGAGAGAGAGGGTGTGTGTATGTGAGCTGTGAAGCCGTGCGGCTCATGAGTTGATGACAATTAGAAGGCGCAAACTAAAAGCCTAAGTTCCGTGTGAACCCCACTTCCAGCCTGTCCGAACCCAACCTTATGCTCTCTCTCTCTCTCTCTCTCTCTCTCTCTCTCTCTATCCTCCGCCCACTTTCATGTGCTAATTCATCTTCCAAAGTCTACTCTTTTCTCCGTCTCTCGCTGCTCCCCAAGTAAAAAAACTTCTCTTTTATGAGTGTACTGCCTCCAATCCTTCTCACTTTTCTCTCCTCCTAAGCAAAGCCCAAACTCAACCCAGGGAAAGAGAGGCCATAGGATCATCTCTCTCTCTCTCTCCTAATTACACTTTCCCTCTCTAATCTAAAACTTCACCGACACAGCCACCGGCACATATTACATCGCCAAAGCCTCGAAGCTACAACCTTTGCAGAGAGTCTTGTCTTGCCCAATTCAACTTTGTTTTATTTTTTTTATCGCCCTCCCTCGGCTCTTTTGAGCTCCATGGATTCTCCCATCCATGGTGCCTCCAATTTCTTCTTCGTGTTCTTCGCTTTGCTCTCCGTCTCTCTACCGATTTCTGCATTGCGTATGCACAGCAACCGCCCATCTTTAAAGCTATCATCTTCTGCTTCCGCTGCGGGTCAGATGATAAACTCCAACTCGGTTCTTGTGGCCCTCCTTGACTCGCATTACACTGAGTTGGCTGAACTCGTCGAAAAGGCCCTTCTCCTGCAGACCCTTGAAGAGGCCGTCGGTAAGCACAATATCACCATATTTGCTCCTAGAAATGAGGCCCTCGAGCGCCAGTTGGACCCGGAGTTTAAGCTGTTCTTGCTTGAACCCGGCAATCTCAAGTCTCTCCAGACCCTTTTGATGTTCCACATTATCCCAACTAGGGTCGGATCCAATGACTGGCCCGGGGAGAAATCCGAGGCCACGAGGCACGCCACGCTCTGCAATGACCACGTTCACTTGATGAGCAAGAGCTCGGGCAAGAAAGTCGTTGACTCTGCCGAGATTATACGACCCGACGACGTGATCCGACCCGACGGTGTAATCCACGGGATCGAGCGGCTACTGGTCCCGCAATCGGTACAGGAAGACTTCAACAGGAGGAGGAGTCTGAGATCCATATCCGCAGTACTCCCCGAGGGAGCACCGGAAGTGGATCCGAGAACCCACCGGCTGAAGAAACCCGCACCGGTGGCACCCGTCGGGTCGCCACCGGTACTACCCGTTTACGACGCCATGGCGCCGGGTCCTTCCTTGGCTCCGGCTCCAGCTCCGGGACCCGGCGGGCATCACCACCACTTTGACGGCGAGTCTCAAGTGAAGGACTTTATCCAAACACTGTTACTTTACGGTGGCTACAACGAAATGGCAGACATCTTGGTGAACTTGACATCACTGGCAACCGAGATGGGCCGCTTAGTCTCTGAAGGATACGTGCTCACCGTTCTGGCACCGAACGACGAGGCCATGGCGAAGCTGACCACGGACCAATTGAGCGAACCGGGTGCGCCAGAGCAGATAATTTACTATCATATGGTACCGGAGTATCAGACCGAAGAGAGTATGTACAATGCGGTGAAAAGATTTGGGAAGATTAAGTATGATACGCTGCGTTTGCCGCACAAGGTGGTGGCACAGGAGGCTGATGGGACCGTGAAATTCGGGTCGGGCGATGGGTCTGCTTATTTGTTCGATCCGGACATTTACACGGATGGAAGGATTTCAGTGCAGGGAATTGACGGCGTTTTGTTCCCGGAGACGGAAAAGGAGACCGCTAGGAAACCGGTTACCGCTGTTAAGGTTGCTGCCAAGCCCAGGAGAGGTATGTTCTATTTGGTCTTTGCTTTGTTTTTTTCTTTTTTTAATCTATTTTGTGGTGTTGATTACGATGTTTTGGTTTTATTGTTGCATTGTTAGCTTAGTGACATTTTAGTCTTAATTTGAGTAATTAAGTGTGACCGTGGTGGGGATCATCAGAATCCTATGCCAGTGTTTGGTATGTGAGGTCATGGTGTCGGCGGTGGGTCAAAATGAATAGGAGTTCTTCTAAGTTTTAATTAATGGCCTTTTGCTTGGCGCCAGCCTACGAGCAAGCTATCATGGGGGTCATACTCTCTCGATCGGAATAAGCTTTGACAAACTAAGTGAAAGCTTAGCTGGTCACGTTGATTCAGTGACGAAATTTGGCTAGTAAGTCTGTGATTGCAGAAGATTGGCGGAAAGTCCATATGCTACATATATATTTTCTTTGGTAGAAGATGAGGAGTGGAACTAAGGGAAATGTTATTGGTGACTTGCGTGTTGCTCATCCATAAGAAAGGTGAAAATGGTGCAAAATCCTGGAATTAGGCACTCCCTTAAGCTTGACCATTTCTTTCACAAAACTGTAAATTAACAATTATATATATTAAAAAAAAAAACAACAACAACCGCAGAAGTTGTCGGTGAGGAGGAAAGGTGAACTTGATTTTATGACCTTCACCTACTTGGCTATAGATGTTTCTTAACGAGGCCGCAATTACTTCCAAGAATTCTTTGCACCTTGCCACGCACGAATCCTTATGTTTGGTGTACTCAAAAAAGCGGGACCAAGGAGGAAAAAATTAAATAAATATGAAGTAGAGGAGGACAAACTAAGGGTTTCCGAGCTGTGAGTCACATTTTCTGACCCCCACCGCACCTAAGATGCCGGCGACAGCTTGTTTATAATTAAGTTGCACACCCTATTTTATCGTTAGTTATATTAGGCGGAAAATCGCCATATTTAGGTGGCAAAAGGGGTACATCATTTAATCAAAATATGATAGTACCTCAAAATGTAATAATCCAAAATATTCTTGATGGTTAGTAGTTTTCTTGAATTTTCATTAAATGCTTGCGGTGTTGATGGGAGCAACTTGAGTTGACTGGAATCCAATGTTAACGATGTTTCTTTGCAGGGAAGTTGATGGAAGTAGCTTGTAGAATGCTTGTTGCTTTTGGACAGGATTCGCATTTCACTACATGTCAATGAACATACGCAAGTAAAAATCTCAAACAATAGGAAAATGTAAGTGCAATTTAATTTCGCAGATGGACTCTGCATCCTTTATTTAAAGGGAAATGTGTTTCTTTAGCTGACTGTTCCTTGTGTTGTTCAATTACAGAAAGACCTTTGTGGTAGTGCAAATCACAATGGAAGGGAATCGGTCAAGTTGTTTGTTTTTCCTTGGAATCCCACGTAAGGGAAACAGAGAGTTTGTGGTTATTTTGTCATTAGATAACTGTAATTACAATGTCTATTTTTTTCATTTTTTTTTTCTTCTGCTTCTTCGTCTGTGCTTGCCTCTATGTGCGAGCGACAATGGAGAACCTGTTTTTTCATTGTCCATTCATGTCATGGGTTTTGTTTCTTTTCGCCTTGTTTATGCATAAATTTGAATTTGTTTTATCTATCATTAAATAGAATGGAAAATTTTGGTGCCAGTGCGCTTTGTCGCTGTCCAATAATAAAATATGATATGAGAAAATGTAGCGGGAAAATGAAAATATCATTGTCAATTAAAAAAAAAATATATATATATATGTTTTTAAAGAAATCCTTTGCGGGCGGGGGCAGAATAGAAATTTCTTGTTTGCTTTGGGAGACAAGTGTGATGTGGCTGTTTTACAATATTCCAATTTGCTCCCAAAACAATACTTAATTGGACTATCGAGCCCCAAAAGAAGAGGGTAGAAAAACAAAATGTGTACCTGAAACTAGAACAGAGCCCGGGGTTGTGCTGTGACATTTCATTCAGATGATAGCACTAAACACGTGCTGGAAACAAGCTAGGCTCGTGGCTGTGGGAATTATTCTGTCTCCAGGGGCATCCACCATGATTGCCTTGGCTGGATTGACTACTCAAGGTAAAGGGAAAAGACAAAATTCTCTCTCCTTCTTATGGTCATGGATGTTTACACTTAACCAGGTTGTCGATTAATTACGATTTTTAAAATTAAAAATTGTAATTGAATCAACAAAATCGACTTGTATAGGTTTGTTTAATTAATTAATTAAAAATTTTGATTAAATCAAATTTTATTTTTAATTTTTTTCCAATGTTTACACTTCAGCCCGCGTACTCGGCGAAGGCCAACAAAATGTCAACGCCGCAACCAAATCCTAAGGCTTGGTTTTCTAGTTGACAAACTTGATGTACTCTCCATCTAATTGGTTGGACCCAGACCAGCTCTTGTTAACAGAAAGACAACAAAATTTCAAAATAAACAAAAAATGCGTTGCTTGTCTGAAGTGCTGGAAGATGTGGAGGGAAGAAATGTGCAGCGGGAAGGAAAATGGTGGCATGGCTCTCCCTTTTTATTATCAAAGCTGTTTTATGTTTCGTATTGGGAGCCACTTTCCTGTTTCACGTTTGGTATTCGTTTTACTGCATGGAAAAAGTTTTTTTTTTCTTTCTTAAAAAAAACAAAAAAGAGGTGGGGTGGGGGTGGGGGGGAGAAGAAGTTATCACGTTTCTATCAGTCTCCAAATCAATTCAAATAAGAAGTCATATTTCATTGTAGAAGAAGCAAGGAAGAGACGGGGAGAGGGTAGCTCCCCATAACCCCTCTCATCTTTTCCTTTTTCAGCTTTCAAAACATGGATTTCAGTTTAGGAAATTGGTTTAGTTACTTTAACATTTGATCATAGAATTGATGAATTAAATTTACTGGATGAGTAACTTTTCTTTTGGTCTCTCAAAATTTCCACAATTTAGATTTTTTTTTTTTTAGGTGGCCGGGGGGCGGGGGAGCACATCACAGTTTTAGAAGTTTAAATTTTTTTTTTTTTTAACCATGTCAAGACTTAGGAGTGTTGCAATTTCTTTTGGGGGGGGGGTGAAGGGAACCCAAATTAGATGGACCTCTCAATGAAAACAGGTAAGAGTTTTGTACAGAATAATTATAACTATAGTTATTGTAATGGTACAAAGACCGCTGTAATGTAGCTTTCCTATCTTGTGAAAACAACTTCTCAATGCTAACAAGTTCCTACTTATATTTTTCATATCATATGGAGCAATGTCACATTATGTTGTACAAACGTTGTACCATACTCAAATATTGAATGCAAGAAATATTTATTCTCAACTAAGGATTGTTCACTTTGATAATAAGCTCAAATCCTAGAAGTAATCGATCACCATCAGCAGTTTTTGTCCGCTATTAACGCTAAAGCTGCTAAATGTTTCCGGGGTTAACATCCAAGCCATTGTCAAGCACACCCTATAACCTGTAGATGCAGAAAATTGACTCTTCAACATCAATTGGATATTTGTGTTGTCAACTATATATGATAGAACTTGCATTGGCGGTGCTGCTATGTGCGGATTTAAATTTAGGTGAGTTTAGAATGCGGGGGACTCAAGATTGAAGTTTCAAGAAAAATTAACCTCTACCCAACAAAAATTGCATTTTCTTTTCAAGCAAAGGGAGGAAACTCTGCCCTTTCCCCGTGTGCTTTAATTCATATTGAAGCTAGAACAGCTTGTAAAATGTCTCTTCCGGCATACACTAGGAATTCAATAGAACTATAACCGGCGTCTCGGTAATAGCTTTCTTTTTATGGAAAAGCCAAAGATACTCTCGTAAAGCAGATATGAAGCTTGCAATATTTGCATGAAAAGCGTTGTTAGTTGATCAACTATCTAATCCAATGGAAGCCTTTAAGACATTGAAAATATAACCAAAAGCTTCAGTAAATTTAACAGAGGAATACATGTTTACATAAACCTGTAACTTTACACGCATTCAGACAGATACAAAAAATTATCACAGGCAAACACAAAACCAGTATATTAACAGAAATGAGAACTTGAACATAAAAGAACTATGGATACAAGCTACAAGAATGAGGTTTTCACACTCCAACCGTCACTATAGGGGGCATAAACTCGGGGTTGGGTGCACTTAAGACTGGTCCATCATTCTGAGCAGAATTTGCCAATGTGGTGGTGTTGGATTCGTTCTCACATACAGTAGGGTTTGAAGAATCATTCCTGTTTCCTTCAGTAGTTCCAACACATACTTTTGTGTTCCGACTCTGTCCTACTGCAGACTCTACTTTGGACTTGACACTTTTTCCTTCAGTTCTAGCAGCAGAGGTTTTCTGATGCTGAAGCTTAGTTTGAGACTTCCTTATTGGTGTCTTTGAAGCAATATTATCTTTGTTACTATTTCTTTGAACACCCTTCACTGAATTGACTGATTCCAAGCTCATACGTGGACTATGACAAGATCGTGGGCTGAGAGAAGAGCCGCTGCCTTCCAAAGAGTTGTTCATTGTAGTTTTAAAGCTCTTGTGCCTTCCAAGCTTTGGTGATCTTGCTCGGGTGGTTGGTATCTATAAGAATTAGCAGGAAAATAAATTAGGGAGTCGTATGTAAAAGAAGTGAAAGTGTACTACAAGCTCAAGTTTTGTGCCAATGAAAGTTCAGGCACTCTTCAGCCACATTTTGCATCAGGAATTGAAGCTCTAATGTAGCCCTGATCTTTGAATTTCATCTGATAGTTTGGGAGAAAATGAGATCTGGAACTAGTTATCTCCTATTCAGAGAATCTATGCGGCTAGCATAAGTTTCTCATTGTAACAAAACAGAAGACATGACCCTTTAATCAGCATGCAATGCCACGCCCACCGCCACACACAAAGCCAGAGGCCAAAAGATGTGCATCATCAAGTAACAGCAGAGTGGATAGTGAGGGGAGAGGAGATGCCAATGTTTGACTTAGGAATCTATATTTAGGAAGGAGTTAGAACAACACCTCATACCAAACTCAGTTCATAATGGAATGAGATGGTAAGTCAAGATGTGTGTAATTGACCCCAATTAAATTTGGGAGTTAGGCCTCATAGAATTTTTTTTTTCTTTAACCTCGTTGTGGGTAGAATTTGGCTATCTCCCATTTCTTAAGTATTATGCACTCTCATTCACAGTATTTGTATTTTCGACCTTCGAGTTGGAATTGACAAGGTTCTTGCAAAAGTATTGTAACTGAAAACTATTCAACAGGAACACACGTGTACAAACATAACACGCATTATTACAACGGCAGCGAGTCAGTATGCAGGTAAGAAAGATTCTTACCTGTCCCTTAGTCCACATAATGCATATGCTTCCCACAAATCCATTCGCTTCATAAGAGAAATTATGGTAATTTAAAGGTTTCCAGAGAGTTCATTTTGGTTCGTGCTTTCAACATTAAAATTATTGAAATCTTATGATGAAGAAAGCTAAATTCTGAAATTATGTTATCTGCAGAATGGAAATCCATTCATTACCTTCTTTATTTCAACTTTTGGAGGAGGTTCTTTGTAAAAACTTGGCATGGGCATGGCTTTAAATGTCAAGCTCTTTCTTAGCTGCTTGATCTCTGCTTCCTGGTTCTCCTGCATGTCACCACAAGGAGAAATGGGGTACATGAACTAGAGTTCTTAAAGATTGCCAAAAGAACACTAAAGTAAAAAATCTTCCAAGTGAAAAGAAAAACCTCAACACCTTTGATTTTGCCTGCAAGTTGCTTTTTTCTATTTCCTTAGCCTGAATCTTCTCCTCCATCTTTGAAAAGAACTGGTAAAAAAAGGCCATAATACAATTATACACGAATTCAATTGAAGATTTCAGTGATTTGACAAGGGATCCAAATTTCCATGGACAACCTGCTTTCGTTTTTCAGCGCGTTCATCCAACCTGAAGGAAAATCCAGGTCCGCTATTTCTTCGTCCATGAGGAGTGACACTCCTGTTTATAAACAGATTATTGCATGTCAACAAATCCTGTGCTTAATGTGCAGAAAGAATAGCTAAACAAATGGAGGTCTAAGGTAAGAGTAATATGAAGTAGAATGTGTCATCTTCTTCTTTACTTAGCAATGCGGTTGTTGTGGGTTTTGAGTTTTGGCCAGCTGATCTGCAATGATAAGATTAAATTGACAATGTTTATCCATCAACAAACATGACATTTGTTCCCCACTTTAGCTTGGAAAGGGGATTGGGGGCAAACCAATGCTTTCCATGGAAAACTTTTAACACTACTTAACGTGAAGCTTTTATAATGCTCATCAAACAACGAGAAAAGAAAGTTCTGAGTTGCAGATGGAGGCTTTCACTCACTCAGAAACCTCAGATGAAGGGCTCAAAGTGGCTGCACCTGATTCCACAGCCTAAAAAATGAAACAGCAGGCAAATGAAGTGTACTCAAAATAAATCTGCAAATAACACGAAAAATCTGACATCACAAAGCTTACTGCTGCCTTTTGACTGGTAGGCATGGTTGCCAATGTAGTACGTCTGTAAATGGATTTCCCACTGTTGGTATTTGGTTCATTTGAGTTTACTCCTTTGGATGCACACCTGTTGGGTTGACTTAAATGGGATAGTGAAGCACTTGATCTATTGGAAAAAGGGGCTTGAGCTTTTGCACCATCATCTGGGGCATTCTTGGCAATGGGTTTCTTTGGGTTTCCATCAGTACTTTTCCTCATATTATCAGCATGAAACCCTCTTGCTGGGAATGAAAGGCTTTGAGAAACTATTGCTCTCTTGTTACGGGAAACTGAAGCAATGCCTTTCATGTTAGGTTTATCCTTGGCCAACTTCTTGTTCTTTGAACCAGCACCTTGTGGAGTAGCAGATCCCTGAACACACAACAAATACACACCGCATGGAAAGAAGGGAAAGAAGGTTTGCAATCCCGTCTATTAGTAATATGACATCATTGATTCCAATAAAAGAGCTGTATTGACGTAGAACCATTTTCTGTTACATGGTACCTTCAATGAGTTTGAGAGTTTACTTTCAGAAACAGTTGCCGCAGGTTCAGTTGCAATGCTAGAAGCGTCAAGATTTTCAATTTTCGTAGCCTGCTCAGAAGTTTCCCCGGCACTCACAGGTGCATTGCTATTAGCAGTGTCCTTTTCTTTCATTGGTGCCACAACAGAATAAACAGATTCATCAACATGAATTTCCTTAGGGATACTCTCATCCCTCAGTTCAATTGCATTCCCAGATTCCATTCCCTTGAAATGTCTTAATGCGACAAACTGCCAAATGGGAATGCAGCAATATACAAGGCCAGGATATTAGTGATGATTCTCTTTAAAGTTTACGCAATTACACTAGAATCCGAGAGATTATCTTAGCAAACAAGATTAACTGAAATCAAATAGATTCCAAAACTGAATTCAACGGCATCAAGTTGGCTAATGTAATGAAGTAGAAGCCAAAGAATTACATTGGATCAAACTCAATTGAGAACCAAAACGAACCATCAGAAAAGGAAAATCTTCAACATATGGGTCAAAATTGTATAAAAATAAAAATTAGAAAAAAGGGGGGAATCCAGAGAAGTTGATCCGGGCTTTTGAGTTGTAAGTTGACAATCCACAAGAAAATAACTAGGCAATTTAAGTGCAATGTTTACTACTGTTTCTCGAGAACGAAACAGAGAATAAACTAGATCAAGAACTACAAAAAAAAAAAAAAACTCACAGAACAATCAATGTCATCAAGAAGGAAAAAGCCACCAGTTTACGGCAGAATTAAAGAAAGCAATGGGCTTTTAAATACTTTTGCAGAAATCCAAGTATTCAAATTCTTTTGCTTCTACTAGTAGGCCTACCAAACCGAAAAACCCCGATACTCTCACAAACTTCAACCCAAAATCTGAAACAGCATAAGAACAATCAAAGATCAATCCAATACAAAAAGATGTAACACAATTCAGCATTTAACACACCAACATAATCATCGAAAACAAACCATAACTCACCAAAACGATCGAAAACACTCAAAAGAATGCAAACCCCGACATTGCAAAAAGAAGAAAAACAACAACATCCTCAAAGCCATGCAAAAGTAGGAAAAGTAAAGCATACCTTTAGAGACAGCAGTGGAAATGAAGTTTTACCTATTGAGACAGAGCAAAAATAAGGAAGCTTGTCAAAGAAGTGACAAAACTCTCAAGTTAAAGATTGATGATATATGTGTGTGTGTGTGTGTGAGAGAGAGAGAGAGATAGCCAGTAACACTCTGCCACTGCTTGAGGTTCGAGACATACCAGAGAGAGATATAATGAGTGTGTGTGTGTGAGAGAGAGAGAGAGAGGATTGTAAAAGGGTTAAAAAGTTGGACGGGCGTTTCAGTGGATGGATTTGAGAAGAAGGTGTTTTGGTTTTTTTTTTTTTTTGGTAGTGACTGAAATGCCCAGTTGGCCTTACTCGGCAGTTTTTGTATCTTTTTGTTTGTTTTTAACTTTTTAACTGCCTTTGTTTTTGAAATCGGAATCCTTGTGGAGGGAAACTGTTCTTGATGTCAAAAGGGTAAGGTTGGGAATTTGGTATTCTTCACAATTTGAGTGAATTTTAAGTGTTATTAGAATCAACGTGAATCCGATATCCATCGTCGAGCACCCCAAACTTTAAGAAAAGGTAATGAACTTGTGATACGAAGTTAATCTGTACGATAAAAAATATCAATATTTAGAATAATGCCAACTGAATGTTACAAATCATGTGGATATTCAATTATAGA
Source organism: Ceriops zippeliana (assembly GCA_037897445.1). Taxonomy (NCBI): domain Eukaryota; kingdom Viridiplantae; phylum Streptophyta; class Magnoliopsida; order Malpighiales; family Rhizophoraceae; genus Ceriops; species Ceriops zippeliana. The sequence goes on along the minus strand of JBAPLH010000014.1, from coordinate 5,800,215 downwards.
ATAAATTTCTTTCTAATGACAATCAAAAGAGATGAACATAACTAATTCGCAATATATAATATAATATTTAATTTATATCATATTATTATAATTTTTTATACATTATAATTATATATTAAAAATTAAAAATATATAACGAGTAAATTAATTAGTGTATTATGTGAATTTATTGCATTGCATGAGATATGTATAAAAAAAATTAGGATAGAATTGGTTGTATTTTTATTTTTTTATTTTTTATTTTAATTTGGATGAATGAACTTCATATTTGTAGAGCTGTGTTAGCCACGAGAGCGATTATTATTAGATAACTACGTGGTTAACCCTTATTTGGTCGTGCCTAGGTTAAGAAACTTTTCTCCTGGTTGGGCTAGAAAATTACTGAAGCATAATTTATGCAAAAAAAAAAAAGAATAATAATATATAAACCAACTAAATTAGAGTTATTGTACTAGTCAACATCTCTTTCTTGATTAAATTTGTGTCAAGTAATTTAAAAAATAGTCAAATTTTGTCAATTGATAGGTTCATCAATAAATAAAAAAATACCTTTCAAAGATAATTTTATTTTAATTTTATTACCGCAAATCATCTCTTATATAATTTAGTACATATGAATAGAAAACTTCTAAAGTAGGTATTCAAGTTTTTAGACATCATAACTACTTTTTTTTTTTTTGACTAATTTTTAATTTAAAAATTTAAATCTAATTATTATAGTTTCTTATTTTAATAGTTAATAAATAACTTTATAAGAATATATTTTTTATGAATAATTTGGTGATTTGGTGTACTACTGTTACATTGATTCCTCTTGCCTCTTACAACTAAGAGAGAGCATCATATTATTAGAGATCATTATCAGAATTCTGAAATTATTCTCACATGTAATATATTATATATATTTTTTTAATTTAGTACTATACTGCAGTTATATATGGGCTTATTATTATTATTATTAATTTAATTAGCCTTTTAAGAGAGAAAGGGTGGGAGAGAATTCGGATTCTCACCACAGCAAGAAGCACAGATGCTTCGTTGGTCACTCGAACCAGTTGAGCATTGGGGTCATCTTGACACAGCATTGGCCTCCTAAAATTGAAATTCGTGTTTATCTTCTTCCCAATACATTTTCTTCCGATCCTCTTCGTCTTTGTTTAACTTTTTTACATACATTTGTTTCAATCATCTTGTGTGTTCTCTCTCAAGTTCCTTTATTAATTAATGCAGTGCGATGTTGCTTTCTTCCTTCTGCAAGTAATTTTCAAATAATCGTCGACGTAATTAGCAAGTTTTCATTTACATATATATATATATATATATATATATTAAAAAAAACTGAAAAGATAAAATACGTGAAAGTCAAGGGCAAGGGCATTATGGTCTTTTTGTTGAAAAAGGGCATTATGGTCATAGAAGCATCCATTTGCTGGAGAAAAAAAAAAAAGAACAAGACGGTAAATACAAGTCCGAATCAATGATTGAAGAGAGAACAGATGCCACTGTTGGACAACGTGGGAGGTGGGAAGCCGTCTCGACGAATGTGGGTCCCCATTCTTACAGGTCACAGCTAGGCGTGTCGTCTCTCGTGCTTACGTGGGACGACCAAGCAAAGTGATAGGCCAACGATTTAGAAGGCCACACTAACCTTAACACGTGTCCCACGAACCACCAACTGGGAATGAGCTGTCAGAACGCAACGGTTCCTTGTTAAGGTGAGGCGATCTGGGCCGTCTGATTTGAGAGGGATCCAATCGTTTTCCACATTTTTGGGACCCATCTCTCTCCTTGTTGTTTTGTACTCTACTCTGGGATCTAGTGGGCGGCATGTTGCGTTCTGGGTGTGGTTACGCTGATGCTGTCGAGGGATGATGGACTCATCTTTTTTTTTTTTTTTTAATTATTACTATTTTTAAAAATTTTACCTTCTTTTTGGTGAATGGTGATAAATAACTCTCCTGTTATTATGAATTTATATCAGAAGTCAATGAGCTAATTCACACGATTATCTACAACAATTCGCCTTATTACATACAATGTCTCCCGTTAAGATCTCCTTGTTCTAAAGCTTCCAATTGTGTAGATTGAGAATTGTAGGCTTCTTCTTTATGCATTAATAGGCAGATTATTTTGCTCTTTTTTACTTTTTTTTTTCTTTTTTAACCCTTCTTTTGGACTAACAATACTGTTGTGGACTTCTTGTTTTTTTTTTAAATTAAAGCAACCCAAATAATTCAAGTCGTGAAAAATGTATAAATGCAATGGGATGCAATGTGCGGATACATTGGTTTGATCGTGTAAATCTCAGCAATATTATAATTGACATGGACCTCGTAATCTTATGCGTGATAATGTCGGTAATAATGTCACATAGGATGCTCTGCCCAATGCCCACCACGACAGAAATATTGCGACTATAAGAGAAACTAATATTAAAATGTAAATTAAAAAGAATAAAAAAAAAAAAAGGGAAATAAGACAATTCAAATAGTTGTCGAGGCCATTGACTGCAATTTGTTAGCCAACTCAGTAGGTGCGTTTAACTTATATTACACGACCATTGAAAATGAAGGTTGGATGGTGATTTTGAGTCATTAAACAATAGGGGCACACAGAGACCTGCTGGAGGAATTATTTTGAAAAACAGCTGAAAATTGAAGTTCTTTTACAAATTGTAGAACTGTCTGTTTCTTGAACACTGTAAAGTCGGGAAAGTTCAATTTATGGGTACTGAAAGGAGACGTATATTGAATATTTACCGATAGCTGACGATTTTCAGAGTTGCAAGCAAGTTTGTAAAGTTACGAAATATTAAATTCCATTTGGAATAGAAAAATGAAACTGAAAAAAAAAAAAAAAAGAAGAAGTGGAACACTGGCATGTCAACAAACTGGTAGTGCCTCCCTAAAACCAATGCCAACTACTCTGCAGAGCATTCCTACCCAGTTCAGCATTTCCTTTCTGCATCATTGCCACGAACTCATTGTAATCTATCCGACCGTCCTGTAAAATGAAAAAAATTTTCAAAAGTAATGGAAGCTGCAATCTGTTTAAGCATTAAAGCAGCACCAAAAAACATATAATCAGCTGTTCATTTTCGAGAGCCAGATGAAGAGACACCAGGGCTAAGGTGTATAATACAATGGATTGCCTGAATTCTTTCGTTGAAAGAAATAATGGCCCAAGGAGAGTGCTAGAGACTTCAATTTTATGTTAAAACATAATGATGTGATCATTGAGGGGAAAAAAAATAGAAATAAAAAAACAACCAATAGTAACACTCACATTATCTTGATCGACTTCTCTTATCATTTCTTCTAAATGGACATTCTCCATGCCAAACTCGTTACAGGCCTCTTGGAGCTCATCTAGTGTGATGTAGCCACTACCATCTCTGTCAAAATATGAGAAAGCTGCAAAAAGGTGATCTTCCTTTTGAGCCTTGTTGAAATGCAATGTTGCAGCTATGAACTCTCCGTAATCTATGGTGCCACTGTTATCGATATCAGCCTGCAATTTTTTTGAAAACAAGCATGGTGTCATAAGTTTCAGATGCACGTATGATCACCAATCGAGCATTAGGCAAGCAACCAACTATTCGAGGGATAGGCACAATTGAGTTTGCTTTTGAATGTTCATTGAGATACTCAAGCTTTGATTGCAGCATGTCAAGGTGACAAATGATTCAGTTGATTCGTACCGCCTGCATTAAATCATAGATTTCAGACTCATTCAGATTAGCGCCAAATCTCTTCAGTCCCACTTTGAGTTCTTCAAAAGTAATTTGTCCACTATTGTCGGTGTCTATTGCCTTAAACATTTCTTTTAACCCAGCAATTTCTTCTTCAGAAAGGCTTTCAGCAATCACCTACAGGCAATAAACGTGAAGTTAAAGAAAAGAGACTACATTCATCATTTTAACATTACGTAAATGTGAGTGAGGACAGGTGAATTGGAGACTAAATGATAGTGGAAGAATGACTTGACAAGGATGCAGTTGTGGTCGCTTACTCTGAGAGCCATCTTCTTAAGCTTATTCATCGCTGAGAACTGCGTCAAGCGGGATAAGACTGCAGAATCAAGAGGCTTGTCTGGGGCTACCCCATCTTCTTGCACCCAAGGGTGACCTACAGGTGACCAAAATGAACTTCAACCGTGGTAAAACAAGTCATAAGTTATTGGCACAAAAACACCATTGGCCGCATGTTCTCAGTCATCTGGCATAATCAAAATCTTAGAAAGATCCAACTTTCTAATTCTGTTGAGGCAATACATGTTTTATTAACTTACACAGAACTTCGTGAGCTGTAAGCCGCTTTTTGGGGTTCCTGACAAGCATTCTGCTGACTAAATCTTTGGCACTTTCAGATATATTAGGCCAGGGATCTGACGCGAAATCCAGCCGACCATGCAAAACTTCTTCAAATATCTCCTGTTCAGCTTCTGTACCATAATGGAAGAAAGCACAAGAAAGGAAGATTACTTACATTACTAGCATACAAGAGCTTTATCAATACTCGGGGGATTTTTTTTTTGTTTGAAAATAAAAGAAGAATATCAAAGTGGAAGGTATCTCTGTGCCCTTACCAGCCCAAAATGGAGGCACCCCACTTAAGAGAATGTAAATCATCACTCCAGCACTCCAAACATCTGCTTCTGGACCATAGCGCTTTCGAAGAACCTCAGGTGCAACATAGTATGGACTTCCAACTACATCAGAAAAAATCTCCCCTGCAATTAAGGAAATCGTACTCATCAAACTACATATTCGCAGTCTGTTGGTTTGAGATAACTTAATGCAACATATGTTACTAATAAGAAGAAAATTAAAAAAAAAAAAATCCCTCGGTTTAATCTGCCATGTTTCTGAATTTAAAGAAAAATATCTGCACTGCCTTGTTATCTAAGAAAAAGGCACATGAAGCGGTTTGCATATCACATCCCTCTTTCTTTTGCTTCAAAATTCAATTTTAACAATTGATATGACTGTTAGATGAATAATGGTTAAAAAGGCAATGCATTAAAACAGCCCTGACCAGCACTATTGCATGTTGGATGATAGTCAACAAATTTTCATGTTTCACATACTAATGTATAAGCAAAATTTGAAATCTCATCAATAGAAGCAGAAACCAGTTCAAAAACAGCAGGTGCCTAGAAAATGATATTCTTAAACAAATAAACACAGGAAGCTGCTCGTATTAATATAGACTTGTCTGCAAAGAATCCAAGTTCTATGCATCAAAGTATCTAGAAAGTGATAAATTATATCTAACAATATCATCAAACAAATAGAAGCAACACTTTGATCCAGTTAAGATTCAGTAAAAGCAAACCTACTGATATTCCTATATCTGCTTCTCTATTATGATTCCAATTAAACAAAACCCTATGGGAAAAAGGGAGACATACCAGGCTTGAAGAACACTGATAACCCAAAGTCTATTGCCTTGAGAGGTGAATCCTCCTGATCATTGACAAAAAGAAAATTCTCAGGCTTAAGGTCCCTATGCATGACCCCCAAAGAATGACAGGCTTCTATGACACCAACAATAGTCCTAGTGAGTTTAGCTGCCTTTCTTTCTGTATAATGTCCTCGCTTGATAATCCTATCAAAGAGCTCACCCCCCGAGCACAATTCCATCACGACATGAACCGCCACAGCATCCTCATATGCCCCTTTAATTGAGATAACATTAGGGTGCCCAGATAGGTGATGCATTATCTGAATTTCCCTCCTCATCCTCCACATCATCCTTAGTTAATAACTTCCTCTTTGCAATGGACTTGCAAGCATACTCTTTTCCTGATGACTTCTCTACTAAGAGAAAAGTAGTACCAAACTGCCCATGTCCAAGCTTCCTCCCCAACTTGAAGAATTCCTTCAGATGGCCAGTTTTCTTTTTGAGCACCGAATCGGCTTGTAGCCTTGCACTTGACATTCGCTTAACAGTGGCAACCAGTGGTTTCTTTGGCCTTGGGGGCTGTTCTGGTCTTTTCTCTTCTGCATGTACTGCCGTTTGCGCTGGTTTATTCTCTTCATTAGTCTTTCCGATCTTTAGTGGTACTGGTATAGCCTCCTCCTTTGGTCTTGGAGGTAATGGCATTGGCTCGACTGTTACAAGGGGCATCACTGCTGGTCTAGCCTCTTCCTTAGGCTTCATGATTACTGGTGACGTGATCTCTTTGTTACTAATCTTGATTTGGTCTGGAGGCTTGATTTGAGAATGTGGAGGTGCTTGCTCTTCATTGGAGATCAAGCCTTCCGGATTTTCCTGCTTGTTGTGGCTTACCGTGCCTCCTGTTTGCCTACTCCACCAAGCTGAGTGAGAGATTGATTGAAATATACCGCCCTGGTTGGAAGACCTCAATCCAACACAATTGTTTCCCATTTGAAACTACACACGCATGTTACAGCACATGTTATTGAATCCCACCACTTCAAAATGAAGAGAACATGTCAAATCGAAGCCTGCACAATAAGGAATTCACTCAAACACTTTTCAACTTTCAAAGGATCAAATACTACACTTTGAATCTCAAAGTCTACTAATATAAGAGACTATACGAAAACACAGAATTCTGGAAAAAGAAAAAAAAAAGACCATGGAAATGGTATTCGAACTAAACTATGACCTCAAAAATATCTTCAGATGCTGTTTCTCAAATAAGCAAACCCTTGTAAAACAAGGGAAAAACCAACTCAAACCAACCCTTCAATCAAACTGATCCTGCACAAATAGTAAATATCATGAATGAGAAACGTGCAGGAACCTCTTGTTAATGATATCCGCAAACTTAATTGATGGATTCTACGTCTAATCAACGAACAATGCTCGAAGATCAGATGAAACTACTTGGTCAAGGCGTAAAAAAGGAAATGTAAAGAAGGCCCCCTGAAAAAAGAAAGGGACAGACAGAGGCAGAATGTCTTTTTTATGCGCCAGAAATGCTCTCTTATGGCTTTACCAGGTCTTCTCCATGAGAATAGAGCAAACATGATGGGATTATGATGACGATGATGATGATGATGGGGTTTCTTAGACGTTGGTATTGACGTTATTAGATATACAAATGTTTCAGTGGGTTCTCTCGTTTGTTGCTTTTCTTGGTTAAGGCAAAGGTTGGAAGAAACCTGAAAACATGTGATAGGAGAGACATCAAAACGACCCTTTTGGCCGCTGGAAGTTTTCAACATTTTTTTCTCTCGTGAACCCCGTCTAGGGGGTTGATTATTTTATAATAAGCAATTAGGCACACTTTTAGTTCATTGATTATATTATAATTTAGTGATGGACTAAGGAATGGAATGGAGGGGGTCCAATTGGACATGAATGGCTGAGATTCTTTTTTTTTATGTCTTCGAGTTTTCTAGTGTTTTGGAAGACATCCCTCTATATTGTTGTATCTGTAGCAGCAGGTTTGAGTGGACAATTACAAGGAAGCGGGCGGTGGGTCGCAGGCAGCCGGCAGGGTAATTTTTTTTTTTTGAATACGATCGGGCATTTTCCACGAAGATCATGCCTTTATCCATAACATATCATATCAACAGTCCTCATGCATATAATCAGAATTTGTAAGATGTGTCTTCATTTGGGCACCTTATACTTCTCTGTTCTTTTCATTCCTTCTTTCTCTTTTCTACAAATCACAAAAGCATGCCACACCCTATTTTTCACCTCATACCGCTAAAATTCATCGTTTTTTTTTTGACAAAAAAAAAAGTTGTATAGATTGAGAAAGGCAATACATTTAATTTCATTTTCTAGAAAAGAAGTGAAGGTCAAACCTTGGGTAGCGGTGTCTTTACTCCATGGAAATCACAAATTGCACTCGGTATACAACCACCCAAAAAAAAAAAAAAAAAAGGGTCACCAACAACAGAAATGCATGAGTGCCATCTTGGCTTTTAGGATGACTTACCAGCAGGGTCTCCATCCACTACGATGAGATTGAGAAGAGACTTTTCTTTTTTTTTTCGTTTGCGGAGTTGGGGGTTCTGAGAAGAGATATATTCGTTAGTAACGCTTTTGGAAAATTATGAAAAAAGAAAAGTATTTCCCTCAATTACAAAGATATAAAAAAAGAAAGAACAAATAAAAGCCATGTCGATGTCATGCCAATTGGAAGTCCATCAACATAGTTTGACAACAGGACATACGAAAGAGAACGCAAGAGTTGGCCTTAAATTTTCCATGGTTCAAAGTTCAAACCTTAGGACTTTGTTTCAGGTTAGAAAACGTCAAAAAAAAAAAAAACTACTTAGAACTTTCATAACAATATTTTATATTCCCTTGGTTCAAACCTCATAGATTGCCTTACCTGCTTCGAATGGTCGAACATGAGTAAGGGAGCAGGAAGGATCCTAAATGTGACAAAAACCTTTCCAGGTCTTGACTAAACGCAGCTGACAGAACATCTCAGTTTAGTAAACGTCCTTCACCAAATAAGACACACTTTCTGTACACCAATATAGAAGTCATAGTTAATTAAATGTATACTTCCTGTTTAAGGATAATAGACATCTTGTCACACAACGTTATGAATTCTAAAACACATGTTGTTGAATGAGCTGCAATAAGACAAACACCAGTCCCTTATCACAAGGATAGAGCCAGCCAGAGCATCAAATGCTATGGACCAAAGGTTGGGGCATAGGCCTATTGAGATTTCTTCAGGATATGACTTAGGTGCATGACTTCTGAAACCTCGACCTAACCAAAACGAATACGCGTTGGAAGTAACAAAATCATTCGGAGGATATTGTAACAGAATTTCACGTCAAAAATCCTAATCCTTATAAATATAAATATTGTACGCTCCAACAAGTTATCTTTTAAAAAAAGATAATGATCAAATAACAAATAGTATTAGAGCCGATTCAATTTGAATTCGACGTTTGTCCCCGTATATTTTAGGTCCGAGAGTAAGTAAGGAAGTTTCGGCCCACAACGAGGATATCGATATATTTAGTGAAATAAAATGTGATAGAATTTTAAAGAGAAAGAGATTCTTAAATTTTATAAATATAGATAATGTACACTCTAATAATTTACTTTTTGATAAGAAAATAACGATTTTGTGACAAGACGTAGCCTTTACGTAAAGTCCAGATATCTACGTGCAACCGTCAGTGGTAACTTGTTTTATGAGGATCCTGTAATTCAATCGCCACTCTGAATCAGAAAAAGGTAAAATGAAAGCATAGCAAGGACTCCGAGTCAATCTGATCAAATGCTCTGCATCTTGCTACCAACAAGCCCGGACACCGCTACGTGATGTTGATGATGAAATAATCTCAACTCATGGACCGTAAGACCAATTTCTTAGCATTTCATTGACTACTCTATCATCTTTTTGTGGTTCTTTTTATCTCTCAACTCAAGCAGGACCGTAAAACCAATTTCTTAGCATTTTATTGACTACTCTATCTTCTTTTTGTGGTCATCTTTTATCTTCTGTTGTTTCGTTTTTGTAATTAAGAAAGAGAGAGATCACAAATAATTGTGAGAGAGGAAGAAATTTAATGCTCAACATGCACAATTATGAAGGGGAGAAAGTAGATTTGAGTCTCACTCATAAAGTCCCCAGTCACCAGCCAAACAATATCATATCGCGCCCACCTGCCGATATTTACATCTCATTTAATACCGAGCGAATAAAGCTTGCAGCCCCCCACGTGGGACCAAGAGAAAGTTTCAACAACCGACATTTTTTGCGGAGCATTCGCAGACTTATCGTTTCTATTCAGCGTTCATAAACAATCTTTCCATTCTACTAGTCACAAATATAAGCAGTAAATGAAATGCGGCTCTCACAGCTGCCTCAAACATCCTTTGCCAAACCAGAAAGATCAACATCTCCAGATTCTCGTGGCCTTGAGTTTGCAGATTCTTCCACCCGAGGATGGACTTCAATAGGTATTCCCCGCTTTGTTGATGGTGAGGAAGAGGGACTCCTATTATGAAATTCACCAAAAATATCAAAAATGCTATTCCTCATCTCTTCTGCTGCTTCAAAGAAACGGTTGACACCACCAAGGAAGTGATGTTCAATGCCCTCTATATCACTTCGAAGCCCAGGGAAAATGAATGGTCCACTCTCCAACTTGCCCATTGGAAATGACCCGTTGGTCACCAGATCTGTAACATCATCTTCCGTGTACTCTTTGTTGGACACCAGCACTTCAACAGGCCTAATTGAAACAAGAAAAGAAAATAAGGTTCAAACCAAACTACCAAAAGGGAAATTTGAACAAAGTGTTCTGGATAAAATGAAACATGTATGGAAGGTAAAAGCAACGTTAAAAAATAGTAGCTTACAATGCCAAAAAATAAATAATAATAATTTAACTTCAACTAGAAATTGAGTGTTGATTAGGGAAATGTGTCCAGGTTAGCCATTCTCAGTTTAACATTTTCAATAACAGAAATCCAGAAAAAGTTACTATCAAAATCAACCGCTTAGGATGCTGTACCACAAATGTGTGCCTCTATTTTAAGTATTTTCAATCACATAAACCTAACCAGAATTGCCATCATCATAATCCAGGAAGTTATATAGATAGTCACTCTTAATATTGCCCCTTAAATTTTGCACAGAACATTAGAAAACCTTGTTAAAACAAGCAACTTTTCAAACTTCAATTTCTCATACAGTCCGGTTACCATTTCATGATTGCTCACGCAACACACTTTGAATCCAAGTAGAAGTTGTAGCCACTGGTTGATTTTTTGTCATCTGTACTTCCTGCCCAATCTGTATCAGTGTATACTCGTAGTTTTACATAATCCATGGTAGGATACCACAAATCCATTTCCAGTGTCCCTTTGAGATATCTTAGGATTCTTTTCACTACCAACATATGAGATTCCTTAATATCAGCTTGGAATTTGTTGGTAATACACACAGGTTGCATAAGATTAGGCCTTGATGTTGTAAGGTACAGAAGGCTCCCTATCTTCTTCCTGTATTCTGTAGGACAATACTCCTTCTTTTCTGATCTTTTGTTAACTTGCAGCTCAATGTCATAGGGGTATTAACAGGTTTGCAATTCTCTATGCCAAACTTTTTCAACATCTCTTTGGCATATTTTGTCTGAGGCCAAATCGCAACATTTACTCAAGTTTCCTGTTGTGCCCATGATCTTGAAGGCAATATCTAGTACTACCTTCAAGGAAGCCCCTAGCTTTAATTCACTTTTGCCTGTCTATATGATCGTTAATGTGTGTTTATGCCACTAAAGTTAATAATCAAAGACAGACTAGGAATGATAAAGAACATTGCTTTCCTATGGCCAAGATTTGTCATGGTTCCGCTGCCCATTCCTACAAAACCGTTAAAAAAAAAGATAAATGTTTTGCAGCTAAGAACTATTTAACCATTCCTCGCCTGTTTTTCCTGCTCTTTGGGTTTAGAAATCGAACGCTCACCACAAATCAATGTTTCAACCAAGGAAGGAATCGACGTGCGTAGCAAAATTGGCCTTGTGTATTACCCACGTTTCACCTTCTTCAAAAGTGAAATTGAAGCATCACACACTGATTTTGGTGGTGTAATGATGCCATTCCTCTCAGAACCTCAATTAAATTGACAAACACAACCCTCGATTTCATAATCTAGATTTACAGCTAACCAGGAAATGAAACTAATCGTGCATATATCACATTCAATTTTCCAATCCCTTCAATTTCAATTTTTTTTTTCAAAAAATAAAAAATCTAAATTTCCTTCAATTTTCAGCAACCAAATATAAAAGAAAAATAATTATCAATCGAAAGAGAAAGAGAGAGAGGAGTTTACTTTCCGAGGCATTCCCTGAGGAGCTCTTCGCTTTTCTCGCACTTTCTGACGAACTTACCAGGATCCACCTCCTCGGTGGAGCACCGCGACCGGACGACCTTCCTGGTTGAGCAAACCTCGTCCCCGCCAGCTCCCACCCTTTTCGCGTCTTCACCAATTTCGCCGTACCCCGTTTCCTCGTCTCTCCAAACCCACCCCATTTCGACGGTCCTTGCGGCGGTTTCGGTTGTTCTACTCGCTAATATTCCTACCCTACGCCGCCCCTTCGTGCACCATCTAGAACAATACTAGAACCTTGTTTGGGCGCCACGTTTTCCAGAATCTATCCAAAATTACATTTCAGTATCAAATCTATCTAAATTTATGAATTGGGTCGAATTGTACAATCAAGTCCATTCAATTAAATTCCGTAACAACTATGTCCTTCCATTCTGCTGCTCACCGCTAATTTCCTTTGAAAATATATAAATTTAGAGTAATGTTAAAGATTATAAACTTTTTTTTATAATTAATAATAAAATATTATATTTATTAAAGTAAATGGTGTTTTAAATAAAATGATAAAATTATTTATTTTAATGAAAAGAATATTTTATAATAAATTTAATTTTTTTATAATATTTAATATTATTCATAAATTTATTCATTTTACAAGGTTTCGTACTTCGTGGCATTGCCAAACCTCCTGCTTCTATAATTTTACAATGTTAAGGCCGGACCAGGCCCAAATTAAAATTTTTCGAAGATTTTATAGTTTTATGTAATTAAGATATAAAAAATTAATACATTCTTAAAAAATAAACAAATAAATGTGTTCGTATATATATATATATTGATCTCTCGACTTCTCTTATAATTTGGAGAGGGGGAAAAAAAAAAGTAAAAAAAAAAAAAAAAGAGCTGGGGCAAAGCGAACCCATAACACAACAGCTGCTATCCGGTGAAGCGTCGGGTCGGGCAAAGGAAACCCAGTGGTTGTACCAAAGGCTTCCATTTGCATTACATTGCTCTTTTGCCAAAGGCTACAGCCGACCAGCCCACGTTTTGCTACTCTGCTTCTTCGTCTTCTTCTTCTTCTTCTTCTATGGTTTACGGTTTTAGCTTCCGGTGACTGACCCTTTTTAGACAGGTACCCTTCTGATAACATCCGCCCCAACATTAGAGAAAAAACGAAAATAAATAAATAAATAAATATGTATATATATCATCTTTCTTTTTTTATTTATTTATTTTTAGTTAATCTTGTAGACCCCATCCATGGAAATCTTCTCCCCCCTCCCTTCCTTTTGGACGCCAAAGCGTATTAAGAAATGGGCATTTTTGGTTAGTTTTTCAAGTTCACAAGGTTTGCGGTTGGTGGGTTGTTTGAGCTGATCGCATTTTGAGGTGTTTCGGGTTTAGGGTTTAGGGTTTAGGGTTTAGGAGATCTCCTAAGTGTTGCGGTTTTGATTATTACCTAATCAAAGTCATTATATTTATTTGTATCAACCCCAGTGGTTATTTATTTATTTTGGTTGCAAAATCGTGTGGCTTTTTTAATCTCTTATTTTCCCTTGATGTGCGGTTCCGTGGATTTTAATATAAATTTATGGCTGAAAGTTGGTGAATTATGTAGATTTGGGAGTCATGGTTGGGTGGCAGAAAAACCTGCGGTCCTTGCTTTGTATGATTGGGACAGGGGTGGTGTACAATTACACTCCGTGTTCCCGATTTTCTTCATCTCGTGTGCAGTCCTCACTTTTACCTGGTTAGTTTATCTCAGCACCTTTCTTCTCTGGTTGTTTGGTTAGAGCTATAACTGAACATATTGCATTGTCAGGAAAAGAGAAAACAAGAAACTTCTTTTAAATGCAGAAATGGATTTTTGAATGTTCTTTTTGTTAGTCCATTTTAAACTAATCTTGTTTTCCAAAATTGAGAGTTGGATTGCATTGGAATTGCTTATGCAGGTGGCTTACCTTCTTTACAGAGATTCTTGAAACAGCCTGTTGCCTACATTCCAAGGCTTTCTCATCAGTTTTTCCAACTTTCGGTAATGCTAACTCCATTTGCCTCCTCCTTCTTTTGCTGTTACTCTACAATAAAATTGGAGGATGTTGTTATGGTCCTTAGAGTCCAATGACCAAATTATTCATGTTTGACTTGATGCTAAAGAAACAGTTGCTACTTTTGAAATGTTTAAATGCAGTAAAAGGGGAGAGCAATCTGATTCTATACCTTTGCAAGCAGAGTTACATCTCTCTGCATGCTTCCTGCCTCCCTGTCTGCTTGTCCTGCCCTTGCAAGTTGTTTTAATTCTCTATGTTCTTAAATTGCATAGTGAGATGAGTTGCCAATCAATGGCTTTCTATTCATTGAGCTAGATATGTTGTCCTGCAGAAGTAGTTTTCAGTTGTTATCGTTGTTGTAGTTTCTTCTGTTTACTGTCTTCAATTTTTTTCTCATTCTTGTTGATTACAGGGCATTTCCAGTTCAAGGAAATTACTAGCAGGCACTTCAGAGGAGACAGCTGTTCCTTCTCCATTGACTCCTGTGTTGGCATTAAATAGTGGAAAGACTGAGGAACAGAAGGCAGTCTCTAAACCTTCACAAGTTCAAGCAGTATTGAAGGGCATAAAACAGGTGTAGTTTTTGTGAAACATACACCCTAAGAGTGCACACAATCTTTTGTTATTTGTTTTTATTTAGATTAAAACCCAGTAATTAAAAATCAGCAGAATTCTTATATATCGAATGTTACCCTTTTCATTAATGAAGAAAGGATTTTCTACTGTACTATTTAAGTAGAAACTTCTTTCACTCAACTTCAGTGTGATGGGCATTGGATGGTAAACAATGTTATCAGGGCTTGGAAAGGATACATGGACTGTACAGTTTATCGTGTAGATTTTTATCCATCCAATGGTTTAGTAAAACACTTACTCAACTGAGTCAATAGTATGAAGTGTCCACAATGTCATGATAGCCTTTCTGCTATTGAAGGAAGTGTTTTTGAAATGAATGTCTTAGAGAGATTTGCCCTAAGTCGCCAACATGTGAAGCAGTTCCTTTTATTTTGCAACTAAGTTCTCTGTAATCCTGTGATTCTGGGATCAATAATCGTAAACATCTATATTCAAAGACAGATAATTTAATCTCCTTAATATTGGTTATCTTTCTAAATCTGTGGTTAAGTTGAATTTGTTTGCAGCATAACCTTTCTATTAATTTTAGCTTGTTGATTTCAGAGTCCCAAGAAAGTCAACTTGGTTGCTGCACTGGTTCGTGGTATGCGTGTGGATGATGCACTAATGCAGTTGCAAGTAATGGTAAAGCGAGCAGCGAAGACTGTGTATCAGGTGATACACACATTCTATGGCTGTTCAGAACTTGGCAAGTAGGAAAAAGATTTTGATACACAGTCAAACAGGAAATCCTGTTATTCCTGCACCCTCGCACCAGCAGAAAGGGTGTGGGGTCATCTGAGGTTTTATATTATGTGGAATCACATAACTTACTAAGGAAGTAGAATGCTTTAAGGAACATTTTGTTTTCTTTTTATCTTTGCTTTTTAAGACAGTTTGCAAATATCTTGTAGTGGAAATGATTGGTATTTTATTCAATTTATGATCCATGCCCTTGTCAAGTTGTAAAAGCTTTCCCAGAAATGAGTATCTATTCATGGACCTTTTTTGAAGCCTGACTTTCTAGAAACAACGCAAACCACTTTTTACTTTCTAATATGCCAGGATTGTGCATGAAACTAAGATGTTCGCTTTTCAGGTTATTCATTCAGCGCGAGCAAATGCAGCACATAATCATGGGCTGGATCCAGATTGCCTTCTTGTTGGTGAGTATTACTCACGTTGCTTCTAGAACTTCTACTTACACTCAGGTTGTACTTATCCCTTTTGTACATTTATCATGTAGCCGAGGCATTTGTTGGGAAGGGATTTTATAAGAAGAGGATTTCCTACCATTCTAAAGGCAGAGCTGGAATTAAAATGAGACCTGAGTGTCGACTGACAGTAGTTGTAAGAGAAACAACTCCTGAAGAGGAGGCTGAGATAGCACGTCTAAGGGTTTACAAGTTTCGGAAGCTCACCAAGCGAGAAAGCCGGCTCGTACCACATAAACTTATTGAAACCACTCCAATATGGAATCGCAAAGGCAAAGCTGGATCTAGACATGCATCAAACAGTGTGGCTGAATGAGCCTGACTTTCCTGCCCTTCTTCATATTGCTATTAAAATTTCTTGTAGGATTGTTGAGGATCATTATTTAAGTCTTCGCGGTCAAGTGCTACAGATATATTCAGGCTTGAGAAAAGTGAGCAGTCTAGTCTGTTTCAACTGAAATAATTCTGCAGTGGGTTTAAATGCTTCAAAATACCTCATTGTTAAGATATTTCATTTTAGCTGGACCTTTTCCTTTTTCTGCATTTTCACCATGTAATGTAATCTTCATGTCTAACCAACTCGAGGTATCTTTTGTAGTATTAGCAGCTCCTTTCTGTTACATAAAAAAGTACTTAAAATTTTCCTTAGTCGTTTTATATTTGAAAAGCTAGATTTTTTTTTTCTGACTATAGAAAATTTCTTTTATTTATTTATATATTTATGTATATTTTTAAACTAACCTCTCTCTGCCACTTACTGGGTTGGCAAGCGACCTTCAATGTGCGCGCACAGAGGTAGAGAGAGCGGACAAGAGATGAATTAGGTGATTTAAACACAAACTTATAGGCGAAGAAAGATGCTTTCAGGACGGTATCCCTGATTTGCGTATAAAGACTCAAGCCGCAACAGTTACAACACACAAACACGGTTGCTTTAGGCGTGTGATGCTTAAAATCTGGCAGGGGATGCATCAGTGTTTTTCTGTGTCTGAGAATTTCGACACCCAAAAGTGAGAAACATTCTACTTGGTTACTGAAGGCTTGTGACTCCTAGTGAGTCAACTAGTTTTTTTCTTAAAAAAAGAAACAATACAATAGATATTTTATATTCCCATTTTTGTTGCAAATTTTTTTCTTGTAATTGCCATATGATATGAATTGTTTTATCAACGAAGGATCTTTTTAAGAAAAAAATATTAAGAAATGCATTAAATATCCAAATAAAAATTATATAATAAAAATAATTTATTTTTTAATAAGATCTCAAAAATAATAAAAAACTAAAATAATAAGACAATTACCAAGCTCATCCAAATCCTTACACCCACAATTTTTTTAAAAATTTTTTCCCAAAAAAGCCAATTAACCTCACGACCTTAAAAAGTTATTTAGATTAACACTATTCGACCGATTTATTTTCAGCAAGAAAGTGGTTGGTTTGAGAAAACTAACCACAACGTATTGTCATGGATATAAATTACCCCACTCTCACATTGCTATATAAACATAGGAACTACACATCTTAATAAGTTAATTTTTTTAAAAAAAAGATAATAATTATGTAACAAGTAATATCAAAATTTACTCCTATGTGCTGTAGAACTTTTAATTTGACGTAAAATGTCAAAAACTCATCTCAGTACGTATCCAAAAACATCCACGAAATCGTCGATAAATTCAGTGTAGGAGAATATTATGGGTACACACCTCCCACATTGTGCACCTAACTCCCACATTCACATTATTCACCCAACTCCCACATTGTTAAAAAAAAAAAAAGAAGTATAAGTATTACACAACCCAACAAGCCTTTTGAACGCAATAAGATTTTTTTACCACCTTGTCTCATTTTTGGCAGAAGCATACACCATCGCCTTGGCGTTAATGACTCAGTTAACCTTCCACTCTCAGAGGCGTGGCGTTGGACATCAAAATTCAAACGCATTAATACAGAAAACATGATGCACTTGAATCCGTTTAAACTTTAAAATAGACAAATGAAAACTGGGAAGTTAGTATATTCACCATGTTCTCGTATATTGCCCAGAAATTATTGGACTATAAATCTGATTTTGTAAAAAGGTCGGAAAAGAAGCATCAATTCACTCAAACCACGATGGAGAAACAAAATAGAAAGTAGCTTTTCGTCTACCGTTTGCAAGTGGCTGCGACAACCCACTTCCAAACCAGCCACTTATCCAAAAAGATGAATGACCAGCCAGTTCAAGCACGCGTATATTACAGGTCCAGGCAACAAAAACAGTCTCTTTGTAAAAACAAACAGACGGTTACTTACATTTGACTACTTTCCAAATTCCATAGGAGCATTTAACCCGTACCAAAAGAGATGGCCAAAAAAACCACCAATCCAACAATTATCATTTTCTGACATGCTGTACCAGGGAAGAACTCTCCTCCACCCACAACAGAATTAGCGGACCTCTATCATCTTTCTCCATGAAATGAATATACCAGTGTTACATACAAGTAAATGATGTTACATATAAGTTTATCAATTGGCATAGACTTCCCCGTTCCAACTTATATCAGCCTAAAACCATAGGTAAAATTACTCTCCTTTTATGTGTCTTGCCTCCAGTCCACTCTGCAAGTAAAAGGATGCTACTGAATAGAAATAAATACTACTTCCAATGGCCAATGCTGGCCTATCCAGATTTCTCATTCTTGTGTATAGCTGTACAACAATATTATTAAGCAACTCTTCTGTAAAAAAGCAAATAAGCAGCAGAGGATTTGATTCTGTCCTCAACAACAGGAAAAACATTGTTGTCATCAAACTCGTACCATTTACCATAACCATGCTGCATAGGAACAAGAAGAAAACAGAATGAGTTCATCCAGTTTACTACCACAAGTGTGCAGTGTGGACAAGTGCAAGCCAACTGTCAGGTTACAAGCTTCCAAGTTATAATGTTTTTCCTTTTTGTTGCTATGATTGACTTTTCTGTTTCAATTTCATGTGATCCTAGTCCTAGGGTAGTAGTCATATCATTTGAATCTATTCTTAAAATTCTAGAGCACAGAGTAAGTTTCTGAAACAAGCTGCTATACGGAAACTCCATTTTCTTTAGAATGCTGATGGCATGTTTTACTTACCTTCCTAATAGAATTATGTTCCACTTTTTACCTTGTTTATGGCATCATTAATTGCCAGCTGTATGTTCCGATGGCAACTTTCAAAAATAGTAAACACAAAGCTATGTATTGCCACATGGCATATGTCATGGGCTTTCTAATTTCAACATTCTAATGACCTCAAATGAAACAAACTAAAGAAGGGAATCAAAACCAATTTTAATGAATCAACGGAATCTAAGTTTAATCCTTAAATATCTAAGACTGTGCCCCTTTTGTATCCAACCAATCAATTGCACCTAAAATTATACCTGTGCAACTCGCCGGCTCTGACCTTAGCTGTTCAACTAGTCTGGATGTTTCCTATTTCCATGAATTTCCCACACTAATGTGGCCCATTTTGATGGGCATGGGAATAATAGCAACAGCAGTCTATCCTTTTCATTTTTCACTGAAGTGAGTGAGCTGGAGGCCTTGCCTCCACAGTTCCCTCAAACCAACCAAAATTCTATTTTAATCTCTTTCCCTTTTGCTTTGCAATCTGCCCAAAAGAGTTTAAGGCAAGACAACAGCCAAAGAAATGGGAAACAACTATGTCCAGATTCAGATTCTAGCATTTGTATTTTACTTGTTCACAATCCTTATTATGTCTAAAGATTAGTTTAAGCTGAAAACATACCAAGAAACTGAATTTGCGAAAAAAATAAAAGATAAAAATGAAGGGTGTAACCATCTCAAAGACATCAATCCATTTTAAAGAATAGACTATTAACTCCAGTTATCAACATTAAGAAACCGTGACAAACTTATTTAGAAATATCCAAAAGGGCTTAGCTGATTAGAACCAATGAAAGTCATGCCTCTAAAAAGGTGAAAAGTTTCCCCATCTGTGCATGCATATGGGCATGCATGCAGCAATGTCTGTTGTGTTTGTGATCTGCATATGCACAATATCTGGACCAAAAGGAAATGAAACAGTTAAAAGATAAGGTGAGCTCCACTTACATTGACAAATGCAGTATAGTGACCACCTCCCATGCCACCATAATGATTACTTATGGCATACAGTACATATCGGTTGAAAAACTGGGTATTTGCATGGGAGATGTAAGTTGATAGGTCAAGATCATCAATTGGAAAGTCCACATATGTCTCCAGCTTGTTCTTTAAATATAGACCGTAAGAGAACCTCTTCAAATGAACAACCAAAATTTCAGGCAATCTCCAAAGATCTAACTTCTTGCTGGCCTGCCTATGCTTTTTGCAATTTGGACAGTACCTAAAATCAGAACATCAGAGATGCAACAAAACAAGGACAAGTGTATTTTTGTTTTGCAAATATGCATTATTTGCAATGCAGACCATGGCAACGCAAAAATCCAAATTTTGATATACAAAAAATTTCTGGCTCAAATGCAAGGAAGCAATCTTAGCAGCATACAAACCACATATCATCAGGTCCCAAAGGCTCTTCCTTCAAGAAGGCTTCCAGGCATTTGTATAAAGAAGCACACTCTCGAGGCCTTATGTACAACTGTGGTTTGAAAACTTCAGGCAATACACTGAGAAGGCAGGTATCATACTTTTCAATCATCTTTTCAGACCAACGAACACGCACATTTAACAAATTATTTGATGTTGAGACTGGTAATAGCTCAATCATATTCACTGCCTTTGATCCATAGTTGTGTTCCAAGTAGAACTGAAAATCAGCACTCATCTGCAGGTCATCCTCCACTTTACTGTCTGGGCCTGTATTAGTGTCTGAAATCATGGGGCTGATGATATCCTCCATTGCAGAATCTCCATTAGCTGTAGCTCTCAAATCATCACAATTACTTAACTCATCATCAGCAGGCATTAGAAATGGACCAAGCAGTTTCAGAAACTGGTTACGGAGATCTAATCCAGTAGAAACATCAGAAATTCTTGCTACAAGAGGAATGCCAAACAACTTCCAATTTTCTGGTGCTCTTTCAAATGCATAAGCCCTTGGAGAAAACAAAAGGAGAGAGACAAATCAGACCCCAAAAAGGAAAATTGACCAAAAATTAGGCAAACATTGAGTTTATATTACTAAACCAGAAGTAAGAGCTCGGTAAGTAAAACTATTGTGCTGATGATCCAAATAATCTTACTTTTCTAATCGTTCGTGCATAAAGACAACCAAGGATGATCCATCATTACTTTTTGGTATACGATAGGCAACAAGCATGTCAGAATCTCTGATCAAGTCTAGTGAATCAGGTGGTCCCTCCAGGAAACGGAAAATTTTATTCTTGTACACCTGCACAACATAAGTTCAGTGCTTGAGATTTCATACATAAAAGGCTAAACAAACTCTGAATTCCAATGATACACAAATCTTTGTAATTTTAAATGTCAAACCTTATATCAACCTAAAAGTTTTAAGCTGGAAACTGGTAAAGCCCATAGACATTATAAGCCAGAATAAGCCTTTTAGCTCTATCAACCTGTAACTTTACACACTTAAATGTGCCCCCTTGACCTGTGCTAGCTCTGACTAGGACATGACACTAGCATGAACTAATTTGCACTGAGCACACAAAGGAACTGAGTCATCAGTTGGAAACAAGGGAAGTGAACCAAACCTTGGTACCATATCAAATGATGTTACAAAACATCATATCCACCTAAAACCTTAAGCCAGTAAGTGCTGAAGCCCCCAGATATTATAAGCCAGCTTAGGTCTTTGTACTTTATCAATGTGAGAATTTATAACCTTGACAGTGAATAATCAATTTATCCTGATCAAATAGAGATCAATACACTCACATCAAATTTTCTAGATGAATTGAATCTGAAAAACATATCATGGTAAAAGATCCTAAGATGATAAACTTTTGGTAGAGACTTATAGAACCCAGTAACCCAGACTTAGTCATGCAACTGGCAAGCATGCATGAAAATTAGTTATGTTAGCATGCAAGCACCAAATGGTAACTGCAATATCATAGGTCTAGATGGTTGAGATGCCAAATGACTATATCATAATCAATCAGGATGATCTAGACAAAGCCTAAGTTTACCATACATAATCCTCTTATAAGGATAAAAACTGGTCACAGTTACAACTAAAACATAGCTGTAGCAGCATACCTCAGCCACAAGCAACCTTTCATCACTTCCTAAGCAACATGCAGTGCTCAAGGATTCTAGAAGATCCCTTAACCTCCCACACTTTTGCAATGTTATTGTAATAGGAGAAGGTAAAGTAGACCCATCAGCACTCAAGAGAGTCAAAGTCATTGTCCGCATTGTTGTCGAAGGCAGTGGCAGTGACAGGTACATAAATGGATCAAATGTAACTGACTTCTTATTGCAAACAGGGCAATACAATGTTGACCAATACTGACCCTATATAACATATAAAAAAGGACCAAATCTGTGTGAAAATTTTATAGTTAGCAAGCAGAATGAGATCCAAATTCTTACCAAAACCTTACTCCAAATATGATTCAAACAATACAACATGCCTTCCCTATAAAACAGAAGACTCACTTGACACAAATCAACTATGATGGAGTCATTGTGAGCCTGATGATTCCACCAATACTCTTCTGCTACTTCTTTGTCTGGACAATCTTCCGCATTCTTAAATTCTATGTGTGGCTTGAATTTCACACGATTTAAATCCTCGTGAAGGCCATCCAGCAAAAAGGCAAGAAATTCCTGCATTATAGGCAGATAAGGGTACTAAAGGGTTGTCTCCCTGATGCCAAAAGGAAAAATACTGCATATTGTATCTTGGATGTAGCAATATCTTGCAATTCATCACAAGCAGAGTGATAGAATGGCCAGACTAAAACTGCACTTGAATCAAGCAGCCATATTAACCTGGGAATCATGTTGGTCATAACCACTAAATTGAGGAGCAAAGTTTGCAAGTTTTAGCTTGAACATTGTTGGAGCCACTGTTCTTGTTCCAGGAGTCCACAGCTTCCTTAACAAGTCTCCAAATGCCAAAGCAAGCTCACCCTGGAAAAAATGAAATATTCAGTCAAAAAGTGTGAGCAGTGCAACAAAACTTATAATAGGAAACTAGTGCTTTACAAACAAAACTGATATGATATCAAAATATAATCATAGACCTTCATCCCCAAAGGATTCTCATAATTTATATCTCCTCGATAGTCCCCTAGGAAATAATCAACTATCTTTGGGGTATGCACCAGGCATTGAATTGCACTATTCATGAAACATGTATTGCAAAGATTCTCCAGTCCAGTCAAACCCAGGAAATGACATTGCCCACCACTGCTAATGGATGATGAGGAGTTTGTCAGTGTTGAATAAGAACTGCTATAGTCACTGCTTCCACTCAGTTTAACCGAAACATTGCTCAAGTCAATCCCTTCCTTGTTACATTCTACAATCTCATCAATCTTTCCATCTCTACCCTTCATAGGATCTGGAAATCCATATACTTGCAGTTCAATTATAATCTACATGGATAAAAAAAAAAAAAAAACAAGACAAACACAAAAGCTATTGTCAGACATCAGAAATGTCCAGGGAAGATGTAATGGCAATTGCTGACTCAAAGCTTCTAGCTGTCTAAAATGGTAGCACCAAAGAAACAACAAACTGAACATAGAAAAAAATTCAGCGTCCATTGTTCATTCACCTCTTTGCCTGATAGTCCCACAGAACCATTGGGCAATTTAGTCCTGTTGTTCATAAAAAATGGGTTGTCTGCCCTGAATAGTCCCAGATGTGCAACTGAACAACAGATTAATTGAATGAGGAGCTGCAAATATACATAAATGCCTCTTACTCACATTTCCAATGATCATCAACAAACTAACCAGCTGAGACTTCGGACCAAAAATGTCATGCGCTCTCCTATATAGTGCAAGCGAATTGTCCTGAAAAAAACCAACATGTTGTGAAATAAGATAAAGGCAAGCAAATTTATGTGTTCCACTTGTGCAAGTACTGTGAGGCTACAAATGGCATACACCCAATTTAATATAACTCCATCCTTCTACTGAGTTAAAAACAAACCTTTTGAAAGTAAATATAATTAAATGATATAAATGACACATGCTACTTGAGACAAAAGCAACTCACTGACAATATGTATTCCATACACTAGTACACTAGATAAAAGTACACAACAACAAATGCAAAAAAAGGAAATGGCCAGGTGCAGAAAACTGACCTTTAGTCTGATCTTTACAATCAAAGAATTTGTTTCCAAAGACATTGAAAGCCTAATCTGTATCAAAAACATATCTTGAAAATAATCTTCTGCAGCCAACGGTTTTGTAAGATCATTTTCTACTCCCTTGGAATCAATATGCCTATATAAGTGGAACAAGTCAACCAAAGAACTTGAAACTCATTGCTAAACCAATGAGAAATATGTAAAGCTGCTTCTAAAATAAATGAAATTTAATATAAAAGGATGACTCTAGGGATTAGACAAGGAAAAAGGTCTTAAAGACTTTGATGGGGCAATGCCCATTATGTCCTAATTCTCATAGACATTAGAAGGCCTTAAAGACTTCAAAGGAGCACAAGGTTATACCTTTCTCCCCCTCTTTTTGATCTGGTATGCCGATGCCCATATTGATCCATATGGTTAAAACCCTTTTTTCTTTTTTGGACCAAGGATTCCAGAGAAAATGCAATATAACAACAAAATAAAAAAGTTGTCTCAGTGCATAAGGCTCCCATTTCCAGACATATGCAGCCTTACCCTTGTTTTCGCATAGGAGATGTTTCTGCAACTCAAATCTATGACTTCTAGGTCACAATGAAGTAACTTGACCATTATGCAAAGGCTTTCCCTTCAATATAACAACAAAATTTTTAACAAAAATATGGTAGTTACTATAGTAACCAACAAAACCATTTCAAATTTTAATTTTTCTCCTCTTATCAGTAACAGCAACAATAAAGCAGAATTCCCAACTAGAATTTGTATAATAAAAAACCAGTAAAATTTCAGCTGCTCTTTTGATGGCAACAATATATTTTTGATGGAACACATCGCAGAAAAGTGGAGTTGAGGAAAGATGCAGAAAATTATAAAATGAAACAATCCTTCTCACCATTTATGTGGCCAGAGACATGTTGGTCCAGAAATTAAAGCACACTCCCTGCATGAAGAACCTTCCTTCGAATCACCACTACTGTAATTTTCTTCCTCCCTTAAATTCAAAACAATCTCTGAATCAACATCGTTGTCATCTTCAGCACCATTTTTGAATGACAAATTGTAAATTATTCCTACTTTGTCAGCATCACATTGTGCCTCCCTCCACCACCTGAACATCAGGGCATACAAATCAAAACTTCATAAATTTTCTCTCAATTTCACAGTTCCCGTTCTCATAAACACCAACTGAAAAACTGTACTAAGCAAACAACTAAACGTACATTGAAAACAAATTATCACAAATTCTTCGCATTAAATTCCAGCTAGAAAGAATCCTAATTCCTCGTAAAATAACCAAAAAAAAATTTATCCTTATCCTTCAATTTCCACATTTACTCTTACGAACTAAAAACTCAGAACTCAAAAGCGCAAGCACGAACGCACCTGTGAGGAACCAAGTACAGCTTCTCGACCTTACAGTCCTCGCCATGTTCGTCACGGTCATCGTCGACGGAAGAATACGAGCTGCGGAGGTAGTTGCGGTGGTCATTAGAAGTGGAAGTGGCGGAGGAGGAGCGCCGGGCGGAATCCCGGTCGAGGAAGTTATCATGGCCGGAGGAGGAGAATAAATCTTCGTCCATGTACGGTTAGGGCTCCGACGAAGAAGAGGCGGAGCGTCGCGAGGGAGAAGGAAGCGAGTCACATACTTTCTAGACGAGACATCTATTTTTATTTTCCTTTTTTTTAATAATTACTTCGGGGTATATTTATTTTAGTTCTTTTCATTATTTACTTTTCAGGCGTTTAACGTGAAACTGAGGTAGTCTTATTCTACTTTTGACACAATGGCTAAACTATAATTGAAAAGCAAAGAAGGAATAAATTGAAATCTAGAGAATTGGGATGTAAGAGAGAAGTGTGGCGACCGAAATTAGCGTAAAAACAGATAAAATCAAAACGTGTAATTATTCAACTGTAAATGCTATTACAGTGAATTCCATTTTTATTAGTATTAAAAAACGTACAAGAGTCTCTTTCTTGTTGAACTAGAGGTGAAATAACTCACACTCGGGTGTTACACGATTTTAATGAAATGGGTCAATTAACTTCCAAACTGTTCAAATAAGTTCGTTAATGTTTTATATATATATATATCAATTTGCAACTAGAGTGAACGTTAGTCACTCTCATCAGGTCGAAAGAACAACTTGGACGGTCTCAAACTGTTTCCAGCAAATTGTATAGAACTGGCAAAAAATTTGACGGGGCTGATCACCCAAGTCGTTCATTGTCAGTATACCTATGTGTACTTCAGCCACGTAATTGAAAAACTAAGAGAGGCTTCGATGCAGTTTTCATTGCTCAGTGCGGGCCTTGAAACTAGAATAGATGGCGCGAGCTTCAAGGCAACACTCACATTAAATGGATAACTAGGATCCATATATATTTGGTTTAATGGGTGCCCACTAAAACTCAAACCCAAGCATGCAGTTTTGGAGACGGTTCTATTACCATTGAAATAAAGGTCATTGGTTACAATGTGCAGTTGCATGTTGCTAAGGTGCTGCATATGGTACATTGACACATGATGCCCAGGTACGAAGTTTCATCTTTCCTGCTTCTGGTGCCCAAAAAGAAGAAAAAGAAAAGAATTTCCCACCACCTATAATCAAATAAAATGGTCACTAAAACCCCAGTATGAAATAATGCGCTCAAAACAGGCAATACTCATATTTGCACATGCTTGTGTAGTTTCATTAAATTCTTTGTCAGTCGCACAGAACAATCAGCCTTTTGATGATCACCAAATTGATTACTGTGCATCTAGCACCCAGCAATCATACCGCATCAAGGGGCAACATGGGTACTGATAAATACTCGACGAGATAGCCAAAGCTCCTGATATTTCATTAGGGAAAAGAGTAGCTTAAATGTACAAGTCACACGTCACACATAGCGGTAAACTTCAGGTGGCTGGATGGGATGATCTTTAGAGATTCTTTTACAAGTGATTTTATTAGTCATGATAAATAGATCGGAAGGCAGCCCTTGCAAGCATTTAACTATCAGCAAAGGATGATGCGAATCCAATGTTAAAGTCAAAGGCAATGCATGTGAGTTCATGCTTGTTTCCATCATACATTTTCATTGTCAGAGAGTATGAACCCTGCAGTCAAACAAAAAAATTGTCAAACACAAGCAAAAAGATAGACAAATGCAAAATTATTTTCTTTTGCTCAAATATTAAACATCATCATGTTGAACCTGACTACATCAAACACGGATCCAGCCAGCTCAAATAAAAAAAAAAAAAAACTGATCAAGCAAAAAGCAGGCTCGTTAGGCTCAGACCCTCTGCCCTGAGGTTACCTGATGACCCACATCAGACGCAGACACTGTTTCATGGGGCTTGCTAATAAATAATAATTCTATAGATATGATCATACTTTTAAATCTAGCAGTCACTGTTAAGTAGATAGAATTAGGTATAACTAAACTGAAGAAAAAGAATGCATACAAAGACTTATAGCACTCTTTACATCACTGTTTCCACCATCTGCAGTCAATAGTTAATTGTAGGAGTTACCAGAGAAAGGGCTTCAGAAGAATTATGCACAGCAGAAATTCCCACTCACTTGCCTCAAGAGACACCCAGCAGTTAAAAACTTAAAATTTTATTCTTGGAGGTCTTGAGTTATAATCTTAGAACGAGGATATAATATTTATGAGAATAGGATAATTATTCGTAATATATAATTTATGGTCCAACGAAACCCGCTAATAAACAAACAAAAAAAAAAAACTACTCATCTATGATTGTGAAAGGGAAAGGGACAGGAAGTTTGCAAAACAGCTATTAGACAGTGGTTCGGTATCACAGATTGGTATAATTATGCAAGGCCCACAAAGTGCAAAGAATCTTAGGCTCTGAAATGTAATGAACCTGATTCATGCTTGATCAAAGTTATTTTCTAGCACAACTTATACAATGCCGACTAAACTCATTTGCAGCCTCCACCATGTCAGTTTTCGTATAAATATTCTCAATTAGATAGAGCAATGGGTGTGTAAATTTAGAATGTAGAAGTTGCCAACTGGCTCAAGGCAACAACCACGCTGCTTGATGCATTGTACAACACAGGCACCGCAACCCGTGCTCACTTGAGTAAATTTTCAAGGTTTAGAATACCAGCCCATGGAATAATCTAGATTTTCTATGCTTCGATGCAAGTAATCTTACGTCCATCAAATAAACAATTACCATACACCCACTACAATGGTATTAGTACAGTTTAAGAAAAGAAGGCTTACAGGTGGAGTGAATCCCGGTAAATCTTGAGAGTGAGAAACCACGAAGTCACCGTCAGAAATAGGGCAGGACGTCTCCTTGCAAAGATCATGGGTCTCACTGTGGATATGCCATCCGAAGTATGCAACATCAATCACCAATTTCCCTCCAGAAATTGCTTCTCCTATTACCAGTTTTACAAAGTTTAAACCCCTTCAGATTTTTATTTTTTGTTTTATAAATAAATTCATGCCATTTATCATCGCACCATAACAATCTTTGCCAACAGAGTGAATTTCAACCAAAAAGAAAAACATCAAACTGCACGGTAAAAGCAAGTATCATAATACTAATAACTAGAAATATGTATGTATGTATGTATGTCCTGTATAAACTATGAGGAGACTAAGAATGAAACTACCGGTGGTTGCGGAGATGCTGAAGGTGGCGGGCTGGCCTCTGGCCACCGGGTTGGGCGTTATGTTAACCCCTTTCACCTTCACGTTATAATCCCTTTTCTTATCTGCATCCACAATCTCAAAATAATTCAAACAAAAATTAAGAGATCATAAAAAAGAGGGGAATTGAGAACCGGGTCGGGTATTTATTCTTTTTCAGGGAGACGGACCGCAATATCGGACATCGGTGGTGGCTCTGGTAAATGAAGCGAGCAGTAAAATTGCCAAAGAGAGGGGTGCGATCAGCTTGCAGCGGAACGTCTCCATTGATTCAATTCGATCTCAGGGCTGTTTTTTTTTTTTAAATAAAAAAAATATTTTTTCCTGTTTTTTTCAATCTCAAAAAAATTTTGTGAATTTCAAGGAAGATGAGAGATGTTTTGGGTTTTATTTGTCTGAAACTGGGGTTCGTTTTCCTGACGAACAACAACCAGTCAGTCCAGAGAAGGGTGTTGGGAGGCGGAGGACTGGTAGATGTTAGCTGGAGGGATTTTTGTAATACTGGCAGTTGGCGCGGAAACTTTGTTTGATGTGTAACTGTTTTTTTTTTTTTTTTTTTTTTGTTGATATCCTCTCTCTTTTTAATAATAATAATATAATTATTTTTTATTCTTATTTCTTTAATAATAATATAACAATTATATAGTTTTCCCTCCTAATAAGGGGATCTTACAATAGAGAATGAGTGAAAAAAGGGTCTGTCTTATTTTTACTACTTATTTGATTAAACTAATAATAATTTTTTATGAGAGAAAATAGCAACTAGGCTAGCCTTTTATCTTAAATATTTTTTATTTTTCAACACTATAGATTTCTCATTCTTTTAAACAAAACTAGTGATTTTTATACATATAATTTTAAATGTATTAGATTGGTCAACATCTTCAGTACGTAGAGCTTCTTTGTGTGGCAAATGTCTAGAAATTTCAGCTTAAAATTAAATCGGATTTCACTTGACGAATTTTCTTCAACGTTCGTGCATAGTTTACGTGATCTACAGAAGGTAGTACGGATTTGCATTTGCTTGATTCACAATCAAGGACCTGATTCTTTATTGGTACCAATCTGCTTTTCCGTGCAAGCGAATACTTTATTTGGTCAACATGTGGCGTTCACCATAAGTTAAATAATTATAACAATGAACAACCCCCCCCCCTCCCCCGGCAAAAAAAAAATTAATTCATAACAATGACGTTCAATTTACCCAAACGATTTGCTTTGATCTATTAATCTATCTCTTCATATCTTTTGATGGATGTTGTACCGAAAAATTCAGTTTTGATACGTCGATTAACAGTAATTTAAACTTGAGATCAAACGTCCTCTTTGTTATAAAGAAACATGTTAAAAGAAATTGTTCAATTTAAAAAAGTAAATTGACGAGGGAGACTTAACAATGAATGACATATTAAATTTTAATAATTATGAGTTTTTTTCATAAAAATAATTAATTATTAACTTATTAGTTGTTAACGAAAAAGAAGAAGCAGATTTATAGATATTGCGAGAGATTAAAAAAACAAAAACCCTGCATTCCTTCAAATCTTGGCTATTTGGAGTCCCCTAACCTTCAAAATATTGGTGTCATCCGAGCAAGCTCGAATGGGTGACAGTTACAAATTATGATTGATGACACTGTGCAGATCTTATAGTTATATAACCAATTCGTGTACTTTCATTTTTCTCCAGTTAATTTTGCTATATAATTGTCAGATACCTTTGTAAAAGTTCTGTCCGACATCTTCGGGTCGAAATACCAACCTCCTTAACATTACGAGCGACTGTGGTCAAAGTGAAATTGCAGTCCGAAATTACTCGTAATCCCCATCATAGGTAGGCCAAGATGTGAGAATAATCGATGTCTCACTCCTGCCCTTAATCTACTCGGCATCAACCTCGCAACCTCCCGTTTCTTTTATTTATGATTAGACTGGTCTAAGAATTCTTCGGTAGAGCAAAGTTTCGGCCTCCCCCGAAATTATGTAGGCTCATGCACCGTTCCGTGAGTGTCAGATGGCAATCGACGGTAGAAGTAATCACATATAATAATATCATGTTGATCCAACGTAGATATACAACGTGAGCAGCGTTCAGACGGTGCATGTGCCTGTGAAACGGGTTTTTGATGACTTATTACGGGAGAAGTGGGTGTACTGTCCATCCATTTAGGAAGATAAAAGGTATCGCTCCAGAGAGTTTTTGTGACGCAATCCCTTGCGCTCGCACCAGAAACAGGATATTTTAAAGCTTTGAAGTTCGGCCTGTTGTTGTGTACGCATCCCACTTGGTAAACTTACCCTTCTGGTGGAGCTTTCCGAAAGTATTCAAAACATGAGGTTGACCAACTGAATACCTAATCGAAAGCTCGATCGTAAGAGTCAAGTGGCGATCTCTTTATCCAGTCTACGTGGAGGATGGCGTCAGCTCTTTTTTTGTTTTGTTTTTTTCATTTTTCTTTAAGATGGCACCGTAGTTTAAGCTGTCAAAGAGATGATTCGGTAGAAAAAGTCGCAAATTGAGGCGGAAATTTGAGAGAAATGATTGCAATTTGTACGATGCACGCTGAGGGAAGAGACAAAAGCGGACTGATTGCTATATGTACCCTCCTCTCTGCAGGATCGCCTCCATAAGATGTACATCCTTTCTGATTGTCCTCTAAACATTTTAATTATGAAATTTGCATGGCTAATCTGAAAACGCGAATTGCAGTCTGATTGTGATGCAACATCAAAATATGGGTATCAATTCACCTAGAAAGTCTCCAGGCAATAGGCATCAAAAAGATTGAAAGCTCTTCCGAGCATATATCTAAATTGAATACACAGCCCCCATATTTGTTGACTGGCGTCAGAATTCAGACTGTTCTTCTTCTCCCCATTTCACTTGTAAATCTTGTTTAATGCTAAGCTTACCCAGCTGACATTGGCATGTCTAATTATACGCAACGGAATATGTATGCGCTTTGATGGTCAAATTGCTGATTCTCTGTCCACTAGAAAAGATCCACTTTTTCATTCCAAATATATGCATCGATTTCTGAATCTAACTGCATGCACTTCCATCCTTTTGTATGACATAAAATCCAAGTGCAAACAACTACACAGTGAAAAGAATAGAAGAAATTACCATCTAGAAAGAGGCTGCAAGCTGGGGAGCGATCCAATAAGATTGAGACAATGTTGCATCCTGAACCCACAATGTTCTTTGACGGGAGAATGATCTGTTAATATGGCCTGCTTGACAATGGAACCACCTCCGCCAGAGGAGTTGGCTGAGGCGTAGGCAGCGGAGAAGTTCTACAGACTGGACAAGTTGGATGCAACCGCAACCACGGATCAACACATTTCAAGTGGAAGAGGTGCCCGCAATCCGGCAGCAGGCGGAGGGTATCAGTGTTCTTGTAATCGGCCAAGCAGATGGAGCAGCAGGAGGCAGTGCTGTCCGCCTTCTGGAGCTTGGCCTCTGAATACAGCAGCTTGGGATAGTTTTTCAGAGTGACCTCATCTAGGCCAACCTCAACAACAATGTTTTGCTGGCCAGGAGGCTCTGCTGTGTTCCTATGTTGGGTTGTCGCACCGGGCAGCGGGGTCCTGGTGCAGAAGTAGGAAGCCAAGGTGATTGTTGTAATTAGAAGAAGGATTCCAATGGACACCCCTATGCCATAGCCGTACCCGCCAAGGTTATCAGAACCAAGAAATCCTCCAGAACTCGTTGAATTATCCATCGCTTGATCAGGGACTGAAGGGAGCAGCACAATATGAACAGGAAATGTTAAAACTGGTTTGGTCAGCCATTGCAATGTTTTTCAAAGGATTTGGTTACTTTGGGGCCTATTTCAATTTCCAGAAAGTCAACGGATGACATGAATTGGGGATATAAACAGAAACAACAATGTAAAGTTTCAACGAAGGGAAGTTATATTTGGGCTTTTAAGTAAAGCACAAGGCCGCTAAGAAGATCCATGTGGATGCATTTAGCATTTTCTTCTCGTCATATTATGCCAATTTCTTGCAACCTTTGTTGGTCAACGCCTTTTGTGTTATCCTTTTAGTTTACTATTTCTTTCCATTAGGCACGTCTCCTAGATCTTATTCAATTCCCTGCTTGCAGGCCGGCGGGATCCAGGCAACCATCAAGGAATTGATAGTCCATGATACTATTTTATTACATGCACCCACAGAAAAATTCTCCTTTGCAAATCCCAAACTTGGCTGTGGTTAGCATTTGGCAAAGTATATGTGCTTCCTGCCTTGTCGACCCACGTTCAAATTTTAGGGCCATACGGCAAGAAGGTCGTTCTCCACTCTGTGCGTGGGAGTGGACGCATAACAAATTGATTTGTGACACTTCAACAGAATAATGAGGTTTGAAATAGATGTCTCCTATTCGTGGATTCCTTGCCTCACCCAAGGAACATGAGGTTCTGAGGTAAGAGGTAGATGCTGGTAGTTACCACCTAATGAATACAGAATTGTAGTCTGCTTTGCTGTATTATAGTTCTGTTAACTTGCTCTGACTCCTCACCCTCTTAAATGTGCGGTTCAGACGGGGCTAAAGACCATATCGGTTCTTATTTAAGGGAATGCTTATACAGTAAAGATAATTTTATTTATCTTTATAAATTTTACATTTTTTTATCTATTCTTAAAAATAAAAATAAAAATATTAAATTGCTAAGCATAGGCAAAAAAAATTTAATAGATTTATTTATACAAAATTACTACCTCCTATTTTATATTACATTTAAAATATGGTGTTTATTACGTTTTTTTAGGGGCTATCGGATAAGGTTGAGATTTTTTATTTTTAGTTTGGTCTTCTTTCTGAGTTCAAAAACACAAAAACCTTTAAGTATTGCTGCTAAAAAATAAAAATAATTTTCTTTTAAATAAAATAAGTCCAAAAAATTATCGATGGAATGAAAACTCTTTTTTTTTTTTTCGATTTTAGAATCTTAAATTCAATTACAATATATATATATATTTATTATTATTATTATTTTCATCTCCTCCCGGCTCTCACCGTTCGCTCCTAAATTGCTCATCTTTCTCTTCTCTTTCCTCGTCGGTTATTTGTAATTTTATTTAAATTTTAAATTTAATTACAATACAAATATTTTTGATCTCTTTCTTTTCTTATACTCTTTTCTTGTTCATTTCTCTTTATTTTCTCTATTTATTTATTTCTTATTTTTAAAAATTAAATTTCATCTTTACTTTTATTTTTTAAAAGGATCACTTCTATTTTAAATTTTTTACTTTTTTAACTTTTAATCTTAAATTACATTAATGTTTCGTAACAAAAATTATGATATCATGTAAAAGAATTATTCTAATTAAAAATTTAAATTGTTAAATAAAATTTAAAATATTAATTATATATTATATTTTAATAATAAAGTTCAATTTTATGTTTTATTATTTCCATCAAATTATTGAATATATATATATATATATATAGTCTCTTTATATTTTTATAATAATAATAATAATAATAAATAAAAATAGATAATGAATAACAATAAATTAATAATAAACAACAAAACTAGAATAACAAATAATAATAAAAAATTAACAATATAACCTAACAGACTCTTATTTTTATAACGAGCACACAAATATTTCATAATATTTATTTATTTAATATTGAGAATTTAAAATCGAATAATGTTATGTATTTTTCGTTTGAACATATTTCCCGACTCCTCCCCGATTTCACTATTTTGCTAAGATTGGTAATAAAACCATCACTTTTACTAAATTAATAAAATGATAATGTAGTAAAATATTAGTTTCTTAAATCTCTGAAATTTGAACAATTCAATAGTATTAGAGAAAATTTTGATTTCTTTATCAAAAAATTTATTGGACTAAGAA
Source organism: Ceriops zippeliana (assembly GCA_037897445.1). Classification (NCBI taxonomy): domain Eukaryota; kingdom Viridiplantae; phylum Streptophyta; class Magnoliopsida; order Malpighiales; family Rhizophoraceae; genus Ceriops; species Ceriops zippeliana. The sequence goes on along the minus strand of JBAPLH010000014.1, from coordinate 5,765,690 downwards.
ATATATAAAAAATAAAAATTATATTCTTTTAAATTGTAAAATTTTAATTTTAAAATTTTGAAGATAAAAATTTATATTTTTAACTAGTCAGTTGTCTATCGAAGATGTGATTTAAAAAATTCGGATATTGACAAAATACAATTGTCCAGTGGGCTGAATTTGGGCCGGTCCGGGCCGACAAGAAAAGCTGTCCGAGGTCCACTTACAGTGATTCGCACCTCGGCAGGGTTTACCTGGTTTAAAGTTTCTTCAGTCTTTTTGTCCCTTTCTCTGCCGGTTCTTGTTCTGGCATAAGACGCAGACATTCTCGAAAGAGGCAAAGAACGAACAGAATCAATGGCAACGTCGACGGCAATCCTTAAACGTCTTCTCGTCGTCCTTCTAACGATGGCCTCATCTTCGCTTTTGGGAGTGGAATCGGGCGACAATAACCCGGTTTTCTTGCCGTGCAGGGACACGAAGGTGCAGCGGTCGGATGGGTTCACATTCGGGATCGCCTTCGCGTCGAGAACGGCCTTCTACTACAACAGCAACAACAGCCTCCAGTTGTCACCTTGTGACAGCAGGCTTTCGCTTGCTACCCAGAACACTCAGATCTCCGTTTTTAGACCTAAAGTCGACGAGATCTCTCTCCTTACCATTAACACCTCTTCTTTCTTTCCCGTATCTCTCTCTCTCTCTCTCTCTCTCTCTCTCTCTCTCTCTCTCCCTCTCTATTGCTTTCTGTGCTGTTCTTTCAATCTGGGCTTTTTTGGCTTGTGGGTTTTGGTTATTTGGTTGCTTTGAGAACTGGGTTTGACTTGGATTGGACTTTTTTAGGGAATTGGCTAAGCTGTTCTTTTTGCTTAAAATTTTTTTCTGAGGGCTTTTCAATGTGCTGATTTTGGTTTGCTTTAATTTGTGATTTTTGATAATGAGGGAGCTATTAGGTCTGATGGGTAATGGGATTTGGGAAGAAATTGAGAGCTCACTATCAAGTATTGAGATGTCCCTTCAGTCTGTGTAAGATTAGTGAAGGCTCCTTAACGACTAAGAAATATGTCAAAGAGAGAATGTTAGTGTTTATTGACTTAAAAAATGCAATAGCATTATACCCACTTTCATTGAATCAATATTCTTAGGTTGTTGGGCTTAGCTCCTACTTCCCTAAGTAAGAGAGATAAATCTTATGATTGCGATGCATCTCTGCTGCCAAAAATTCTAGCTTCTGGACATTGCCCAATGTTAAATGGTTAGAGGTTCAGCCTACCAATGCACTATTATCAAAGCCAGATATGAATGCTGCAAACGAGTGTGGCAGTATCGGTGCTTAAAAGGCAAAGCTTTGTTGGCCTTGATCTCTTATTTTGCTGCCCATTTGGTTGGATTGTGAGGAACGCCAGTCATTAGCAGAAAATTTTCTTCTTCACATCTGTGTATGGCCAACAGTCTATTGAAGAAATTTGGCCAGCACCAATTGCTGCAGGTCATTTGCAGGGAAACTTGTAACATAGTTCCTGTCTAAGATTTACAAGTGACAACAATTAGAATGACGAGCTCTCAATATGAAAAACTTTTTAACTAATAAAATTATTCACTTTAGTTGAGTAAGCAGTTCTCTGTGATCTCTTAAGTGCTATAGGGAAAGAATACAGCTTGAATATGTGTTGTAATTATGGTTACAACCTAGTTTCAATCTCTTTGGAACAAATTTGATTCTTCTTTATCATTGTAAATGAATGTTACTGCTGTATGTCATTTATTTTTAGAGCCCTTTGCTAAGATTGTTGACTCTAAGTTTGTGTAATATTTGAATTTATTGTGTTTTTTAGGACCAATATGGTGGTTATATGGTTGCATTTGCTGGTCGAAAATATGCTGCAAGGTCTCTCCCTGCATTTGTTGCAAACAGTACATATACTGTGACCAGCTTTACACTGGTAAGTGAAGGTTCACAATCCATGATTCTAGCAAATTCTGCTTTGTATATATGTGGCAAAGCTCATTGAAAATCATTGTTGCAGGTGCTAGAGTTCCATAAGGGCAGGTTGCAAAACTTATATTGGAAAAGGGATGGCTGTGCTAAATGTGCAGGTAGTTCCTCTAATTTCGTCTGCCTGAACAATCAGGATTGTGCAATCAGAACATCCACTTGCAAAAACCGTGGAGGGCAAGTAGATTGCAGCCTGGGGATGCAGCTTGCATTTTCTGGCACTGACAAACACCTCAAAGTTCTTAACTCATGGTACGAGGTGTCAAATCTGAGGCAATACTCACTTTTTGGCCTTTATGCAAACCTCAAAGACTCTCTAAGCCAGTTAAACATCTTCTAATGGTGCTTAAGAGGATTTTGTATTTTTTATCTTCCTTGTACGTAGTAACTCATACCCCTTTCCGGTTTCTAATATGGTGTAAGCCTCTTACTTCTGATCTGCCCCCTGGCTTGTTGTATTGATTCACAGTTGTTGGGTGTAAATTTATATTATCAGCGGTTTGAGTATGGGAATGGAGTGTTCTTTTTATTCCTTTTACCTGTCTTCTTCTCTCCATGTTAGCGTCGAAGGTAGACTATCAAAAGGCCACGTGCATTTAGTGATACACTGTTGACTGTACCTACAGGCAACATATCTACAATGACTTGAGGGAGAATGAGGGTGGAAAAGGTAGAAATGATTCATAATACAACCTTCATTAAAATTAAAACGTTAAGGTTTTTGAGGCATGCATGAACAACTGACTGCTGTGGATAGCAGACAACCTATGAAATACTATGAATACAATAAAAAGAAAATTATGAGGCCATGCTCTGTTGTTATCAGGTGGCTCCAGCACTACCACCCATTCCACCGAAGATTCCAGCGAGCCCCATGCTACTTCCAGAGGTCCTTCCTCGTATATCGCCCTGATGAGACAGGCTCAACCCAATAAGGTCAGTACCACTGCTGCCGTCAGTGTAAGGCAGCCCGAGGCTTAAAGCGTTGCCCATGGTACATACCCCAGGTTGATTCATCCCTCCTCCATTGGTAATGCCACCACCAAGACCAAGTGCATTTGCCAAACCCGAGTGACAGTTTGCTCCAACAGGGCAATTGCTCATCATATTCCCTTGCCACGGATTCCACAGCACGGCTTCTGCAGGACATCCCAAACCTGCTCCGGCGCCACGTCCAGGACGATCCATCTCCGCCGTCTCAGGACCCCGGAGAGCAAGATGACCGGCAGGAACAGGAGGGAGTTGCGTCAAGTACTCGGCCCGTCTTCTGATTTCGTCCATCTTCTCCTGCAACATCCACACCAAGCCATGCAACTCATCGAAACCAAACTCATCGAGCCGTTTACCTTGGTGGAAAATTTGACTCATGAGAAAACTCATCTCCATCTCCTTGTTCTTGTTCTGGAGTTTCCTACACTGTTCCCCAATTTTGGTTACCCTCTCCCAAAGGTAATTTTCTTTGGTAATCATTTTCCTGCATCGCTCCGTCTTCGGCATGCCCTGAAGCCTCTCCAGCAGCTGTTTCACCACGGGGCGCGAGGGCCACGTGACCGGCTGGCTCTCATCTGGGCTGTAGACGATTGCAAAGGTTTCAACCCCGCATAATATGGACAGCTCTATGACTTTTTTAAACAGACTGGCTCTCCTTTTCCTCAGGCATGCTTTCCTGGAAGCTTCTTTCTCTATATACGCAAGCTTAAGCTTCTTCCTTGTCATTTTTTTTTTTTTTTGGGTCTTTTCCTTTTCCTTCTTCTGTCACTCGCTCGTATGCCTTGACATTCAGCCAAGAAGAGTGTTTTTATAGAAGGGCGAAAGAGAGACAAGAGACTTGGAGGTTGGATTTGTAATGCGCGTACGTACGTGGAAGAGAAGATTGGATTTCGGATTTCCATATATGCTAATAATTTCATATGTTAAGATCCCCGGATAATGATTTATTTAGTGAGTGAATTAAAGTTTCTGGCTGTATTAGGCATAAAATCCACAAATTTCCAAAGATCGGTGGCATCCAACTTTTGAAGTAAGGCCTGAATTCGATGACCCATTTGAACCAAAAACTAAACTAGATGAGAACTGAAATAGTGAGTATGCGTTTTCTAATCATGGTTCACCCCATTCATAAACACGAGCATGGTTCAATTAAAACTAAATAATTACTGCGACTAAAGTTCCCCCGCCCCCCCCCCCACACACACACACACACAAAAAAAGAGAAAGAGGGTAATTTTCCTTTTTATCGTGAAAATTTTGATGTGACGTCGTTCTGAAATTAAACTAGAAACTTGAATTAACGTAACAACTGAACTATGCCTAGACCTCTTTAATAATGGTTCATCCCGTCCAAAAACAAAACCATACAATAATTAAAATGAAATTGAATAAAGCCGCAAGTTCCCAAAAAAGATTATTAAAAAAAAGCCAGAAGAAAAAGAAAAATTGTAGTTTTTCCTTTTATTATAAAAAAAATATTAATGTGAAATCAATTTGAAACTAAATTAGAATAAAAAATGAATTGCGCATAAATATTTTCCTTTTGAGAGCGTAATTATAATTAATTTAAACATTTTCTTTCCTAGCTTGTAACTATGGTCAACAATTCCTAAATTAGAACTAGAACCGAATTAAGCCTACCTTTCCTTAAAACCCCCTCTAATTCTTTCAAGGCATGAATTGTGATATCGTTTAATTTGGAAACGTGTTTGTTATACATTTATACACAACAAAATTGAACTAGATAAGAACCAGGATTTGAACCAAAACCGTGAATTAGCACTTTTTACTTAGGGTTCATTCCATCCAAATATAGAAATGTGCAATAATTAAACTAGAACTGAAATATATTTAGGTTTTAAAAAAAAATATGAAAAGAAAAAAATTAAAAAATAATAATAAATTTTTTCTCTTATAATAATTTTTTTTGTGAGATGGATTTGAAAATTGAACTAATTTTCACTATGAAATTGAATTAGAGTCACAAACTCAACTGTGACAAGACAATTTTCTTTTCTAGTGTGTAACCTAGACATCTTTCTCTCCAAGTGTATAACTAAAATCGACGATTCCAAAATTAAAATCAGAATCGAATGGAAGTCGCCTTAAATTAAAGCCACGCTACTTTTTTCAAGGCTTGAACTAGGTTCATGTTTAACTTAGAGATTGTGGTATATTTATTTGCAACAAAAGTGAACTTAATAGGAACTAAAATTAAAATTAAAATTGAAATTGTGAATTATCACTCTTTAATTATAGTTCACCCATCTGAAAATTGAATTACATAAAAATTAAATTGAAATAATATTAGAATTACTAGTTAAATTCTTACAAAAAAACATAAAAGGAAAGGGGGATTCTCCCTTATAAAAAATTTTAATGTGAGATTAATCTAAAATTAAATTAATACTAACTAAAAGTTTGAATTGGAGTTAAAATTGAATTGTACATAAATATTTTTTTATGAACGTATAATTATAAACAATTTAGACATTATTATCTTTTTAAGTGTATAATTATTATCAACGATATTAAAATCAGAACTAAGGTTTTATTAATGTTATTTTAAATATTTTCTTTATCGGTGTCTAACTACAACTAATCTAAACATTTTCTTTCTGAATGTATAACTATCACCAATATTGTTGTAACCTTACTTCACAACCTAATTAGTTTTTTTTTTTTTTCAAAATATGAATCGTGCTACTATTTAATTTGAAAATGTCTTAATTGCACATTAATTTTCACCAAAAATAAATTAGATAAGAATTAAAATTGAAATTGTAACGATAAAATTAGTTTCTATAATTATAATCCACATCCTTCAAATCGTATAATAGCTCAATCGAGACTTAATTAAAATTACATGTTAGGTTTCTTAAAAGAATGAAAAAAAAAAACACAAAAAGAAAAAAATGGTAATTTACCCTTTTGTTATATAAAAAAAAATGAACATAAGATCCATTTAGCACTAAACTAAAATAGACCAAGAACTTGAATCAAAGTCAAAATTGAAATGTATCTAAGTATCTTTTTCTAAGCATGTAACTATGGCCGATGTAGACGTTTTCTTTTTGAGTGTGCAACTATTACCGGCAATTTCAAAATTGGAACCAGAATTGAATGAGGGTTATCACCTTACCTTAAAGCCCCACTAATTTTATTTCTAACGGCCATGCCGTTATTTGTTGTGGGCTGACACATCGTTTATCAACAGCTGAAAGGCCTCGGGTCCATATTAAATGATGGATCGGAATCTCATGTTTTCTATTCAGAGAAACAAGCAGGATTTTAAGTTGGACAATAGTTTCCTGTTTCCTGCGGTGTTTGTTGTAAAGGTTTTGAGTTACGTTATGATTGTGAATGCGTCGCTTGAAATTGGAACATGTTAGTACCAGAAGTTCGTGCCCTTCCTATTTTATATGCACCAGGTCCATGGACCAACTGGGTCGGTCTGATTCTTCTAACATGGAGACATCTAATCCAATCTAATCTTATCTAATCCACTTTTGGACCACATTGGTTCAGTAATTAAGCCCAAAAGGAAGTCACGCTCTCAGGTCATCGGTGTAATTGCAGTTTGTTGGCTGGCTTTCAATACAGGAATGATAGATCAAAGCTGCATTAATTTTTGATCAGAAGATATCATTGTGAAAGGTAGACATTCTGATCCTAATTAAACTATTTTGATTCGGCAGAAGCGAATCGGCTTCTGGATCAACAAAAACAAAAAAAAAAAAAAAAACAATTACAAGGTGCAAAAATGGTTTTTGATTTCATAATATATCATAAAATAACCTTGTAAGAAAATTTTTCTGTTAAGTTGGTTGTTATACCAACAATTGATCTAGCAATGGTTGGAGCATCTCTTGTTGGAGCTAATGGCAGCTCATCGGGGTCGACCAATTTTTTTTTCATTTTTTCTTTTTGCCTTTTCTTGTAATGGGGTCTTCTTATAGAAGTGCAGGTAGCTTAGGTTGTTGTTGTACATGTATTTCTAATGATGTCCACCTAAGTGCAAATGTCATGGATGTGTCTAACCCAACAGCCCAGTAATGTTTACCAAAGTTGTCGTAGTTCCATTATAAAACTCAAAGCAATAAGGGGACACCCACAACTTGTTTGCTGGTCCCCGCCATTAAGAAGGAATTTAATAGTGATTAATAGAGATAGAATCCGGTTAAAACGTTGCTTATTTTAACTAAATCGAATGAGTATTGGGAACGAGATCAGTCACCACTACTTAGTTAAAGACAAGATGGAGGAATGATAATCCACTTGTTTAGTGCAAATCCCATTTAACCCACCCATCCCTCTTATGTGACTTCGTTAACTTTTCGACTAAATTGAAAAAAAAAAAAAAAAAACTGATTTTCTCAATTTATAATCATGTTAAATACTCTTAAATCTTCATCAGTTGACTCTGCTGTATTCCTATGGATGCATTTTTGTTCAAGTTGTTCATAATCTAAAGTGATAAAATCGGTAATGTGGTGTACTTGCAACAAGATATATAGATTCCCACTTCTCTCTCTCTCTCTCTCTCTCGTTCGCTTTTTATGAATGTAACGCTGATATTTATTAGGTAGCGTAATGTGCCAGTGCAAAAAAAAAAACAAAAAAAAAAGTTCCCAAATCGAATTCCATGGTGCGTAATTTTTCAAAAAGATGAACTTTAGAGTGCATGGTTAGTATTCCCAGGCGACGTTTTGGTGATTAAAAACAAAAAAAATGCAGACACTTTTCTTCAATTCAAGATTCCGAATTCAAATCTTGAGAAATACTGTGAATATATAAGAAAGGGAAGAGTTGTCTAGACAAACCTATTGATAGAAAAATAGAAGTGTACGGTAGGTCTCACGATCCCTTATTATTATTATTATTATTATAAAAAATGAGATTCTTGAATGACTTTTAATTTACAAAGGGTTATTATTATTATTATTATTATATAAAATTTAAGTGAGAGAGAAAAAAAAAAGTTTTGAATCTCTTCTGTTCATTTATTCATTTAAGTTGGTGTAATCCATGTTAAAAAAAGAATTTAATAAATTTATAAGTTTTAATTGAATGAATGAGAATAAATGAATATTAAATAATTATTCAAAAATCTGTAAATTTTTAATATTGTTCAAATTATTAACGTGATAGAGACAAACTTTAAAGAAAATCATTTCCTAAACATGAATAGATACAATGAAATTTAATATTATATTTACATTATTTTTTATTATATGCATAATATATATATATATATATATATAATATTTAATTATTATAACATAGAATATATACATATAAAATAAATGTATTTTATGTTCCTAAGATATTGCGTTTATACAGTTGTTCTCAAACTTCGATGGCATGCGCACGCGCCCGCAAGAGACAGAAACTTTCCTACAAAAGATGCATTTTCGTAAACACGAAGCAACGGTGGCCTTTGTAACTATATATATATATATATATATATATATATATATATATATAAGAAAAGCTATTTATCAAACGAAAAAAAAAAAAAAAAAAAAAACCCCAAAAGCCAAAAGGCACCACATCTGACGTGGACTGCAAGTCCAACAACTTTTTTATTTTTCTCTCATTTTGCAAGAGAGTTCCACTCGGTTTCATCTGGTGCACTCCAACGCAGCACCACTCGTGCTGTTGGAAAACTGACACTTGGAACAAATTTAAGTTTCTTTTTTTTTTTTGCTTTTTGGTTGGTCGAAGGCACAAGTTATGGTGGGGTTTCTTATAATCAAATTAATTTAACACTAAAGATGATAGAAAAAAAAAATAATAACAATTGAGATCCAATTGAAAATTGTTTTAAGTAATTTCTGGTTTTGTGAAACACAAAATCAAATTTCTCCTACATTAAAAAAAAAAAAAAAAAAAGAGAGAGAGAGAGAGAGTAAGCATGAAAGAGCTGAGAAGTTCAAAAGTTCTGTAAAATCTCTTCAATTGGCAAAGCTTCCAAAACATCTATTGCTATTTAACGTGAAACATGACTTAATCATCAATTATCTTATTGAGTTATATAATTTTTTTTTTATATGAAAGTGAGCAAACCCATATAAGTCCAATAAGAATGATTAGTTGCTTGTTAGTTGTTCAAAAATTGAGTCACAAATATAAAACTAGATGATCATAATTGCATTTGTTTTTTATTTTTTATTTTTGTATAGTTGTGTTACTCTTACATTAAACATTCACGTTGAATCTAACATCATCCACTTAACGTTTTCCTTGTCTTATTTGGACAACCTATAAAATTAATGGGCTACTTAATATTAAAGTTTCAATAACAAGTTAGTAAATTAATGAAGTTTAGTTGGCTGACTGCAATAGCAAAGCTCTTGAGAAAGTAGGATTTAAATCTCAACTACTTCAAATTCTTACAAAATTCTGAGTTTTAATTTCAATGCATTAAAGACAATACCCTTAACATTACTACAAAGCGGTATAAATGTTAGTATATTTAATTAAGGTTATACAATTAATAAATTATAATTGAAACATTAAGTTCTAGTCTAAAGATAGAGTAATTTCATTATGATATAAATATCTTAATTATTAAAAAAAAGGGGGCAAAATGAATGATGTATTATTAATTTGTTTTTGGACAACACTGTCTAAAAACTATATTAAATGATTAAAGAGACTAAAGTGTATTTTATCTTTTTGGACTCGACGACTGCTCGGGGAAGCCTGCCCGGAAAATTACACTGTAGGTGGGTTTGTAGTCTAAAGAACATGATGAAAATTGCTGTCAAAGTGAGTTTACATTGGGGGGGGGGGGGGTCAAGCTAATCAAGTTGCTGATTGGATTGCTAAACTGCTAAAGTCCGAATGTATCCGTGTAATTGATTTCCTGTTCCCTCCACCGCGCTTTGTTTATCTCCTTAATTTCGATGTAAAGGAATTGATTTATTAATAAAATTAATTTACCTTGTTCAAAAAAAAAAAAAAAACATCGTCAAAATTCTCTGCAATTGCTGCTTCCACGTTGACATCTCTGCCATTTTGTTGCATTGCATACCGCATTCGAACACATGTGCGTGCTCGGCCTGTGCTTTATTTTAGAGTATAAGGTACGGATTGATGGATATGTTCGTCCTAAACATTTCAGGCTGTCCAGACAAGGACTCTGCCATAAAACTCTCTAAACATCGTAATGGTAAAAAAGAGAAAAAAAAAAAAAAAAAAAGACATGATTTATCAACACTTTTTATGAAAATTAAGTTGGGTTTTAAAGTGACAACCTTAAATTATTTAATATAACTTGTTAAAAATATATATTTTCAAAAAAGCTTGAAAAATTTTGTTATGCTTATTTATAATATAATATTTATTTTATACTTTAAAAATTTTCAAAAAGAATTAAAAAAATTTTGAAAAATTTACGCACAATAGAATCATCCAAAACTTATTATTATGAAATGACACTATCTGAATATGCCTTTGAGTATCGCACAGGATTGGATGAACTTGTTGTCATTTGGTTCAAAATTCAGGTGTCCGTTTGTCTGCAATACTTGCTTGCACCGAATTTGGAAACCATTTTAAACTTATATATTATGAATTTTTTTGGTAGAATTTTATTTGGCTTTCAAACAACAATCGATATGAATTGGTTTGGTAATTTTGTTTTTCTTTTTCGGTCTCAATAATTAGAGAATTCGATAATTTGCTAAAGTTGCCATATTATTCTCAGACATGGTAATAACCCTTGTGGAAAAAGGGCATTGGGAGGAAGAAAACACTCATGGCTTGGATATAATTATTCAATTTTTGTCTTTACGAGAGCTCTTTTGCAAGTGTTTTTTTGTTGGGACTTGCATAGAGACGCATCTGCTAATAGAGTTTGTGCTATGGATAAAATATTTATAGCAGTTCAGAGGAATAAAAAAATAAAAAATAAAAATTTTTTACAAAAAAAAAATTATTTTTTATCGTTAGCATAAAATAAAATTTAAACTTTTAATTTAAAACTAATAATTTAAATAATTTTATTGTTAAAATTTGTAAATAATAGTAAAAATAAGTTAATTTTGAATCTTTTTAAATTTTATATTAAAATCACATTAAATTAATTAAATTATTATGTATTTGAATGTTAAATATACATTCTAAAAAAAGATATCAAGTTCTTAAAAGTAATATAATTTGAAAGGTTTATCTCTCTTTTTTTTTAAGCGTGATATCAAACAAAAAAATTAGAAAATAAAATTCAACTACATTAACTTTTGTCTTTTTTTCTTGAATCCATGAATACAAACCTGGCAAGGATGACGCTGATAAACTAAATAAATGAAAAAAATAGAAGTGACTAGGTCTTAAATTCTACCAAACAACCAAAGAAAGGGGGTCGTTTTGTAGATACCAGTCAACGCCTGGGATTCCCAACACAATTTGCACCAATCGTATCTGAAAAACTACTCGTCGATAACCATGCACCATCTGTCGTGTATACGTATATCCTAATGCAGGCCCAGCCACGCGTATGTGTGTGTGTGTACATTTGAGAACCACTAAGTTTGAGCAATGAGGCCATCACTGGTGAAACAAAATGGGATTGAGGCTAAGCAACAGGAAATAACATGAAGAAATCAATAATTTCTGCGCTCGTGCTCTCGTTCTCGGTGTGTGTGTGTGTGTGGGCACTGGGTTACATTTTTTTCAACCCCCATGCTCAGAAATCATGATGTCTATGTCACTTAGCTAGCCTTCCGAGTTGGAGCCCATGTTTCGATGTATTAACAAAATGGATCATGTCACATCCTATCCTAAACATTAAGGGCTTAGGGCAAGGCTTTCCCTAAATAGCATATCCATAAAAATAAGACGCGAGTAAAATTCAACGCAGTTGAGGCAGGAGTGAAAATGAATCACGATGACATATTACAAAAAGAAAAAAAAAATAAAAAAATAGAACATTTATGCCATTTATTAAGGTTTGTGTCTTCTGGCTAGCTACCTGCGCACGCACGAACATAATAAACCTAGCCCCATCAAGGACCATTGGGATTTAAATTAACGTAAAAATTTCCTTTCGTAATGACCAAAAAGCCTGGTTGACATTAATTTCTTGCTTTTCATGATTTCTTTTTTTTGACAAAGTTTTCCTCCTTATCAAAGACTATCTTGACGATAGAATGATAGAAGCAGTGAATAATTAATATATCTATATACATATATCTATAGCGAAGGGAACAATTCTAGGTGTAGGTGTTAAATGGGTGCAAGAAACAGGTCAATAAGTCAACTTCTTTCGATCACATTTCTCCGTCAGAAGTTTTTGTTTTTCATGATTAACTTCTAACATGGTGTACAAAAAATCAATGTTCATTCTGTTAGTCGGACTTAAGTCAAGTGATACTAAGAATGATTTTTTTTTAAAAAAAAATGTAAAAGTAAGTTTAATTTTCAGTATCTTAACCTCAAGCACATGTAAAAATTAATACACATTTCTAACATTGTAAATTTTTTGTTTCTAGGTGAAAAAGAATGTTATAATGTATTTTTAATCTACTGAATCTGTAATAACGATGAAAAGGCAGTCCTCTCTAACTTTTATAACCTCATCAAGTATATACCACGATTCAATTTCAAGTCTCCCTAAATAATGTATCTGTCATTTGTTACTGTATCTCTATAATTTTATCCTAATTCCATAGACGAACATATATTTTTTGGATCTATGCATGGGTAATAATTTTCCATAGACTTACATATATGCATTTAAATTTGTATTGGACGATGGTACAAATGATTGAATGAACAATAAAAGCAGAAACATTTTTATCATCGAATGCTAAGATTAAATATTGAACAAGACGAGACAAGAGTGTCGGAATAAAGCCAGCAAGAAGAATAAGTATTTCTATTAGTAGAACACTAAGCCCCTGCGTAATTTGATTTTTCCCTAATGACGTTGACATTAATTATCGTGTCTTCCGAATGATAATGACTTCAAATTTGATCTTTAATACATGGTCATTAATGGGAATTTAAAAAAATTAGGTATCGAGGCCGCCATTATTAAAGACAACCATGATAAGGAAACTGAAAAATGACTGCAACGATCCTTAATGACTTAGAAAGAACATTGACGACACGAGGATACCAACAAAGTGAAAAGATTTTTGAATCTTGTATTGATTTTTAAGGGTATTAACAATAGAACTAAGAATTAGTGTTTTTTTTTTTTATTATTGTACAGGTGTAATTTTTTATAAATATAATAATAAAATACGAATTAAATACATGAATTTTGTTATATGAATTTAAATATAAGAATAATTAAAATTGAAAATATACTTTTAAGATCAGCTTTTTTAGATTTTCTTTGTATTTTTCTATTTATACTTCATATTCCTATAAAATTAATTTTATTTTACTAAAAAATATAAGACTATTAACTTTTTAATACAACTAATATATAATTTTATACAGTTTATTGTATTTAATACAAGTATAAACTTATAATTGAAAAAAATGCTGAACATAAACTATACTCAAAATTTCTTTAATAACATTTGTTTAAGAGGTGGGTAGTTATTCCTTCTTACTTAACTTATGACCTACCAAGGTTTTGAAAAAAATAATATATATATATATATATATATAGTTAGCAATTACCATTATTATAATTGTTGTTGTTGTTTGGATGGCTGATCTGATCCTTTAAAAAGCTTGATTAGCAGATCTCATTGTTTAGAACTTCCAATATACCTATGGATGAACCAATACATTGTATATATCGCAACATTTGTTTTGAGACACTGACTTCGTGAAGCACAAACAAAGATGCATTTGCTGCCATCCCCACAGACATAAACATATTAGAGAGGAGGAACATTACGTGCTGTGGGGGCAGATGCCTCTACTAAACAATTGAAAATGTACATACTTTACATGAAATTAAATATTTTTCCCCCATTCAAAATTATAAAAAATCGTTAGACTGACAAATCCTATAAATTTTGACTAACGCAATTTATTGGAAATGATCTCAATTTTTACAATTTCTATAATAATATAGTTTATTTAATCTATTAAATTAAAAAAAATATGTACATAACTACTAAGTCAATGTTTAGTTGTACAGGCCTCTGTATTTTAAAAGTTTTTTATTTTTTTAAGCGATTTTAAGTATATAAAATAAAATTTTCAGTTCTCAATTAGCCAAATACTGTTCATGCGAAGACAACCAATGTTTTTTTTTTTTGGGTGTGTGTGGTCTAACTTCAGCCGGAGCATATGACTTGCTTGCTGTCTGGTCCAAAGTGGGCATTTAGCATTTTTCCTAGAAACCAGCCAAGTCGTCATAGCGTTGCAAGCATACACCCCCAGAGTTCTCGGACTTGATTTTAGAGAAGTGAAAAAAAGAAAAGGTACGAGAATGGAATCCCCAGTCTTGGAAGAATACGCTATGTGTGCATATCAATTTTGATTTTCTCTCTTTTTTTTTTTCTTTCTGTCCCCCTTGGTAAACATGATGCGTGTGTGGCGATTTGCGAGCTGCGAGTTTGCATGCGCGCGCGCACGGGGTTGTGTTGTGTATGAAAACACTTACCACTCAAATTTAAAATAAAATTGAAAGTCTAAACTTAAAATATTTTAAATTTAAATAACTCAATATTTATAATAATTTAAATTTTTAATATTTAAAAATCTAATATCTCCGAATTTTTATAAATTTGATATATAAATTATCCAACCTGAAAATAAATCGACGGTTTAATTCAAATTTTTATTATTTACAATTTACTTGTTACTAATACTAATAAAGTTATATTATACTCACCCCAAAAAGTGGATTCCATTACATTGTATTATTACAAAGGTTTTTAATTTGATTTATTGAAAAAAGAAAGTAAATTAATTTATTATTATATATTAAAAAATAAGTGAAAATCAATTAAAATAAGAAAAACTAAAAGTTGATTGATTTCCGCCTTTTTCTTGTACCTTTACCTACCCGATGGTTCCGCTCTTTTTGCTTCTGCCCCTCTAGCTCTCTTTCTCTCTCTCCCTCTCTCTCCCTCTCTCTCTCTCTAGGCGCTTTCTGTTATTTGCTTTATATTGAACCGACATGTCTCCAAACTGATCGGGTTCCTCTGCTTCAGTGCAAGTACATGAAGCCGCTGCTACTGCTTCTACTTCCTTTGCTACTCTCTTTTTGACCCATATCTGCTCTTTGCCGATCTTTTCTTTCTTATCATAATCTTTCAGCTCTTGGCCCTCTGTTTTTTTTTTCTAAAAACAAAAATTTCCTTGCCTTTATTTTCTTGTTGATCATCTCGTTGTCTTAAGTTTGATTTCTGGTTTTCTTTTTTTTTTTTTTTTTTGGGGGGGGGGGGAGGGTTGGTCTTACCCTCTGCACCGTGGTATATGGGTTTCTTTGTTGATCTGGGTTTGCTTTATGGCAACTGGGTTTTAAGCATGTTGCTTTCTCACTTTTTTCTAAAGAAAAAACAATTATTGGACTTATTTATTTATTTAATTTGTATTTTTACTGTCTTGCCGTCTTCCTTCCTCTGTGGTTATAATTTCCTCTATATGATAGCCTTATTTTTCCAGATGATATGGGGTGTTAAGTAACTATTCATGAGAATTCTACGTCTAATTCTCATCTTTTCCTCAAGCAGAAAATTTTCCTGGGATTTCTAATTGCATTCCTCAAAATTTCTTGCAGGAATCACTTTCGACAACCTGATAAAGAAGATTAAGAAGCACCATTGGAGATCATTTCCTGGGGTTGGGAGTTCATCATGGCTATGAGAACCTTATTCTTCAAAGAACATGAAGGGAACTCGCATAATCCAATTGGTCAGTTGTCATCTGCAACATCAGTGCCTTGGTGGGCCCCTATTGGATCTCAATCCATTTATGCTGAATCTTGTGTCCAAATGAAGCCTTCGTCATTGGAAGAGCCCCTAGTTGGAGACCAACTGACTGCCTCTAAGCAATCCAGGTGCAGCACTCTTCAACGGCCGGATAAAGGAAATACCACTCAATTCACCATATTTCCTGGTAACTTTACTGTTATTTTCCTCTCATTTGTATATAATCTGCACATATGTGTTCCAAATTGTTTGTTGTATTTTCAATTTGTGGTCTATTATATGCTGTGTAAGGACAAAAAATCACAGATAAGGATTTTGCTGTCTTCTTTCTCATCTTTCCTTTGATGTTTGCCCCTAGGACACTCATTTAGGCAGTGCTTCCAATTACAAAGCCAGCTGTATTTCATTTTGATCCGTGAATTGGTTGGAAGTAGGGCGAGGGTAGGCTTATGAGGTTTATTTTATTGCCAAATGAATGATGATATACTGTTATAGGATTAACCATTGACTAATTTCATGTGGGAAATAAAATTAGTTTTCCATTACAATGTACACGCCAAGAAGTTTGAGGGGAAGTTGTAGCAAGTTTATATAGGATAGTCTATTCGAAAAATGAAGTCCTTTCGTTGTTCTTGCTTCTTTCACTCCTTTCCTCGTCCCCTCCCTCTCTGCCTCTCTCTCTTTATTTAACGTAGGACGGTGCTCATTAAGCAACAGGATTTTAAATGTATGTGTTATAAATTGTTTGCTTCCCCACTTAGCTGTCAACATAGAAAGTTTTCTTGGAGAAACACAGGAGGAAAGTTTTTGGCACCTATTCAATTTGTAAGGGTTTCTAAGACTGATGTAATTGGATTGGAGTACAGGCAGCATGACAATGTGTAGATGGGTGTTACATGAGCTAATAAGAATGTGCTAAGATGTGTCATACCATTGGCATAAACAACTGCATGCATTATTTGTGTGTTCATAAATTCATCCTTGATGGATTAGTTTGAAAGTCATGTCACAGCATGAACAAAGCAAACAGGATTGAAATGCTGCTTGCAATTATCTTGGCAGTGCTTGCACACAAATAAAGTACTGGCCATTGGCTCTACAGCCAATTCGTTCATGTTCTCATATATGGTTTGATATCAGATGCTACATCGGGTTTTCTGTCTAGCCTGATATCAGCATGTGGTTGCTTCAATTCTTTTTCCAAAGTATCATGAACAGAAATGGACAATCTTCTGTGTTATGGCTCAAACATCGATTCCTCCAGTTTCTATCTTTCACAACTTGCTCGGTCAGTACTCCATCTCAATTGAAGCCACAAGTACTGCTGAAGAATATGGATGCCTAACTCTTTGGCTGGCTTTAATAATTGTGGCATTTTGTCAGTGTAGCTATCTAGATGTTTCATGGTGGTTTCAACTTGCATGCATATTTCTTTTATGTGAGTTACTTCAGTATAGTTATTTGTTAACCAGATAGGTTGTTTCGCATTCAGTTGACAGCAAAACTTCCACTGGTCAAACAAAGCCTCCTCAGGCAGCCATCTCTGTTCAAACAACTCTTCCAGAATATCTTGCTCATTTTGACCTGGGATTTGGTCAGCCTCTGGTAAAATTTTTTACTTCCAATTATTTCCACTCTGTACATCACACCAACAGCAGCTGACTACTAATTACATTCTCCTTCTTTGTCAAATGCAATTGTAGATATGTGCAAAGCATCCTCATCTGGATCAATATTATGGAGTGCTCTCAACTGATGGATCCCAAATTTCGGTTTGTGGCCCCTCATCAGTTCTCAGAAAGCATATATGTCTTTCATAATCTTACTACATGCTGAGTTTGCATCATTGTGATGCTGCCCCCTACCCCTTTTTCCCAAGAATTCCTAGAAAAGTTGATGACAAAAGATGTTGAAATATTGTTCTGCTCCCATTGAGCTGTACTTTGTACTTAAAGCAGCTAGTCCTTTTTAGTTGAAAGCAAGTGCATGGTTTTATACATGCTTATTACATAGCACAGTAACTTCAAAATTCAAATGGTATCCAACTCTGTATATAATATCAGATCTGTTAGCAACAGCTCATTCCAATATTTGTTCATCATAATACAGGGGCAAATTATGCTGCCAATGAGCATGGCAACAGATGATGTACCAATTTTTGTAAATGCTAAGCAGTACCATGGAATCATCAGGCGTCGGAAGTCCCGTGCAAAAGCTGCACTTGAGAATAAGTTGATCAGAACTCGTAAGGCATGACCTCACATTGTGGGACTTATGCAATGCCTTCTGTTTTCATGTTCAAGATATATTGGCAAGCTTTGATGTTTCTCCTTGAAGTGAGAAATTAGTCCATTTAATTATTCTTCTTTGTAGTCCAATCACCAGACTTGGATTGTCCAAGCTCAAAGGTGATCGTCCAAGGGGTTCTGGCATATGATTCTATTTAATATTAGATTGAGTGGCCTTCATGCTTTATATTCTTCTTTGTAGTCCAATCACCAGACTTGGATTGTCCAAGCTCAAAGTTGATTGTCCAAGGGGTTCTGGCATATGATTCTATTTAATATTAGATTGAGTGGCCTTCATGCTTTACATTCTCCTTTCAGTTTCAATGCCTTATATTCTGCTTTTAAGCTAGTCTTACTTTTCAGCTTTTTATGACTTGCATACTGAATCGTAAACACAGGAGCTTAGTTCCCTCAGCTTCTCAATATTAATGTCACACTCTTCTGATATAAGGAAGTTATTTTCTTCTTGAAAGTGCAAAGCCCCTCTCTGGTTTTATTGCTAATGGATATGATCTTCTTTCTGTTCAGCAGCCATACATGCACTATTCACGCCATCTCCATGCAATGCGCCGACCAAGGGGATGTGGTGGCCGTTTCTTGAATACAAAGAATTTGAGTGATGGAAAAGATGAAAAGGAGCTGAAGAAAGGAGAAGATGTTCTTCTATTTCAGCCATCTGGATCCCAGAGTTCTGAAATCCTGCAACCCAGGAGTGGAACTTTGAATGCCTCAAAGGAAACAAATAGCAGTGGTTCAAACATTTCAGGCTCGGAAGTTACCAGCATGCTCTCTCATGGAGAGCTTGATCACTTTCCAATCAATCGTCTTGATCCACCTGTTCGCTTTTTCTCAGGCACGATGGATGCAGGACATGGCATGGTTCTGCCCAGTAAATGGGTTGCAGCAGCAGATGCATGGTGCAACCTGAAAGTTTAGCAAGGAACCAAATGGGGTTGGTGTGTGTTTCTTACAGCCAACCCTATCCTTGCTGCAGCCAAATTCAGAAACTCTGTCACATTTGGCTAATGTGGCTGGTTTTGGCTTGAAGATTGTCTTCACCATTTGGTTGCTAGGCAAATCATTCTTGGCTCACGCATCAAGGCCATGTTTTCCATTCCATTTAAACCTGCAGCAATGGGGTGGTTAAAGCCTTGGTGCACTTCTGTAAAAAGCAAAATTTGATATAAATGTGTGTGCACCTGGATGTTGTTTGGATGGGGAACGTGAAATCTGTTTGCAATGCTAAATTGTGATGAAGGATTGATTGTTGTTTGGGGTTTGCTTTCTGTGAGTCTGTTTCCTGGCTTCTGAAATAATGTACTCTCTAACTTTATGTTAGAGTCTGTATTTGTGTGAGAATGATGTGTTGTGTTTCTGACTGTAAATCAGTGAAAAATTCAAGTCCAAAGGATGGTTTGTGATTTGAGAATGTTCCCCGCTGTAGCAGTCTGAATTTCTTTGGTCAACCATGTGGCCATTTGCAGGGCTGGAATCTCTCAAAAAAGGTTCAAATGCACATCACTTCTTTCTCTTTTTAACCCTTTTTCTCAAAAACTACACGAATGAGGAGGATTAATTGACACACGTATTGCACAGCATACCGCTATCATTGTTGGGTGAGTTATGGTTGATGAAATAAGCCAAGGGAATTGGCTTTAAAAAAAGTGACATGTTCATATAAAACCAAGTAAAGAGATTGGCAAGTGAAAAGAGAGGTAGCTGGTCATGTGCTTTGCTTGAACACTAGAAAGAGTAATATAAAAGCAAGCAGCCCATAAATACGAAATCTATGCACATTACATGCAAGCAGGATAAAACAAATTGGTGAAATAGAATGAGAAACATTAGAACAGGTAGAAGCTTTGTGATCATCCTCGTGCTATCCTGCTTGTCAGGAACCGGTGTCTTGGGGAGGGTTCATCTGGTGGTAATGAACGGGCTGGGAGGTGGTAGAGTAATGAAGATACACTGCCGGTCACGCGCCGATGACCTTGGCCTCCTAGCCATTCCAGATGGCTTTGAAATGGACTGGAAATTCTCTGTTAACTCTTGGGGCACCCCATTTTTCTTTTGTGAGGTACAGTGGGATGGTTCAGAGTGGCACAGTTTTGAAGCTTATTCCTATGAAAGGGATTCTGATCGGTGTAGAACAGAGTGCATTTGGATGGTTTCAAAGGATGGCCTTCTGTACAGTTTTAATCAACAGACCGGTTCCTGGGACTTGATGCCATTTCAAGATGGTAAATGACATTTGAGGGAATGTAGACCATGTTGTAGAAGTCAATGTTGATGCCTGGATAAGTGCCTGCCTATATGATTACAAATGAACATTTCCCTTTTTAGGGAAACAATATCTAAAAGGGGATTTTTTTTGGGGGGGGGGGGGGGGTTAAATAATCATAGGCAAGAAATATGAACTCGCCTACTATTCTCGTGGAGCACATGATCACAACGTTATCTCTGGATAACTTGCACATTTCCAACAAGTCTACAAGACCCCATCTTTGTTCCGGATTGCAGATTGATTTATTGAATTTGAGCAGGAACATCCCTTCCACATAAGTTTAGAAATGAAAGCAGCACGCCCTCTTCTGCTTCTCTACCCAAGTAGATCTATCCGATTAATGCTGCTAGACTCATTCATTTTTATTTATTTATTTATTATTATTATTATTATATTGTCAATTAGGCAATAAAAATAGCTCTTTTAATTCCTATAAATCTCTATTATTTTTTATTTTCATAATTATATTCCAAAATCTCAAAAATAGAAATCAAATTTTTTAACATTAAAGTACTTCCTAAAATACATTCATTTTTATTATCTTGACAAAAAGAGACCTCTAAAAAATTATTTATCTTGTAACAAAAGTTAACTTAATATGCTTTACAGTTGATTAGATCTAATGCACAACATTGACTGAGAAGAGTCAATCCTTCATAACCTAACACTCCAAATTGAAATAACTCATTAACTTGAATAATTTAAAATTAAAATAGCTTTAAATTGAATTACTTCAAAATTTAATTATCTTAAAATCTAAATATAAAACTTGAAACAATCAACATCTGATATAATTCAAATTTGGACATACCCGAATGAGCCAAAATTGAAGCAACTCTGACCCACACAATTTGCCAGCTTCAAACTACGTTCAGTCTGGATCGCTGTTTTTGGAAGTCGGAGCCCGATTCAACCCTACTGTGATAGTACTTTTTTTTTTTTTTTTTTTAAATCTCGTAACCCGACCCAAAAATTTATATCACCTAAAACCCAACATCCAAACCCAAACCCGGTTGAAGGCCAACCTTATCCACGGTTCAAGCTCTCTACACTAAAGTATTCGTTCTTCCGCAGTCCACATTTGGTTTCAATCCCTGCTATCCATGGCGGCCTCCACGCTCGCTTCAGCTCCAGTGCACGCAAAGCTCTCCAACCTTTCCTTCAACCACACCCAACGACCACACCCACAGGCCTCTTGTCAAAACCCTTTAATAAACCCCTAAAACCCATCAATCTGCATGCCACTCATGTCCTTAATTCCCACTCTCCTCCCTCTCTCTCGCATTTTCGCTGCTATTTTGCCGCGTGACAGTTTTGAAGTGACCCAGGATGGGAACTTCGAAGGCCAAGACGACCCAGAAGCTGAAACTGAAGAATTTGAGCAAGAACAAGAAGAAAAACCAGCAGTATTTGATGAACAAGCGAAGCTCTATGTGGGAAATTTGCCTTATTCTACGACCTCCGAGCAACTGGCTGAGGCTTTTCTCGAGGCTGGTAGCGTGGTCAATGTCGAGGTTTGAGATTTTTTTTTTCTCGATACCCTCTCTGACATAGTTAAGCCACAATTGGGGTTTTTCTTGTTTTCATTATTGGTCTCTCTGTTGTTTGATTGTGGGTTCAGGTTATCAGCGATCGTGTCACAGGAAGGAGCAGGGGGTTTGGATTTGTTACAATGGGGAGTGTTGAAGAAGCTAATGAAGCGATTCGAATGTTCAATGGAGCAGTAAGTGTCTTATATATATGTGTGTGTGTGTGTGCGCGCGCGCGCATGTATGTATGTATATAAATTGTTAGTTAAATACGTCAGCATTTGCCTCTTAGACTAAATGGACTGCAACAGTGCAGCCCCGCAATGAGAGTGTGTTTCTGAGAAGGGTTGAGAAAATAAAGTTGGAAGCTTTTAGCATAGTGTTAGGCGCTCAATGTTAACAAAAAGCCATGTGAAGTCATAGAATTACTCAATGGAACTACTTGTGTAGTTTGTACGTTGTAATGAGTGCAGCCCCTTAATACTAGATGCTATGGGAAGGAATAAAAGTTACACCTCTAAACTACAATCTTTTGTGATGTCATGTAAGTATTCTATGTGCAAGTGCAATTCTTATTGTCTTGAATTAGGCACTCGTGCATAAGTCTGGATCATAGCTCCTTATGATCCAACCTCAATTTATGGTTTAGATCCTCCAAATTTGGTGTTCATGCATGCACACATCTTTTGTTTATTAGGACCAGGATCATGTACATTCCTGTTAGATTTTACTTGAGCACTACATGAAGTGATGGGGAAAAGGTAATGTTGTGGTGCTGATGGTCAACAGGAAGTTGGAGGTAGAACTTTGAGAGTGAACTTCCCAGAAGTGCCAAAGGGAGGTGAGAGGGAAATCATGGGACCAAGGGTAAGGAGTAGCTATAAGGGCTTTGTTGACAGCCCACACAAGATTTATGCAGGAAATCTCGGTTGGGGCCTCACATCCCAAGGTCTTAGAGATGCTTTTACTAACCAACCGGGCCTTTTAAGTGCCAAAGTCATATATGAGAGGGACACTGGAAGATCTCGAGGTTTTGGCTTTGTCACTTTTGAAACTGCCGAGGATGCAGATTCTGCTTTAAGTGCCTTGAATGGAGCGGTAAGTTCAAGTTGGCTATTGGTTTCAAATTTTTGAAGTGTAAGACATGCTCTTAAGATTTTTGATCGGTTATCTTTATGCAATTTTGAAACTAGGAGGTGGAAGGGCGCCCTTTGCGGTTGAATTTAGCTGCAAACAGAGCACGTCCTCCTCTATCCCCAAGAAGCGCGGCAGACAATGACAGTGAAAACAGTGAATTGCTTTCCAGCATTGGTGCCTGAGGGAAATGGCTTGTGCATGGAAACTTAAAATATGCGGCGACATTTTGAGAAATTGGGGGCAGCTAATCTTAGTTTTTATCGGTCATTTTTGTCTCACCTCCACCACTGCATGCAAAGGCGTTTGTGCCAATTAGAAAGCATCAAAGCTGATGCAAGTTCAAAAGCTTATAATCTTGGAATTCAATCTTTTTACATTTGATCACATGTTGGATCTCACGTGAACTGGTGTCTAACTGGTGTACGGATAAATGATTTTCTGGCTTGGCTTGTTCGCAACAACTGGTACTCGAAGGATCACATGTTTATCTTTAAGATGCGGCAGGATCAAAGCTTTAGTGAAAATATGAAAATTGAGAATTTAATAAATTAAAAAAAAAAACAAGAATAAAGGAGAGGTCACTAAATATGTGTTTGAAACTTAATTGAAAACAATTGAATCAAAAGCAGAATTAAAATTCAAACTGTACGACTCTCTAGACGCGCTTCTAGCCGAAATACCGTGCCAATTCCACAAATGGACGGTGGATTGGAGCTGAAGGTAATGGAGCATCTTAACATTTTATTGAGGGGGTCATGCCAGCAACAAGTTTCGGTGAGAACCACGATCCTGGTCATCAAGAAGAGCATCTTCTGCGGATCCAATTCATGGAAAAAGAAAACCCTGCAAAACAAGTTACACGGAAAAACCTTGAATCCTGAAATGTTTGAGAAATGATCTGTAACCCTCAATCCAGGTTCAACTTTGATTTAGCTACATTTTATTTTAGGATGATCAATTAAGGAGGATGGCCAAGTTAGTGGTTGCAATAGGACTAGTTGTTTTGTATAAGGACTCGGTGTTTTTGTTATCGATGTGATCAGATGTTTGGTAACAATAATATCACGACTACTATTCGGTTCACATCCCTGCTCTCCATGACACGGAGCACAAGAGAAGAGATAGACCGCGTTTGGTGGCTGTAGAGACGGAAAATAATTTTTTTCTATTTTTACTTTTCGTACTCCTCGTTGGCCTCCTAATCGCAAGGGCTACAATGCAAATAGCAAGGAGTTCAAGCAACGCGTAAAAGTCTGACCGCGCGAAGAGACCTTGACAGACTATTCCAACTCACCTTCCACCTTAAAAACGCGTTACCTGCCCGGGCGTGGGCGTTTAAGCCAAAAAAATTCTCAGTTGCGAGTAGGTCAATGGCGTTCTACTGAAAATTAAGTTAATATGCATGTAAGAAGTAGGAACATGATTTCCATAGACAATTTACGTGTAGTAAACTTGCATCAAAAATACCTGAGAGACAGACACAGGATGAAAAGAAAGTGTCTCCAACAAAAGCATTTCTCATCAACAAAGATCAATGGCATTTCACGCACGGCTCATACTTGCCCAATGATAACAGTATACAACAATATGGAAGGCTCTCGTGCCAATGCCTCCAAATGATTCGCCCCAGCTGCTATACCCCATCAAATTCAACTCGTAGGTAATAATAATAAACGAACCAAGAATTCTCCTCCCGAGTTTCAGACTAGAATAAAACTGTGTCTAAATGTGCATCCGAATGAAGTGTAAGGCCACAATCCTACACTCCTGGAGGCGGAGGCGGAGCTGCAGCTGTTGGAGTCGCTGGTTGGCTGCCACCTCCTCCATTGCCGCCATTGTTTTTCCACGGCTTCACGGTGAATAGCACCACAAATAAGACGATCACCAGCAGCAGAATAATGGCATAGCACGTCCATTTCCTGGTATTCTTCTGGTATCTTCTTGCAGTCTGCAACCGATCAGTTCCTCCCCGCACAAATGAAGTAGCTCTCTGCATGTTGCTCTCGATGTCATCTAATTGTTCACCTTGAGCTTGCACCAACACAGCCATGTCCAAGAACACTTGGTGCAACTCCTTGAGATTCTTCTCCATCTCCTTCACAGCATCATGTCTCTCCTTAATCTCTTTTATGGTATCCAAAACCCTTCCCCTGCCTTGCTCTTGAATTGCCTTCTGAAGAAAAGTCTCACTCTCACCTGCATAGTAACCAAAATTTTCAAATCAGCTGCAGGTTTCATCAAAATTTATCTTTGGAGTTCACTTTCAATGTGTAAAAAGAAACAATTCAGACTCAATTTCTCACACCAAACCAGAATCAAAATTCTTTCTATTCCTCATTTCAAAGAACATAAACAATTGTTAACCCATTTACAAATTTCACCAAATATTTTCAGCATTCTTTCAATCAATTGCAATATTATTGCAAAAGTCCTCAAATTCATAGATTTTGAAGTCATTGTAACAAGCACGTAGCATTCAACAATCCCCAATAACAATTTTTAATTGACCCAAAAAGAAAGGGAAAAAAAAAAGAAAAAAAAACATTGAATTGCATGAAACACCGAATCAAATACGTGCAAATACTTTGGATTAAAAAGTCAAAGTCAGGAACATTCAAACAAACCTGTGGAGATCAAGAGATCAACCGTCTTCTCATCGGGATTCTCACCGGTCACCGTGAAATACCTCCTCCCTACGGTCTCCCTATACTCAGTCGATATCTTCTCTCTCAAGGCACTAAAGCTCTCCATCGAGTCCTTCAGCTTCTTTCTCAACCCGTTGACCACGGAGGTGCGGGTCCGGTCCGAAGATGACCCGGGTCCACAACCAGGAAGGCTTCGGTTGGCGGCGTTGGAGCGGTCCAGCGCCTCCAGGCGGACCTTGATCAGCTTGGCGTTCTTCAAAGCCAAGGCCACATCAGCGTCCATGCGGGACCGCAAGTCCTTGATGGCCTTGGCGCTGTGTAGGGTCTTGCTCTGCTCGTGGGATGACCGAAGGTTCTCGTTCAGCCGCTCCAGCTCTTTGAGATCGTCCTTGACGGACTCCACGTCGTCAAAGAACTTGTTGAGGTTGACGCCGCCGGTGTTGGGCGTCGCCGCCGCCTGCGACATCTGGATCACGTGATGATCGGGAGATTCTTCCTCTCTGCGGAAGCGAGAGAAAGAGCCCGAGAACAGATCATTCATTTTCTCAGTTAAGCTGTTATCTGTCCAAAAATAAAACAAACAAAAACACACACACAAACAAAGTACTTGACTTCAAAAAATGAAATTGTAAGACAAGAACTGGGTTTCGAAATGATGGGGAATTATAATATGAGAGAAGGAGAACCAAAGATGAGTTTTCCAACGGGCAAAGAGGGAGATAAATGGAATGGGATTTTGGTGGGGTTGGATTGAATGGGTCTGGCCTGCTAGAGATAGAAAGCTTGAGAGAGAGAGAGAGAGAGAAAGAGAGAGGGACAGGTTCAACTACTCAATTTTTTCGTTTTTGTGTTGGAAGGGAGAAGGGGAAGAGAAGTCAATTGGTTGACCAAACATGGAGGGAGGCTTAAGTTGAATGGTTTTCATCCATTGAACTTCAATTTGTACTCATTTCAATCGTCGCGAATGAAGGAGGAAGCATCCTCGGATAAAAGGGGTCGAGGTGATGGTGATGGGGGATAATAAGAAACACGGCGAAACATATTAAAAGCCCATTAGTCCTGTTTGGAGATTAGTTTGGTAGGTCTTTAAGAGAGTTTTAACATGGATGGAAAAGTACTCGTCTCCCCCCCCCCTCTCTCTCTCTCTCTCTCTCCCTCCCTCTATCTGTCTCTCACGTGCAGTCTTGGAGCCTTAACCTTTGCAAGATGTAAGAAGTTTGAAATATAAGATTTGGTCTGTTTGTGTTGATTTGGACTTATCGTAAATCCATTTCCGATTCTCTCTCTCGTTTTCTCTTTCCTTCCTGCAACCGCCGCCGATTTGACTTCTTCGAAAGCAAAAGCCAAGACGCGTTTTTATTCACCCCGTGCCATCCATGTCTGTCCAGTGTGACCTGGCTTTTAATTGGGCCATGAGGACGATCCCGATCGCCTTTCTATTTTTATTCAAACTCATTGATTCACCTTTCTTACGGGGGACGCCATTAATTTTGTGAATTCGGTCACAATTTCGTATATTTTGTTCAGCTCCCGAGGAACTCGACCACCGCGTGACATGGAACGCGCAATGACTGTACAACAATGACACCCCGGCGAAAAGACGCGGAAATCGTAGCCAATGAAGAATCTGGATTGACATGGGTTATATATTTCCTATTGAGTCCGACTGCCTGAACACAAATTTATTTAACTGTAAATGTGGTGGACTCACTCCGCTCAGGATTTCCTTTCCCTATTCCATGAGAAATGAGCATTGAGCTATCCGGCGAAACGAACGACGGAGTGTAGAAAAATAAACACAATGGGTCAAGTTGATCATACAGCCATTAGTTTACCTACCAGGGACACACTCTTTTGCCAACCCCCCCTCCCACCGGTTTCCAGCGGTAGCTGCACTCGAATCACTCTATTTTCTGCTGCCGCCGGCGGAATGGAGGGTTATTGATGTTCACAGACGCAAATGGCGTCTGATGACTGGTTAAAAAAAAAAAAGTATTTTCGTCGAGTTTTCTGCTGCCGTTGTTGTTGCTAGTGCTTGTTCTATCGAAGCAGGAAAGATCCAAAGTCGGCGTGGCAAAAGCTAGAATAAGGACAACAAGCGGCCGGAGTCTAAAATTTTTCCTCGCCTGCGGTGACATTGATGATAAAAGAGACTTGACAGTTTGTTAAGATTTTAAACACGAAATATTATATGTAATTAAAAAATTTTATATTAAAAATAAATAATAAAAATATATAAATTTGTTAAATTATTGGATTAAAATATGATATGAAACTAGATATTTTATTGAGTAAAATACAATTAAATTGTAAAATTAACACATTCATTTTATTTAATTTTAATCATCAGCGTGGATAATTAACGTGTCTTGAAAACTCAATGAAATGAAATGTAGCACTCGAGTGAGTTCGAAGTGGCAGTCTTATTGATCATCCGGTGCGTTTCATTTGTTTTATTGTTAAAATAATAATAATAATAATAAAAAAGAAAAGAAAAAAGGGGCAGCGACTTTGCGAGACGGTGCGCTCAACTGCCATTTACATTCCATGCGTTCTTTAAGCCGCGCTGGCCACACTTGGATTTTCTTTTCTGATAAATTCTCTCTTGTAATAGCTTCACCGCCCAGCCTCGACTTTCGACGACAGATCTCAACTCTCGCCATGTCATACCGTCCCAACTTCCAGGGCGGCCGCCGCGGAGGTCGTGGTCGAGGCGGTGGTGAGGGACGAGGAGGAGCAGGGAGAGGGAGAGGAAGAGGAGGAGGAGGTGGAGGTGAGCAGCGCTGGTGGGACCCCGTGTGGCGAGCGGAGCGATTGAGACAGAAACAGGCTGAGGTATCTGTGATCATTGTTGAATTTATGGCAGTGTGCGGCTTTCGGGCACTGCTTTGTAGGGTTTTAGCTCGTCGAACTGCTTTTTGGCGGCTAAAAAAGCTCGAGAAAATATAATGGAGAGGAAGAAAAATCGAATGAATTGATTCTCGTTAACTTTGTTGAATCGCCGTATTGAATTGACGAAAGGAAATGCTGGACGTCCATTTCTTTCCAGTTATATGTTTACTGATTGAAACAGTAGCACTAAGATGAGTAGCAATCTCGTATTTATTAAAAAAATTTGCTTAAGGAAAAAAATTTTAGTATGTATTAAGTGCACGAGAAAGAGGGATTTTTAACGTTGTTGGTTGGAGACAAGCGTGGTATAAGTATGGTAGTTGGATGATTTTTTACATGTTTTCAATGTTGAACAGATGGAAGTTATGGATGATGGTGAATGGTGGAACAAGATGGAGCGAATGAAGCGAGGAGGCGAGCAGGAGATGGTGATAAAGCGCAATTACAGTCGTGAGGACCAGCAAACCCTATCTGACATGGCGTATCAATTGGGTCTTTACTTGTAAGCATGCTTGGCCACCTAAACTTTATTCATGTTCTTCAAAGAAGTGAACAATATGTGCTACCATAGACATGATGTTATATTGAATGACAATACTATTAACATTAGCAAATTGTTACTCCTATCATAAGGCCTCAACAATATGGAGATATTGAACTTTAGAAATGCATGTTTTGTTGAACAATATTGTGTCTTGGATTCATAATTCTCTGGTATCATTGCCAATGTCATGATTATTGTAATAATTTTCCTAGTTATAATTTTTAAATTTTCTACTCCTTTTCTATTTCTGGGAAGGAAGCCATGCATATAATAAAGGCAAGACTCTTGTGGTTAGCAAAGTTCCTTTGCCTAATTATCGGGCAGATCTTGATGAGCGGCATGGATCCACACGGAAAGAGGTAAAACATGCAAGTGTGAAGAAGTTGAATGTCATTCTATGGTAAAGCTTTCTCATTTTGGTCTTCCTGCAGATCCAAATGTCCACAGAAACTGAAATGAGAGTTGGGAATCTTTTGGACAGCTCACAGAAATCAGCATCTTCAAATGGTTCTCAGGGGATACCAGTGCAGGGGCCCAAAAAAACATCATCTACTGTACAGATGACAGAACCTGTCCCCATATTGAGAACAGATTCTGCCAAAGAAAAACTCAGTGTTGAACTAAAGCAGATGCAGGACAAAATGCAGGTAACTTTGCTCATTTCTCGGTATTATGATGTTAGCATTTATTTACCATCTAATGCACCACGAGTGAACTCAACTTTGGTGCGGCTGATCTAATCATATGTTTAGGGGGCATTCCAAAGCATAATTCTTTATTTTATCATTTTTCAGGCATGTGGTAGTATGAAGGAAATTCAGACAGTCAGAGAAAGGCTTCCTGCATTCAAAATGAAATCCAAGTTTTTGAAAGCTGTTGCAGAAAATCAGGTTTTTTTTTTTTTTTCAAATTCAGAATATAATTTTAGCATTCCTTATGTACAATGGCATGGGTTTCCCTTGGGAGCTTGCAATCAAAATAACTCCAGTGTTCGTCTCCAACCTATCTCTGTTAATATAGTTACAATTGCAGAAAGGCCTGAATTGGGGAATAGAATTGAACATGTCATGTCTATCTTTTATTCCAAGGAGTGTACCTTTTCAATTAACACCTGAATAACAAGACAATTCTCATGTCATAGTGCATGTGAATGAGATTTAGTTGCTTGAAAAAATGCCAGCACCTATTGTCTTAAAGGTGATGTTCATTATTGCATCTTGAGTCTAACACCTGAAATTTACTGAATGATTTGTGCCTGCTCTTGAGATTTTAATGAAACTTCTTTTAGGCTTCAAAGGGAGAGGGAGAACAAATAATCTGATTTGGGTGGTGATGAATGCATCTTCATGGCTTCTACCCAATGTAGGGTGATTGACCAGTGGTTCTGAGTGGTTAACTGCTCAATCTTCCCACTAAGATGTGTTTGTTGGTTTGCTGCTTATGGTTATCAGTCAATTGAAGCATTTTCTTCTTCTTGTTTTTTTTTTTAACTTCTTATGACTTTTGGCTTCATGAACTTGAAATATACTGTAAATGATCTATCTAATAATTTCTGCTTTTTACCACAATTCATGCTATTTTTAGTGTTTAACTTTTCAACAATACTCATATTTGTTTTTTTAACAACTGCAGATATTGGTGGTCTCAGGAGAGACTGGTTGCGGTAAGACAACACAGCTTCCACAATATATATTAGAAGAGGAGATATCCTGCATGCGTGGTGCTGAATGCAACATTTTATGCACACAACCCCGTCGTATATCTGCGATATCTGTTTCAGCTCGAATATCAGCTGAAAGAGGAGAAAATCTTGGTGAAACTGTTGGTTATCAAATACGCTTGGAAGCAAAGCATTCTGATCAGACCCGGCTCCTATTCTGCACAACTGGCATATTACTTCGGCAGTTGGTAATTGATGCTCTATTGTTTTCTACTTTTGGTCTGTAGTTCTATTGTTTCTTAATTTTTCATGCTCTTATTTATCCACCAAATTCCTTATCTACCATTAATCAGTGTAAGATTCCTAGAATTGATATTCCTTATCCACAGGTTCGGGATCCAGAATTAACTGGAGTGAGCCATTTGCTAGTGGATGAAATTCATGAAAGAGGGATGAATGAGGATTTTCTGTTAATTATTTTACGTGATCTTCTACCTCGGCGCCCAGATTTACGTCTTATTCTTATGAGTGCTACCATCAATGCTGACTTGTTCTCAAAATACTTTGGGAATGCCCCAATCATTCATATACCGGTATTCCAATCATTTTTATTTTTTAGATTTGGGACATTTCTTGAAGAGATGTTCGATTTGCATTGGCAATATTTAGCACCTTTAGTTTTTTCTATGTATTTTGGTAGGGATTTACTTTCCCTGTAGCAGAGTTATTTCTAGAAGATGTATTGGAGAAAACACGTTATACCATACAATTGGAGTCGGACAACTTTCAGGGGAACTCAAGAAGAAGAAGAAGAAAAGAGCAAGACTCAGAAAAAGATCCCCTTACTGACTTATTTGAGGCATGTTGAAATTCTCTTAGCTGTGAATCCTACAGCATCCACTTCTTTCTTCCTCTAGTATATCTTTATGGGAACTTATAAAATCATGATTTCTGTTTTATTTTTGTCTATGTTATACTTCATATAGCTTTTAGAGAGATAGCAGCACTAAATATTCAATTTTGACAACAATACCCAACTCAGAATTTTCTTAATTACCAAAATAGTTACTTTATTTGCACATAATATAAAGTACTTGAAGAAGGGAAAATGTACATATGGATGGATATGCTTGGTTTTGGGGACGAAGCTGTTGGCTAGAAAAAGTTTTGTAAAATTTGCAACTTAACAGGAGGAACTCTTTTGATTGCATGTATAATTTCATAATCCTCAACTGTATCTTGCACACCCCAAACAAAGCAGTGTTGATAAAGGCCACTATAAACAAAAGTTCTTTTTATGGCAAAAAGCCATATTAATTCCTGGTAAGTCTGCAAGGAACCATTGACTTGGCATTTCTATTCTGTCAACTTTGTCATTCACTCAATGCAATGCAAGCATTTGTTTAAATGGCATTATTGTTAAATATGATTTTTGTGTTCCCCTGTTACACTGAATACCTTTATGTTTCATAAGAGTGCAACTATTAGAATAATATTACATGCATTCGAAATTGATCACTAAATGAATTTCTGCTGTGATTCTTTTTATACTTACCTTGGTCTTGCCTTGGCTTTGTAGGGCATTAATATTGATTTTCAATATAAAAACTACAGTGCTTCTACACGATGTTCCCTGGAAGCATGGTCGGGTTCACAGCTTGACTTGGGTCTGGTTTGTACTGAGAAACTTATTACTCATTGAAATTTGTTTACTGCAAGGAGGTTTCTGTTGTGCCTTCTACTTATGATGACTCATTCTCATCATGCATGCTTATGTGTTTTGGTTTTATGTGTTACTTATGTTCAGAGACATTACCTACCATGACATTCCTTACATGACTCTGATCTTTGCAATATCAATTATTGAATAACAGAGTTCTCTTTTCACCTATGATTGTTGTTTTCTTTCTTTTTGTCCTTTAAATTTATGTTCTTATCATGTTGTTGTTGGAACTTATTTTATAGGTTGAGGCAACAGTTGAATATATTTGTTGTCATGAAGGTGCTGGAGCAATTCTAGTTTTTCTTACAGGTTGGGATGAGATTTCCAAGCTAATTGACAGGATTAAGGTTAACAAACTTCTAGGAGACCAAAGCAAGTTTCTAGTCCTTCCCTTACATGGGTCGATGCCCACAATCAATCAGCGTGAAATATTTGACCCGCCTTCCTCTAACCAACGGTGAGTAATTTCATATTATGATTTATATTTCCTTTTGATAGACGTATCCCTTCTTCCTTGGGGATTGATGGTCTTAACTTGCTCTCCACTAGTACTTTTTTTTTCTTTTCTTTTTTTTTTTAAATTTTGAGCATTCGCTTAGCTTATTTTGTTTCCATTTTTAAGATGTTGATTCATAAACTGAAATTTGCCTGTTTGTTTGACGTATGAGAAACACTTTTTAATTCCTTTTTAACTTTTCCATTAATTCTGCATCTGCTCCATCCATTTGCAGAAAAATTGTTGTTGCAACCACATTGCAGAGAGCAGCATCACCATAGACGATGTTGTGTATGTGATTGATTGTGGGAAGGCAAAGGAAACCAGCTACGATGCTCTAAACAAGTTGGCTTGTTTACTACCTTCATGGATATCAAAGGCTTCAGCACATCAGGTATCTCCTTGGTTCCATGAATGTGTGTAAAAAAATCTCTCTCTCTCCATTTTAAAGGTTGCATTCTGTATTTTTCAAACTTCGTAATCTTTGGATTGTGTGAAACAATTCTAGAGACGAGGCCGAGCTGGACGTGTGCAACCTGGTGTTTGTTATAGACTTTATCCAAAAGTTATTCATGATGCCATGCTGGAGTATCAGTTGCCAGAAATTCTCCGTACGCCTTTACAAGAGTTATGCTTGCAAATCAAAAGCCTGCAGCTTGGGTTAGTTGCATCATTCTTAGCGAAGGCTCTTCAGCCACCAGATCCACTCTCTGTTCAAAATGCAATTGACCTTCTAAAAACCATTGGGGCTGTGGATGATAAGGAGGAGCTTACTCCACTAGGTATGCGTTAGTGGCATCAATTGTGTCTAATTTATTTTGGCCCTTTGGTGTCTTTCTAACTTACTAGCCCAACAGGCCGACACCTTTGTAATCTTCCAGTGGACCCAAATATCGGAAAGATGCTTCTGATGGGATGTATCTTTCAATGTCTTGATCCAGCTTTGACAATTGCAGCTGCTCTTGCACATCGTGACCCATTTGTGCTTCCAATAGATAGGAAAAGGGAAGCTGATGCTGCAAAACAGTCCTTTGCTGGGGATTCTTGCAGGTTATTCTTAAAAGTTAAAAAAAAAAGAAAAAGAAAAGAAAAGCCATCATGCTTTTTCCATTAGTGTTACTGGTTCTTGTCATGATGTACTTTATCTGTTTCTAATTGGTTGCAGTGACCACATAGCACTTGTTAAAGCTTTTGAAGGGTACAAAGAAGCAAAACGGAATCGCTGTGAAAGAGCATTTTGCTGGGAGAACTTTTTATCTCCAATAACTTTGCAAATGTTGGATGATATGAGAAACCAGTTTCTGAATCTATTGTCTGATATTGGCTTTGTAGAGAAGTCCAGGGTTGCTAGTGTAAGTTACCATACTTCATACATTCACCTTCTGAATGAAGATCCCCATTTCTTTTTAGGTATCTAGACATTTATTGCTTTTCATTAAGAGAAGGGAAAACATTGATTGGTTGACTGGAAGTGAACTTACTATCTCCATCGCAATATAACATGTTACAAAGATAATTGTTTGTGCTATTTCTGCTTGTATCTCTGGAATGCAGCATTATGTGCGACATCAACATATTAATGGGGATTCACCGATCACTAAGTTACTGTATGCGTGCCATCTGCAGACTTATAACCAATGCAGCCAGGACTTGGAGATGGTATCAGCAATCCTTTGTGCTGGGCTTTACCCAAATGTTGTGCAATGCAAAAGAAGAGGAAAGCGCACACTATTCTACACAAAAGAGGTTGGGAAAGTTGACATCCATCCTGCATCTGTAAATGCCGGGGTTTATCTCTTCCCTCTGCCATACATGGTTTATAGTGAAAAGGTGAAAACAACCAGCATTTATATAAGGGACTCAACAAACATATCAGATTATGCTCTGCTTCTGTTTGGCAGCAGTCTCATGCCCAGTAATGGTGGAGAGGGTATTGAGATGTTGGGAGGTTACCTACATTTTTCTGCTTCAAAGAGTGTATTAGAGTTGATACGGGTAAATTTCTATTTTTAAAATTGCTTCCCCACCTGGGTGGGCTTTTCCAATTACAAAGAATGCAACCGTTGGTAAAGGGCTGACTTCCCTTTTACCCTTTTTTGGGTGTGTTTTTTTCATCCTTCTAGAAATTGCGGGCAGAACTCGACAAGCTTCTGAGTAGGAAGATTGAGGACCCAGGCCTAGACATTTCTGTCGAAGGAGAAGGGGTTGTTTCTGCCGTGGTTGAATTATTGCACAGTTACAACATTCGATACTGATGTGTTTGTTTTGCAGCTGTGTCATCCTTTTTATACAAGTCCTGTCTTTGGCCAGAGTTTTTCTTGTTTTGAGTCGCAGCATTTATTTAGATCGACATCTCGAAAGATATAAAAGCGTACTTTTTCTGGAATTTTGCTTTGGTCTGGCCGTAGAACAACGAAATACATTGTATTTCGTTGGGCAAGTGTGGTGGGAAGACAAACGTCACTTCGTATGATCGTTAGCTCAGCGAACATAAAACCATTACTTCCGTGTCTGGTCCGAGAGCAAATATGATCAAGTTTATATTATCGATGAAAAATCAAAATTAGATAAATGCTTAGTTCCCAGAATACTAAGTTAATTACATTAGTAAGACCATGAGCTATTCTAAACTATGAAACATAATTCTTTATAATTTTCTCAATGATTTTTTGTAGTCGGGAAATCCTATAATCACACAAAATGTCCAAAGAACCGAATATTAACTAGTTTTCTGGTTCTCTTTCGTAAGTTCACCTCTCCTCACGGTCACGGGGAGCAATCCTCTTTCGCACTTGGACATCCAACCAAGAAAGAGGATCGCATCGACCACTAGTCTTCACAAGCGTCGTATTTTAGTTGCAGCCGTCGTTGTCTCATCAATTTGTGATTTTGTCATCTCGTCTTGCGTATCAATGCCGAAGTGATTGCTTTTAATTTTTGTGGAATACGGGGTTTGCTAGTTGTGCTTTTGTCAAGAAATTCCACTAAATGGATGAAACATAACCGTTTTATTGGTCTAATTTTTGAAAAAAAATTTAGTCTTATTGTTAAAAAAAATTAATTAGAATAAAGTATAAAATTCATGAAATGACGAGAGTTCATTGTACACGTCATTGGCCATAAAAATTTTTTATGAATAAAGAAATTGTAATTAAAAGATAATGCCGGAGACATTAAATATATATATTTAATATTAGAGAAAACTCTAAATGCGAAACTTTTTAATGTCTTCAAATTTGCCATCAAAAAACCCTACCATTACAAAATTTTACTGCCAGCGGTCCTTTTAAGTCGGTGAGTTTCCAAATTATTCAGAAAACCCAGACCAGACTCGAATGGTCTTCCAAGTCTGAAGATCCGAAATCCCCAAAATGGGTCGACCCGAGCCGTGCGTCCTCTTCTCTCAGACCTTTGTTCATCCCCAACTCGATGAGTACGTCGAAGAAGTAAGAATCATTTCCGTCGTGCATTCTTTTATTTATTTTTCTGCGATTTCCATGTTCTTTAATTCCTTTTCCTTTTAATTTGGTTCTTGAATTTATTATTATTATTATTATTTGTGTAAAAGCAAGTTTCCGTCATGTTCTCCGTTTCTCTATCTCCATACTAGTTTTTTTTTTTTGCAAGTTTTTTAATTTATATTCTTATCGTTCTTTAATTTATTTATATACGGTTTTTATTTTCTGTGTGTTCTTACTTTTTTAAGGCTTCCTAGAGAGCGTGCATTATCTTCTTTTAGTTATTTAAAGAAAAATTAAATATGGCTTAATTTGTAATTTCAATAAATAAATATTTTTTTTTTGCAGGTTTTATTTGCTGAACCCGTAGTAATCACAGCCTGTGAGTTTCTTGAACAGAACGCACCTTCCGCCTGCCAAATTGTGCCGCTTGTTGGGTATGCAATTGCCAGTATTATTTCTGTTTGTAAAAGTTTTCCTGAAAACCGTTTTTTTAATTAAAAATTAAAATTTGTAGAAGAGTTTACTTTCACATTTGCAGAAAAAGTGAAAGTCTTGTTAATTATGTGAGTGTGTATCCTGGATTAGAATAACCAATATTTTGGACTAGGATGAAATTATTCTTATGTTGTAATTAAAGAAGAATGATGGCCAACAGTTTGATGGATGGTTGTGCAGGGCCACTTCACCTCCTTCTTTTGCTTTGGAGGTATTTGTTCAGTGTGAGGGGGAGACGAGGTTTAGGCGTCTGTGCCAGCCATTCCTCTATTCTCACTCTTCTTCAAATGTTTTAGAAGTTGAGGTATGATCTACTGTTGTTGTTATGAATGCCATTGTTCTTGCTGATGTTTTAATTGGCTCTTATTTATGACTTATGAATTGTAGTTTCCTCTTGACTGGTCTCACTATTTCAAATCCACCCCCTCTCTCAATATTTATGCATATTTCTTTCAGTAATTTTTTACGGGAGAAACCAGGTTTGAGTATGAAATGATGTTGGAATAACATATGCGCTTAATTGTTGCAGGCCGTTGTAACTAATCATCTGGTTATACGGGGCAGCTACCGCAGTCTGAGTCTGGTGATATATGGAAATACTGCCGAGGATTTGGGACAGTTCAACATAGGATTAGATGATAATTCTTTGACGAATCTTGTTAGTTCTGCTGAGGGAAAGCTTGAGGATCTCCCTTTGGCATTACGGTCCACTAATTGGACAACTGAGGGATTACTAGTACCTCTGAATGTTTTATCCTTACCTGTTGTTGCCTCTGATATAACTGTTGAAGTTAAGCAGTTTTTACGACTGATTTTGAAGATGTTAGAGTTGCCTAACCTTGAGGATTCTGTATATAAAGTTGTTCATACTGTAGTGGCTTCCATCTGTTCTTACATCAGTTCTGACTTATATTGCCAAGTGATCAATCAGAGGCACCTTAATATGGATCTCTGCAAAAGCTTTGGAGGGTTGCCCAATGTTATCCATGAGGCTAGCAAGGAGCTTCTTAAAGTGCTTGAAAATGGTTCAGGAGATGCATCAGCTGAATTGCTGACAGAATGCGCTTCTCTAGAATCTGAGGCTGATTTTTATTCCTCCAAAGAGTTGGTGGATATGTTAAGGCAGTACTTCTGTTTTGACAAACACTTCACAAATATTGGACAAATTCACCAGGTCATTGCACCCATTATCCTTCTTTTCTGTCACATGTTGCTATGTTATATTCGTCTTTTCATTTTTGTGTTCCTCTCTATCATATGGATCCATTGGTCTAGTTGTGTTTCTGTGAAATCTTATTCCTTCCTCATTTATTTCTTATCTTCAGAACAAGAATAGCATTCTCGGGCTGAGTTTGGCTCTTTTACTGTGCTCTGGTAGAGAGAGCTGCTTTCAGTTTGTCAATTGTGGGGGAATGGAGCAGCTTTTATCTCTTTTGTATCATGACAAGCAACTTTCTCAGGCCATCATGTTATTGTCTCTTGGAGCTCTTGAGCAAGCAACTCGGCATCCTGTTGGCTGTGAAGGAATATTAGGTTGGTGGCCCCGCAAAGATGGGAATATTCCAAGTGGTATTAGCAAAGGATATAGCAATCTGTTGAAGTTATTCTTGCAAGAGCCATGCCATGACATTGCTTTTCTTGCGACGTATCTCCTTCACCGCTTACGGTTTTACGAAGTTGCTTCAAGATTTGAGGTGAAATTTCAATTTTATACATATTTCTGTCCATGGTACCAATATTTTTTTGGTGGTAACTTGTAGTGATTTTGCTGGTTCCAGTTTGCTGTTCTCTCATTACTGGGGGCTCGTTCTGCTGTTGGAAAATTTCCAGATACCACCTCTGATATGCTTAACAGTGTTAAATCTCAACTCAAGAAACTCTTGGTCGGTTCTATATCTTCAGTTTTGACTTTCTTTCGGCTGTATGTAAAGTTAATTCTTAGTTCATATTTTTTTGACAAGTATTGATGCAGAAATTGTTAAATTCAAGTGGTCCAATTGAAGATCCTTCTCCAGTTGTCTGTACAAGCAGGTCATTAATGCTTGGCCAGTTGGAAGGAATTTTTTCATATAAAGCCACACGTAGTTTGATTGGTTCATCTGTTTGCTGCTTTCTGAACTGGGATTTGGATTCACATTTATTGGTGCTGCTCAGGGTATGTCATCTGTAGCATCTTTTTCATTTTCTGGCAGAGTAACTTTTTCTTAATCATTCGTATATTGCCTCAAGCCAGTGGAAGTGCACAACTTTAACTTCTATCTTTGTGTTGCCTAAAGAAGGAAAGTATGAAAAAGGGCAGAGTCAAGCTACTTGACATGGGTCAATTTGATTGTAAGAAGGCTATCCTTCGCTGTTTTTTTGAGTCAGCAATAAGTTGAGGGCAGACTTTGGTAGGCCAGTTGGCTATGATGCTTAATCTGTGAGGTTAATGAGCTCGATTGTTCATGTCATTATTTTCCCTTTTAAACTAAACTTTCAACATGCAAAAGATTTGTTATATCTGCATATCTCCTTGTATTTTCTTCTTCTTGTTTCCTTTTTCTCCTGGGTGGAGGAGATGAGGCAGGAGGAATGGTTTGGGCTAATTACAGGCTGAATTGCTGATACTCCAATTGTCTTTTTGTAAGCAGGAGAGGGGTTTTCTTCCTTTGTCAGCTGCATTATTGTCATCTCCCTTATTGCGTTTAGATGTTGGAGCTGTTTCACAATCATTTTTGGATATTGTGTCAACAATTGGGGACATCCTTCTTTCACTTTTAATGTCTCGTTCAGGTCTGTTGCTACATTCCTTTTTTGAATTTGTCTGATATGGAGATTAATGTGATTCAAGTTCTTTGTTTGCTTCCAGGATTGATTTTCCTTTTAGAGCATCCTGAACTTTCTACTATCTTAATTGATGCTCTAAGGGGTACAGCTGATACAAGTGATGAAGAATGTGTTCCTCTTCGCTATGCATCTCTATTAATATCCAAGGGTTTTGTTTGCAGTCCACCTGAAGTTGGGTTGATTGTTGAGATATATTTGAGGGTGGTTGGTTCCCTTGCTTGATTAAGATTATCATTTTTTCTTCCTTTTAATTTAAGGGGCTTAGCTAATTTAATCATTTTCTCATGCTTTATTGGAGGTTAATGCTATTGATCGTTTGCTCATATCTGCCCCACATTCTGAGGAATTCTTGTGGAATTTGTGGGAGCTTTGTGGTCTCTCCAGGTAGAATCAGTTGTCTATTTCATCTTATTTTTTATTTTAAATAAAATGTTGATCTTGGATCAACCTATGCTCTGCCATCGTCTGCAGGTCAGATTGTGGACGCCAGGCCTTATTGGTTGTGGGGTATTTTCCGGAGGTATAATTAAGATGCAGTAAGACTGTTGTACCACCAAACTTATTTTGAAAACCAAGCAATGTAAATTGGCAGTATATAAAACAATTAATTGACATGGTTTGAATATATGGATATTTAATTGCATGGAGTGATGCCATTAAATTTAGTTTTAATGCATGTGTGGGAGGTTTTAATGTAGAGGGGGATTGAGAAGGGTAGGCAATTGTAAGAGGACTCAAGTATTATGGTGGATAGGCAATCTTAGAGGACTAGAGTGTAATGGTGAATATGCAATCTTAGAGGACTTTAGTATTATGGTGGGTAAGGAATGACATTTTGGATATCCATGAATGTGGAGAGAGAGAGAGAGAGAGAGAGAGAGAGAGAGAGAGGATGGGGTAAGCATCCAAATAAGGTACATTCTAGAGAGAGGAAGTTCTAGTTAGAAATTAATCATCTGTGTAGACATTGAAATGTAGATGCATGGTTTTGTTGTTCCTTGCAATCCTTTAATGACTTATTTTGATTTGTTTCATAGGTGATATCAATCTTGATTGAAGCTTTACACTCTGCTAAAGAATCAGAGCCGCTTGGAAAGAATAGTGGTAATCCAATTGCTTTGTGGTTAACTTTGTGCATGCTCAAAGTTTATGGTTTGTTTATCTTATATATATTGAACTTGATGAAATTTGAGTGCAGGTGCTTCACCAGTTAATCTTGCAATTCTTCACTCGGCTGCTGAAATCTTTGAGGTCATTGTAACTGATTCAATGGCATCTTCACTGGAATGTTGGATTGGACATGCTGTGGAACTTCATAAAGCATTACATTCTTCTCCTGGGTCAAATAGGAAAGATGCTCCAACTCGGCTTTTGGAATGGATAGATGCTGGCATAGTTTATCATAAAAGTGGGGTTGTTGGTATTCTACGGTATTCTGCTTTATTAGCTTCTGGAGGGGATGCCCATTTATCCTCAAGCAGCATTCTGGTATCAGACTTGACAGATGCTGAGAATATAGTTGGAGACACTTCCACTTGTGCTGATGTAAATGTTATGGATAATCTTGGAAAAATTGTTTCTGAGAAGGCATTTGATGGTCTTTCTCTTCGTGACTCAGCTGTTGCTCAGTTGACAACTGCCATTCGAATATTGGCCTTCATTGCAGAAAACTCAGTATGATAACTTTCTATATTGCTGCCACTAGAATGATCAAATTTGTACTGGGCTTATTGTTGTGTTACTTTTGTAGACCATTGCTGCTGCTCTTTATGATGAAGGTGCCATAACTGTGATCTATGCAATTCTGGTCAACTGTAGCTTCATGCTTGAGAGGTCTTCTAGTAATTATGGTTAGTTATGAATTTTTTATTTTTTTCAGTATTCCTTTTATGTGCATAACAATATATGGAATGGAGGGATTATAGGCACTAGTCAACAAACTGGTTGAAGGCCTATAATTGCGATGGAGGTGGCACTGGATATTTAGAAGTTTGATTTTAAGGTGGCTTATAGTGATTAAGTTGATTTAATTAGGGCTTTGAGAGGGTTACAAAAATTAAAGAAGTGGATGAAGAAGAGGGGGTCTGATGGAGGGTCTCAAATCATTCTTGTAAAACCTGGTTTAAAGGAAAAGCAGAGAATGGATAATGTTTAAGTTTAAAGGTTATGTTGGGTTTATATTGAAGTCAAATTAAGACTTGATAATAATGACATTAGTTATATGGTATGTAAAATGTGCTGCAATTAGTAGTTTTTATTGAAATTCATAAATTGCAATCTACTTTTGGGTCTGTATTTTTCCTTTTTGGTGTAAGGCAGTTGGGATAATTTCAGTTTGGATTTTATCAATATTGTGAAATGGTTTAGAGATATGATGGTTGCAGTCAATAAAATCAATTGTCAAACATTTACATGGTCTTACTATTTTGGGGTTTTTATGATGTCCTTGATCTAATTAAGGGTTTTTGTACCATTTAAACTGGTTGGAAGTAGCCAACTGGAACTTGGTCATACTGCAAGTCTGCAGTCTGACCAGGGCCAGGACCTCTAGGTTCAAGAGCTTTCGTGCTAAATGCATTTAAGTAGGCATTGGCTGTGAATCTTTCATCAATCGAGTTAAAAGTTTTGATTTTTAATGTTGTAAGCTCACCATTCCTTGTTTTGTTTTATGTTCCAACACTTTTTTGTTGAAATTGCTTTTTTTTTTTTTGTTCAATTTGAGTTTTTGGGTGTGTGTGTAGTTTGCCCTCATGGGTGTTTGTGTGCATGTGTCATCCTACTGTAATACATAATCTCAAGATTTCTGTCAAAATGTTCCATCATCTTACTATTTGAAAACATGTCTTATACTGTCTGGAGCAGATTACCTTGTTGATGAGGGTACAGAATGCAACTCTACATCTGATTTACTGCTAGAACGTAATCGCGAGCAGAGTTTGGTTGATCTTTTAATTCCTTCTCTTCTATTGCTGATCAGTCTATTGCAGAAATTGCAGGTGAGTTGCATTTCCTATTGAATCTCTAGATATGATGTGGCTTTTGCCTTCTGATCAAAACAACAAAATGGCAACCTAGTGAATGAGGCTCCCATACTGTGGGGTTTGGGGAAGAGAGAATTTTGTTTCAGCAACAAAAGCCTGTGAAGAAGTGTTGGCATTTACTTGCTTATTCACTCTGTCATAACATGTACCGGTTGACTCCAGATTAGGAGATTTATGAGCAATTTCCACTGAATCTTGGGCTAGGATTTTACAAATTCAAGTTTCTATATTGCTAGAGGAGGTTGATTCTTCTAGGAATGGCTATTTAGAAGTGGGGGGTTTGTTTGTTCATATCAATTATTAATTATATGCAAATTGTGTAAATTGAAACTTATAGGAATGAAGCTCTTTCATGTTTATGTTTAGGAAGCTAAGGAGCAGCACAGAAATACAAAACTAATGAATGCTCTTCTGCGGTTGCATCGAGAAGTAAGGTAATATGGTATTTCTCATGTTTTGCCTTTGTGGGTTCATGTTGCTTTGTGTTTCATTAAGTAATATGTGGATTGCAGTCCAAAACTAGCTGCCTGTGCAGCTGATCTATCATCTTCCTACCCGGATTCTGCACTTGGTTTTGGAGCTGTTTCTCATCTCATTGTTTCAGCTCTTTCTTGTTGGCCTATATATGGCTGGGCTCCTGGCCTTTTCAGTTCTCTTCTCACCAATGTTCAAGCAACTTCAGTGCTAGCCTTGGGTCCAAAGGAGACCTGCAGTTTGCTGTGTCTTTTGGTATGTCAGTTGTCCATTTGTATTTCTGCTCCAGCCAGTGATCTGGTTTCATTTCTAGGAATACAAAGTCAACTAATGTTTCTCTGCTGGTCAAAAAGAGATAAAAAGGGCTTTTGTAATTGTTTCTTGACCAAGCAATTAATTTTGTTTTTCCATTTTATAGAGTGAAAATTGTGGCTTTCCTTGACACTTTTGATTTGTGATTGGAGATGGCTATGTCTAGATTGGTCTTTAGAACATTGAGCTTTTGCTTCTCAGCTTTTTTAATCCTTGATGTTTGACCAGTCTTTTCTTCTATCTTTTGGTCGAAGAAT
Organism: Ceriops zippeliana; assembly: GCA_037897445.1. Taxonomy (NCBI): domain Eukaryota; kingdom Viridiplantae; phylum Streptophyta; class Magnoliopsida; order Malpighiales; family Rhizophoraceae; genus Ceriops; species Ceriops zippeliana. Next base: position 5,721,813 of record JBAPLH010000014.1, on the reverse strand, counting down.
GATTTATTGCCTGAAGAAGGTGTTTGGCTTTGGAAGAATGGAATGCCCTTATTGAGTGCCCTAAGGAAATTGGCTGTTGGGACAATATTGGGGCCACAGAAGGAGAGACAGGTCAACTGGTATTTGGAGTCTTCATGCTTTGAGAAACTTCATAGTCAGCTGATGCCCCACCTTGAAAAAATTGCCGAGATCATTCAACATTATGCTATATCTGTATGTACTTTGATAACATGATACCTTGGATTTTTGGTTGATTTCTTACTATTTTTGGATCTAAAAAGTCAGGGCTTCTATTCATTGCTGGTTCTTTAGTCGTGTTTGGCTTATCATTTTTTTTTCTAAACAGGCATTATTAGTCATACAGGACATGCTTCGAGTTTTTATAGTTCGTGTCGCTTGCCTGAATTTGGAAAATGCTTCTTTACTTCTGCGGCCAATATTACTTTGCATTCATACAAATGTCTTGGGTTCTTCCCCTCTGGCAGATGTGGATGCTTATAAGGTGAAAATTTGCGACCTACCAATTTTTTCTTCAATTTGGTCTCACAAATTTAGTTTATTCTTCTTTTCACCTTCCAGGTTTACAGATATTTTGACTTTCTTGCAAGCATTTTGGAACATCCATGCCCCAGGGTATGTTACTGTCTTTATATTCAGTTGCTGTGTCTTCCTTTTGCTCTCTCTCTCTCTCTCTCTCTCTCTCTCTCTCTCTCTCTCTCTCTCTCGTGTACGTGTGATTGCACAGAATGTGTTTCATTTGCTGTAATTATCTTTGTTTCCAGGCATTGCTTTTGCAGGAAGGTGTTGTTCTAATGCTATTAAAAGTGCTGGAGAGATGTTTGAATGCCACTGATTCAGATGGAAAACAAATCTCAGATACTAAAACTAAATCTGGATTTACATTGGTTAGTTGGTGCCTGCCAGTATTTAAGTCTGTCTCCCTTCTTTGTGGTTCTCGAACTACTTTACCATATCTTGCGAGACATAATGAGTGAGTATGCATGCATGCATTTTCCTATCTCAATGACTTGTATCATATCGTTTTTAATATAACTTTTGGTGGTTTATCAGGCCCAGTTCCACAAATTTGAGTACTAAAGATTGTTCATCAATTTTAGTGTATATCTTTAACTTCTGCCAGGTACCTGACTCTTCCATTGTATGCTGATAATGTGTTAAAATGTTTGAATTATAGATAATCAGTCTCACTTGACTGGCCAATGTTGTTCTCTATGTTTGTTCCTTAACAGACTGTATAAGAAAATTTATATGGGCATGGGGGTTGAGTATCAAAGATAGCAGCTTTTTTCTAAAGTCATTAACCCTAACCAATAATACAAGAAAAATGAGATCAAATTCATTGTAATCATATTTTGTTCTGCTTGTCACAGTTATCTTTTCCTTTCAGCATTTTGAAAAAGTGAACTTACCACATGCTTCATTGATGATAACAAAGGAATCCTTATTTCAGGCCCTACCAGTTGGAAGAGAACTACTTTTCTGTCTTACAGCATTCAAAGATTTAAGTTCTTGCAATGAAGGCCAAAGTGCTTTCATTAACATGTTGCATCACGTTAACTCCAGCATTGAGGAACCTGGGTTAGAAAATGGGCAAGAAAGGGACAGGAATTATAATCTTAATATTTTTGAATGGAGAAAGCAGCCCCCTTTGCTTTGTTGCTGGAAAAAGTTGATGGAATTGGTTAATTCAAATGATGGTTTGGCAATTTCTGTGATTGAAGCTGTACATGCATTGTCTTTGGGTTCCTTGTGCTTTTGTCTGGATGGTAAAAGGTTAGTCCTTTTTCTTTTCGACCCATGTCGCACTTATTCAATAAATAGGATTGGTGAGTAGTCATGTTAGGTTTTTTTCTTTTTTTTTTTTTGTAATTTTGTAATTTTTCAAAGTGCATTTGTAGACAAGTAATTGCTATCTACTATAATAATACATAAGGTAAAAATGGAAGAGAAATGCTGTGCATACCATGCTTTTCAGTGTCTGTCTATATTAAATATGCACCAGAATTTTTTCTAAATGCTACGATTTAATTGCATGATGAGACTGTCAAACTCTGTTCAATTCAAATGATCTAATGTTGTAAAATAGATAGGTTTAATCTGAAAGTTTGTGGAAGAATGCAGAACTAATTGTGCCATGGGGGGATTATGGGCAGTTATGTGAACTACCATGTGGGAATTTCTTATTATAGAATCATTGGCTAATAATATGGATGTCTTGTGATAAGTTAATAGAAAGGGAAATGCTGCAATGGAAGGGACAACACTATAGAAAATTAGTTCTAAATGGGTCTAATCTGGACTTCAATGAGATCAACCACAGTAAAGGATTAGATGGCACCCTCGGGCCTTCATCTCTAGCTTTTGCCATTTAATTGTCGGGAAAGAGATTGGAATATAATGTTTCTATGCGATCTAAATGAACTGAACTTGAACTGGGTTATGAGCTTTAGCCATGTGTGTTGGACATATTGTTTGATACATGTGAAAAATTGTCAGCATCTCCACATTTAAGAACAACAACGGAACTGGATAGCAGGAAAAGATTCATGTAGCTGACTAATTAAATTTGGGATTGGGGTTTGTTGGTGTTTTTGTAGCATAAAAGTGCTGCCTTGATCTTAGGATATAGTTGATTTTGTTTTTTTTTTTTTTCCTAGAACTTGTAATGATTCATTCATCATTTTCCTTGGCTTCTTGGGTAATGAATAGGCTGAATATGACTTTGACTGGTTTATCTAAGTTGTACAAGATTTTCCTTTTTCTTGATCCATGTTCTGCAAGATTTTCTTGATCTCTGTGATCCATGGCTTTCTTAGCAGTATAGTATCAATGGGCTTGAATTACACAGTTAGTCCACCTAACTTATTTGACATTTTAGTATTTACACTCACAGTTCTTTTTCCTCTCTACTAGTTGAACTCAAAGGCAGTAGGGGCAATCAAATTCCTTTTTGGGCTTTCTGATGATGTGGACTGTACAGATATTTTTCCAGAAAATATTAGTTACATACAAGATGCAATCCCAATTTTAAGCTCAAAGGTCACAGATGATTATGACCATTTGATTACCTCCCATACACGGGCCATTCTATATCAGGTAAATTGGTTGAGAATGCTTAGCATTTTAGCTCTCTTTCTCTCTCCTTTTCCCTCTCTGTGTTGGTGCTTTCAGAGTCTCACTGGTTTTATTATGTATTTGCAGGCTTTAGAGTCTGCTAAGTTGTTGTTGTTGCTGTTGCAAACGCCTTCTGATTCAGTTTCCTTAGGTGATATTTTTCGGGATAAAAATTTCTTTGTCAATAAACAATGCTTCAATAAATCATAAGGGAGATGTTAGTACTGAGAAGAGTGATGATTGTCTTGACCTGGGAGCCCTTGGAGAGAAATTCCTATGGGAATGTCCAGAAACACTGCCTGATAGATTGTCGCAGAATGTCACTATGAAGAGGAAATTGTCATCTCTGGATGGTTCTGGCAAGCGTAGTAAAGGCGATAATTCAGTGGCTGAGACAACAGGACAGAATGCATTTTCACGGGCATTGGGCCAATCAACTCCCTCTTCTGGTCCAACTCGGAGGGACACCTTTAGGCAGCGTAAACCAAACACTAGCAGGCCCCCATCTATGCACGTTGATGATTATGTTGCTAGAGAAAGAAGTGTTGATTCCAATTCTAATGTCATAGCTGTCCAGCGGCTGGGATCTGCTGGTGGAAGACCCCCCTCAATTCATGTGGATGAATTCATGGCTAGACAAAGGGAACGGCAGAATTTTATGGCTGTTGTTGGGGAGCCATCGGCAGATGTTAGGAATGCAACTTCACTAAATGATGTAGGAAAGGATAAAGTGAGCAAGTCTAAGCCACTCAAAACAGATATGGATGATGATCTTCAGGGAATAGATATAGTGTTTGATGGTGATGAATCTGAATCTGATGAGAAAATACCCTTTCCTCAGCCAGATGATAGCATCCTGCAGCCTATCATGGTTGAGCAGAGTTTGGCCCGTTCCATTGTTGAAGATACAGAGAGCATTGTTAATGGAAGTGATCAGTTAACTCGTATGGCTGCAACATTAGCTTCTAATGTAGATGAAAATACCCAAAGCAATTTCTCTTCGAGGGTGTCTGTTTCATGTCCTGAAAGGCCATTGGTACGAGAACTGAGTGTTTCTTCAGATACCAAGTATCTTGAGCAATCTGATGAATCAAAGAATGTTGGCTCAATGAAAAACTCTAGTGGATTTGAGTCTGCTTCAGCTGCAAGTACTTCAGTTTTCACTGCTTCTGTTTATAATAATGCACCTTCAGCATCTTTACAGCCAATGGATTCTTGGACGACTTCAAAAAATTTCTATATGAAGAACAGTCCACAACATGTGCCAGTATCTTGTGGAAATTATGACAAGAAAGCTCCTGTAAATCAACCACCCCTACCCCGAGTGCCTCCTCCATCGACTATCTTACCTGTAATATCTCAAACTCCTGATACAGGGCCATCTCATTCGTCTCCATTTGTAAGTTCTTTATCAGAGGTGCAGCCACCCTTTTCCTACAGCTTTCCAAGTAAAATAGATACATGTTCAATCTAAAACAAGTTTGCATTGTATTCTTGTTGTCCATGACATGTTCACCTCAATGTGTTTGATCTTTTTTCTTTTTTCTCCTCTCTTTCTTTGCAGGTTCACTCGGATTACCTATCAACTTTCAGCAACAACCCTGCATCTGTAGCATTGTCCCATCCAGCACTAGATTCCAAGTACTCGCGGATTTCTGTCTCTTCTCCTGGAGTATCTTCTGGGCCTAATCCACCCCTTCCTCCTACACCACCTCCCATCTCTTCCAACCTATACAATATATCATCGTTGAAGGCTTCCACTTCCCAAACTTCAGTATACACTATTGGGACAACTGAACTTTCTCAAACCTCCAGTTCACCTGTGATTGATAGTCGGTTGAGAAATCTTTCTGCATCAGGTATTGGACAACCTTCCTACATGCCACTGCCTCTTATGCCGCCCATGGTTGTCAACCGACCAGCTACAATTCCCATGACTCCTTATGCAAGCAACTCAACTCAGCAGCAAAGTGACAGCCCTGTTCTCTTACAAAATCTTCCTGTTCAGTCAATACATCAACTGCAGCCTTTGCAGCCACCGCTTCAACGTCCGCCACAACCACTGCAACATCTTTGGCCATCTCTACAGGCTTCTCAGCAACTGGAAGGGATGTCTTTGCAAAATACTATTCAGATGCAAGTACATCAGTTACAAGCACTCCAACAGCATCATATTTCTCCTATGCCCAGCCATTATCATGGTCAACAGCAAGAGCTTGTTCAGCCGCATCAGCAACAGCAGGCTGAACGCTCTCAACTGCAAATTATAAATCAGCAGCAAGGAGAAGCGTCCCAGCAGCAACAAGATTTTGGAATGTCATTACATGAGTACTTCAAGGATCCAAAAGCTATTACGGTATATGCAATCTGCCATTATAGAATCACACAGGGAAATAATTTGTGAAATGCAGTGATTTACCTGATCCTCATTTTTCTTGTTTCATGGCAGGCTTTGTTAAGCAACAAGGAGGAGCTATGCCGGCTTTTGGAACAGCATCCGAAATTAATGCAGATGCTTCAGGTTATAATTATTTTGTCAGATCTGTTTTCCTCTGCATCTGTGTCTTAAGTTTTAGTCGTAGTTGTTTTTTGACAACAGCAGAATGAGGTTACAGTAATGACATTTTTAAAGCCAATGAATAGGATTTTAGACTATCCAGCTCATATCTAATTCACTCGTTCGTAGTGTAACCAAGAATCATATCACGGGTATCATAAAACACTTGGGAACTACAGATTAGATGAGGATGTCTTTTTATTTGCTCTGAAATCTAATAAAAGATTGAGAGGGGCTGTGGGACCAGTGGAGAGAAGGGAAGGCTTAATATGTTGTTTTAAAAGTTGATGCAAAAGCAGTGAAGAAAACTTCGTAGTGGTGAGAGGAGGAACCCTCAAAAAGAAGGGTCGGAACTTTTGTTCCTTTTTTCTTTATTGATATTGTTGGTAAATTTTGGCGTTCTTTAACTGTTCAAGGTATATGGGCAATACTCCATTATTTTTGCCTCCGAACTCTTTGTTCCTTCGCTTTGCCTTAGATGTCCAACTGTTGTCATGCTTACAATTCACGTTGATCCTTGCGGTTTACAGGAAAGGTTGGGCCAGCTGTAGCAACATTCTCTAGAAGCTGGTGTTCCTCTGTTCCCTTCTTCAGAGCGGCTTGGACTGGCAATCTTTTCGGGCTCGCATTTTCCTATTTTGTGAGCATTCCCCCATTAACGCAGTTATCTCTCCACTAATTTATTGTTGTACTGTAAACTTGTACAATATTTTTTAAGATGGGAAGATGTCATTAAATTCCTTTATTTTGCCCTGATGTGGCTTTTGAGGAGTAGGCTAAGGTGTACAGTCATTTTTTCCCAAAATAAATTTAATGTTGTTGCTCTGTTAAGATATTACGTGGTGGAACAACCAACATTCAATCTCAATTTTATTTGAAGTTGGTTATATGAATTTTTTTCCCTTCTCTATTGCATTTTATTATGAATTAACATGATTTTCATGTTAATTATAATCCTTTTTTCATTTTTGCCCTTACCATTGCACCTTAAGGTTTGCATTGGACATGTTTAAATCGATGCAAACATTTATCTGTCAACTTTTTTTTTTTTATTTTTTTGGGGTCCAATCGATGCAACTATTTGGGCGCAAATATTTTGGTTTTTCGGTCAGCCGACTGCTATACTTTTGAAGGATGTGATATATTTTTTTTAGACGCATCGAAACGTCGCTGTATCAATTGTGGAGGATGCTGACTCGTCAAATTTAGCGGTTATGTAAAGATATTGTCTTTTTCAACTTTTTCAGACATGTTATTGTGTTATTGCTGGAAGGAAACATGATTGGCTGATTGAGTCAGAATTTGCTGAAGGGGTGGGTGCCGTCTTGTTAATGCGGAACTTTTGACTCCGTACGATTGACTATAAATGGTCGATTGTAGTGCCGTGAAATTAGCATTTCGACACACACACACACGTATATATATCCTATAAGCTTAGGTATGCTGTTTGTATTGTTTAATTTGAACTGCGCTTCGCTTTTGATTATGGATTTCTTTTTCTTCGTGTTTATTTAAAGGGGATATGGTCACACTTACCAGCTACTCAGATCATTTTCCCTTCGTGGGTTCCTAGTCAAAGAGGATTCCAATCCCCGTGCTAACAAACTAGAAGGAAAAACAAAGAAAAAACAATAAGATGTCGCAATAGATTTTAGACGTAATTGGTTTGTCACGATATTAGTTAGCAGCACGTCTGGTAGCAGGGAAAGGGGCTCCCGAGCCTAGTTTGCTGGAGTCTTACTGGCCATTGTCAAAATGATGCAAAGAAAGTTGGATGGCAATACTACGGCATCCACGTTTTGGTATGATCTTGGTTTGTTCTTATCCAAGGCACTTGGTTGTTGTCATTGTTCAGATCACAATCTCAAATTGATCAGTCATGTGGTTTGGTTCACGTACGTACAAGTGGCTCACTTTGGATCCTGGTGGTGTCATCCTTGGTTATCAAAACGAAGTTTAAGCAGAAATGTTCCCATGATCCGAGGAGATCTTTTATGGCTTAGATGAATGTAACTAGGCTAGAGGCCGCGGGGGCATTCATCCTCCTCTCTACTTACGCATGTGCAATTCTGGGCCATGTGATGTGTTTTGCTTCGTCCCTCCCTCGAGTAACTAAACAATGTATTTTCTTACAGAACAAGGGACAATGGCAAGATAAATCTCGCTCTTGGTACCATTTTAAGGGGCATAGCTCTCTCTCGTTCTCTGTCTTTTTGTGGGGGGGGGTATTGTGGAGGAAGGAAAAGTTGCAAATGGCACTCCTAATTAATAAGAAAACAATCACGCTGACTACAACCTTACGCTCCCATCCCATTAATGTCTCCTGTAGTAATGTTTCTCCATGCATTGAATAGAAAAATACATTTCGGATTCTTATTCAGATTAACACAATAATAATAATAATGATGATGATAATAAATAGCGATTAGGTTACTAATAATTTTCTTAAAAATCTACAATGACTCAAGAGCCATTGAACTTTAGCTAGTTATGATTTCATATGATATATGTGTGCGAATGTGTTGATTCCACTCTCTCCGGGGGGGTGGATGTAGGAGGGGGGGGGGGGGGGGAGGGATTTTAAGTTGGATGAATACCAATACAGTACATTAACAAAAGAGATTGCCCAGTATCAACTGTAAAAAATATTATCATTTAGATAAGATATTTGACTGCAGCTGCCTGCTCTTCCAAGTAACCCAAATCACCCTCCCGAGGCCATTGCCTCCATTACCCACATCCCATGCAATGTGATGCTGCCACGTGTGACCAACACCGACACCATGTCTTAGCCTCAGGGGATGTGACAGACCATGCAACACCGTACGTCTTCCTTAACGGCGCCGGAACCTCAGACTTGCCTTAAACATAATCATGCGCAAAGAAATGCCAACACCCATTTCCAATTTCCAATTTCCAATTTCCAAGGCCACCCCAACTCAAACCCACCGTACGCCCCTAGTTGTCATATAACTTTAATTCACACACATTCTTAGCTACATGCTTTCAATTGCCAACCCATACAATCTTCTTCTCTGTTCTCTCTTATCTCAGAATAGGCAGGCCATTAATTCTAGAGTCTGGATGTGAAGCCAATTAATCAACGGTGAAGAAAAGTAGGATGGAGAAAGGATGGAGGCCTAATGTTGAGATATCACCAAGTTGTCCTCGCTGTGGCTCAACGAACACCAAATTTTGCTACTACAACAACTACAGCTTGACACAGCCAAGATACTTCTGCAAAGGTTGTAGAAGGTATTGGACGAAAGGGGGATCGCTAAGGAATGTGCCGGTTGGTGGCGGTTGCCGGAAGAGCAGGAGAGGCAAAACGTCATTAAGGCTATCAACTCATGCCATTCAATCCAAAAATTCAGGCTATGAAAGCATGCATCCCGACGAGCCTTTTAGGCACGAAAATGTGCATAGAGGGATTTCCTCATCAGTTGAGTCCTCGTGCACGTCCATGACTCCTGATGGTTTGCATATTGATCTTGCACTCGTTTATGCCAACTTTTTTAATCCGCAGCCAGATTCCGGGATTAGTTTCGACATGCTAGAATTTCCTGGTAACTTCGATCCATCTCTTGAATTCACCAACAACAACAACATGTCAAACCCAGCTCTCGAACAAAGCATTCATCTACCACCAGAAGAAAATGGTGCCTTTGATAATTGCCCCGGTGACAATGAACACTTAATGTATCACAGTGAATATGTAAGTCATGGCACAAGCAATTATGGATTGCCACCGCTGCCGGGAGAGGAGGCCCCTGATCAGGATATATTGTGGTCGAGTTCTATTCACACCATGGGCAATCATAGCTCTCTTCAAAGTGACCCAACAGCCGGTGCTTGGACCTGAAACTCAGTACGATCCCAATATATTGCTTGAAAATTGGAGTCCATTTAGTTTGCCTCGTGACCATACATTCCCAAGCGCTTGGCACTTGAGATTTTCTTTCTTTTTTGCCTTTTTGAAATTTACTACATAATGTACAGAATGTGAAGTAATCTACACATTATTGCAATTGTATGCTCACATGCAATTATAGAATAACGCCCTGCAACTGGGGAATTTCTCTGAATAATCTAGAAGCAAAGAGCAACATTTTACTTGCACATTCTCAAGATTAGTTGTGCATGAGCATTGTATACAGATTTAGACCTTTTTCCAAGTTATCCTTCATTGCAATTAATAACAGTGACACTCGACAAAATCGCCTTGTGCTTCTTCAACTTCCGTAGAAATTAATGGATTGCGTTACAGTTGAGCCAGTTTGATGTGCGATCTTGAAAACAGATTCTTACTATTATACCAAATTAATTTCAACTTCCGTAGACATAACTTGATTGTCGCTACCACAGGTATATACAAGTTTAACACAAATGTTGTAATGATCAATGTGGGTAGAATGACAGAGTATAGAAAGCATGTTACACGACAGCGACGAAAAGCGGTCTATATCTTCTCCAAGATAGTCAGAGTTACTAATATGAATAAGGCCGAACTGTTTACAGTAAGAGACACAATTAATCCTTTAAGTTAATGACAAGATGTAAGTGAAATTTTACTAATCATTGAAAGTGAATCTAAATATACAATTTGATGGATAAACTATAAGCAAGGAAGATTTTATAAATTCATGTGAGTTTTCTGTGGTATCTATTAATTTTAAAAATATAATTAATTTACAAATATTTTAACTAAATAAAGTAAATTTTATTATACGAATCTAGTAATATACAATTAAGGGTTTATTATTTGAAATTTTTATATTTTTTGTTTATATTAAAATTTTATTTATTTAGTATAAGTATGTACATTATATACTTATTATTATATAATAATATAACTTAACCGTTAAAGAAGAAGAAGAAGAAGAAGAAGAAGAAGATATTCATTTTATTATTTATTTTAATAATTTTCTCCATGCAACTTTTATTCTCCCCATTCAAATTTTTGTTTTTCCTCACGGTCAAAAATTTTATTTTGAGCTCCATCACTGGTGGGAAAGGATGTCCATTAATCTCTCCGTGGTCTTTTCAGGGTTCTTGTAGTTTCAACTTTCCATGCACAGCTAATATTATATCTAGTTATAATTTACAGGTTTTAGACCAGAACCTTATGTTTTGTCGGGACACGGAAGAGTCCAACACAGGAAGAAAGAGGGTTTATGGGTCCAGACTCCAGAAATCTGAGGAAAATGTAAACAAATAATCTATTAGACTTAATATTATATTTTAATTCAAAATTATTAATTTTCATTTATACATTTTTTATTTTCTTATTCTCACTTTTGATGTAAATTCTCAGATTATATGCATATTTACAACTAAAATCTCAACAGGTTGCCCGTCTCAATCAATTAGCCAAAACCACCAAATTGCATACCTTTTCTCTGCTGCTAAAATTGAATAATTTATTTTCAAAATTAACCCTGTATCCTAATCGATAAAAGTATAGTCGTATCAGTCGTCCCCAATCAACTGCGGCCGGGTCAGCTTATGTAAATCACACAAGTTGTGAGATGGTCATCGTATCTGATTGCCATGCCAGAATCTTTGAACAATCAAATTCAAACTTCTGTCATATAAAATTCATTTAGGAAGCTAGGGGGACCGGCAAAGTTAATCCTTGCAACCACTCGAATCAACTAGATGGTTCTGTCCGTAGCCCGGACATACTATGCCATGGTCCCAGAACTGCCCACCATCCTGGAATCCAACTCCCGCAAGCATGAACGATCTTAGAAGTAAAGATTGGTTTCTAGAACATAAGTCAGGTGCACAACTTTAATTAAAATTAACAATTAGTCTGTGAATTTCTAGATATTTTAGTATACGCGATTGTCAGACGGCATAATATTATATTAATGACAAATTTTTGCCTCGAATCTAAGTATAGTAACAAATGAATGGATCATTTGAAACGTTGCCAAACGGTATTGGATTATTAAGTTTAAAGGACCATTGACAAAAGCTTAATTAGCTAGGGTTGACCCTATTGAACTCTCAGGGAAAAAAAAAAAAACAAAAAAACTAGCTCAGGATTTGACCACAGAGTCATGCTAGAGTTCAAAGATTTTAGAATATCTGATTTAGTTTAATTTGCACTAAAATTAGTCATGAAACAGCCGGCAAATATATGCTGTTTTCGCAAATATTATTTTATAGAATGCCCTTTTTGGAACAGGAGTATTGAACTCAAGCGGCCAGGGGAGAGCGGGGGCCTGACTCAAAGATGGATAGCTGCCAGGTGAATGTGGTGGCACTCTTGAGAGCACGCAATGGTTGGTTGCTTAAATGTCAATAATGGTTTTATACAAAATAGGAAGAACACTCCGTGACTTAATCAAGGAGAGCAGAATCAAGCGGACAAGCAAGTTTAGCCCAGCCATATGAGTCGACTGTATGTATACGTATCCTGAAAATGAAGTACGGGGGAACAATCCGTTTCAACTCAAATGAAGCTTTTGCCATTTATTAGCCTTTTTACAAACACCACAATCTCAGTTATTAGGTGCGCAGGCATATACGGTGATGGGTTAGATTCACATTAAAAGTTTTTTCAGCAATTTTTGTTAATAAATTGATCTCGTACCTCACTTTTGTTTGCCGCTACTGCCGTGCCTTCACTGTTGTATGCTAAAGCTTATTTAAAAGTTTTTTCAGCAATCTGTATTAGGTTTATCCGCACTGCTTTTGGGTCATCATTCCTTCCTATTGATTATTTTGGGATGAGAGACTGCCCCAACTCACGCATACCATTGTCATCATTTTTAGTTGATATTTTTTCATCTTTCAAGATTATTGCTAAACATTACGAAAATATTTTCTCAATTTATTATTAAAAAAATACTATTTTTATTGACATAATATATCATTGTAATTAACTACGAGATTATAAATATGCAATAAACATTCATTGATTATGTAGTAAAGTCATTTATGAATTCACCGAACATTTGAATGGTTTATATTGTAATAGATGATAAATATAAACGTAGATAAGGAGCAATAGATAAATTAATTAAAAAAAAAAAAGAAAAAGGGTTACTGATTTGTCCTGACGCTTAATAAAGGCCTCAAATCCATAATTTCCTTGAGGTGAAAAACAAAAAGAGTTTCCATTTGCCTTGAAACAAGAACTGGTGGACGCCGTCAATTTGACGTTGTCTCCATGCATACATCTGTATACATCACTAATTCATTTATCTTAAATCAATCGTGTGCATGTAAGAGAGATAACTACAAATCAAAAGGGACGAGTCTTAATTTTCTAAATCAATTAAGCTGGGTATGAAGAAAGCAGATTCACTGGTATGCAAGAAGAGTTCTTCCAAACTCTAGCATGCAACCTAAGCATCTCTCTGGCTTTTTCTTTCATCTTGCTGTTGCATTCCATTTGCAGAACCAAGCACATCTTGGACACAACTCCAATCTGCAACATCTCTTTAAGCACAAAAGGAGTCGCCGAGAACTTGGAAATTGACAAGAGGATCCTCACTGCCCTCTCACTGGCAAATTGAGACACCCTTAGTATCTTCTTTGATACAACAGCTAGCCCGGCCCCGTGCCTTAAAAGCTGGGCTCTTCCTTCTGCACATTGGCACAGCAAATGCAGAATAGTTAGCAGCATCTCGCAGACATTTTTCTCCGTTGAATCCAATAGCAGATCAATTAAAACCCCGACCGCATTGGCCTCAACTGCTTTGATTCTGTTCCTTCCCCATGAACTAAGATTGATCAATAGCTGCAATGCGGCTTTTGAGGCTTGCTGAGAGATTTGGTCATGCAAAACTTGGACTACTTCCACGAAGAGATCTGGCCTCAAGTTGATGAGTTGAATTGAATCAGCTACTTCAAGTACGGATTTTAACAACAAAACTGCATAAGCCCGAGACTCGTAGCTTCCATGTTGCATGATTCTATTTAAGGACTGAACGAATTCCCCATTATTCTTGACAGCAAGATTCTTGAGGCCAGATTCTGGTATTTGGAGGCTATGGAGAATGCTCAAGGCCTCATCAGTTGGTCTTCCACTCTCAAACCCATCCTCAAATGATGATAAAGATCCGAACTTGCCCACAACCGAAGCCAAGAACTCCACAGCACCTGCAGCCACCATGCATCTTTTGTTCGTGCTGTTCTCACTAGCAATGGAACGCAGCTCCCTTAAACATTTCATCAGCCGCTGCGGCGACTTGGCATCGTTGACGATCTTGGCTATCTGTGCGTTGTTGACTGCAGGCTTGGGGGTTGGGAATCTCTCAATGCCATAGGAAGAATTGAGAGTGCACCAAGATTGGATCAACCGGCGAAGAGTGTGGTTCGGCGTTAGATCGCAATCCGATATGGCTTGTTTTGTAACCGGACAGGTATGGTTCTTGCCTGTAAACAACCATTTTTCAATGTTGTCTCGGTCGTACGTTATTCCTGTTGGAACTGTAACTGGGTCCTTCATGATTTGCAGAGAAATTGGGCAGAGGAAATACGAGGGAACGTCAATCTCTTCCATGGATAATATAGATGGGTTTGGAAGCTAAATTAAGCTAAAACAAAGTGATCCCAAGCAACCCAGATGAGAAACAAGAGCAGAAAGGCCAATAAAAGGAGCTAAGGCGGGCTTTGTGATGCAGGAGGTATGGGAAGTTTTAGGAGGAGATTATGGCTTGAAAGTAGATTTCTAGCTGATGGTAGTTGTGAAATGGTTTGATGTTTGGAAGTTCGGCACAAGATGGGGCGCTGGGATTTATACGTGTAAGATGAGATGGGATAGGAATCGCGAGAAGTTTAAAAGCAGAAAGTCAAGACACGGAAAATACGATGCACCGAAGAAATACAGATACCGTTTCTTCTTCTTCTTTTTCTTTTTTCTATTTTTTTAATACATACACTTAACAAGTCGCAGCAACCACACAAAAAATGACTCGGTAAAGTTTGCCACTCTTGAGCCTTTCAAATAGTTTGGAAAAGTCATACCTCTCTCTCCCTCTCTCTCTATCTATCTATTCTACTCATCATCTCTGTCAACCATGTGTTTCTTGCATTATTGTTGTAGCTAAGACTTGCTGGCCTGAAAAGGCAGGGGAGCCGACAATAATACATGGGTTCCACTTTTGATGGCAATTTCCAAGGCTTAGCTCATAGTCGACGCTGCCTTCGTTCCGTAGCTCCTACTACTCACCCCATGAATCCCCCCACGTCGAATGCTTGTTCCCTGCTACTCCTCAGCTTTGACCTTTGCTTCTTTTTATGTTCTTTCCTTTTTTTTTTTTTTTTCCGGGTGGGTGCAATTAGCTTTGAGCTTCGAGCAACCTACCCGGCAGCTTAACTCGTCCGATGGACATGGGTGCACCACGTCCACATGATCTGACCGTCGACGATTTAATATATCAATCAAAAACGGATTCGGTTGGTGACGGTATATTGGCTCTTTTTTCCTTTTTCTTTTTTCGTAAGTTACATTTTAGGGTGGGCCGGGGCGGGGGGGGGAAGAAGAGGGGCGAGGAACACAAAAAAATTGCATACGAAGACAAATAGAAAAATACTAAACAAAATTAAATTGATACTTGACTTGATATATGGATCATGCTATTCGATCCAATTTTAATAATTTTAAATTCTTCTGTCCTTAATTTTATCTATTACTCTTAGATTTTTATTTCGAGATTAAGAAGAAATGCAAATATTTACTGGTCTCCAACTCAATGAAAATTAGGAAACAAAAGAGCCAAAGAAAAAAAAAAAACTAAAACTAAACTAAAAAGCAAAAAATTGTCGGCTGGGGGAGATATAATGCACGTGACATTTCGACTGAATGTTAAAGTCAGCGGGGATGGAATCGTGGGGAGGGGGAGTCTAATAATACCGCTGTTGTCCCCACCACCCCAACACCCAATCTATCAACCAATTGGCCATTTAGCTGCCATACGCTTCCACGAACATCACGTGCCGCCGCCAAGGGCAATCGATGCAGACCCTTCGGGTGGGTCTTGCTTGCAATGTTGAGTTTAGCTTTAACAATCCACAGCTAATTGTTAAAAATAAAAATAAAAATTAATAGCTTATATAATTGATGATTCGTGAATATATAATGGTGAAATTAAGTCAGTTTGGAAATTGCAAATTCATTTAAAGCTCTTTCAAATAGAGGGGAAGAAAATAATAATATTAAGAAGAAGAAGAAGAAGAAGAAGAAGAAGAAGAAGATGGAAATGATGGTCTCTTTTCTCCTATGGTAAAAAGGTAAGTAGCCTGTTTATATCTCGTTGAGAAAATTGGAAAAAAAAAAATACGGAAAGGAAGAAGGAAAAGAAAAGGTTATAATTATTTATTTATTTATTTTGTTGTTGTTGTTGTTGCTTATGCAAGGTCAAACCTTGAACCGACCGCCACGTGTCAAGTTATCAACATTCTCATGGCCTCCACGTCGTGGTATTCGCTTGCCTTATTCCCTAAAATTTATATTATGAGAAATGATATACATTACCATTTCATTTTCCTCCTCTTTTTTTTTTTTTCGATTACCTAAAAACTCCACAGAAAGAGGCTCTATAAGAATTTTTGATTTTCTAAGTAACATAATCAATAAAATTATAGAATTTTAAGTAATGATAAATATTATTATTCTTACATGATTGGTAGCACACAGTTACTTCACAAAAGGCAGCCGCGACCTTTTCTTTTCTCTTTAAGAAAAAAAAAATAATTATAGAGAGTAAAAAATATTGTAATTGAAGTAAAATGTATTGTAATTTTTTTAACATGTATATTATTGAAAAATACAATATACTTTTTTGATATATATATATATATATATATATATATATATGTTGTAATTATAAAGAATTATTGTAATTGACTGCGTGCATTCCGGGTATATTATTTAATAAATAATGTGGAGCTTTTAATTATGAGCACGCGGGTGATGGAATTGGGAGGGTGACGGTGCTGGACTTGATGTGCAACGTCAACGCCGATTTTGGCACGGCTAATTTGTAACGAGAACCTAGTCAGCATGATTGGGGCCCCCACAAAACCAGATGATATGATTTCTTTTCTTACCCAGCCTTCCTTCTTTCATTTTGATTTGCTCAATCAATAATCATTTCTTCCATGATTTTTAAAAGGGTGGTTAGAGAAGAGAGACTGCTCCACCTCTATGGCAAAGATAATGCCTATTTATTAATGATTATTGTTGGAGTGTACTTGATGGTGCGTTCGGGACTAATTTCTTCTCAAAGGCTTTTTCTCTGCTCTAAACTGTTTTTGGCTCGAAAAAAAAAAAAAAAAAAGGACAAGCACCCTAGTCTTTGCATATTATAAGCTCGTGCTAGATGCGTTGACTTTGTCGTTACCCCCGTCTTGGCTCGTAAAATTTGAGGGCTTGACTCCCCACATTGTGGAATCACAACTAACCTCAAATTAATTGCATGCTTTAAGCCTTGTGCTTCAAATGGAAATTTCCATCCACGAGAGTCTATAACATTGTGCTACGATCTGCAGTTTAGACACCAATCATATGGTCCTTGTGGAGTTCTTCTTGGTCTTAACAGCCATGGACCAAACCTCATACTACTAACGAATCAAAAGGCCAAAAAAAAAAAAAAAAAAGAAAGAAAGAAAAAAAGGCTGCAAAACGTGGCAGTAATAGGAATATAATCTTATTCCTTAACCAAAAAATAAAAATAAAAATGAAAACTCTATTTCTTGAAATGGAGGCTAAGAAGAAAGAATCCATTTTTCAAAACGTGGCAGTAATAGGAATATAATCTTACTCCTAAAGAACACGAATGGTTCAAATATTATCTTTGAAGATTCATTCACAAGTCAGCAACCCTATGCTAGCATTGTTAAAAAAAAGGAAAAAAAAAAAAAAAAGAGTTGAGACGCGTCCAGCCAAATGTTTTTGAATAATTTTATGCCCACTGACCCAAATTAAATACTGTGCTGAAAGGATTTTTGCCGGTTTTTATTAACAAAGGGGGCCCCGCGAACACCTTAAAGTTACTTCATAGAAGCATTACAGAAAGAAAGAAAGAAAAAGAAAAAAAGTTTTATTTCTATTGTCAAATTGCACCAAAGGAGTCTTTTTTAATTAAAAAAAAAAAAACAACTTTTGGGCACATCTTTTAAGACTAACCTTGTCTGGTAAGTTTCATACAAATTAATTTCTATGTTCAAGCAATGACCAAACAACAACGTTTCGAAAACGTTGGTTGAATTATAACGAAAAACTTTGAACCCTGGGGGGTCGCTGGCAGCGGACTTCATCAAAACAGGTGGTCAATCAAAAATGGAAAAATGCTTTTGTGTGTGTATATATATATATATATATATATGTCTATGGGCAGAAAAGGGTGTGCGTATATGTAAATAACGTGGAAAGTTTCAGCTTTCGTTTGACGAAACCAAGCTGTAGTAAGAAAAGTGATTAACAAACTGAATCCCATTAATTCAAATGCATACAGGCCGGTACATGTTTTACATAAACTTTTATCCAACAGGACGTTAGTTCTCACAGACCCACTCATATGAAAAGACACTTGGCACAGAAAATGATCGATGATGTTCATCTAGCTGACTCTTTTGGAATATCAAAGCTCCCCAAAAGCGCTCATCAAAAACAACGAAGAAGAAAATTTTGTCTTTCGGATCTAAACAGCCCTTTCATTTGTTGGCCCATCTTTGAATTCTGTGAAAGCCTCAGCCCAAGACCTACAGCCTGTTCCTTTAGACCCAGTCAAACACCATGCAACTGGGTCAATTTCAGAACCCACTCAATTTTCATCCATACATTTCTATTATTTTCAAGGCAAAAGGATTCTTTTGTCCTTCCGTGTTTCCTGTCTTATAATTTTTACTCACAATATATATGTTTTTTTTTGGGTCAAATTTAATCTCTCACATTCTCTCTATCAACTGGGACAAATTAGGGTTTTTGCAGCACAAAGCTAGCAACCAATTTCATATTCAGGATTTGTTGCAATCAGTATAGGCAAATAAAGCATTCCTTACGCAAAATTGAAACAAAAAAGGGATATTAATTTCTCCCCAAGAAATAGAGTGGTGCTGCTGATGATGTCCATTTCGTAGCCTTTTGGAACGTTCAAGTTATAATATTTCAGGGGTACAATGGCATTTGCATTGCTGAATCCAAACTCATTATTCACAGAAAAATCATCTTGGATTCAATTTTTTTAATTATTCTCAACTGAGAGAGAGAGAGAGAGAGAGAGAGAGAGAGAGAGAGAGAGAGAAAAAGATTTATCATTATACACTGGGCGCTGTATAATTTTTCCTTTTTAAAGACAAGGATTTCAATAAAAATAAATGAAGGGCTGCAAAATACACGGTTATACCAAAAATTCTCATCAAAGAAGTTGTGTGTCTTTGTTTTTGCAATTAGAGATTGAAATGAAAAACATCACTGGTGCTGGTAGATGTGTGTCACATGGCAATTTTAGTTTAGCAAACAACGGCCCACCGCATATAAATCAATTATCTAGTTGGGTCAACAATTGCATGATTCAACCCTATTATTAGTTAATGAACATTTTCTTGTAAAGACTGGAATGCATCTGGCCAGGGCTACCTTGTAAAGAAAGAAGCATCAATGCAAGGAGACTTCTTCCACTCGTCGGAATAAGTTCTAAGGACTTTCCTGGCTTTGTCCTTCAAGTGTGGTGCAGAATCAGACTGGAGCAACAAGCAAAGCTTTGACACAGCTTTAACATTCAGCATTTCCTGCACAACCATGCTTGTTCCTGAGAAGTTGCACAACAACAAAAGAATTAGGATGGCCAGTTCGTTCGCAGCAGGCGAAACTGTCAAAATCCTCTTTGCAACAACAGCAATGCCACCTCTGTGGCTCAAGAACTGAGCTCTTCCATCAGCACAAGAACATAGATGATATAAAACACCCAAATTCAGTTCTGTGGTTCTCTTCTCAGGTGTTCCCAATTCAAGCTCAATGAGTTCATGTACTGCACCATGTTCCACTATCGTTTTTCTGTTCCTTGTCAAATTACAAGCATGAGATAACACTTGTAAGGTGGCATTAACACCTTGTTGATTGAGCTTCTCTCTCAAAGCACCAACAATCTGCCCAAAAAATACAGGTTTTAACCTTTCCAGGACAAGCGAGCTGGCATCTTCCAGGAGCGATTCCAGCACAACAACCGTATTAGATTTAACACTTGCATGATTATCAATCTTGCATCCTAAAACCCAAGTCAGGGATTCTACAATCCGATCGTTTTCTGCAAGAAGCAGAGCTGATTCCCTGTTAGGAATTCGAACATAGCGAAGAATACGAAGCGCCTCTTGCAAACCAGCAATCTGTCCATTCGAAAAACATTTTACGACAAATAACAACACAGCCTTGGGGACGCCAGCTTGTGCCATGGTCTTTCGGTTCCTCTCGTTCTCGGCCGCCAACAATTCCAATTTTTTAAGAGTACCCATTTGCAAGTCGGGCTTCCAAAAGTCCTCGACGAGTTTCACGACATGGAATTTATCGAGGCAAGGCTTGGGTGTCGGGATTCGATCGATGCCACCGGAAGCATTCTCGGTGCACCATGCTTGAATCAACCTGCGCAACGTGTGGTTCGGTGTCATATCCGAGTCCGCTGGCAACGGCAGCTTTGTGACCGGACAGCTGGTGTTCTTGCCGGTGAAGAGCCAGTGTTCGATGCTCTCCCGGTCGTAGGTGATGCCGGTTATGGCAGTTACAGGGTCTTTCATTATTTGAAGAGATATTGGGCAGATGAAGAACTCTGGAATCTCAATATCATCCATCAAAGAACACCTATGAAATACAACAGAAAGTTCGTTTACATATGTTGTGTGTGTATATATATATATGATGAATATATATATAACTTGCAAAAGAAACTGGTTATTATAATTGGCTGCCAATGGCTATTGGAGAAGATTGATGATCTGGTGGGTAAATGAGTAGGGCTTTCCTTTCTATGTTTTTTGGTAAACGATTGCGGCTGCTAATTTGTAAGATTGATCGATATCTATTGACCCAAAGAGAGAGAGAGAGAGAGAGAGAGAGAGAGAGCGAAGGATTGTAAGGAATGACTGGTCTTATATTCTCATTGGGCATTCGGTGGTCAAAATAAATTAGTTCTGGCCTTTGAACACATTAATTAAGCAATTATAGGATTCACAAGGGGAATGCAGAAAGAATATTAATGAGGCTTAATGCAATTGCTAAAATTTACTTAAAAGACATCAATAGAATATTAAATTCTATTAATGATGTATGATTTCTTGTTTGACCCCAAAATTCTAATCAGAGATAACATATACATACATACATATATATATATATATATATATGTGTGTGTGTGTGTGTAAGATTTGAGCAGGAATCGCACAATTAATTGGAAATACATACATACATACATATATATTCCTCCAATGTGGACAAGTTAATATTCTTTGCTTAAGGCTTTATGGTTTTGTGCGTAGTCCTTTTTTTGTTTTGTTTTGTTGTGGGGGGGGGGGGGGTTTGTTCTTGAAGAAAATCAAATATTCGGTTGCGAAGAAATTAAGAAACAATACAAGGAGATCATGATGGTGCATCTGTGTTACTAGAAGGTTAACTCGTGCGGGGTTAATAATTGCCAGGAGATGAATCGGGAAATCGTTCCTTTCTGCGCTAGAATATCAATCAGGTCAACACTAACTATTTCCATATAATGTGCTCGTTATATATGAATTAACCCCACTAATATCTATTAAGTATGCGGATCCTTGATGTAGGGTGTGATTCCAATGTATAAAAAGACCAAGTAATGCTAAACATTACCAAAATAATTTGTTGATTTATAATAAAAAAATATAAAGTAAGTAACATTTCATAAATAAAATTATTTTACAAAATACCAATAAAATTATTTATTCAAGTAAAGGTAGTATTTCGTGTTAAGTTGGTAAATTTTTTTTTGTGATATTTAGTATTAGTCTAAAAATTCTAAATCAGTGAAAAAAGCCTAGCATATAAAGGAAGAAGGAAAACAAATTGTTAAGGGTCATCACAATGTGAAGCCACTACAACTAAAATATAGAACGAAGAAATTCTAAACATTAAGGAAGGAGAACAGAATTAAATTATGTTATGCACATTATACTACTCAATGTAGACGACCTTGAAGAGATTTATATAAAGATCAGTCACAAGTGACCATGGATTCACGTATACAACTATGATTCCATAGCATATCATTGCTATTATACTTGAGACTCTTTTAAGTTTTTAATTTGGGCACGCAATTTAAACTAGGGAATCAGTTTGACGGTTTGACCACCTGGCTAAAGCATAGGAAGAAAACGATAGAAAACGGAGGAAATTAACTTTCCTATCTTTAAACTATGATCCCACAACGTTTCTGTCCCATCTTTACAAAAAGAAAATGAGCATATCCTTATAGAGTTGCATCAATCTATTCAAGACGTTTAAACCATAACCACAAAACATGCATAATACAAGATAGAAAGTCGCAAAGCCAGTCAAAAATTCCGAGGCAATAATGGAACGCATTATAGTTCGTCAGAGTCCGAAAAGCAGATTCAACGGCTGCGTTTACTCCAAAGAAGCTGCCAATTGTTGGTGACTTTGGCTTCATGCAATGCACTGTCTTCGCCTGTTTAAGGACAAAAAAAAAAAAAAAAAAAGAGGGTGACGGGGGCGGCCTTTGCATCGGCGCCAACACTACCATACCTCTCTCATTATTACTAGTTCATACTAAGAGAGGTGATTTGTTGTCAAGTTGAAGGTTTTAAATTTGAACCTCTCCTTAACATTCTGTAGTGCTAGAAGTTATGTTTATAGAATTTGCTATTTTAATGATGTACAATTTTTTTCTAACAAAATTATGAGGCATCAATCATATTTTCTCATTTTATTAATATATATATATAGTACTAGCACATGATATTCAAATCCAACTTTGTCTTAAGTTTCACTTTTGTGTCATGAGGGATACTGTTCTCTGCAAGATCCCAACACGACGAAAAAAGATAGACCCATTGTCTATATATTGGTTGGGTGGTATATTGTTCTTTTGGACGTGAAGCTGTCTGCCATTCTGTTGAGTTAGTTCATTCTTCGAATTAAAACCTTATGGGATTGGGATTCTTTTGTCCTAGACGTGCAACCCAACGTTTTTCATACAGACCTAATTGGTCCTTGGTCAATACATTCATTCATTTTTGTTTTTTTTTTTTGGTACATGAGAATGGACCCAACATGTTCATTTTGATTATAGGATTTATGCCATATGATCTTCAAACAAAGAATGCATTGTATTTGCACTAGAAACTAAGAGGATCCAAATCATCTGTCGGTGTCTGACCCCAATATTTCTGCTTTATTTACTGTTAAATATGGTATGGACATACTAATCAACTAATTGTTAATGAAAAGCATTTCTATATGTATTGTTGGCTGTACTTGCACAAAAGACAATCCATACGTATTTGCCATACACGCATTCAGTCAATTGGATATCCAGTCAATGTCAATTTAAAGGCTGTAGTGCGTTGGTCCAATCCATTTGCGAGCATAGCGTCCGTCTACTATATGGCTGTAATTATTGATGAAGGCACCCACATATGATATATATATATATATACAATGTGTATTAATTCACTCTGAGGAACAGAAAATACAGATTGAAAGCGAATTACAGGATATTGGACATATTTAATTGCCACTTGCAATGTTTGTATATTGAATATTGAGACATGTAAATTTCCACTAGAGGCTTGTAGGTCCAAATTGGTGATTATCTTCTAAAATCTCGGTTACCACAATTGAATGGTAAAGCTATTTTAAAAAAAAAAAAAAAAAACTTAAAAAATTTGAAACATGTGGGTTTTATTTTCTTTATGAAATTGGCCACGAGGTTAAAATTTAATAACCGGATTGGCTTACTTTTTAATTTTTGGGAATCATTGTAGTAACCGGATATATATAGAAACGATTATAGGGGTCTTCGCTGGCCAAAAATGTCAGCAATATGTCTTGGAATTTACTGCTGACTTTGAATGCCGGTGCTGCTGAGTGCATTTCTTTTTTGTTTCTCGATAATAATAAATTCCAGATTCTTGCGTCCTCAATCTACTCCCGATTGACACTCAAAGGAACCTTCTTGAATGGTAATCAACCACAAGACTTATCTTCTAGCTATTACTAGAAGCCTCAAACATTTCAAAATTTCAACTTCTCATCGCCCTGTAAAAAAAATACCGAGGAGTTGCTCGGGGAATTTGAATCGGAAAAAAAAAAAAAAAAAGAAGAAGAAAAAGAAAGAGCACAAACGTTTAGACCTCTTCCATGGAATCTTCCTTTTAACCATGCAATTTGTTAGCGTAATCAGAGATATATCATGAAATATCATTTAATATACTCAGCTCGGTAAATCATGTCCCGGTTATATCTCGATTTATTTGTGATTGATTGCGGTTAATTTCCATTATTTACGGTCTTTTTAGGTTTTACTTGCTTTACAATTTTCCATTGACATCTCTCCTATTCTTATTGCTATAATCACTCAATCTTTCTTTCTTTCTTTCTTTCTTTTTTCTCTTTAGATTTGAAGAAAAAAAAAATAGTTACCTTACAATTTTACTAAAAAGAATTATGCTCAATTAAAGAACAAATTCTGTGAGTATTGTTTGAGTCCACTTTCTTAGTTTTATACAGCGCATTTGAACAGCTTGTTTTGGTCAAAGAACGGGCATTTTATTTTATTTTATTTTATTTTGTCTCGGAAAAAGAAAGCAGGGCATGGCCCGCCATTGACCCACCAAACAATCAATATCCTGAAGATTAGACGTCACGCAAGAAAATCGTTCTTCTCCTTTTTTTTTTTTTTTTGAAGGAGGTCACTGCACGTAGCTCCATTTCCCAAAGGTGGAGAATTTATGGACGCTGTTGGGAAGAGGGTAATCACATTGTGGTGATAAGTGGTATTAGAATCGGTTCAGCATGATTCATTTGAAATTCGATGATATCTATTGTCAAACGTTTTAAATTTAAAAATAAGATGAATTTTATAAACGTGAACACTCCATTTTTAATAAATTAATTTTTATTTTTTATATAAATAAGGTAAGAAAAATTTATAAATTTTATAAATGTGTGCATTGTAAATTTAATAAATTAATTTTTTAAAAAGAGGGTAACGGAATAGTGACATCTAGCTAGCTTCAGAAGTAGGTTAGACACGTAATGGCTCGATATGCACGTTGTTTAACATTTCACCAGTCCTTTTCTTGCAACTTTGAAAAACATTCATGCCTACTCCCCGTGACGCCAGCCTTGTTGAGGAATATAAATGGTTAGATTCTTTTTCACTGTTATTGTTTTTTATGACAAATTTTCAATTCCACAATTAGCTCAGTCCTCAACTGCTCATGGGCATCATGTTGTGCAGAACGAAACCAATAGATATTTTTAGAACAAAAAAATGTGGGTTTAAATAATAATCAAACAATAAACATGAATGTCAACCAAAGAAAAGAAAAGTATCTAGAACTCCAAGGGGTTCCATGGTAAGTGACGCTATCCAGATTTGAATTGTCTACTTGCGATTTGATTCTAACTTGGCTCAAGTTTTGGAACCCCTTCTCGCTCTCTCTCTCTCTCGTTTGTGTCTCTTTGCCAGTTTTGTGGATGGTCCTCGTATGCAGTTCCAGTGCCATTCTTGCACGAGAACTATTATGATTCTAGCGTTTTGGTGAGGTGAAGTGTAGTCGTACCGTCACCCACAATTCTATTCCAACATGAAGCACAAAATTTATTTATATTTCATTTCTGATCCGACTTGGTTGGAATTCAAACTGAAATCACCTAAGTGGCAACGTATATCGTGTTGATTAATTTATTCTTGGGTCAGATTAATTAGAACAAGCTTTTTTTTTTTTTGTGAAGTACCTATCAATGGTTTGCTTTTGACTAAATTTTTAAAAGTAAACCCGATGCATTGTTTGAAGCAATCCGTTGAAATTGTCCGATCATAAGCTAGAAAATGAAGAAGTATTGATCGATAAATTTCTTGTTGTGATTGGTAATTAATTTTAGCCAACTGTTTCTGCCGGTGGAAACATTTGTAGAAGACCAATCATCGTGTTAGTTATTTATTTATTTATTTATTTATTTTCAAGAAGACCAAACGCCATGTTGATGCAGTCCTCTCAACCTCCATTACAAGCTAGTTAATGTATACTCAATAGTTTAAGAGAATGATTAAGATACATTGACAATTTCCAATTATATATGCTTTCTGTTTTTTATTTTTCTTTCCATTGTTTGTTTTATAATCACATTGGAAACTAGGACACCTATCTTGGAAATTATCAATTCCAAAAATATAGGCTAGTACATGAAAGTTGTCTATTCTTTATTATTATTATTATTATCAATCCAATTAAATATATATACATATATTCTCAAAATCTCTAATTAAAAGTATTCGCTTTCATTAAAAAATAAAAAATCTCTTAAGAACAATGTAACGATCAATAACTAATACTGAAAAGATCTATAAAATTTATAATAAAAATATTTATATAATTTATAATTTAATGAATCACATAGTAAAAAAAAATTAAAAATTGTTAGATTCAAATTCTTGGGTACGTCTTTAATTAAGGGGCAGAGGGCGTAGAAGTGAAAACAGAAGGAATCTTTGTCCGGTAGGTTCAGATCAGATGAAAGCCCAAAATCAATGAGATTTCATTTTTGGGCTTGAGATTGTTTACTTTTCGTAGGTCGACAAAGAAACCCACTTTACTTTGCTCGGCAATTGCAATGGACGTTACAGACAGTAACAAGAGCAAGAGCATCTTCTTACCAAAACGACAACGTTCTCAGCTGCCGATGCGAATGGAAGCCAGATTGTGATTGTAAGGGTGTCGGGCTTTTAAACCTCGTGCTCGTCTCTCGAGTTCACTCCGTTTTGTTTAGATTTCAGACATTCCCCTTCGAACCCAGTTTGACAATGTTAATTTACTCTTCATTTCAATTTTAAATCCTTTAGAACAAAAACCTCCGACTCCAGGTCCGGTATAATAAATCCACCTTGATTTTGCTGGTAAGTTTTTCATTGTCTCATACATATAAATGTTCTTTCATTTTTGTCTTTTGGTTGATTTCTTTGCGAATTGCTCTGCTTGTTGCTTGCTTTTAATCGGTGCAAAAGGGTCTGGGCATAGATGATTCGAGTTTCGGGACAAAAAACAGTTTAACTTCTTTGGTGAAGAGGGCATGTTTTCAAGCTAGTTGGCAATGCGGGTTAGCAAGTTGAGGGTTCAAAATTTTTCCCAATGGGTATATGGGTGTGCGTGTTTAAGCCAAATTCGTATCCTTTTTGTTGTGGTGAATGTGCTCGAGTTTAGAGTTTGATCCATATCATAGATTACCCCATCTTGTTGTGTAGTGTTGATACGAAGGTAAAACAAAATGTTTTCCCTAAAAACAAAAAATAAAAGGAAAAAGAAAAATCATCATCGAAAAACACCCTTTTGATACATCACAACCCTTTCATAACCGAGCAGCAGATACAATCTCATCGCTTGTTCTTCGCATGTTGTTTAGTTTTTATATACTCTGTTCTCTTTCCTACCGCACTTTTTGGATTTCACTCTCTGCTGTCAGCATGGCCGAAGAACCAGATCAAGAAGAAGAACAAGCCATCCATCTAAAAGCCCATGGCTGAGAAGAATTTCAAAGACTCCAACTTGAAGTCTGCTGTCAAGCACGCCAAGAAGGCACATCGCCTCTGCCCACACCTCCATGGCATCTCCTCAATGCTCATAGCCTTGAAGATTCTCCTGGTGGCCTCCAAGACCTGTTCTGGCTTCACCGACTGGTACAAGATTCTACAGGTAGAACCCTTCTCCCACATCAACTCAATCAAGAAACAGTACAAGAAATTAGCTTTAGTCTTGCACCCTGACAAAAACCCTCATTTGGGTTGTGAAGAGGCGTTTAAGCTTGTGGGTGAGGGTTTTGGTGTCTTGTCTGATAAGATTAGGAGGAAAGAGTATGACTTGAGGTTGAGAATCAGAATTCAGGAGGAAAAGGTTAGTGAGAATGCTTCTGTGGACACATTTTGGACTGCTTGTTCACGATGTAGGCTTTTGCATCAGTTTGAGAGGAAATATTTGGGTCATAATTTGATGTGTCCTAGTTGTAAGAAAAGTTTTGAGGCTGTGGAGGTGGAAGAAGGGGAGAGTTGGGGGGGTCCTGGGGTTCGAGTTGGGGTTAGGAGTAAGAAGCTCAGCAGGAAAGAGGGTGGTGCAGCAAGAAGGGGTGGTGGAAGATCGCAGACTGTAGGCAAGAGGAGGAACATTAGTACTGTTGATGTGGTATTGGAGAGGTCGAAGTCCAAGAAAATGAAATTTGAGGAGGAAACAATGACACTTGCAGAAATGCAGTTGGAGGCAAGGAAAAAGGTGAACAAAGAGAACAAAAAATTAAGGGAGAATTCAAAGGAAGTGGTTGAGAAGGCGGACAAAGGTGAATATGGGGTCTCGAAGAAGCCTAGAGGCTCAGAGGTTGACAAGAATGGGGATTCAAAAAAGAGTGGGAATGAGGGGACTAAGGCAAAAAGTCAGAGGAGTGGCACATCGAGGAAGATTTTGAGATTGGAAATTGAGAAGCGGAGAGATTCGAGGAGTGGAGATATGGAGATCATGGCAGTGGAGGATTCGGATTTCTATGACTTTGATGGAGATAGAGTGGAGCGAAGTTTTAAGAAAGGGCAAGTTTGGGCAATATACGACGATGACAATGGAATGCCAAGGCATTATGGCCTAATTGATGAAGTTGTTTCCATTAATCCTTTTGTGGTGAAGTTGAGTTGGTTGGATCTTCAAAGTAATGCAGATCAGGGGTTGATTTGTTGGGAGAAAATGGGATTTCATGTATGCTGTGGCAGATTCAAGGTTTCCAGGAAGACAACCGTTGACTCACTTAATATTTTTTCACATCTTATGGACTGTGAAAGAGCAGCAAAAGAAGTTTATAGGATCTATCCAAAGAAGGGGTCCGTGTGGGCTCTATATAATGAATCATATCTGTGTTCAGAACAAAGAAATGCATCAGCCAATGATAAGAAATGCTATGACATTGTTTTGTGTCTAACAACCTATAGTGAAGTGCATGGTTTGAGCATGGGCTACCTTGAGAAGGTAGATGGATTCCAGACTGTATTCAAGAGGCGAGAGATTGGGTCTCATGCTATTAGGTGGCTTGAAAAAGGTGATTTGCGTTTATTTTCACATCAGATTCCTGCAAGGAAGCTCTCTGGCGATGAAGTTCCTGATATCCTAAAGAGCTGCTGGGAACTTGATCCTGCTTCACTGCCATCCATTTTGTTTCCAACTGGCTAGTGTGGATGAGATTTAGTTGCAAGAATGTTTACTGAGTAGCTCTCATTCGACTTAATGCTCACTGGGGCTATTTTTTTCATTTTTTTCACATGATACAAGCTGCATTGGGGTAATGACATGATTGTTCCCCATTTTGTTCTTGATGAAGCATGTGTAATGTTAGATCAAGTATCCATGGGGTTATTATGAAAAAATAACTTTCTGCATATTTTGAAGTGCATTTGTGATGCCATAAACATCTTGCTCACATTGTCTTCCCCTTTTACTTATGTAAGAAAAAATCAGCTTGGACATGGATGCTTCCCAAATACTCGGATAAAAGAAGATGTAATAAGATTTATTGTGATTGATTTGGGTCAATTTTCTTGATTTGCTGTCTTGTAGGTTTTTACTTGCTTTACAATTCGACTTTGTCAAATTTCCTATTTTAATTGCTATTATCTTATACAAAAAGGCAAATTTCGTGAGTATTGTTTAAGCCCACTTCACATTTGAGTAGCTTGTTTTGGTCAGGAGGTAGCATTTTTTTCTTGGAAAAACAAAGCACGGCATGGCTTGCCACTGCTCCACCGTAAAATTAATATAGTCCAAATAGCAAGTCACGCAAGAATCGTATATCTCTAATTTTTTTTTTTTTTGTGCGTTATTATACGTATCCTTGGCTTCATATTATTGAGGTGGGGTAGGTACATGGTGGCTTGATTTGAACGTTGTTTAGAGTGTACGCTAGATGTAAGAAGAAGTCCCAAAACTAGTCCTTGATTTGAACGCGTTGTGCTGACCGAAACCAATGGATCTTTGTGAACGACAATGTGGGTTTAAATAATGACCAAACAATGAACATGAATGTCCAAGTGAAGAAAAGTATCGACAACTCCAAGGGGTTCCCTAGTCAGAGAAACTAGATTTGAACTGGGCCACTCGCCATTTGATTGTAATCTGGTTCTAGTTTAGGAACCTCACTCTTTTTATAAAAAAAAAGAAAAAAAATACTTTTGAAAAAATAAAAGGGAATAAACTATTACCCTTCTCATGGCTTTTTGGTGGAAGTTCCTCAATATGCGGTAGCGATTTGGTTCTGGTTCAATTCTTACTATTATGATTCTAGTTTTTGGAGGGATAAACCGTAGCCATACCATGGTCCATAATTCTACTTTAACCCAATTTACAGAACTACTTTTAGTTTCGATTCTGACAAGATTTGTTTTGGATTCAAACCGAGATTGCAATGAGATCAAAGTGACAAGACTGACAGCATACGCATATTGTGTTGACTAATTGATTCTTGGGGCCAGAGTAATTACAAAAAGAAGATAATCTTATAATGAATTTGCCATTAATTTTTAACTTTTGGCCAAATTGAAAAACTAACTGTATGATACGTTATGTGAAGCAGTCTCATTATAACCTAAAAAACAATGATTTCTTGTCGTGATTAGTAATTAATTTATTTTAGCCAAATATTCTGCTTGATCATCATGTTTATTATCGTTGTTGTTTTTTTTTTTATTTTATTTTATTTTCTTTTTACAGCAAGACCAAACGCCATGTTGATGAAGCCCTCCATACCATGCTAGTCGATACATTCGATAGTTTAAAAGAATGATCAAGACATATTGACAATTCCCAATTACCAATCCTTTCTGTTTTTCGTTGTTTGTTTTAAAATCAGATTGCAAACTAGGACACCCAACTTGGAAATTATCAATTCCAAAAATATAGTATTTTTTAATCCAATAAAACAACCAAACAAAAAAACCACAAAACAAAGAAAGGAACACAATCTTTGAAGTTTCTAATTACAAGTGTCAGCTTTCATTAAATAAATAAATAAATAGAGAGACAGAGAGCGAGAGAGAGAGAGAGAGAGTGTGTGTGTGTGTGTGTTACCTTCAAATGTAATTAGTAAGTGTTTTAATTCATGGGCACGGGGCCTAGAAGTGAAAGACCACCACAATCAATGAGATTTCACTTTTGGGCTTGAGCTTGAGATTGTTTACTTTTCGCCGGCCGACAAAGAAACCCACTTCACTTTGCTCGGCAATTGACGTAACAGACAGCGACACGAGCAAGAGCATCTTTACCAAACAACGGTGTTATCCGCTGCTGGTGCGAATGGAAGCCTTGTGCTTGTTTCTCTAGTTCGCTCTGTTCTGTTTAGATTTCAGGCATTCGACTGCGAACCCAGTTTGACAATGTCAATGTATTTTTCATTTCAATCTTAAATCCTTTAGAACAAAAACCTCCAAGTCCAGGTCGAGTATAATAAATCCACCTGTCCTTTGCTGCTAAGTTTTTCATTATCCCATACATGTGAATGTTCTTTCTTCTTCTTTTTTTTTTTTTTTTGGTTGATTTCTTTGCGAACCGCTCTCTTTGTTGCTTGCTTTTAATCGGTGCAAGAGGGTCTGAGCATAGATAATTCAAGTTTCCGGACAAAAACAGAAACTTTTTTGTGAAGAGGGCATGTTTGCAAGATTAAGGTTCAAATTTTTGATCAATGGATATATGGGTGGGTGTGTTTAAGCTAAATTTGTATCCTTTTTGTTTCGGTGAATGTGTTTGTCTATAGTTCTAGTTGAGAGTCATTTCCCCTTTTGTTTCCTTGTCCATTCTGATTCTTTAGATGAATGATTTGGGTCTAGGACACGATCTTTATGGCTACTTGTCTTTTTCAAAATCATTTCTATTTAATTCTAAGCCGAAGACAGCATCTTTTATTTCTCTTGTCCCTCCTTTTGATGAATTATGCAGGTGATGACGTGCAGATTCTTATTTCCATTAGTTTAACATGATTTGATGGCAGGTGCTTGCCATTTTTCTCACCATTGAACTCTGTGAAATAGATTATTGTGTTCTATATCTTTCTGGGAAACTTTTTGTGGAAATTGCAGATAGATTTAGATAACACGGGAATTAGACAATTTTCTTGTTTGAAAATTCTTTGAGTTACTTTGTTTATAGCCATGCGAATTTTCTTTGATTGAATTTATGATCCAAAATGTCAGTTGTGGTTCGTTATACATTGGCAAAGTTTCTAACAACATTGTAACTATCATTGCTAATGAATTTCATGGTCATGAGTTTTTCTTCTTAATCATGTGGTTTTCCTCTTCTCATGTAGATTGTTATTATTTCTACTGGAGCTATATGAAACAACAATAAATTTTAGTGATGATTCGTGGCATGGAGCCACCTGTAAGTTTTTCCTCCTGCTTCTTATGGTAATTTTCTTACCAGGCTTGTCAGTTTGTTTCTACTCACTAAGATTTATATTTGGATGCAAGGAAAAATAGAAAAAATAAAAATTTAAAAATTTTAAAAAAATCTAGATGTTACTGATCCTCCACCTCAAGATGTGGCCCCCTTCCTTTCCCTTGATCTTTGTTCTAATAGTCCTCTTTTGTCATATTAGCAATAGGTTTATGTGATAGTTGAACCAGGTCAATTTAAAACTCCTGCATGCTTTTGGTAGCAATTGCTTGGGCTTAGACACTCTTAAGGGAGCATCAATATGGTGTAGGAATATCTTTTGTATGTTCCTAATGAAAAGTTTTAGGTGCTCTGGAGTATACATCTACTTAGGATCAACTTTGCAAGCTAATGCTATATGTAGATCTAAACCTTTTCTTCCCTCATCTTTGTGGTCTACTCTCATGGTGTTTTTCCCTGCTTTATGGTAATTAAAACAAAGGCACGCAGTAGGATTGGTGACCGATCAACCAGTGACGTTGTTGTCAGGCTACGAACACAGGATGGCCGAGATGATTGGTTTTATTGTCACTCTCATATCTTGGTAGAGAAGAGCAACTATTTTGCTGACCGCCTTTCTGAGAATTGGCCTACATGCCAGATACTTGACTCAAGGAACTGTGTTGAAGTTTACTGTCAAGAGTTGGATGTTGATCACTATGTCAATTTTCTCCGCCTTCTCTATCTTATTGATGGCCCGTCAGATGACATTGGGCATGGTGTAATGAATGCACTTGGCATCCTGCAGGTGGCTGTCAAGCTTGGCTGCCTGCAAATCATTACTGCCTGTGTGAATTACTTGGAAGCAGTCCCTTGGGAAGAAGCTGAAGAAGAGGAAATCCTTAGAATCATACCTGGAATGGGATCACTAGCACAGCCAATTCTTGCCCGCCTCCAACCAGTCAGTCCATCAGCCATACGGAGGATTTTTCTGAGAGCCATTCGATTTGCCACATCTTCACCTCCTTCACCTCTGAATGATCTTAAAGCTTCTGCTCAAGAGCAGCTTGAATATATGCTGACAGAAGATGATGATGCCCCCTTATTGACAGCTGATGATGAGATAAAATCCGAGGTAAAACAATGTGCAAAAGGATTATTTACCAGTTTTAACAGTATATTAGAGGCTTTATTGTGTGAATCTGTAGAAACTGTGTCTGAAACAGGTAAAATGCAAATATTTCAGTCACATTTATCAGATATGTCATGGACATGTCAGATTTTAAAAATTTTTGAAATCATGAGGGAATTTGTCAACAGCTGGGTAGATGCATCAGATGAGATAATTCAGGCTGTTCAGCAAGCAGCTTCAACGACTGAAATGATTGAAACAAGGTTGAAGGTTGTTGAGGTGACAGCAAAGGTTTTAGAAGCAATAGGATATGGCACCGTTATTTTACCTGCTGGAAAACGGCTTCACATGGTGAAGTTTTGGCTTCCATTTGTGAGAGTTACGAAACCTTTAATTGACTCTGTCATGACTGTTGGTGAGGATGTTCTGGAGCTCAAGTTGGATGCTGAGCTGTGGCAGTCCTTGGAATTAACGTTTGTTGCAATAGTTCTCACTTTGCCGTCGGGTGACCAGGCAGAAATTTTAACTGAATGGTTAGGAAATGAGCACATGCGCTATCCAGATTTCACTGAGGCCTTTGATGTGTGGTGTTACAGGGCCAAGGTTGCCAGGAGAAGGCTAGCTGATATATGGAAAAATCATGGTACCGCCAAGCAACCATGATTCATCTTGTTTGGTCTACATTTTCAGGAAGGAGTTGCCACCAAGTAACAGCTTTTTAGGCCTGATGCATTTTCCCTTGTTAAGTATTCAAGGCAGAAATTGCCTTACTTGTTTCTTAACTATGCAATGCACTGCTAGATTCCGCCTGTAAAATTTTTTGTTTTTGGAACGTTACTAACCGAAATATAATCAAACTCAAGGTTTGTAGTTGTGGAATTGTAAAAGCACATGGTGCCATGTTCTCAAATTCGCTCGTGGCTGACACTTGGGCTAATTGTATATTAGAATATATGAAGAAGTACGAGAAATTTTACTGACGTGGGTCACGCACAAGTAGCTAGAGCAATATGCCAAAAAGCAACGGCAACCCTGCGAGCATCTGGACTTGTTCAATTCTGTGCGAATGCGCTTGCACGTAAGAATGAGACAAGTCTTACTTGCGAAATTCGACTATACACTGCAATAAGTCAGATTAAATCAATGTAGTTGTTGATCCATTGATTCACAAGACAGAATTAGCAGCTCTTGCTGCGGTCTTCAGCATTTCAACTTGATAACTAAGGTGTCAAATAAATAAGTATCCTTGGTCAAGAAGCAACATCTCACAAAGAAGAAACAAAACAAATAACAAAATTTTTAATTATACGAGATTCTCTTGCATACTTCATCCCAAGTAGTATCTAAGTAAAATAATTTATTTCCTTTCCTTATGTTTATTTCGGCGATGAAACTTGCAGCTTTTGGATTGGCTACTTTTGTCCCTCGCCTTGCCCTTGCCGAACAAAATTTGCTTCCCTTGCGGTGGTTTTATGTTTAGGTGTAGAATTGGGCTCCGATTAAAAATCCCTTGGACGAGCTCGAAATATGAATTTCTGCAAAAGCCCAGTTCCCATCTTTGTTTCCTGTGTGTAATTAAGCAACATACAGAGCTATTGTTTCTACTTTGTTTATTGAATCAAATAGTCATTGACACCATATTTCCTTGCAACTTCAATATATATATATATATATATTGGCATACCCCAATATCTGAATTCTTATGACACCAATCCAACCTACCCATCTCCAAAACTTACAAAAACAATTACAACCCTCAAATCATATACCATCAAATCCTAAGCTATGTAAGAACACAATGGTTCTATGCCAAGTATGGACCTATACTACGTAAATTTTCTTCCTCCTTTACACTACCATGCATCCTCTTTGTTCCATAATCCCTAGTAAGTGATGGAACAAGAAGCGATAGTGAAAGAGATCGTCAGGCTATCGAAGCTCCTTTCCACAACCTTCTTACCTGTCTTGTTCCATATATCAGGTCACAAAGTCTGGCAGCAGTTGCGCTGGAAACCTCTTACGGTTCTGAATGTTGATGCTGTCATAGGCACTTGAAGTATGTGGTGCAGTTGTGTTTACAGCTCCAAATTCGTTTGGTTCGCCAAGTTCTACTCTTCTTCCCAATTGAATGTTTTGGTTAGGAAGAAAGGACTGGTGAGTGCCTGATAAGGAGATGTTTTCGCAATGGGGAAGGCCAAGAGTGAGAGAGACACCATTGCCGGAGAACCTTGGTGTGAACTGCTCTGCATTGAACCTCCCGATTTCCCCAATTGGGTATTGTCCAAAACCTCCAATGAAGTTGGTCTGGCCTCCTATGAATGAGTAACCGTCTCTGCTTTGCCTCTCATTTTCGAATTTCATAGAAACCTGTTCGTTGTGTCCATCACTAGGCTTCACATCCATCCCTATTGAAGGGATCATAGTGGGAGATTGCATCATTTCAGTGCTCCTTGGTTTCTTTGGACTTGCTTGTGTAATTCCTTCTAACTCAGATGCTCCTATGAAGGAGAAGCCAGACTGGTTTTGTACACTTACTCCAAGAGGGGATGGTAAAGCTGTAGACACTGAAATTGCAGAAGAAGCATTCTGTCTTGGTGAATTGTCTCCAGATTTGAAACTCCTGGTATAATTATCAGGAGCCGAACTCTTGTTTTGTGGGCCTGACTTTGAAGCTGAATCATCCTTCTGTTCGCTATTACTTTTTTTGCCTTCTGATCCATTCTGCTCGTGCTCCTTATTTTCCTCCAAGTACATCTCTTCCACCATTGGCTTCCAAAGCCGAACCCGAGCATTTATGAACCAGTTGGACACCTGAAAACAACAGAACATTTTTACATTATGAGGAACAATGCGCAAGTCTTATCAAAAGAAACAAGACACAAATAAAACAGAAATCCTGAAATTGCAGAGATGCTACATGCCTGGCTCCTTGTAAGCCCCGTTTGTTTTGCCAACATGATCTTGTCTGAATCCTTGGGATAGCTGAAATACAAGTTCAAAAGTCCAAAAAAAGCTGCATTCTTGAGACTAAAAACTATGAAGAAACCAAATATGTTAGAAGTCAGATAAGAAAGGAAGGAGAATAAATGGGATTTCCTGGAACTTGCAGAATGCTTACGGGTGGAGGAAGTGCTCGAAGAGCCAAGCACGAAGAACTGAAACTGATCTTTCAGGCAATCCTCTCTGGGGTCTCCAAGCATTGTGCTGGATCATTCCCAACTGCTGGAGTGCTCGTTGTTGCCGAAGGTGATGATCGACGAATTTGAGCCTGGAACCCTCGATCTTCCCTCCCAGGCCATCTTCTTCGCCTAAGCTCTTGTTCGCAGCTTTAATTTGGCCTGTTATTGCATCTTTCAAGCACCGGAACTGCTTTGAGATTGTCTGGAGGGCAAGCGCTGTGTATGTCCTTGCAGAACGAATTCCTGCCACTTGTTCAAACGAGGAAATGACTAACTGCATCTGATGGTGATAATGCCTGTACCTCTGCTCGACCTTAAGATAATAAAGAAAATAAACAAAGATTAATTCCAAATAATTGCTCCAATAGCAGGGTATTGGGTTTCAGATGAATTAAAAAACCGCAAACCTTTCGACTCTGGGCCGGCCTCTCTGCTCCTACATAAATTGCTAGATTGTAAAAAATTTGGAGTTTTCTTTATTGAATTTGTTTCCTGGATAGCATTTTTTTTTTTTGCAAATTATGAAATCGTTTTTAATTTCAATCAAAATTAGCTTCCAGTGATAACCTCAAAACACTGAAAAGAGCACCTGCCAGAAATCTTGACTTGATTTCCTTTAATGGGTCTCTGCCAATGATAGAGAACTCATTAAATGCATAATGTCTTAACCAATATTTTTAACCAAGCCCAGGAAAGCCTAGCTCGTTGACATTGAACAAGCTTTAAATTTACAAATAAAGTCATCGGAAAACCCACCAGCACAAACTCAAAAAAAAAAAAGGGCATTTGCATACATAAGACAAGCCCACATACCTCTTCAAGCATGTGGATAAGTTTTGCCTTCTTCATCTGAATTTCCTGCCTCTCTGCGGTAGTAAGTTCTGCTCCGCGCTTTCCGCTCGCTTCTCCACCTCCTGATCCTTCTCCGCCGGATGCTTCTCCGACAACCTTATTGATACTAGTGCTGTTGCTCTTTTTTAGCAATTCAGTCTTAATGCCACTGTTATTCACATTGACGACTTCATCAAGCAGTTCCTGAGCAGCCTTCAAATACTTGGAGCTCAGCAGCACCCCTTGCATCCCGGAAAGCCCGTTTGTCACACCCGAACCAGATGACACTGACCCACCCGAAACCCTCATATCCTCACCGGACACCGCTTGAGCCTGTGATCTGTAACCCAGTTGCTGCTGTGAGGAGAGGCTTAAAGAGAGACCTTGCTGGGCACGTGGATTATCACGCGCGACCGGGGTATGATCAATTGGATTATAAATGTTATAATGGACACGGGGAATGAGTCCATGCAAAGCAGCGGAAGAATCATGGGAGCTGGGATCTAAAGGGATTCCCACGAACTGTTGGGTGTTAGGCGGCGCGTGAGCGAGGTGTCGGGGAGGAGAGAGGTTGTTGGCAGCAGAGTTCAGGAACACAAGGTTGCTCTGAGGCGGTGGCGGAGGGTTGTCGGAATACTGAACATAAGTAGGGTTCATGAGTACGAGGGTCTGGAGGCCCTCTGCTGATGCTGCCTGGATTTCCGGATTCCCATGAAAAAATGTCGCCATCGTGGGGTTTGATTTCCTTGCAAAATTATATGATCTTCTGCTCTGAAAAGATACAAGGTTATTTAGTTAACCTTCACATCCACATGCCTGCTTGTAAACAAGCGAACATTCACTTGCACACACTCATGTACACGATTTCAGTTTCTTAGTGGAAGCGTATATACCTTGTGACTTGAGTGTGCATAGATCAACCCATCAAATTTAGAGTTGAAATCAGCGTAATCAGTTCAGTCCGGAAATCTCCTCTCACTGAAGTTTTGGTGCTGAACAGAGAAGAAAAGGGTTAGTACTGCTATTGCTAAGTAACCCAAAAAATGAGTGAAGAAGATTAAAGAATTCCGTTTGATGAATACGGAAAATCCTTGTTTGTTCACTTCATCTTCAAGAGCTAAAGTATCGCATCAAGAAGGGTGAAGCCAAAACGGGAAAGGAAGCAGAATGAGGAGATATGGTGTTTATATAGAGAGCTATAAAGAAAGAAAGAGAGGGAGGAGAGAGGGTACAAAGATGGATAGAGAATGGGGGAAAGAGAGAGGGAGAGGGGAAGGGGGAGGGGGGAGAAAGAAGTATTGATTATTGTAATAGTTATATAAAATTTAAAACCTCTTGTGATGGAAATCTGAGTGTACACGTGCTTCATGATCATCTGTACTGCAAAAGGAAAGAAGGAATTTTCACTTACAATGACCTAAAGCCCAAGAATTGAGAGAGAGAGGGATGGATTTTGTCACATGAGAGGAAATGATTCACATAAAAAAGAAAAGAGAAATGAAAAGGAGGAAAAAACATAAAGCTTCACACCCCAACCCAGTCCTTCTTTGTTACGATCGATGTCTATATGGTATTTATCAGTCTCTTCACCTAACAGAAAGCCAATTGTCAGACTCAAATCTCTGCTACTCTCCCACAGAAAAGGAAAGGAGAGTTAAACAGAAAGACGGGGTTAAAAAAGCCTGAGTGAAAGACACCTACTTTATTCAACGATTATCCCTACCATTTACAATGACCCCATTTTCTTGCCTAATTCAGAGGAATTCAAGAAACAAGAGTGAGAACTAGAGGTTATGTCTCTCAGACAAGGAATTGCGCGACTACTAGATAGAATTTATTCCTGTGTTTTTGCTTGATTTGAGGTGGGTTGTGTGCGTAACCAGGGAAGGTTGTTATCCATACACCAAAGTTTCTCTCTGTTCTTCTCTCTTATCTGTCAATCGATCTGTTTTATGGCCTTTGAGTGAGGTACCTGTGAAGAGATCAAAACAGGGGAACTTCACTGATTTGACCCTCTCTTTTCAAATCATTTGATGCCCCATGGCAACTTAATATGATGATCCACCAAGAGGCCTCCTTTTCTCTTTCACACAGAGGGAGAGATGTGTGTGGAAGTGTATGCAAGTGCTGATATCAAATAAAAAAAAAAACACCAATTTTGAATAAAAATAGAGATTTCAAAGTGTGTCAGAAGATACAAACAGCTGAAGAACGAGGAAACGTCTCCTTCCGAGTCCCAAAGGCTTATTGAAAATGAATAAAGAAAGGAAACAAAAAAGGTAAGCAAGAAAGAAAGAAAGATAGAGGATGACGATGATGAGGATGAAAACTGTGGGGTTGGAAATGGAGGGTCCACCATTGTTCAAATCAATAATAAATATCTCTTCGTCCTTTTGAATTTCTTGTTCGTTTTTCCCCCTTTCTTTCTTTCTTTCTTTCCTCTTTTTTTTTGGTACATTTTTTTGTGGTCGGACACCAGAGTTTGAAGATAAAGCAATTAAATTGCTGAGGAGCACAGAACCACCACTACAACAGCTACCTCTTTTTTTTTTTTTTTTTTTTTTTTTTTTGGCGCATGCAAGAAAACAACACCCACTTTAAATTCTCAACCAGATTTACATTATTTAACCTTATGTTCCAAAATGAAATTATATACAAAAAAATGTGATTTTTATTAAAAAAAATAATATATTGGTCATTACACCTATGAATTAAAATCAAAGATCCATAAATATATATATATATATATATATATATATATATATATATATGATTTAAGTATTATTAAATCTAAGTAGATTTCTCTTAAATTCAAACTTAATTTTAATAAATTTAAAACTCAATACTACGTATTTAATATAAATTATCATAAAAAAAATATGATTTCAACATTGCATCCATGTGCATCCGTATATCAATGAGTAAGGCGATGGAAGCAAAAAAAAAAAAAAAAAAGTTCGGTAAACTTGATTTTGTCTCCTTCCACAATTCTTTTAGTTTCAATTAACCAGTATATTTAAAAATAATTTTTTCTATTTTTTTTTATCCCTCAAAGGTTATTAATAAACTCAACTAAATGCGAAATGTTTGCAAGGGACCTAACTGCATAGGGCTCCAACTTTTATTCTCACTGGTTCCGCTCACCCCTCCCCAGCATGTGTTTTGAGGTTTCATTCCTTCATAAAAATGATAAGACAGAAAACGTCATCTCGCTGGGGTTTTTCTTCGTTTAATTTATATGACTCGGTCATATTGCTTACAACACCCGCTGGGAAGGAACCCAGAGGCCCTCAGATAGTCATTGGAAATTGAAAACAAGAAAAGGGTTGCCTAGATAGCACTAAACTAAAAATAGAAATAAACTAGAGGACCATCAGAAAAATGTTCGGGACCACATAATTAATTCTCAATAAAAAGCTTTTGTGTTAAAACCCTATTTTGAGGGGGGAAAAAATCACCCTCACTGTAAAAAATAATAATAATAAAAGTAATATTATTTTCTTTTTTTATGTAAATGGGAGAATTATTTAAATTAAACACAAAATTACACTGTAATGATCTACACATGTGCACCATTACATGATGGGGGTAATATGGGCTTTAATGATGCAATTAATTTTCAAGGTGATCAACAACTTTTAATGCCTTCCTAGGATTCTCTTATAAAAGCTCCCAAGAAATTGAAAGTTTTCTGACAGGCAGGCACTAACTAATAACTAATTTCACCACTAGAGAAAGCCGCCACGAAAAGTGTGCTTTTGATGAGCTCACCTGTCTGTAAGTACTGGTCAGATCCTCCTTGAATAACCTTGGAAAATTTGGGCAGTGTCTTTTTACAGAAGATCGGTCTGTCCAATCTCCAATCTCCAGAGATGATAACATGAAAGCTGACTATCTCCCATAGCTATGCGTAGTTTCCAATTAGCCATGCATGACATTTATGCTTTGCAAGAGTAATATGAACCTTGTGCATGCAAGAAACCGATGCAGTGCTTACAGGATTTGAATGCCGAACCCCTCTTGGTACACCATAATTGTCCAAGAATCCTCATCAATGTTCGGAGAGGGTCTGTCAATTTTAAATGCCAATGTTAGAGAGGTAAATTGAGAACCAA
Source organism: Ceriops zippeliana (assembly GCA_037897445.1). Taxonomy (NCBI): domain Eukaryota; kingdom Viridiplantae; phylum Streptophyta; class Magnoliopsida; order Malpighiales; family Rhizophoraceae; genus Ceriops; species Ceriops zippeliana. The sequence goes on along the minus strand of JBAPLH010000014.1, from coordinate 5,680,254 downwards.
AACAAGGTGACGTTCTCCGATTATCAATAGAAAAGGTAATCTTTTCCACAATTTTCTGGCGAATAAAATAATCGCTGACCAAGTCTCGTGTTTCACAAAAATTTTACTGATACAATAATTGTTGACCATGTTGATTTTTTCTTCTTTTTTTTGTGACAAAGTTGATGTTGTTTAAACCTCGAACTGTGTACAACTTTGTACTGAATTGTGCATCGAACCATCACATTTGGGGCCTTAGCTTTCCTTGGTAGGTATCCAATGGCATAGAGACCCCAAATTTCACATTTGTGGAATTTGCTCCCTAAGGAGATCATTTTTAATACAGGTAGAATTTGAACCCGGCCTATTTCGGCCTACTTGCACTGGACGAGTGGTTTGCATAGTGAATGTAAGAAGGCAAAAGTAGTCGTGGTCATTATGATGGTGACTCTATAAGGAAATGCATTCATAGAATTGAAATGAAACTGTTTGAGAGAGCTATAACATGCATTTCGTTCTTGTTATATTATTATTTTAACTGTTTTCCTAGTTCATTGAGTCGCTGTTTTGACAATTAATTCAGTACAATTGAATCTTCTTATATTTACAATATATTTCATTGCAAATGCTGTTTTTCCCTAGTACATCACCGTACTGATTTGTCGCCTTAATGGTATTATAAGTCTATTGCATCTGGATGAAAGTGGCACATATCACATCAAGTAATCGCCAGGCCTTCTCTCCTTTCTCTGTTTTTTCTTTGTTCTTTTTTTAATCATCACAGGCCTTCGCCGTGATTCCTTTGCCACCGCATTGAATATTCTCGAGCTTAATGATGAATATTTAGTACAAAAATATTTTAGTCTGTGCCTTGTCAGCGACGATGATTCAGGGGCTTAAGTGTCGGTCGATTATTCGTTATTGTTGACATGGGACTGCTGTCTTTCTTCAGGAAGCTGCGCTTCTTTTCAAGAGAAAATGACCACTGCCAAAGAAGGAACTTACTTTTAAAGGATCAAGCTGCAGGGTGTCTCAAATAATTTTATATGTTTGTACGTTGCAAAACTGGTGACGGAGGACCGAGGCGATAGCCCGAATTAGAGAAATATATAGCAGCAGCAACTTGCGTAAAAATGACAATATTGAATAGCCTTCTTGCATCATTATCCACGTCATGACCATAGCTGAATTATCAACTTAAAATTTCGTATACCAGAGATTTAGGATATGATGTAAGAGAATGTGGGACCCCCTCCTACATTTTCACCCTCACGGTTGGTAAACCTTGTATGATCGGTTCTGAAATGGTTCGAGTGATTCAATCACCCACTTCAATGTTGGGGCTTCCCAAAATACCCATCACAACGCCCCACAAAAAATGAAAAATAATAAAATCTAGTTAATACCAATTGACCCCACCACAAAGCTAAAGAACAGCTATTAATAACATATCATGTATTCAATTGCAAAAAATAACTTAATTAGCAATTGCAATGCTCCATAAAAAAAAAAAAGCATTTGCAATTCTTTTTTTAATCCGCCATATTTCATTCCAGCCAAAACCAACAGACCCTATGGCCTATCTCTCTCTCTCTCTCTCTCTCTCTCTCTCTCTCTTTTTTTTTTTGTGTCATCTTACATATCTAATGTCTTTGATGATAAACTACCGTTGTGCTGAAAACCAAGTCAAATGTCCCAGTTAATTATGTCATTTTACATCTCCATCACATTGCAAAAGATAACATTTTGAGCTACTTTGAGATTGTCTTTTCACTCACACGATGAAATTTTCCAAAAGCTCGATCGGGTTAACTGCCAGTCCCGATGCACGGGTCAATAGCAGAATCCATTTGCACAACCATATATAAGCTAAAGATGACCAAATTAACAGTTGCGAAAGCTACATCCTACTGATAAACTACTTGTTTGAAAAAACAGTTACATATATTTCAAGTACGTATTTTTAATAGTGAAAATTTTTTTTCTTAAACAGATGATCACTTTCATCAACATGTCTAAAACAATCTAAACATGGCATTTTGTCTTTTAAATATTGCTAATCAATTCACATACTCTTTAAAAATTAATGCTACAATTAGCATTGGGTAGGTAGGTCAACAAAATCGCTGTTTGAGACTCGGTGCTACTGCCACAACTTCCAAACGAACGATAATAAAACCTATTTCTGAAATCCTTTTGTTAACATTCTCAATCCAGTTCAAGTTTTTGGTTTTTTTTTTTTTTTGGGGGATCAATATCAACAATTCTCCGTTTAATTTACGAAAATCAGCACGTACTTTCAAATTAACATATATGATGACTTGACCTAATGACTCATGCATCCGTTTGGATTTCACATGGAATCACTTTTCTCAACAGGATGAATTCAAGCTTGTTGACTACGCACAGGGAGAGAGAGAGAATAGCTTTCACAGGTGGACCCGAGCCTCAAACGAGCCGGCAGCCTACTAGAGACAGGCTGCTGGCGTTCTCTACCATATTTGCCATTGTGATTCTCCTTTGCTTATGGAATACCCGTCCCAAGACGCAACCATATTATTGGGTTTTGTCAAGGACAAAGTCCTTGTAATAACACATCCAAACGTATTTTAGCCCATCAATTACCTACTCGTGGCCCCACTTCTAACCTGGTAACAGTATACAAATCCACGCGTAATGTGCCCTTCTACAAGATTCTCGTTATGATTATACTGATGGGAAGCAACAATGTCGGATAGACAAATGAGCTAGTGACATAGCCACGGCAAAGATCATCAAAATTTTAGAGATATTTTTGTTCAAAATTGTAAGCTCAAGTAAAGTTAAGTTGATACAATATATAAAGTGTGCATTTTCGTAAAATAAAGTTTATCTCCAATTATAAAACTCATGACTCGATGAGTTAGATTTATTCTGTCTATTAAGTGTCCATAGTATAGAATTACTCTTTCCTTGTGATTCCCAGTATAAGCATAATTCGAGATGGAGTATCGTAGAATAGTATTTGTCTGGCTTAGCAGCAGTAGAAATGACATATAATTTGTTTCTTCTTGAGGAAATACAGTATCAAAAACAAAACAAGATAATTGATAACCCGAGGCTTACAAGTTACAACCTCAAGTCCATTTTGGTGGGGAAAAACCTAACACGATCATTTCCTCAATTACTGGCACGATGCTCTCTCTCTCTCTCTCTCTCTCCCCCTCCCCTCCCCTCACACGCAGGTACAAAAGCATAAAATTTTCCTACGAAGAGTTTAAAATGTATAAACCTGTTTGCTAGGCTCGTCGGCTAGTCATTTGGGATCGTGATTGTAGATAACGTCAAATCCATTGAAGCACGCCTATCTACAGTCAAAATTTGCACCATTGTGAGCCCTGTTTCTTTAAATTAAGTTCTATTTTTGTTGGAGGGTGCTCGTAGCTTGCGTTCCATATATAAGATGGCTATATATGCCAGATTTGTTTCGTATATACTTTTGAATGTGTAATGAGGTTTTATATTTTGTTCTCTTCAATGTGTAGACAAGCATTCCAAAAATGAACATATCCCGGTAGAGAATACATTTAATTGACCATATACTATTTTCGCCAATCTAATAGAAGGATGATTAGTCTGTAAGACATAATACAATTGATTTTCTCGTTCTTTTAACAATAATAATAATAATAATAATAATTGCCCTGATGGCCACCTAAATGGTTGAAATCAAAGACCTCTAATTTATGAACGAAGACTTTCGAGTATTGTGATGCCCCCTCATCCTCTCAAGTAATAGCAAACCTCATCCACTCATCAACACCCACTCTCAGGACAACCTTGGTCACTAATATTTATTTGTTTTACAATTAAGTCGTGAAAATAGCTGTGAGGAAGATAATGAAAAAGAGTTAATGATACGGGTCTGAAAAACTGACTGGAACCTGTCCTGAAGGTGGCTAGTTTTATTTCCCCTAATCATTCTTGTAGCCAAGCCGTACCAATAGAAACCGTAAGAACCATCTAATTAATGATAATGATATGTATAAAATGTGACGTCCACCTGTAACCTCCATATTCATTAACAGTCTCTAGTCACTTGGCAGTTAGTGGGCATGACACAAGTATGCTACATACGCCAAACTTCATTTTTTCGGTTCATAAAAAATAATGAAAGAAAGAAAGAAAGAAAGAAAAGCACTCCTAACAAAAAGCTATCGTTTCTCTATTTGTTTTGAGCATAGGGTGCATACGAGAAGGTGGTGGCTCAAAAATAGCCTCATTTTGGATATTAAAGAAGGAATTAATTTTGGCTAAGAAATGAATCAGCACAGGGAGTTGTCCTTTCGGAGAACATGCTTAAACCCTAACCTTCATCGTCTTTGGCATAATGACCTAATGCCCACCTACAGATCGGTAGAATGATACACGTATAAAATGAGATTAAGGGCTTACAAGGAATCAATTTCGAAAATCATATTGCGATAGTCTACTGCCGACTCCATCTCCAAACCTCCGCCAAATCTCTGAAAGTTCAGCCACCACACTAGAGGTCACCCCACTGGAGTTACAAATCCACTCAGCCATAAACCCAAACTATTTCTCGTCACTCCACACTTCTACAAGAATTTGTTAGTACAAAGCACAGCATGCCGCATACATCGCAACATTAGATAAGTTCAAAAAAAAAAAAAGAACGAGTTATGAAGCAACATTGTGAACACCAGGAGTATTATTTAGCAAATCATTGAGTTAATTTAAATTAAGACCAATGATCTAGGCTAAAGCCCTCAAATTGAACTAGACCCCTGGCCATGCCGGCCTCTTTACATACAATTTCCACAAAATTCGTTTTTGACAGTCGAATTTTCGTTACTTAACATTCTCAATCACCGAACAAGTCTCAATTTCTTAATGAGCACTATCACGCATAAAAATAGTAGGAGAACAGTATTAAAATTTTTTTAGTATTTAATTTTATTTATTTATAAAATTATATCAATATAATTTATTTATATTTATTATTATTATCATAATACTCTTTAATTATTACTACATAACTTCGTGCCTTGCCTAATCTTCTCATCGTGCCTGCTGGTTGTCAACGAGACAAGAACTACCGGGCCACCGTGCACGCAAACGGAAAAGTGTCGATTCCGTGCTACTGACTACATCACTAAAATGTCTAGCACCGTTAGATCAGATGATTCAAGTTAACTATATTGAATCCAACAGTCCGCATTCATTCACACCGTAACGGCACAAGTATCCTAAAGTAGAAACCTGACTCGGGGACTCGCATCGGGTCTCACCGCGCCCATCTCAAACGCATCCCCCTTTTTGAAATAAGATGTTAGGATTGGACTTTTGCTACGCTGTCAACAGCGTGGACCCCCGTTCTCAACTCTCTCTCTCTCTCTCTCTCTCGCTTCTCTTTCTCTGTGTGCGCACACGTGTCAAACCCGTAGGTCCCCTACTTTTTTATTTTCTAATTTTCGATCACTTTCTTTTTTTTTTTTGTCTTCAACAGCGAAGATTCGCCTCCCCTTGCCCGCGCTCCCGTCCCGCCCCCATCGGGCCCACCACCTAATCAAAAGCTACAACCCATTGTCGGGGCCCACGCGTCACCAAGTCAAGAAAGCAACCAATCGGAGGAGAGGCTGGGTCTCTCGGGCAACAGCTGCCTTCCTTTACTTACTTTAACGCCGCCTGCTAGTTGACGATCTATCATATCTAATCTTCAAAGCTTGGAAGTTGTCGGCTCTGGAGACTGAAGGGACACGTGGCGCATATCTGCACCACTTAGCGCCCTTGTCCCCGCCTCTCCAATGTCTTGCCACGTAGGCATTGCCTGTCCTTTTCACTAGAATGACCGTTCAGCCCCTTTCCAAGAAGAAAAACATTTTCTAATAAAATAAAAAAAAGTTTTCAAAGCAATCGTGTTCACTATACGGTTGGGATTTTTTTTGTTTTTTTATTTGAGCTTTTTTCATGCAGTGCACGAGTGCGACCTTCCACCGGGATGTCCCACCGCTGGATTATGACTGTGAAATAAAGTGATGGGGATCGAACGGTGCAGATCTAGAGAGTCGATTTGAGGCTGTGTATGATGATTAGCAGGGTGATTGGTTTTCTGAGTTGCGTGTACGTACGGGATTGATGGTGACATAAGCTCGTACGCAGCCTTTATCTGTTCACAAGAGCGACAAAAATCCCACCGTCAGATATTATCCGAACATAGAAGCGATTCGATAAAACCAAATAGAGGAGACTATTCAATACGCGGGAGTTATGCCTCGTGTTTAACACGATTCGACGAAAAGCTGAGAGTGTTGTGGTCAATCCCCCATTTCTGGGGTTGGCGCCACCCCAGCGAAGACCGGTACATGGCGAGAGACACAATTATCTTCCTAAAGTTTCGCATTTGTTTTTTTTTTTTTTAACATAAAATCACCGATTCACATCTTAAATTAAGTTTTTTCACAAAGAAATATGCTGTCTAAATAATAATGGTTTATAATAGATTTTTTTCACAATTAAATTATAATAATATTAAATTTAAAATTAATAATGTATTTCAATTACCCTATTTACATTTTTTAAAAGGACGAAAAAGTATTGAAGAGGCAGAGATTTAAGTTTGGAGCAAAGGCAAGGAAATTACGCGGAATAAGCACCAAACTTTATATTTGATGGTCCAAAAATTCTATACTAGATCTTAGATTTTGAGGAAGGAGCTCACTCTAAAAAAAAAAAAAGAGAGAGAAAGAATACTTTTTTGCAGCAAAATAATTATTCTTTCTTACAAAACAAGGTAGCAAAGTGATAAAACATAATAAAATTCACTTTTATGTGGATAAAACAATGATCAGATTGTAATTTTTACAAATCCCAACTTGTTTTTCTCTCATACGTAAAAGGAAATTTTGTGTGGATTATGAAGGTTTTTTTTTTTTAATCGACGTTTTCGTTCTCTCGTAATTTCCAGCATCTTGGGAACAAGTATCGCGATCATTCCTCTCACTTTTCGTCCCACCGAATACTGTTGGATAGAATAACTATAGCAAGTTTTCATAAACTAATGTTTAGCACATTAGTTTCCTCTTTTGGTCCATTGGTTTCTAGTTGTTCTTTTTCCAATTTAGAATTTATTTTTTTAGTCTGAAAAGGTCAACTTTATGGTTAGTGAGGTTATTTCGTTAAAAATTGTTTTTCTCTTTTGTGGCAATTTCCTAAATCATTGAGCAGGTGTAGGCTAACTTACATAATAAAGTCTCTTGATGTTGTTTTCAATGACTTGGAATCAAGTCTCGCTTACTCCTAGAAAATAATGGTTGTACAAGGAAAGATTCTCCTATCATGTAGTCCAGTATCCATTAAGAAAAATTCCTCTTATAATTTGGCATTATTTCAAGAACAGCATATTCGTCTGCATGGTTCACTCACTGACTCGCGGTAGATAAATGCACAACATTTGCACCATGAGCAAAGTCCACAAGTTCATAAAGAAAACAAAAAAAAAAAAAAAAATTGCTCCTGAAGTTAATAATGGAAGCAAAGCATTTTATTACTGCCCCCCACCCCCCCCCCTTTTTTTTTTTTTTTTGAAAGATTGTAGGCTCCCTGGAATTCGGATAAGATTATGTAGGTTTCAGCTGGGTAATAAACTATTTTAACAAAAAGAACTAATTTGCTACAATGAATTTTTTTTTATCTTTCAAAATAGGGAATGATTAATTCATACTAACATTACAAATAATGAGAAATGAACATCTCATATAATAGGAGGACGTTGAGAATATACATCAAAATTAAAAGTAGATGGACAATTTGAATGAATTATAGAGTCTAGAGGATCGAATGAAAGAAACAAAAAAGAAAGAGAAATGCAAGTATATAAATCCTTTTGGGAGGGTTAACGAGAGAATTACTATTTCATGCAAGAAATAAAGTTGTGCAACGTAAATTTTTAATTATATTAAGTGTCTGACTTAACAATTTTTAAGCTATTTACTGACTAGAACGAATTTTACCATGCTTTCTTATACGTGAAATCCCATTTCGAAAAATCTATATGCAAGACATTATTATTATTATTATTATTATTATTATTATTATTATTATTATTATTTTATCGTCTTAACAACTACTAATATTTTAACATAAAAGAAAAAAAGCTCAACTAAAAATATTCACAGTTGACGTAAAAAAAACAAAAAAAGAAGTGGGAAACATGGAGGATAACTGTCCAAATTGAAATTAATAAATATAAATGTCATTTTGAAATGTGTGTATTGTCTTGTCCCACTTTTTGGGTTCTAAAGTGGCCACTTTCGTGCTGCCTTAACAAGGACGCGCGATTCACGCTCCGCTCACTTGGGCCCTAACTGGAACGTGGACCCCCTTGAGCCTAGCCAGCTGGTGCACACTTGGAGTCAAAAACCCGGCTAGCAGCCGTTTAAAGATCAAATATGTTAGGTTTAGGTTAGGTTCTTTCTCCCTTGCCCAATTAAATAAAAGTGTACGACCCAACAAAAGTCGTTGGACATTTAGGTTAGCTTGCATTTCAATCATGTCTTCAATTTTTGATGCGAGTCAAGCCATTTCTAATCACAATAATGCATGCATTATCAAAAGAAATTATCCGAATCCCATTATTAATTTACTTAGATTTTGGTTACCGAGATGTCTTGGCAATTATACGGTTGATCACACAATGAGGGGCACCCCCTTTTTCCTATTTCTTTTTGGTGATTGGGCAATCCCTAACAACACTGATCCTGGAGCTTTGCTTTTTCTTTGTTTTTTGAACATTCTTGGAGCTTTCTTATTGCAAATGACCCCTTTTGTTAGCATCAAATGCTTCTTCTATTAATTGCACAACTGTTCAGAATCTAGTCCCCAACATGTTTGGAGAAGAATAGATGCTCCTGAACTAAATCATCTTGCTCAGTACACATGTATGATTAGCAACTAACAAATGTCTATATTTTGTATTCAGTCTATTGAGTATAACTAAATACTTTTTAAAATTGTGCCTTGGAATAATAATAATAATAATAATAATAATAAAAAGAATAATATCCATCCTAAAAAAATGTTGTGTATTTGATATTGAGTAATTATATATTCCCATAGGTTAAATGCCTTTGCACATACACAGATATGAAATGATAATTATTTTTTTTCTTTTGTTTTTTTTTTTTTGGTGAGTATGAAAAGCAACAAATTTGGCCCTTTAAAGATCCGTTTCTTTCTTACTTCGCATATTCTTTAATTTCTTTTTAATATTACCTTTTTTTTTTTTTTTGGTGGATGGGGCTGGGGGACTGATTTTAAGAACCAAGCTTGGTATTATTGTGATTTTCAAACATCGATTTTTGGTGGCTGGAAAATGTGCTTTGATTGCCCAACGGGGTTATAACTTCAAAAACTTTACGCAAGTGGACGCAGCATGGCAATATCCACAGGCGAATCAACAAAGGGTTCTGTTAGGCGGGACGAGGCGTCGCCCTCAAATCCCACCTTCACCCCATTATTTTCCTCCACTGTAGAATATGATAGCGAATTGGGAAGTACTATTGGTTTACCCAAAATTGGGGTACCAAGGGGCTGTGCCCAAATCTTGCTGTAATCTTAGCTACTTTATATGTTGATCTTCCTTTATTTTTGTAATTATGAACTTAGCTGCTGCCGTAGACTTTGAATTCCCCTTATCTTGCAAACTTAAAGAAAGACAATAGATAGAGTAGAGACACGTCCAAAAATAGGGTTGGAACTGTGACAATTGAAGTTGTTTTTTTTTTTTTTTGGCCTTGAATAAAACTTAGAAAGAAGAGTAATTACTGTAGTCTAATTAAAAGATAGAATGCACTAATATTTTATCAAACATATACAAAAGTATAGCCATAGATCATAGGGTTGCGCGGCAACCCATCTCATCTCTAGTGAGGATCCTATTCTATAATAATATTTTGTTATTGATTCATGGGGCAGCCTCTTTCTGACCAATATCGGATAATGGGATGTTTGTTTGGAGGCTTAGTGCCTCAGAAAGCCAAGACAACCTTGCGTGCCATGTTAACTCACTTCACTATCACGAAAATGCCTTACATCTTTGGGTGAGTCTGCTGCTGAGTTTCTTTGCATCACTGACGGGAACTAATACTTAAATAAGCTCTTTAAATATATATATATGTCACACGTTTTGCCAGAGTGAAACCTCCTTTTGGTCAAGTTTCCTTAATATGGCTATGGCCAAGAGGACCGAAGGTAAAAACTCTGTTTTGCCAAAATAGCATTCTGGGTAATTTAATTAACAATACACAATAATAAAAAGAGGGGGAAGAAAATGAAATATTGGGTTTACCCCCCCCCCCGTTCTTTTTTTAATTATTATTATCATCTTTCTTTTTTTGCTTGGTTTTTTTGACACGTCCGATGACTAAAAATTTATATTTATATTTAAAATTTTTGAATTTTAAGCATAAGAAGTGAACATAAAATTTATAAAAAATAATAAAAAAAAAAGTATTGTAATTGTATAATGAATCGTTCAATAGGCCTCCTGTTGACTTAAAAAAAAAAAACAAAAACTTTCTTTTTCCTTGGAGGTAGCTTTCATCTTGAGTGTTGATGTAACTTTTATTATTATTATTATTAATTATTATTAAGTTGCAGATTGGAAAATAACACACGTTCTAGATGAAAGGGTAAATTACTTGAATTCAAAAAAAAAAAAGAGGAGTCCACATGTGTCAAATTGCTGGGCACTGAAATAATGTTATGAGGGACAGACAGGGTGGGCTGGCATTACCTTATAAAACACTCGGTGTTTTTTGGTTCTTGTTTTTATTGCTCTACAATGATGAGATTCCCAATTTAATACGAGGGGGGGAGTGGCGTCCTACATGTCCTTATCCAAGCCCATTACATCATTTAATTCTTCTTTTTTCCTCTTTGTTTTTGTTTTTTTTTATTATTCTTTTAATTTTTTCATGTTGATATGCTCACTGTCATATATTTTTAATCTACATCTTGTATGTGTGCTGAAAAGCACAAGGAGATTGCGCAACTTTCACTTGATGCAATCTCTGAAAACTGAAAACCGTCCGACTGATGACTGAATGCCAGAGGTCAATTTCAGCGATGGTTGCACCTTTTTGAATTGGATTTCCATTGGCAGAAGAAAAGGAAAGGTAACCTTCGTGTCAAGGATAACAAGGACCACATAGGATGAACCATCTCTCTCACATTGTAACAAGTGACCCATCTATTATCACTAATTCTTTCCCGGCTCAACCAGCCCATGGGCCTTCTCTCTCTCTCTCTCTCGCTGCGTCACATGTAGCAGAGGAAATGGGGTTACCTTGTTGGTCATTTACAACAGGACAAAATCCCCCACATCTGCCTTTAAGTCAGAGCAGAGCGGCAGTTCACCTCTCATCTTAAATTCACTTTTTTGACCGGCTCTTCTCTCATTACCGAATTCCGTAAACCTCTCGCAAGTAATCAATTGCCTCTTCGTTTTGCTTGTTTCACCTAACAAAAATAGAAAAAACTGAGCGAACAAGTTGATACATCTAATAGTACTTAGTGACCAGGGTGCCTTGTCAGATTTCATGTCCTTTTCCCCACTTTTTAGTGGTTTATTTATTATTAACCAATAGTAACCGCTACTCCCCTCAACCAACACCCAAGCATCTGACGGAAGCCAAACTGTGTTCGTGTGTGTGGCCACTAACCAAAGAAGAAAAGGAGGTGAGTTGCATATACTTGTCAAGAACCCTCTCAAATCTGTACAGAAGAGGCTTTTGCATTTGGAAAAATCAATTCAAAAAAACAAAAAAAGAAAAAACAAAAGCTAACTTGCTAAGGATGATTCAGAAACCACCCCCCCCCCCCCCAGAAAAAAACTAGCTATTTGGGCTTTTAGGCCCGCCAATTAGTCTCCACACGAGACGAGCCATGCTTTTGAGGTGACACATGAAAACTGACGAGCGGTGGCATACTGTGAAATATGGGGCCTATAACAGCCTCATGTAGGATACACTGTAGTTTAGAACGATTCAAACCTAACTCTGTAATACTAGATATACATAATCAACTGATAAGTAAAAGTAAGTTGTCATGTAAAAGTACTGTTTAATATTGGGTTCTGGCCCAATTCGATATTAGAGGAACATTTATTATTGTCGGAACATCAGAAAATTCATTCCCAGGTTTTCAAGTACAAAATTTCTTTGCTTTCATCCTTTTAAGATTAATTAAAGATCAAAAAGGAGCAAGTCCTTCATGCAGCTGCTCCATTATTCTTTTTTTTTTTTGGGTATAATAATACCTTGTTCAGAATGACCTAGTAAAAAGGTGTAAAAATTAAGAAGAATAAGATTACCCAAAAAAAAAAAAAAAGGAAAGATGGTCGACTTCTTTCAAGTGCACGGCCATGTCCGTGCCAATAAAAAGCTCAAATAAAGCATTAGGTACTTATATGCCTTGCATGTTATTTGATCCAATTAAAATGAGTGGATTAACATGTTAAGAATAATAAAAGATGGGATTTTGAGATCCAAGTGCAAACCGCTCGATAAAGGCACTGATGATGAAGCAACGATGATTAGACCCCCTAAAGGGCTTCAAGAATTTGCCCTAATTAGGGCATGCTGATTATCAGATGGCTCCTCCACCAGGAAACTAAATGACAAATGTTTGCCGGCGCCCATAAAGGAAACTTGGTGTGAGTAAACACGATCACAATTAATTGGGAAGACACGAGTGAAAATAATAAAATTTCAATATTTATAATTGATCAATATAAAAAAAAAATCTGATTATTTATGTTATTTTTTGTAATTCTTAGTAACTCTTCAAATTTAAGTCAATTAGTTTTTCTTAGGATTACATAGATGAAATTTTATTTTCTTAAGTGGAAATGACACGCTCTGCTCCTAAGCGGAGGAAATTTTACTCTGTCGAGATTAATGGTGGAAAAGTAATTTAAAGGTAATGACATTATGTGCTAAAACGTGTAATGAGCCTCATCCCTAAGTCTCCTCCATTCCAACTCCATGTATACTGTGTATGAAACCAAAATATGAGAGTAAATAATAATTTTCGAATGGAAAAAAATGGTGGGTTAAGAAAGCTAGGTGTCCTTTATTTTTCCAAATAAAATTCATCTATTAATAATAAATCGAGTACATTGCCACCAAAGCAAATAGATGGAATGAGACAAACCAGACAAGAAGGCGAGATCAGGGCTGCGTTGCACATTCAAAAAACAGCTTGAAAATAGATGAATAATTGACGAAATTAAGACAACCAAACACGAGTCCCTCTGCTGCTGTGGCAATGGAATCGTGGCTTGTCCTCTCGGGCAGTCGCAAGTGCTGCAGATTGAGAGGGAACACCTTGGACACCGAGTAGAGGGCTTAGGGGCAAATACCCCTTGACTGAAAGCTGGCGGCTTTGATTTGGCACACATGATATGCGAAGAGAGCTGGGGTCATAGTGAGATTCTCTCTTGTCTACAAAGATAGTTGTCCTGGCATTTTAGGTTTTACTTATGTAGGCTATGAAGAGAACCGCAATTTAATACGATAATAATAGCTTTTACGCGAAAGTATTAATTTTTTTCTTTAAAAAAAAAAATTATTTTGCAGAAGTCCCTTTGGTGTCCCACGGATTGCTGTAGAACCGCAATCTGGAGTTCTACAAAGACAAATGAAACATTATTTTATTTTTGACAATTACATCCTCTGCAATGTTAACTAAATCCCCAACTCTTCTACTGCAAATGAAGTTGGGTTATAGCTTGTCTTGTCCTGTGTGCTTCCAGAGGAATTACCTTGGCTAGAAAGTAATGGTGCTCCTCTTTCACACGTTCAAAGTTATATTCTTGTTTGTAACTTCGGCATGCTTCCTGTGCTGTCAGAAGTAAGACAGCGGCCTTTGTACATTAAGAATGTTTTTCCTGAACTCCAGATTTCTATTCAAGATCAGTGAAGATATTTCAAGTTTCGACGCTATTCAATCTGGACCAGTTTCATGTAATCACTATAAAACAAAAGAAGGAAATGGAACGAAAAGTAAACAAGAAAAAGTAACAAACAACAAAGAAAGAGGGTGCGATGATATGTAAAAAAATATATATGTAATTATTATATTTAAAAATTCAGATTAATAGATAAGATTTAATATATATATAAATTATATATTATATTTTAATATATTTTCAAGTGATAGCTTAATTTACTTAGGATGAAAGTATGAACAAGTCAATTTCCCTCGAGTGTATTCAGCAAGAACGAAATGAAGCTGTGCCTGTATTCAGCAACTCAATCTATCAGGCATCGATCGGATGGTGGTAACCTGGTTGATACCTTCTTTTTTGTCAGGTTATGGCACTAGCTTCAATTTTTTAACGATTTCAAAACTCCATGGTGGTGATTCAAACACTTTCACTTGCACATCAAATTCGCAATTAGACTCCAAATGAGGTTATATTTATATTAATTTGTTGTGTACGTGAAGGCGTATGGCCGTTCAAAGTTGGCGACGACACTAAGAGAAAGCGAGAGGGACCATAATTGAACATAGATCTAATATTTCACGTTCATGTGGTTTTGTGATAGAATCTGTGTTAGATCTTTCAACTAGATTATAAATCCTAACACACAATAATAAAAAAAAAGGAACAAATGCTACTTTTGAAATGTTGAACAATATAGTTCTTTGTTTTGGTCCATAATACTGCTTTTAAAATATTAAAAAAATAGCTGCCTTTTTTTTTTTTTTTTTGAAGTTTATCAAAAAGTTCAATCAATTTCATAAAGAGATTTCTAATTGTAAATGGAAAACTCAAACTCACAAGTCACAATGTGGTTATTACGGAACACTAATTCTTAGGTCAATCTTTTCGCCGAGGGGGCAACCATGTGTCCGAATATAAAATTAACAAATACCAAGAATCCCTATACACCTGCAAAATTTTGTGGGTAATTATTAAACCCCACGACAAATGACCTGAAAAGTGGAAAGTGACCAATTACTAGATATTATCTGCCACTTGTAAGACAATGACCTCAACCTTCGGTTCTGAATTCTGATCACATGATGACCTTAACATAGCGAATCATGGGCTGCCCTTTATGTTTGTCAATATATTGCCTAGATTATATCAGAGTCTTCAATATCATTTTTTGTTTTCAATTGAGAAAAGGTAGTTAAAAGCCTCGTCCCCCACATTTTGATTTCCTTTTTTCTCAGACAATATGTCTGGTCATCCTAGAAAAGAAAACAACACAAATGCACCGTTTCATATTCTTGTCCGCACCACTCCCTATATAAACATAGGCCAGTGAGGGGCACTCCCCATAAAAGCATTTCGTTCCAAGCATATCTCCATCTTTCTCCCCCATATCTATCAGAAAAATAGAGAACAACCACAAGTACTTGGACTTTGCAACAAACATTTACCTGTGTGAAGTTGCAACATTCAATGTCTATTCCCATGGAGATAGCGTCGGCAATTGAAGGCCAGGCCACTTGCTTGGGGCTGGACCAAGGCCTTGCCTGCCGTGTCCAAAGCCGAGGTCATCAAAATTGCCAAAAATGTGAAACAGCTTGGGCAAGATGACCCAGGAATAGTGATTCACTCACTAAAAGTGGGGCTGGCCCTCACAGTGGTGTCCCTGATGTACTATTCCAGGTCACCATATGATGGCTTTGGGGTCTCAGGAATGCGGGCTGTGCTAACAGTGGTAGTAGTATTTGAGTTCACTGTAGGTGAGTTAATTGCGGGACTTGAAATCATTAGCATCAGCCATAAAAAAAAAAAAAATGACAGATCCATCCCCTGCAAATTTTCATGTGGAAAACTCCAAACTTGCCATTTAGGACTTACAGCTTATAATGAAAGCTGCCTCACTAGACTGTGCAGGCTCCCTTGCTATTGCACCAGCTGCAACAAGTTGCATCCATATTGATTGAGATAGTCAAGTGCGTGGACGAAAGATCCAACTCTGTCCAGGAGCTTTCCAACCTAGCACATTTCAGGACTGTGGAGCCTACCGTGTCAAAAGAGAAATCACAATCACTTCATGATGAAACCTGTTTCATATGATGATAGTAACCAAATTGTTGTAACAATGCACGGAAAACCTGCAGATTCTCCAGGAAATGAGAGTACTCAACCCATCCAAGCCAGGCTGACTTGAGGAGGTATAAAATATTAGTCACTAGCAAATGAATTAGTGTATTGATTGTTAAATTTGTATCTTTGATTGTTGGCAAAGATGAGCTCCGAACTACTTTCACACCAACATTGAGATACTTTGGAATGAAGAATGTTTACCCTTCAGTAAAGTTCTCTCTTTAGAATGTCAAATTCCTTGTTAGAGCACTAAAAACTAGCTTTGACGTCTAGGACCCTGCCTCAACAACCAATCACAGCAAAAAGATGCCCTGAAAGCCCCTAAGCATGTGCCTCATAATCCAAAATGGTGGATATATTTACTTAAGCATGTACCAGACATATTTAAATGGAATGGCGGTCTTGTCGACGCTCAATCATGGTCACACTTTTACTCAATATCAAGAACAAGGATATGCATCCAAAACGAACGGAACCACATGGAAATATACCAATCATTTCCTTTTAACATAACTGCTACAACAGAATGACTATGAATCCTTAAATAACAAAGGATTCTTGGGAAAGTACAATGTGCATGGTGGCTGCAATCCCAACTTGTGCGAAGGCCTTTTCTACTCCTTTCAGTGCCAAACAGAGGGTTTGAATGAGCTGAGGAATTGTGTGGCGCGCGCCGAGTGGAAGATTTTGGAATTCTGACGAGCGGATGACACGTCGGTTAGTGCCCACAAAGATAATCAATGCGTGGTGCCTGCACTCCCTTAAAAGCTTATGCCTGATTCTTGGACTCCCGGAACATTGCCCAGAATATTACGGTACTTCCACCGTGGGAGGTGGGACCGTCATCCATCTGTGCTACAAGCTCACCTTCTTCCAGACATAGGGCCATTAGGTCAGAGACAATGGAGTGCACCAGTTCACATGCTTAAACGAGTCACTTCTGAGTCCGTGGTGCAGAATGAGTCCAAACGGCTTTTTGTGCAATCATATACACAAGAAAATGAATGTATACAGGGCACACGATCAAAGGAGTGACTAGCGTGTATTCAGCCACAGCCACACATTTTGTTCACTCTCTAATGAAAAACTATTCGTTTCTTCTTCTACCTAATCACTATGAAGACTTTCCTTGTCAATCTGTACCCACTATGGTGAGGCGGAGATTAGCCCCATTAAATATCTGATTATTTGGATGCCTAACTTTATTCCTTTATAGCATTTTTTCACGAAACCAGGAACAAAGCATCCCGCGTTCAACCCTTTAAAAGGAAACAAAGCATCTTCATTTTCACGTGAACAAGACACCTTCTCCGATTGCCCAGTGTAGCCTTCAATTTATCATCTTTAACATTTTTCGGTTTCCTTTTTTCTCCACTTCATTTTTTTTTTTTTTTCTCTCTTTTCGGATCGGAGGGCCGTGGGGAAGGACTTATTGTCGGCCAAAATTGCGAATCTTCATGAAAATAATAAGAAAACTGAAAAACTGCCGGAATTACCCATCAACTCATATGTGGTATAAAACACATCAGAAGAAGAAGAAAATCTAATATATAAAGGAAGAGCATAAAACCAGAGAGGCATGCGGGAAAGAGGTTTCAATCTTCACTAGATATACTAATCATTACAAGTTTCCTACATTGAGGCACAAATGTTTGACTGCATGGTTTAGCGTCTACCTATATCTACTGACATGGAAAAACATCAAAACCTTGCTGTCCAAATATACATGCTTAAGAGATCCGGACACACAAAACCTTCCAATTAACAAAACCTATCAAGGTTCCTAATACAAGCTGGGATTACCAGCCATATATGGGATTTTCTACATGCGGAGGCAAGAGATGCAGGTCTTTGCAGTGCTGCTTGTCGTAGTCACGGGAACCAGGTATTGCTCCAGTGCATAGCCTTAGGAACTCATTCCCCGTAAAACAGTAGTGTGCAAATGCCAACACTCCATCAACCATCTCGGACAAATCAGGCATCAAAACTGCTTTTGTAATGCCTTTCCGATTAGATAGACTCAATTTTGTGTCATCATTGCCGTCATTCAAGACTTTGTCAAGGTCAGAATATTGAATAAATCTATGGGTGGCAGCCTCCCACGAGAGATTGTATATTTGCTCTGGGGTAAGTGGTTGAGGTTCATTAGCTAATGCTTCCCTTACCTTTTTGACAAAGTCGTCGGATGTCTTGTAGGTCAAACAGTTTGGAAAGGATCTAAAGAACTCATTCGATGGGTGGTCTGCGCACACAACAAATTTCCCCATGGCAAGCGCCTCAGCAGTAGCAGTGCAAAGCACATCACTGACACTGGGATTTATGAAAACTTTGTACCTTCAAGCAAAGAAGAGAAAATTGATAGAACAAAATTAGAAAAGGAATTGTTATAAAGGATGAGAAGCATGGAAAAACAGAAATCCCATAGTGTTGGCAATCCATTGCTGCCACACTTGTTAGCATGTGAAAAAGAAAAAATCAAGCATTTCAGTAGGCTAGTTCACATGAGTTTCATTACATTGGATTTTTTTTTTCCACAATTATCGATCAAGTTTTGGAAATCCCAAACACTATCCTTTATTTAAATTTGCATTTTTTTGTTAAGCACTAGCATTCCAAGGTGATCAGTACCCATGTAGAGAATCGTCAGCATGGTCTCTTCCTCTCAGAAAGTTGAGATTCAAATCCAATCTTTTTGCTGCACTCTGAACTTCATGTGCATCCTCTCCATTCCCATACACATCCAACTTGAAGCCATTAAGATCATTCTTGAGCTTGGCTAGCAAATCTATCAATTCCCTGTATCCCTTGGCCCAGACCATCTTGCCGAGGAAATATGCTCCCTTTGAGAATGCTTGCTGCCCAAGCTCCCTTTCTGCTGCAACGTTTTCCCCAATTTTCAAAAACTTTGGATTCACACCATGAACATTGCATACCACAGACTTTGGTAAATCCTGGGTAGCGGCAGAAAGGCGAAGAACCTGAAAAATGCATAAACAATTTAGGCCGCATGACAGGTTAAAGCCCACAATTCTTAATGAAGCAATGGGTGAAACTGCATTAGTTAAAAAGTTACTCAAACCACCTTCACTAGCTAACAACTCTGAATAAGCCAAGCAAGAACACAGCTTAAAAATCAATAAAGCTTATCCGCAGAATCAGCATTTCCAAGTTTACCTTGTGACAGTATGCACGTGCAACCAAATTGTTTATGTGCTTCACAAGGAAAGCCTGAAGAGCCCCGTTCTTCTCCCTCTTGATGTATTCGAGGTAATTTGTGTGGATGACACCAATGACATGGTTGAATTTATCAGTCCAGCGCTTACCATGGTGATACCAATTTAGGTGTTCTGGTTCTTCCAGGATAGCAATGTCAGCATCCTTTAAGGGAATAAACTGAGAAGTGTCTCCTGCGGGAATTATGCTTCTCCTTTCTTTCGAAAACTAGAAAACAGTGACAATGAAGCACTCATGTATTGACCAAGATATATCAGTGCTGAACAGTGCACATTCTCATTATGAATCAGTTACCTTTCCTGGATAAAAGGATATTTTAAAATCAGCCTTAAAGCCAATCCTTTCCTCTAGCCAGTTACGTATGTAGTTCTCTTGCTGATCTGGGGAACTGAAAGTGAGATTGCTGGGATAAACTAGCTCTTGATCTGACTTATGCAGCCAAGGAACCAACAGGGTGACCTTCTGTTTCTCAGACTTTGATAAGTAAGCTGCTCGAAATAGTGGGTTGACAGCTGTTCCAGTCATCCACGGAAGACTAGCAGTTGTGACAATTGCAACATGCCTCTTTCCATCTGAAAGGTTAAGCTTAGAGGAGTCCATCCAAAAGCCACCATCATAACAATGGCCTGTGCTCTTAAGGACACTGGCTATCCTCATATCTAGTTCATCATTTGCATTTTCATTCTCAAGGAAAGATGATTCTCCAGTAGGTAGTGACTGCAGTATGAGTTGATTCTTGCGTTTACTACACAAGTTTTCCACTATCTTGTCACATACATCTGAATAAAATAGGAGAGAAAAAAGCAAGTGCTCAATCTCAAAAGCACAATCCACACAAAACTAGCATACTTTTCAGAATGTTTGAAAGACTTGTTGCAAAAATTTTCTGCTCAAATCAAGAGGCAGTTATATCAAAAGGCCTCAGCCCGATCTCCATTCACCAAACAGTTTTGCATATATTTACCCTCATGCAAAAATAAGCTAATTTTCTCACAAGACTAGAAACATCCTTGATGGTTAACATCAATGTTTACCGCTTTATACATACAACTTAAGAATAAGAGTAGTACGGAATATTCTTGAGCACATCACAGTAAACAGAGAAGCAATTCCTTGCAAATAAAACAGATGCCTGAAATAATTAGAAAATACAAAAAGGGCCAATAACTTACCTCTTCTAACTCCTAGTTGGTCCAAAAATGGCTCTGATTGCCTAACTAAATAAGCCAGAAGTTCTGGTAAATCCAGCGGTGGTACTTCCTGCATTAGACATACAAAAACAAACATTCAGTGCAGTAAATACCTTGGCCTAAATTCACATCTCACATAGAAGGTAAATAAAATTCTGCATTGTGATTCTGCTGCATGCAAATATTCATCCATCTCAACTCAACATGTCACAGCATATCATCAGCAGTCTAGAGGAATAAAAAACAAAGTCATACAGGTATTTAGAAATTAATGGACTCTTCCCTCTATAATAGGACAACCCAAATTTCAGTATGAACACATAAACATGAAACTCCGAGAAATTCTTAGAAGATTCTAGACAAAGCTAGGGTCACAAAATACCACCTTTTCCGATTTGCAGAAAGCCAGAAACTATGATTATATGCTTGATCTGATCATGCCCAATAAATGAAAACTCAAAATAACACCAATCAACTACTGGAAATATTTACGACAATGGCGAGTTGGCAATAAGTTTGATGAGCTATGAGACACCACACGCAAAACATTACAAGTCAATGACTGAAAGCAGCAGGCACCTGACCTTTGACTTCTGCGGCTCCTTACGAATTGATTTCTGCGAAAGAAACATAAAGTATTATTAAAGAATATATCAGTAACTGAAACACATAAAACCAAAAGCCAAATAAACTGACAAAGGATGGTCTGTTTCTGAAAACAACAAGCACTCATTTCAGCATAGCATACCAAGCTGGATTTAAGTTTCTCCACAAACTCACTGCTCCTGAAACCTTCAAACAAATCCAAAGACTCACTTTTTTTCTCCAATTCCCGCAACCTCCTCTTCAAGGACCGTATCGGCTCCCATTCCCGAAATTGTCCTCCCTCCTCTTTCTCCTCTCCCCAAAATTCCCTAAACCTCACGCTTCTCCTCCCTCTCCAAACCCTATCAAACTCCATAATGCCATCCCTGTCCCCATCCTCCACCTCCGACCCTATCGCCTTTCTTATAGCCGACAAGTCAATCCCTAGCCTCGCCCTGGGTCCCCACTTCTCCAGAACCTTCTTGCTTATCTCTGGCGCGGAATAAACCCTCCGGAACTCCGAAATTTTTGGCCGCAACTTCTTCACAAAATCCATTTCCACCGGCGACGGGGAGGGCGACCTGAGAGACCGCACG
Source organism: Ceriops zippeliana (assembly GCA_037897445.1). Classification (NCBI taxonomy): domain Eukaryota; kingdom Viridiplantae; phylum Streptophyta; class Magnoliopsida; order Malpighiales; family Rhizophoraceae; genus Ceriops; species Ceriops zippeliana. The sequence continues at coordinate 5,658,538 of JBAPLH010000014.1, read as the reverse complement.
AGGAATGGTTTAGAAGCTGAATTGAGGAAGTTCTCGAGCTCACGATCAAAGGAGGAGGCAAGGTTCTTGAAAGAGTTGGCTCGGGATTTAATGAGCTGGAGATCCGCGTCGGTGGAGTCGCGGACCTCTCGCCACCCTCTGGATATGAAAGAGAACGCCGCGTTCGTCGACGTCGACGGTTGCGCTACCTCGCCGTCCATGGTTAGGGTTCTTCTCTTTATTTTAAAAATTTGAAAATCTGCGTTTCTTGGCAAAAATTCGCAGAGAAATATAGGAAGGAGGAGGAGTATGAGGAAGAGTGGGGAGGAGGGCTGGGGAGGGTCATGGGATGTTTCTGTATCTTCCCTAACTGACACGTGGATGCCACGTAGGACCGAGAGAATATGGCGGCCAGTGATTCGGTGTCTCCTGATCTTGGAGGCTATGACGTGGACTCTCATTGCACTATGTGGATATCACTCATTGGTTGACGGAAATTGCGCAGCGAATATTCTATGGGAAGCACAGAGGGAGTGGGGGAAGATGTCATAATGAAGTCTCAATTGACTGCGGGCTTATACATGGCTATTGGTGTGCTTACGGGTACGTGGTTGATTGCGGTTGGGTAGAGCTGTTCATTTGCCTACTTGTACTCTTTTGTTTTTTTATTTTTATTTATATTATATTATTATTATTATTATATGCGCATAAGCAAATGTTGTTTGGATTGCTATTTTTTTTTTCTCAAAATTTAATTAATCTTTTTCTCAACCATTTTTGTTTTTTTGCCGAGTAGTCATGTGTCACGGTCCGTCCAATTATCATTTTCTTCGTAAGTGTTTAAGTAAGTAATTTAATTAGATAAGCACTAAGTAAACATTTAGATAAACGTCTCACTTAAAAAATTATTTAAATATTTTTTTATAAATATCTTAAATATTTTAAATTTAAAAAAATTATAATCACACAATTGAATCATTATAAATACCTTTATTTTTTTTATTTATAAGATACCTCTTCATTCATTCAATATAAATTTATTTATAAAGTTCTTATATTCTCTTTTTAGTTTTTTCAAAAATTTTTTATTCAATTAATTGATTCTTACAAGTTTTTTCTTTAAAGTTTAGTTAATATCTTTTTTTATAAAATTAATTAAGTATAAGACGAATTAATACGTTTAAATACGACCAACCCTCGCGGAGTTAATACTTTAAACGTACAACCAACCCTGACTCCATGACAAGTAACCAAAAGCCTTACATAAGAGTGAGACTATAAGTCAGAAAAAAAAAAAAAAAATCAATCTGACCGCTCGTTGCTTGCTGTTCTTGCTCTCCCACGTGCTTCTCTGTTTATCTTGTCAAACGTAGCATAAAATTGTGGGGGTTCGTGTAGTCGTTTTTCTTCGTTTCTCTTGGCAATGTATCAAAATTGAACTCACTTTATACATACATGTCTCTGACATTTTTCCTTGCATTATTATTTTTTCTTATGGTTAGGCGTTGTTATTATATATATATATATATCTTTATTTCTGCATTAAAAGAGATAACAAATGTTATTATGTTTTTTTTTAAAAAAGAAAGAAATTCATTGAAATCACCCATACACACGAATTAATGAATGGACCTATCTTCAATTTTTTTGGGATCGAGTTTAGACCAAATTCTATTAATCAGGAAATTAGGAATTGAAATATTCTTCTTTCAAATTATCGTTGACTCTCGCAGATTTTCAGTAACTATTTATTAAGGACAAGGAAACGGACGAATAATTTTTTTTTTATCTCTCGCTTAAACAATTGTCGTTTGGACTGTTGAGTGTAGACAGAGAGTCTTCATTCATTCTGTATGGCATCAGCGCAACAACAACCTAACAATATTTATTAAGATTTAACTCTTTTTTATCTTTTTACTGATTATATTATATAAATGACTAAAATTTATATTTATTTTTTAATTCAATTTCGAAAATTCATTAAAATTTGAGAGGTTGAAATATGATATAAATTTAAATATTATTAAATGTTATAATTTTTATTTAAATGAATAGCGTTTCATTAATAATAAAATTATTTCATAAAATAGTAAAATTTATTTATTTTAATAAATTATTTTTATTTTATTTTTTTCTTGATATTGAATATTATTCCGTGTCCCACCGCACCCGCTTAGACCTTACCTCAACAACGAAGGTTTCACAAATTTTCTATTGGAAGGGCAGAATCGTCATCATCTCTACATCTCTCTGGCAAAAGGGCAAAAAGGTTGAAACTTGGCAATTGCGAAGCTTTCTTCTAGAGCCCAGGAACTGTAAGCCCCTTTCGATCCAAAGGGAAATTCCCAGTTCTACAGTAGAAAGTTTAGAGAGCGGAGAGCCAGAGAGATAGAGATAAATGGGTCTGCTTTCGAACAGGTATATCTTCGTAAATTTTGTATTTTTTTTTTCTAATTATTTCAAATTAAACAGAAGAAATCTAAAAAAGAAAAGGAATAAATAAACACAGGATTGACAGAGATAGCCTGAAACCGGGGGATCATATATACTCTTGGAGGACTGCCTACATTTATGCACATCACGGTAACCCTTTTGCTTTTTTTTTTTTTTTAAGTTTTGAGCTTTTGCATTAGGATTTGTGTGGTTTTTTATTTTTGATTTGTTAAAAGTAGCCACTAGCCAAGAAATGAACAATGTAGATATTGCATACCAAAGTGACAGGCATATATCAATGTCAAGCGAATTTTGGAACGTGTAGAAATTGATTCCAGTGTCTCCTGTGAAGCTTTTTCTGGGAAATGCATTAATCTTATTACCTCCAAAAGTGGGATCTTTGGGGACATCCCCATCTGCAACTACATAGGGAGGGCTTCGGCCTGCCCGACCTTCCTACTGCTGCATTGTGTATTCTGAAACTTTTTAGTGGTAGTGTGTTGTTCACTCTTACCTCCCATGTGATGGCTTTTGGGAGAGCTGCATTGCTGCTGATTTAGGTGTGCATTATAACAATTAAAGAACTGGATTATTAAACAAAGACATGTGAATAACAATGATTGAACTCAGATTTTGTTTAAATCTCTTCTGCTAAAGGTATCTTTGTTACCCTTTAAGGTTGCTTGAATCTTAACTTCTTTGCATCAGTTTGCTTAGGTATTGGATCTTGTCTTATTTCTGAGGTTCTTTAATACTGTTCAGTGCACTGAAATATGGATGACATGGGCTTTGTGGCATACGTTTGGAAACTGAGGTGCTATTTAGTTAGTTGAATAACTTTTTTTTTTTGTCTAGTTGTATCCATTTTTATATTGCAAAACCTCATATGGGCTTATATTTTGCTAATAGCCTGATAACTAGACGTCTTTTCTTTTTAAATGTTGTCAGTTCCTTTCATTGGCCATGTGTGCCTAGTATTGCAGCATATGCTTTTCTCTACAATGAATAGGCATTCTATTAGACTAGATGGTACAAAAGTTCCTCAATGCAATCAGTTCTGTTTTTAGGTTCCATTGTTCGAATGGATGAAAATATAAAGGAGTAGTGTTGGATGGCTAAAATGGAGGTGTGCAATTGGAGTTTTGTGTGACCTCCAAGTTTCTATTAAGTTGAAGAATAAATTCTACAAACAATTATTAGATTAGTGATATTTTATAGAAGTGAGAGGCGAGAGAAAGGGCAACCTAAGTTGACAGGAGAATCTTTGATTCAGAAAAATTTAGAACAATCACACCTTATATCAAACATAGTTCACGATAGAATATAATGGCAAAAAAATGCTTATTTAGTTAGCCCCAATTGAATTTATGATTAAGGTTGTTTTATGGAAGGGAGAGCTTGGGTGTAACAACAAGGTTACTTCATTGTGACCTGGTAATCACGGGTTCGAATCCTGCAAACAATCTCTTTGCTAAAACAAAGGGAAGGTTACATACATTAACTGTTCCCTAAACTCTACAAATGCGGAAGTCTTATGCACTGAGATGCCTTGTTAAGGTTGTACATCATGTGTTTGTGCAGTCTTCCAGTATGATTCTATTGAATTCCTGGCCATGAGATTGATCTTTTGATATTAATAACATCAGCAGGATGATTCCAGTCATTTTTCTCACAATATCCAAATCTTAAGCTTGTTTCTGTATGGTTGAACATACTCAGGAATTTATATTGGAGATGATAAAGTAATCCACTTCACTAGACGTGGTCAAGAAGTAGGAACAGGGACAGTGCTGGATTTGCTCCTGGTGAGCTCTGGACCAGCACACTCTCAAGTTCCTTGTCCCATTTGTACTACACAGGAAGGGGGTCGTGCTGTTGTCCTCTCATGCTTGAACTGCTTTCTTGCTGGTGGTATCTTGTACCGCTTTGAGTATGCCGTCCACCCTGCTCTTTTTCTGGCAAAAGCTCGTGGTGGAACTTGTACTCTTGCAGTCTCAGACCCAGCAGACACTGTAGTCCATCGAGCAAAGTATCTGCTTGAAAATGGCTTTGGATGTTATAATGTATTCAAGAATAACTGTGAAGATTTTGCCATCTATTGCAAAACTGGGCTACTTGTTTTGGGTCAAGGGACAATGGGACAGAGTGGCCAGGCAGTATCTATTATCGGGGCCCCTCTTTCAGCTGTTTATCCACACCAGTGCGTCTTGTTACCACCAATGTTTATGGGATGGTTGCCACTGCTATTGGAGTTTACTGTGCTAGCAGGTATGCCACTGATATTGGCACAAGGATAGATGTAGTGAAGATGTCAGCAGAGGACTTGACAAGGAGGCTAACAACAGGCTCACTGACTGTGGTTGAACCTCAAATTCCAGCAAGACCAGTTTAAGCTATTTGAATCCCTCTCTTTGTTGTGGATCTTGTTAAGTCTTAAGTGCTTGAGATTCATCCCCATAAAATAATATGTCTAATGGCTCGAGAACACAGTTCCCATTACATGATTTGCAGCTTCTCCCATTGTGGAGTACTAATACTGTAAATATTCTGATTCTAACGGATTGAGGTGGTTGTTATGTTTGCTTGATGGTGCCTTCCTTAGGGAGCATAGAGCTGGTCTTCCATTGTTGATTTTATTTTGTCGTGTTTCAACTTTCAATACTGGTATTATGCAGCAGGGTCAAGGTAAACCTGGAATGGGAATCTTTGGATGCTTCTGCGTCGGCGCTAACTAAGAATGTCTCTGGCTTCCTTCTCTGTTTGTGAAGCTGGGGTTCGTTTACAATCATGATTCGATAATTCATTAGAGAGAATTTCTCTTTCGAGGCTCCTCTGTCTATGTGCATACTGGATGCCACACAAGCTATGCTCGCCCAAAAAAATAGCCCGATCATGTTTAAGAAGGGCCGGTGTCAAGATCCAAAGAGTCCTCCTCAAAGTAGGCGAAACTGAAATTTCCCTGCCAGGACATGTCTACGCCACAATCAACACTTGGCCGCAAGGACACAGAAGTGAACCAAACACAATAGATTGACATCATTCAGAAATCCAAAAAAAAAAAAAAAAAAAAACCCTTGGTTATCTTAGACTAGAAGTATAGCATTTATACAACCATCATTCTCCTGGTTATTTGTCACTTGGGCATACTTCCCTACAGCAGCCACAGAATAGATTTAAATTAGATAACCCACAGCAGTTGAGGGAAAGTAGCCATAAAAACAACATTTTGCCGATACAAATACAGGTTAGATTGAACAGACGTACCCCACAACCACTTGATCAGCTGGTGTGAGCAGACCTAATTCGCTCACATTCGCCTGATATCCTTGACCAGAGATTCGTTATCTTGACGACATTAGACGACAACCTATGTTAGCACAAGCAGCACAATAACAGCACAGCGACTATCAATTCGGAAGGCAAAAATAGATGCTAATGTTTATGCAATTTCCAACTACAACCAAGCCAGTGTATAAAAGGTGGAAGACATGACTAGAAAGAAGAGACTACCCTAAAAAGACGTGTAGTGGTTTTAAGAAAAGCCCTGCCTCAAACATACTGGAAGTCTCAAACTTTTTTGAATTATTTGACAAATTGGTTAATCAAAATGTTCAACTGGGTTTCTCAATGGTTTATTTCTAGCACAAGGACATTAAACCTATTACATCAAACAGAATGGGTAGGCATGCAAATGGTGCGTTGCATGGTTTAAGACTTCCACACTGAATTGCACACGATGCCTGGGGGGAGGGAATGGGTATTTGAAGATTGCAGGTCGACAAGTGGCTGGGTAGGGACGCAGATAGACGGGTTGAGGTTTGGTTTGAAATAGAGAGTTGGGTTTAGGGCTTCAGTTTAATCTCTTACTTTTGAATAAAGTTTTAGAGCCCACGAGGGATTGGGCCCATATTGTGAAGATATGCAATGTGGCTATAAGAAGATCATTTAGTTGAACTCCATGATCTTGTTGGGGTGCAATGGCCCGTAGCTTTTCCTTTGTTCTTTTAATTTTTTTTAATTTTTTTTAATTTTTTTTTATTTTGGGCCAGCGCTCAGATGAACTAGATTTTTAATGTGTGTGTTGGCTTTTGCTTTCCAGGGATCAAATACAACCAGCCAGCACACGGTTTTAGCTGAAAGGACAAATATGTATATGCCTCAACCATGTAATCCGGGTAAGGTAGTTAATTGGCATCTTGCTAGTCATTAAAGAAGTGGGTCCGAATAGAGACCAATGGCCTCCATTTTAGAGGAATCATCTATGACATTTTGTGAGTTCCCCATGACTGAACGTGAAATGTTTTCATCTCACGCCGTTCACTCCGGTACAGTCGAATGCTTCAACGGTGCACAATGATGGACAGAAAGAAAAATGAAATTAAGCATTCGATCTTAGTAAATGGTAAGTGGTAGAAACTTCTTGTTTCCGATGTACTTAAAATATCAAAGAATAAATTACCGCCAAAAAACGGTTGGAGGGGGGGGGGTGGAATTCTTATTCTTCTTCTTCTTCTTTTCTTCTTGTTTTTTTTTTTTTTTTTTTTGGTGAAAACTTTCCACAATTTTCTGTTATGTCTAAAGGCAACATAGACGTATAGTTGCCTCATATATGGGTGTATCCCGAAACATGCACATTTTGGACATTGTTTGATAAATGACGATTGATATCGAATGACCTCAATTATTTGCAGATTGCATGGTAATGCGGATTTTTCTTTGTTGTGAAAGCATCGAGCACTTCAGCCCTAAAATATAATTCTAGTCATTTCAAGTTAAAGTTCATTGATTCCTGAGTCCTAATTACGAGTAAAGATTTACACTCGGCATCTTCCATTTCTTAGATCTGTAAACATTGGGGCTGTACTCATAACCACTAAGTAAAATTAGCCAAAAAGAAAAGAAAAGAAAAAAGACCCACGAGTAGCGGGGCAGATGATTGCCGTAATTAGAGGAGGATTAAACCTGAATTAGAGCATCTGCAAAGAGCCAAAAAAAAAAAAAAAAAGCAGAAGAATGTGCATTACGCTTGAGTAAGCTATTATGCTTTCGGTTCTTTAGGAGGTCACCTCACCTCTTTCTATTTTGTTGATTTCAGACCCCCCCATCAATCTGGCTAGTATATATATTCTTCTTGTTTTTTTTTTTTTCTTTCTTTTTTGGTCGTTAATTAATTTATATATTATTATTGGCAGTAACTTCTCGGGAAATTTTCAGGTTTACGTACTTCGATAAAGAAGGCTTGTAATTGGACCAACGGTGACAAAATTTCTTCAATCCGAACATTCATGCTTACCAACGAACTTGGGTAATGATCATTAATCATATCTTTTGATTGGCATCAAGCAACAGCTCAGGGCCATTTTTTTCTTTTTTGGGGAGTGGGGGGGTGGGGGGGTTTGAGGAATGTAACAACAATGCAAAATCCCAATCCGGACAACACATGACGACGATGTTTTAAAGACAAAAATGTAGGGGTGGGGCATATTACTTTTTGACTCACAGGGCTCCATTTCTAGATAGCAGCGCAGGTCATGGGGGCCCTATTTTTGGCCATTCTCTTTGTTTCTTCTGGAAGTCCCCAAGTTAAGACACCCATCTAACGCAACCCCCGAAACCTCACCAGATGAATGAAAATAATTATTAATTAGCTCATAAAAGTGAATTTAAAAGGTAATAACAATAGGCTCATGTGAACCACTTCTGTTGTTGGTACGTTAGCCAAGAGCTTGTGATTGGTCCAAAATATCCAATTTCAAATAACACGCGAGCTAAAGTGTTTTGAGAAATTCACGTTATTAAGTAATAATATTTAAAGAATAACACGATGATAACAAAAAATATAAATCAATCGTATTTTATTTAATTTTAAAAATAGGTAAAATTAAATAAAAAATCAATATTACTCTTTATGTTTTGTTATAAAATTTTCAATACAAACAAAAATAGTGACGTTACAAATTTGCTAGGTGACAAATTCTCCGAGTTGCATTTATTTAAATTTTTTCAAGCACGAGTGAAAAGAAGTTGGGTTGGAATTGGGTAGAATTAAAGAAACGCACTGGATTCCTATGGCCGGCGATTGCTTGCTAGGGGAGAAGTAGCTTTCTGGGGCTAACGAAATCTCAAGATTTCCAATTTCATTCGATTGGATAACACCAGATGGGGGATTGACAATTTGGTTTTGATGAATACGTCGCAATGGAGCTAGTGCATCAAAAAGGCCAAAATTTCCGCTGGTAAGAGGAGACCAGAAACCTCACCGATGTAAACGGACAATTTTCTTTTCCATTTCCCTTTCAATCCAATGTGGCTATCTATGGTCATCAATAACTAACTACTTGTTATCCCCCCCACCCGACCCCACTTTAATTAGACGATCATTCAAACAAGTCCCCTCTTGGAAGAACAGGTCCTTTTTCTTGGGTTTTTTTTCTTTCTTTTTTTAATTCTCCGTTTAGATGTGACTGGCTTGCCGGTTTGATTAAATAGCAAATATAGAACAAGACAGCTGTACCTCATGTCACAATTTGCTGAGGTCGTGGAAGATTAAACTAATGACTGATATAATTTAGTCACCACGGAGCGTAAGGTTTGTGGCTAAAATTTAGGCACTTCGCTCCGATATCATCTCCGTCAGATCAAAACCATTTCTTAATTTTAGATGGTTGGTCAGAAAATCACTTATTCAATTTAGTAATTGTCATCGAACTCATCTCCGATGGCTACTTTGACCTCAAATCCATCTCTAGGTAATTACGACGGGATTGTATTTATTTTTAAATTTTTGTTCAATCGTCATATCATTATTTTTTTTATAACTTCATGTATTGTACTAACTTTCTTATCGTAACAATGTAAAATAAAATAAAAAAATAATAAAAAAAATAAAATAGAATAGACCTTTTAAGTTGTTTACTCAAGAACGATTGCGTCCATATATTGTGCTCTCTTTATCTTTTTACTATGCGAACTTAGAACCGCACAATGTTGGTCAACCCACCCACGAGCATATTTCTTAATTTGAGGGACATTCGGCCGCCCGTAATACTGTATATATATATATATTATTTTTTTTTCTTCTTCTTTTAACGCTTATGGACAATCAATGGCTTGTCATAGATATTATTCTTTAGCGGTCATTTTTCGTCGATTGTTTATAAATTTTAATTTCTAGCAATCTTACAATTAGTCAAAAAGAAAAAGAAAAACAGGTAATTTCCCCAATTCTTGCACTGTTTCTAATAAAATGTGGGTAAAGATTCCAATCTAATTTTCGCGACGGAAACGTAAAAGGACATTTTCGTAATTTGATAAGTCAACCCTGCCGGCCTTATTGATTCCGTAACTTTTGCGCGTCACATCCTCTGTTTTAAGGAACAGTGGCAGTCAAAAATGAAAATATAAAAAGTATTATTTTGTTTTGGGACAGAATTTTCTTTTTTACTTTATTTTTGTTGTAAAATGGTATATTCGTAAGTTTTATATTATAATTTAATTTTAAATTTTTAAAACTTTTATGACCTTATATCTTATTTATTTATTATTTTTAATAATATTTAAACACATGATTTATTTATTTATATTTAAAATTTTAACAAAATATGCTTGATATGTGAATGAGTGAATTAAACTTAAAAAAATTTAAAGAATAAAAGATATTGCAAAAGTTACACACCTGTATAACAAATTAAAAATTTCTTTTGATCGTCTTATTTATTTAATAAACAATATCACTTTATTTTTAAATTTTTCTCTTTTAGTGCAGACTATATAATTATTAGTATAAAATTAATTTACTTTAGAAATACTCTTTTTTTTTTTTAGAGTATTTACAACAAATATACCATAAAGTTAACATAAGCATCCATTTGTATTAAGTTTCTTTATAAATGATTTTAAGAATATAAGTCCTACTTAGAGAATAATTCAAAAAGTTTATATTAATTAGTTTTGTATTTTGCACTATGCCCAATTCATTCTTATTACATTTTATAAGAATGATTTTGTCAACTTTGTCGATAGTATTTTTCTAACAAAAAAAAGAAAAAATTAATTTTCTCTCTAATACAACTTTGTTTTACTTCCAAAATTCTCTCATTTTCCAGTCCCATTATATATATATATATATTTATTTATTTATTTATGAATAAAATCAGGGTCACGGCAACCGGAGATCCACCGGCGTACCCAAGTCAAACACCTACGAAGCCCTGTTGTTAGGTAATCATAAACAAACAACCTTAAAAAATGCAACCTCACAACTAGAAGACAATAAAAAAAAACAACTAAAATGATAAAATAATTCAAAGATTTGTAGTTTTTCCCGAACGGTTTGAAATATTCACGGATTTCTTATCTCCACCTTGCCCCAGTAAAATTAGTAAAAAAATAATTACAAAATGAAAACAATTTGACAAGATTAATAACATAATATATTTTTTAAAAAAATTTCTTTTGTATTAAGTCATTTTTTATAATATTGTATTATTTTATTTTTATATATTACTTCTGTGTTTAACAAATATTTCTAATAATATATTCCATGCTTAGTTTAAAATTGATTAATATCTATTATTTTTTATACAATAAAAAAATAATGTGATACCCAACAATGTAATCAGAAGAATAAACTTTGAAAATGTAAATTTAGCTTTAATAAATAATAACTAAAACTCAATTTTTGGCCTACAAGACAGCAAACGAGAGCTTGGTTATGCACTTTTCTTTATTTATTCTATTGATTGTGCTTGTAGAGATGTTAGAGAGAGAGAGAGAATGGAGGAGGGACGCATAAAATTCTCGAATAACGTACGAACATATCAAATTTTTTATTTTCATTTTTGCCTTTTTTTTTTCCAATAGAAAAAGAAGTTTGCTTTCTGACTCTGATTGTTCCTCGGCACTCTCCCACCCTGCAAAGATCCACCTTTCAAGGTTTCTTGTTGCTTCTGAGTTTCTATCTCTTCTTCTCTTGCGCTCTTCATCTGTAGTTGGAATTTCTGAAGTTCCATGTAGAGTTCATGTAGTCTAAATGCTTTGTTTTTTTTTTTTTTCATCGTTTCCAGTGCATGATTAGAGATGGGTGTTCCAAGAAAGCTGCTGTCGAGGCTTTGATGCTAGGAAAATGAAGCTTTTCTATTTCTTGCTTGGTTACAATAACCCTTCATGAAGCAAGCATTGAACTTCACAAATCTGACATGGGAAGCCACCTCATAAAGCTTGTTCTAGCACTCCTTTCACTTGCTGCCGTGGTGTTGACTGACACTAACACAAATGACTTTGCTATTCTCGAGGCATTTAGGGATGGGTTGACGAACCCTGAGCTTTTGGAGTGGCCAGCTTCTGGTGATGACCCTTGTGGGCAATCATGGAGTCATGTTTACTGTTCTGGCTCAAGGGTCACCCAGATTCAGGTTCAAAATATGAACTTGAAGGGCCCTTTGCCTCAGAACCTCAACCAGTTGGTCATGCTTGAAAGATTGAGCTTCCAGCGGAACCAATTCACTGGACCTTTACCATCCCTTAGTGGGTTATCCAAGCTACTGTACGCTTATATGAATGACAATCAATTCGACTCCATCCCATCTGATTTCTTTAACGGTTTAGAGAGTTTGCAAGCCGTGGCACTGGATAAAAACTTTCTTAATGCCACTACGGGGTGGTCATTCCCAAAAGAACTGCTAGGCTCTGCACAGTTGACTAATCTTTCATGTATGTCTTGTAATTTGGCTGGTCCGTTGCCTGATTTTCTAGGTAATTTTCCATCTTTGCAGAACTTGAAACTTTCTGGCAACAGATTATCTGGTGTGATTCCTGCAAGCTTTACTGGAGGCATGTCTTTACAGAACTTGTGGTTAAATAATCAGGAAGGCGGAGGCTTGGCGGGTACCATTGATGTGGTGGCAACAATGAGTTCGATTACTACTCTGTGGCTTCACGGGAACCAGTTCACAGGTACAATCCCAGAGAGCATCGGTAATTTGACTCACTTGAAAGATCTCAATCTTAATGGTAACAAACTCGTTGGATTGGTTCCTGAAAGCTTGATAAATATGCCATTAGATCATTTAGATTTGAACAATAATCAGTTGATGGGTCCAACTCCAATTTTCAAAGCTGCTAAAGTTTCTTGCGCTTCAAACGCATTTTGTCAATCCACTCCCGGTGGTGCGTGTGCACCGGAAGTTATGGCACTTATAAAGTTCCTCGGTGGGTTGAATTATCCATCCAGACTTGTGTCTGTATGGAGTGGTAATGACCCATGTTTGACATGGTTTGGATTGAATTGTGATCCTAAACAGAAAGTTTCTTCCATTCTTTTGCCTAATTATAATCTCAGTGGCACGTTGAGCCCTTCAGTTGCAGAACTTAGTTCTCTTTCCCAAATTAAACTAGAGAATAACAGTATAAATGGTCCAATTCCCACAACCTGGACTACCTTACCGATGTTGACAGTGTTGGATCTTACTAACAACAATATTTCCGGTCCATTACCACAATTCCGTAGTAATGTTCATGTTGTCACTGAAGGCAATCGTTTCTTAAATACTGGGGAGCAATTGAACCCCACCCCTTCTCCCAGCAACAGCCCATCATCTGGTTCCCCAACCAACAGCTCATCCTCAGCAGGTGCTAATGGAAATTCTGCGCCCAGTGGGTCTTCACAGATTCAAAAAAGACAGAAAGGTCCTGAAAGGTCCACGTTCATTGCAATTGTGGCTCCTATTGCAAGTGTTGCAGTTGTTGCAATTCTAGTCGTGCCTTTGTTTATATACTGTTATAAGAAGAAAAAGGACGCCTTTGGGGCTCCAAGTGCCCTTGTAGTACATCCAAGAGATCCATCTGACTCAGATAACGTGGTTAAGGTTGTTGTTGCGAATACCACCAATGGCAGCACTTCGACAGTAACGGGTAGTGGTTCTGCGAGCATAAACGATAGTGGCATTGGTGATTCTCATGTCATTGAAGCAGGGAATATGGTCATATCAGTCCAGGTTCTTCGCAATGTGACAAAGAATTTTGCTCCAGAAAATGAACTTGGCCGTGGTGGCTTTGGGGTGGTGTACAAAGGAGAACTGGATGATGGAACGAACATAGCAGTTAAAAGAATGGAGGCTGGTGTGATTAGCACCAAAGCATTAGATGAATTCCAGTCAGAGATTGCAGTTCTTTCAAAAGTCCGTCATCGTCATTTAGTGTCACTTTTGGGATATTCAATTGAAGGCAAAGAGAGAATCCTTGTCTATGAGTATATGCCTCAGGGGGCTCTTAGCAAGCATCTTTTCTGCTGGAAGAGCTTGAAATTGGAGCCTCTCTCTTGGAAGAGACGGCTAAATATTGCCTTGGATGTTGCGAGAGGAATGGAATATCTTCATAACCTGGCTCATCGGAGCTTCATACACAGAGATCTTAAATCTTCAAATATCTTGCTAGGTGATGATTTCAGAGCAAAAGTTTCAGATTTTGGATTGGTGAAACTTGCTCCTGATGGAGAGAAATCAGTGGTAACAAGGCTTGCTGGGACTTTTGGATACCTGGCACCAGAATATGCCGGTAAGCATTTGATCAGTTGTCCTTCATTCTTGGGTCAATCTAAATGGCAGCAGCTACTTACTGTGTGCTGGTTGATCTAGAAATGTAAAACAAATCGGAGCTAGCGGTGATTGATAGATTTAGAATATTCTTGGTTGAGTATCTGGCAGTGATTAGGATGCTGCTTTATGAGCATTATTCTGGTTTCTGTTATCTTTGAAATTGTTGTCTTTTACTGTGTTCTCAACATATGTCCTTTTTTTTTTTTTTTTCTTGTTTGCCTGAACATAGCGTTCTGCCTTTTAAACCCACTAAAGTCTTGTTTACTTGTGTTCTCTTGTGGAACTTTCCTTAGTATGAGAAGATTTGAGAAAAAAATTAAGTTTCTGAAAACTGAGTGTGTTTACTTTTAAACAATATCTTTCTTGTCTGTCTTCATTTCCATTCCCCATAAAATAATGAAGGAAAAAATGTGTCTAATTAATTGAAAAATTGTTTAAATGAATTTTTGTTTTAATCGGCAATGCTGTTTGACCTTTCATGTTTTGCTTCTCTCATTCTCTTTTATGTGTGTATATGCTAATAATTCTTTACTTTGCATCTTATTTTTCTAGTGACGGGGAAAATCACAACCAAGGCTGATGTCTTTAGTTTTGGAGTTGTGTTAATGGAGCTATTAACTGGGTTAATGGCACTTGATGAGGACAGGCCAGAGGAAAGCCGGTACTTGGCTGCCTGGTTCTGGCATATCAAATCAGATAAGCAGAAACTCAGGGCTGCAGTTGACCCTGCACTGGATGTGAAAGACGAAACATTCGAGAGCATCTCTGTGATTGCTGAACTTGCAGGGCACTGCACGGCTAGAGAGCCCAGTCAAAGGCCAGATATGAGCCATGCTGTGAATACTTGCCCCACTGGTTGAAAAATGGAAACCTTTGGACGATGAGACTGAGGAATATTGTGGCATTGATTACAGCCTACCCCTTAACCAGATGGTGAAGGGCTGGCAAGAAGCAGAAGGAAAGGACACAAGTCATTTGGACATAGCAGATAGCAAAAGTAGTATCCCAGCAAGGCCAACTGGTTTTGCAGAATCTTTCACTTCTGCTGATGGTCGATGAGGTACTTTGTCAGCTCATTTCCGGGTGTCCCTTTGATCGGTGTAGATAGTATGTTGTGCCTTATACTCTTGTTTCTGTGTATGCCATTCTTTTAGGATGGATTAAGCATGAGGTTCCCAACAGGTAAGAGGTCCCATACAGGCTTTGAATCCTAAGTGAGATTTTCATGTGCCATTTGGTGATGTAGATAGAAAACTATGGTCGGTCAATGTGAATTGTTAGTAATTTTAACTTAGCCGTGCATTGCTGACTAGGTTGATTGAATGCTCAGTTGCTGCGAATCTGTTTAAATGTTTACTGTTATTCCGTTTAACTGTTTGCACGGCCCTTCCATCCTTCATTACTCCAGTTACTCCTGTTGTACCAACTATTTGTTCAGTTGTTCCAATTATTCTAGCTCAGAATTTCAGATGTTCTGTATTGACAAAAATAAACAAAGGGATAAGCCTTTACTCTCTAAGTTTCCTGAGAAAGACCACTTTGGATTCACCAGAGGAATTCTCTTGCAACCTTTTTTCTTTTTCTTTTTTTGGGTCCCTTTGGATTGGAAGTAGAGCATTTAATTATAATTAAAATTAAAGGTTCAAACCTCAAATCTCACCTCAAATTTTTTACTTGGTTGCTACTAAATTTAGCCAAACTATATGACTACCAAAAATTGAATCGGACATCTGTGGTACCGGTTGCCTTTGCCATTATGAACTCATTAAGATGATTCCAACTTCCAGGCATGGTGGGTGCATCTAACTTTCCAATTATTCCAATAACGACAAGTGACAACCAATCTTAGCATGTGCCAGACCAAGAGGGAGCCCATGAAACACACCATGCCAACATGCAAGAAATTAAGATTTAGGACCCAAAGTTTGGTTCAGAAATGTTCAAGAATCATGGTTTGTGGGTCAATACGATAAGGATGAAGCAGGTCATTTTCAGTTGAAAACGAGTGTTCATAAAACTATGCCATTACATACCAGACCTCATGCAATAAAAGACAGACGCGAATTTTTCTACCAGGATTATGAAGATGCTCATGATCTCTTCATTTTCGGCCGGCTGGCAAGTTTCTTAAATGAGTTTGGTGTCTTAGTAGGATAAGCAAAATTGCTTTTATTTTGTACCAATCAATTCTTGTAACATGGCAAAAGTTTGCCGTGGATACACCGATCAAGCATTTGCATGCAAATAATTTTCTATCTTTTAAAGGGAAAATGGGTCTTAGGAAATTTTCGCATTCTTTTGAGATTTAATATATATATATATATAATTTAAAAATATAAGGGATATTTCGCAATTATGTCAAAAAGGTGTTGTTATACCAGTAGAGCAAATTATGAAAACGTACGTTAACTCTTATTGAACGTTTCAATGAAAATTTAAATTCATGGTTTTTGGTGTAACAATGAACAGAGTTTCTTTTATTGGTAGGTCACAACACTTTGTTGTAAAATATATACTCTTTACCCTTTGAAGAGCATAATAAAATGAAGAGAACAACTATGTCAACGTAATTTTATAAACACAAATAAATACAAAATAATTTTATATTACGTATAAAGTATTTTATATTACATGATGACTTTTTACACACTATATAAAAGATTTTTATAAGTTTAAATTATTTTATTATATATATTTTTATTGTTCAAAATATTATTTATATAATACAAAATATTTTATATAAAGTATGAAATAAAGGATTTTCCTAAAATCAAAGATGGGTGGGGGAGCTTTTACGGTCTAACGTTGGCTTTTGTTAGGGGAGCTAAGTAGGGCATGTTGTAGAACGGAACATTGAACCGGGCTTGAAGCCTTGAACTGGAATATATATATATATAATTATTATAAATAATTACTTATTCATAATGAACTATGAGTCATAAATATATAATTTTTTTATATTAAATGATTAGTAATTGAATAAAATAAAAATAATAATTGCATAAGATACTTAAGATACCTAATTAATTGAATAATTGTCAACAAATATCAATTTTTATTATTAAATTTAAAGGCACTTAAGAAAAAGAACCTATGGAAAAACTTGATTATATATTAGCTTTTAGTTTCAATGGCTAAATAACAAGTTTAAACAAAACTTATGAATTAATTGTGAGTTCATAAAAGTTTAGGATCAAATAACAGATTTGAAAAAGTTTATGACTCAAATTATAATTTCGAAAGCTTTTAAATCAAAATGGGTTCGACCTAAAATCAGACAGATCTGTCATTTAAAAAAAAAAAAAACAAATTTACAGGCTCAACACTATTTAACCAGATTTTTTTATTATTATTTTAAAACTAGTTTCGCCCGCAAATTCTCAAATTTTCCAATTGGCCGTCGGATCCGATTTGGTTCTGACGACCCGAATGTGTTGGTAACGCAGTCGCAGATGCCAATGATTCAATGGCTTTCCCGAAGCCCATTCTTCGGATGAGAAGCCCAAACATCCAAACATTCGATCGTGCTTGGACTCGAAGACCCTTATCCCGCATTCCGCACTGCAGATCAGACTACAGGAACTTATGAATTACCGCGAGAGGGGCTCGCCCGAATAACGACTATGCCACCATTCCTGACTGTTTTGAGAGTTGAAAGGAGAAAAAACTGAAAAAGGCTAAATGAAGCTCCCAGTGGTCTTGGATTTTTGGGTCCACACCACCTCTCACCGTTTCTTTTGTTTTCTAAATCAGAAGATGCATTGGCGCCTCCTAATTTACATTGCGGAAGAATCCTCAACAGTACCCCAAACGACAACCAAAGGCTACAGGAAGGAAATTGGGTGAGAGGCAACTTGCAGTCCCACCCACTAAACATATATACAAATAAATAAGATAAAATAAACAACAAACATGATAAAATATATAACAAATCATCAAAAAGTGCATTTTGCATCTAATTGTACATTGTACAACATAGTACAGAGTCCACTGCCACCTCAGTTCCTCCCTCTCACCATCTCTTTTCTCGTTCCATGTATTTGGACTCAAAGTGAAAAAAGAAAAAACTCATCGTTACTCCAATCTAGGATTCAGATATGCCCGGCCAGATAAAGAAGGCTTTGTAATATCTAAAAAGGGAAAGGAAAGGAAAGGAGTAAAGTTGAGAATCGAACATGTGCAACACTAACCCATACTAGTACTCACTGATATGATTCGGTTCCCTCAATATTGAGAAAGTGCATCAAACAAGTCAGCAGGGACTCCCTACTTTCTACTTCTTTGTTCTTTACCAAGAAAAAGCGATGAAACTACTTGTCCTGGAAGCAGCCGATATGATATGCCCCTAGCACATTAAAAGCTTGCTCTTGGTCCTTTGTCGGAGAGATAGATTGGGTTGATGAAACTTTGACGGGAAAAAAGTGCTGATATGGACGACAAACTGGAGGTAGCAACCAGGATGATTTTTGGTCCATTGTCAATAGTCGCCCACACTTACTGCAGCAGGCCACCACCGAGAAGTCAAAAATTCGTAATGACAAAAGCATTACATATAGGCAGAAGTTAAAAGAAGAGAATCTCACCTGCAAACTTTGCTAAATAGTGTTTGATAGCTGCAGGTCCAGTGCTGCAACGCATAAAAAAAATAAGCACAAAATGAATTCTTGAAGAATGAGATGACCCATTATATAATTCAACTGCAAAATTTGAAGCATTTGGGACAATACCAAAAGAGAATATAAAGCTGTTTCAGCCCTGACTCCTAAGAAATGCTGCAAAGCCATAGCAGCATGCTCCTGCAAAATGGTAACGGAGAAATTAACAATTAAGAAATCAGTTTCAACTGAAAACTTCAGTCCAATGAGATAAATTCAAATATCATCAAAACAAGAGGTAAGGCTGATACTGTGATCTGTCTGAATATGTGATGAATCGAAAATCCCCTGGCATGTATGTAGCTGCCTCCCTATTGAAGAGTGTAAAAAACATTGACATCAGAATACAGCTCGACACCATTCACAAGGAAGAGATGGAGGAGGGAAAAAAGAGAACACAGGAATTGTTGCTAATTATTAAACTCGTGGCATCCAGAAAATACAAATCCCCTCATCCTTTTTTCACAATGCAAAGACAACATAAGGCTAATTCTAACTTCACAAAGGCATAAATACATTGATGTGGCAAGTGATGCAACCTAACTGGTCAGCAGTCTTGTTGACCATTAGATGAAACCAATTATAATAATGTGGAAGATTAAGCATTAGAATGAAAAGAGCTCATAAAGAAGTTTACCTCATCTGGGGAAAAGAAAGCTACGGCATCAGGATCAATAGAACCAGCTGGATGCAATGAGACCACTGCTCTGAAGACAGCAGGACATAATAACTCTATTACAGCAACCTTTTCCGTAGCAATAGCACTCTGCGATCCTGTTCTTAGCTTAGTTAAGCTATGGAAAGTATGCTCCTTCAGAGTTTCTATAGGATTCTCATTTGCTGAGGTTGGTAACAAGGAAGCCCTTCTCAACCAATCCAGTCGTTCATAAGTAAAAATTTTCACAATGGGCATTTCCTTTTCTAACTGCATTAGAACATCTGATAATGTTTTGCAATCACTGATCTCGTCTTGGTGATTTGTATGCAGTACCTGTGGACCACAGATCTTCTTAGGAACTGGTTCGGTATTTTCACCATCTGCAGTATCCTTGAGGTGAGGAAAGAAACGCCTTTTCTGATCTGTGAATGCCTTAAGAGCTAGCCTGAAAATAAATCATATGTGACCAAGAACATTAAATCACCAAAGGGTCAAAACAAAACAGGTCATTTAAGTTGTTGATTGAAGAGACATCAGATAGATAAAAAGCTTTACAGGTAATTGGCATTGAAATACGAAATCATTTCCAATCAAAGACCAACCTAGTCCTGTCTACTGCAGATGCACCAGCTTGGCCGGCAAGTTGTCGTTTCCATGCGTAAGCAACGACGGCACCATCCGGACACACCAATGGCATGTGCAGACCCCACGAATTACTTCTCGATCGCAGAGAATCATTGAGAACCCCCGACTCTTCTAACTGCCTTCCTAACCAAATGTTCAAAATTCAAATCTAAACTGATTACAGAATTCGAAGCCGCACAAAAAATATAAACCTCAGGAAATCAGAAACCAAATAATGAACAATTAGATGTCGAAGAGGACTTAGAGAAAGGGGCGAAGAGCAAACCTACCGACGGCGCGGAGGTCGTGGAGGTGCTGGCGCAAGGAGGCGTCTTCTTTGATGAACAATTGCAGAGGCTTGGTGCTCTGGGGAGGATGCTTAGAAGTGAACAGGGCCTCGAGGAGGCGGTCGGCGCCAAGCCTAACGTCCGCGATGAGGCGGGCGGCTTGTGCCAGCCTGTCCATCGCCACCGCAACCTGCTTCGGCGGCGCATCCGCCGGCGGGGTTGTGTTGGGGTTTTGGATCTGAGGTTCGTGGTGGTGCTGCTGCTGTTGTTGCGGCTGCATTTGGGTTGTGAGTTTAATATCCACACTGCGCCGTTTCAAGCTGCAAGGCTAAGTTTCACCGTTGAGCTGCGAGCTTTTTGAATCAGCTATCAACTAGGCGGGTTTCGATTTCTGAGTTCGGTTAGATTAAAATTAGGGTTTCAGAACCTGTTGGTGAGTTTAGATCATAATCCACCAGCGCTGCGACCGCCGCCGAACCCAAGGAATGCATCGGGGTTTTCGGGTCGGACAAGATACGCTTACGCTCTCCCCGACTTGAACGCGATGACTAATGATTACCTTTATTATATATATATTATTTATTTATTTATTTATATCGTTACTTTTAAAATGCCAAAAAAAGTTTTTTTTTTTGGTTTTTAAATTCCTCTCCCTTTTTCATCCCAAAATTATCACTAAACCCTAACCAGCATTAACCCGAACCCGAACCCGACCCAATTCCGACCCTGTCATCAATCTGCTTTTCAGTTCCTTGGGTTTTTAGGAGCTTTGAAGCCGTAGAAATTAAGAGGCTTAGTGAGGTCAGGCTGCGGCCAAAATCACGATCTTTCCGCCGCTTACGGAAAGAGGAGGAGCTGCGGCCGTCATCGTCGTCGTTTGAATCGGAGTAATCGGCGAAAAAGTATTGTGTACGTCCATCTAGTTTTCTCCTCTGCTTTAATATCAATAGAAGCATGCATGACCTTTGACGCGGAACTCGTTTATTTGCTTCGTTTGTTTATTTACCATTGCAATCTTTGTGTGTGTGTGTGTGTGTGTGTGTGTGTGTGTGTGTGTGTGTGTGTGTGTGTGTGTGTGTGTGTGTGTGTGTGTGTGTGTGTTTGTTATTTACAGTGAGAATGGCGAAAACTAAGGCTTCCTCAAAGAAGCAGCAAAAGCGTGGTGTCGACTTCAAGGTGGCAATGTCTAATTTATTTATTCATTTATTTTTCAAATTTTATGGCTTTTTAATGAGGAATTTTATAGAAATAATTTTTACCATTTATTTTTGGGTAGAAAATAAAGCGGAAGCTGGGGAGAAAGTTGCCACCACCTAAAAATGCTACTAACACCGAAATCAAATCCAAAGGTTTAATTTAATTTTTTCCTGTGTTCTTGGTAAGAAATACGGAAATGTGAAAGTTCTTATGTTTTTAATTTTTATTTTAACAGCGATTATTCTTCCGGAACAAAGTGTGGCATCAGAGAAAAAAGGTTTAGCTGTGAACAAGAAAGGCCTGACTTTAAAAGAGCTTCTTCAGCAAACATCTCATTACAATGCAAAAGTTCGTAAAGGTATTATTTTTCTTGTTTGGATCAATGTCAAATATATCTGCATATGTGCAGAGGGTTATGCATGCAAGTATAAACCGTACAAATGGGATATGCAAAACGCTTCATGATTTGGCTTTGAAGAAAGTTTGCAGATATGAAGTTTAGTGAAAGTGTTCCCTGTTGTTCCCTAGAATCCAAACAACTCTTTTTGTCTTTGCTATTAACTTCCACACTTTCAAAAGATAAATTGACAATAAAAATTGTATGTTTCTTTGTGGCGTAACATGGTTGCCCATAAAAGTATAGTATAACAGTGCTACCATTCCAGAGATGCTCACTACTGGTCTTGTATTTCCCCAATAGTTTAATCAACCAAAGTTACTTGCCTTTGTACCTTTTTAGCTGGATAAATTACTAATGTTTTTGTGCTGGTGTTATTCAGTTTTTCACGTTAAGTTACTTGAACTGCATGTCCCAGCGTCGATATAAATTTCTTTTTTTAACCACTACATTCATAAATCCGTTTTCTTTGGAACTCTTGATATTGTCTATTTCTTTTAATTGATATTTTGTTTCCCCTGTTATTTGAAGATGCATTGGTTGGTATGAAGGATTTATTCCTTAAGTATCCAGAAGAGCTGAAGTTACACAAATATGCCATCATTGAAAAATTACGTGAGTGCATCGGTGATGATGACAAAATTGTTCGAGAAACACTGTTTCAACTTCTTAAGTCAGTAATTTTACCCATCTGTAAGGAGGTATTTGTCTGTTTTCTCTCCTGCTTGAAATCATGACTGTAACTAGTAATTGGCTGGGCAACCTTAATTCTATTGGGTCAATTTTAGGCCTTACTATCATATTGTACTATACTTTGACAGTCATTTCTCTGCTTTTCTTGTACAGGATAACCAAGGGCCTTTGATTTCCTTAATGATGGCTTACATTTTTAATGCAATGACACATTTAGTAATTGATGTTCGGGTCATGGCTTTCAAATTTTTTGATCTCACTGTGCAGCATTATCCACCCACATTTTCCTTGTATACTGAAAAGGTATCTTGAATTTATTCATTGTTTTAATTTGCTTTTTCATAGTGACCAGTTCTCTTGTTTTATTTTCAGTCCATTAGCTGATAGTAAATTTAGAGCAAAACCTCCTAGGTTTGGTTGGAATAATTCATTGTTGATTCCTACATTGTCTTTATAAGAATGAGATTTTAATTAAAGTAACAGGGCGTCTGTGCCCTTGCCTGTTATTCAAATAATAATAATGTTGGTGAATCTGCCTCTTATTTATTTTTTGTATGCATATGATTGCCCTTTTGTTGAATGTTCAATCAACAGATTCTTCAAAATTATGAGGATATCTTACAGAAGAGCCAGCTCTATTTACAAGACAAGGGCAAGCTCAAAACTGTTCTTACTGGGTTGTTGCACTGCTTGTCACTGCTGCCATCTGATAAGGAAGGAGGCCCACTTGACAAGGTGTCCAATAATGAATAGCTAATGTAGCATTTATTTTTCATTGTCGTGTCTTTCAATGATCTTGGTAATTTACTTTGGCGGCAGAAAGTTGTCCTGGGTCTTTGTTTCTTCCAGCCATTTAAGACTAATCCACCTTGCCTTGAAAATGGGCCTGTAATTTTATTGTTTCTAAATTGTTGTTGAGCTGAAATATCTTGAAGTTTCCATTTGTCCACTATTAGTAGTGCTCAAGTCAGTTGTCAACTGTCACCAGATACTAAACTGCATTGTGGGCTAGTGCCACTATTGTTCTTTTTGTTTTTTATATGTCAAAAGATTGAAACTCTTAAAGAAAGCATGCACAAATTGGGAAATATATGGTTAAGAGTTTGATAGAGCAAGTGTATGTAAATGTGAAAGAACTTGGACCAATAAAGAGGTGAGAGCTTATACTTTGTACATTGCTGAGAAGTGTGGACTGTACAACAATTCTGCTGATCTAGATACAGAGCATGAAAGAAATTACACACTGTCACATGTTTAAAGCTGGCAATGATTGCAATGGACACAGCAGATGGGATGCCTTTATTATTAATGAAAATGATTTGTCTTTTGTGTGTTTGAACTGTGCATGGATAATGTCTTGTTGGGGTGCAAGATGCTCGTTGATTGTTGTTGCTCCTTTTTCCACTTTGTCTACTTATTTCTGATTATTTCCTTACTAATTTGACAGAATGTTCCTACAAGAGGAGTATTGCACACATATGAGACTGATGTCTCCACACAATCTGCTGGTATTCTAACATTCTAAACTTCTTTTGCTTAATTGTCTTGGATTTGTTTAGTTATGTGCCCTGCAATGTCAGCGTTCTGTCTCTACGGTCATTGAACTATCTTTATGTGTTGATAATAAAGAATGCACATGGTCTTGTGCTGTCTACATTGTAGGAACTACATGATCTTTTTCTTATTCAAATGCAACCTATTTTGGAATGATCAGAAATTTTTTTTTATGGTATCTTATTTCTCCATTCCTCAAATGCATTTCAATTCCTTTATGGGAAATTCCACTTACCTAAAAGCTGCTTAATTGCACACTATTTATATTTGTAAAATTAGTGTCTGTTAGCTTGAACAATAGATGTTAGTGTGCCAAATGATACCTATATTCTTTTTGCTTGTGTAGATTTCTATGTAGGTATCAAGAAACTAAGGGACCTTGTGCCAGTTTTAGTCAACCGCTTTCAAGACTTTATTCCATTAGTTCATAGCATGCCACTACTGGATGGGCAATCATTTGATTGCATGATTGGCATACTTCAAAGCATAGACCTCGCAATCAGATTTTTGGTCCGTGAGATTTACATCACTACTTGCGAATCTATTGATGGAGGAAATGATTTGACCATGTGGAACCAAATTCTCTCATTGGTATTATTCAAGAAATTATTAGGTGCTTTTCCTCTGAATCCAGTACACCACCTCTTGGAAAAGGTTTGGCTTCAATATTACTTAAGCATTTTTTCATTACTGCAGTTTGTTTAGTTGGGAAGCGGGGAAGGAAGTGAGAAACTTAAGTCAGTGAGGCTAAAGTATTTTAGGTTAATTTCTCTGCCTACTGTGATCTATCTTTCCTTCCACCTTTATGCATGAATAGAGAGAACAGACTGAACCTCTAGAAAACATATAGTGCTTCTGCCTTTTGTTCTTCTTCTATTTTTTGGTTTCAACTCAGCAACATATTCTGTCCTTTCTTTTTTTCCCATCCTTCCTCTCTGGGAACCTTTCCTTACTGCAGGCTGGCTGCAGGGGGGTGGTGGTGGGGAGGGGGAATCAGAAAATGTGTATTACATCACAAGTTCATTGTTATAATTGATTCACTGGGGTTTAACCTCTGTTTTTTTTTGGCTTGCAGGATGGCGACAGGTATTTTGTATTGAACATTGCTATGACAGAAATATTTTTGCACTTGAGTGAATGGGTCTACCCTCCCATTGACTTAAGGGAGAAATTTCTATCATTTATGGAATATGTGCTGCTCGAAAAGGTTTGATCCCTGCACTGTTAACCCAGAAATCAAGCTTTTGTAAGATTATTAATGTAGACATGAGATTTCATACACTAAAAGAATGCAGAAATTGAGATAAACACTAAACACATTATGATTTAATGTATTCAAGTCAAAGCAGGAACACATTTGCATGATCAAGGGAATGCTGTCTTAATTCATTTCTAGAGTCACTATATTTTTGGCAGACCTGCTGTGACAAACGGCCAGGCAGAGCAGTTCTGGAGAAGCTGATACTTACTCTAGTTTCATTTGTCCCAAAAATTGTACTGCAAGTGACAAGCAATTGGAAGGCACGCTTTCTTCAGGTTTGATCTACTTTTAAGAATTGCAGGATGTATGCCTAAGCCAATGTTGACTATTTTCATCTCTTTTGGATTCTTGTGATATATCTTTGGTTCCAGAGATTCAAAGAAGCCTACTATTAGTTCTGATAATGAGGTTTTTAACTACTTAAATCTTCATTGCAGGCATTTACAAAGGCATTTCAGGATTGCTCTCCAGAGTCATCCATCAAGTTGGCTTGCCTTACTGCAATTGAAGAATTGCTTATTTCTGTAAGCTCATGCTGTTGCCTTTAGAAGGCATATATTCTGTGCTTGTGCTTTTAGGTAGCTGCTAAATCTCTCTCTAACTGTATGCTCTGTAATTTCATAGAAAGAAGGCATGCTGTTGTGCAATGTAGGTGATTCAGAGCTAGTGGATTATCACATTGTTTGGATAAGGGAGCTGCCTCAGTTGCTTATCCTGTTGGGGGATAGGCATCCATCCTATTCTGAGGTATCCAAAAATCTTATTTGTGATTTTCTTTTCATTACTGTAACCATCTTAATTAATTGGCAAACATTGGTCAGCAGTTTAGTTTATTCTTTTGTGCAGGTTGTCTTGCGTCTTTTACTTCACCTGGGTCAATGTTGTTCTATAAACCCTGTTCTCACTGCTGAATATGACAACATGCAATACTCACTACAGGAGTTTTACAGCACATCTCTGGAGGATGGTTTGTACTGATTTCTGGCAAACTTTCTTTTGGTTACATGCCTTATGCCTGTGTGAGCTCAGTTGATTGTGCTGTTTTTGTTCTCATTTCTGTTTTTTTCTTTTTCTTTTTCTGTACATTGGAAAATCATTTCTGTTTAGCAGGGAATATATGCTATGGCCCTTTCATAAGGCTTTCCAGGGATTCTCAGGAACTCTCTCTCTGTTGCCTTTATTATTTTTCCCACTTGGACATGCTTTTGCTGAAGTCAATAGCTTCTTGTTGCTTGTGTAAGTATTGCTTGTTCTCTCAAGTGCCTCACTGTTAGTTTCTGGGTGGCTGATCTTTCTTTAGCAACTAACATAAAATAGCTATGTTTCTCTCCTTCAATCCATTTATGAATAGTCAAAATGTCATATGACTACACCAAATCGGACCATTCTTCCAAGTTAATTCTAAAAATTTTGTAGCCACATGCAGAAAGGAATCTACTTCTGGATATGTGATTACTTTTGCTTGCTTGTAGCAGGTGACATCCCCCTAAGGTGCAAGAGTTCTGATTGAACTTTCTAAGGATTGATCTATGGCATTATATCCAAGGCCAAATGCCATCTGCAAATTTTTCTTGATATTGAAAGAGATACCACTAGGCTCTTATGAGATAACAATTCCTTTAATGATACTGAAGTTTTGATCCTCATCTAGGGAGTTGATCATTCCTTTATTATTTCATGTTATATCATGTTTTCATGTTATATCATGTAGTGGGTGTCCAAGGATTTTTCCGTTGCTGTTTTCCATGTGTTGAAATTAGCACATAGTTCTTGTGAAAGAGAAAACAACAATGTTTCTGAATATATGGAACTTATTAATGTCATGCTGTCTTTTTCATATATATTGCAGGCCATAAATTGGATTTTTATGTTTTATTAC
Organism: Ceriops zippeliana; assembly: GCA_037897445.1. Taxonomy (NCBI): domain Eukaryota; kingdom Viridiplantae; phylum Streptophyta; class Magnoliopsida; order Malpighiales; family Rhizophoraceae; genus Ceriops; species Ceriops zippeliana. Next base: position 5,631,327 of record JBAPLH010000014.1, on the reverse strand, counting down.
GCATCATAGAGGTTTTGCACTCTGCCTATGAAGCTGGCCGTATTCAAGTTGCTGATCACATCAGCTTTTTTATCACTTTGGTCTCTCGGCTGAAAGTTTGTCCTGGTATATTGCAAATAATTTCTTCCTTTGGCTATCTAGTTTGATCAATTATTTAATAATTTCTGCCTAAAAGAAGATTTACATTTGCAGAAAATATTTTCCATCCAAATGAAAGTGATGCAACATTCTCAAAGCGTGGAACTTTTAAATTATTGACCCGTATGGTTTGCTCCTGCCTGTCGCGGATGGGCGATAATTCTCTTGTATTTCTGATTCTGGAGAAAGTAATAATGGAGCAGTTGGTAAGTTACTTTATTTTTGTGCAATTTACTCGTGTGTTTCTCAGTCTGACCACCTCTCAGACACTTATACACCCAAAAGCATGCACGCAAACACAATGATGTACCATGATTTTCATACTTCTGAGACTATTTGCAAGAGAATAAAAAGTTTTTGTATGCTTTGCTTTTGACTGGTTGTGAGGCCTTAACAGAAAGCTTTTATATGTCCAGTCTCAAAAGCCTCTTCTAGACAATGCCTATGCTATGCTCAGAATTCTTGTTGTGTTGGATACTAAACCCACCAGACTTTCTGAAAAAAGCATCATGACTCTGGGAAATTTTCTGACAGGATATCTACTAGATGTTGTGCATGTAAGTATTCATTTTTCCTTTGAAAGTTTTACCTCCTTTTATTCAAGAGTTTATGGCAGCTATTTTTCTGTTTTAAAACAAAACATAAGTTGTTTGGGAGGTATTGTATTCATGTAGGTACAAATAAGAAAATGAAACATGCTACGTCCACTGTAAGGTTTATGGCAGCTATGTGTTTTTCCATTTTCTTCACCAATATTGCTTTGTGATAAGGTCAAGCATTTTCAGCAGAATGTGCAAAAATGGCACTTAACATTATTGCTCATGGCTTACATTCTTTCTTTTTTCTGTTTTGTTTTTGGCATTTGTTCTAAATATTTTCCTTTCTCTGCAGTGCATTCCAGAAGATGATGGCAACTCTATGGCGTCCATTTGTAGGCATACACAGCGTTATTATTTTGTTCCTTGCTTTTTCTTGTTTGACAGGAGTTTGAAGCTTTTAACTCGCACTTTGAACATGTTGGGATCTTTGATAACTGAAAATACCTCATCTTCTTCGCCTGGTTATTGCAACCATTATGCCACAGATCATTTAAGTAGGATAAATGCTGTTGCTTCTGTTATACTCTCTGTGCATAAGGAGCCCAAGTTTCAGCACATACTATCTTTGTTAAGAACAGAGATTGACTGTATCTTACAAGGCATAAGCTTTATTAAGGTATCGTCTTATTCTACTAGTGTAAAGCATGGGGTGTCCTGACCATGCATCTTATCTCATATTTCTGTTAAGCAGACCTCGGATGAAAGCAATCTGACAACAGATGAAAGGCACAGGATCCAATATGCATTTGATCAAATTGAGACTGCCATGCGTTCTTTTCCCCAGCAATTGGGAATGTAGAAGTATCTGTTTGCCCTACTTTGTACATTAGTGAGTCCTTAAATCATTTTGAGGCTATAATATGGCATTTCCATTCCTTTGTTTTCAAAATTCTTGTTTTCTCAAAGGCATTGTCATCCGTGGACGGTCTTCATGTTTCTTATGCTGATTGGCTTTTTGATTGAATGAAACATGCAACATTTCATTATTCATGTAATATGATTTGTTTGTACAGGCTGCCTTGTTGCACAATCAAGTCAGTTTTGATTTGAAAATTTTGTTTGGAGGTGCCTCTTATTGTGGTAGATTTCCTCCACTATTGCCAAAACTTCACCGACTTGTTCAGCAGATAAATACTCTTTCCAGTGTATATGGAAACCTCACCAGAATTTCTCCTGAGTGGCTTACACCAGAATCCAGTATGTGGCTTTACGGTATTAAACAGATGTTTTGTTTTTTACAGCAGGTTATATTATATGGGTTTAATTACAAGGATGGGCAGCGCTGATTTTCACCTTTAGCGTAATTCTGTTATAAACCATTGATTCTTTTTTTAATGCAATGTAGAATGCTCATCGTAATTTGGCACGAAACATCGAGTGGCAGGGCATACATACATATATATGGGCTCCCGCAGAGACAGCTTTCACGTCAAAGGCTTTGGAAAAGTTTCAGCTTTGATCGCTTAAAGAGAATTCACCAGAGCTGCAGCATACGCACGCTATTATACGGCCAACGGATTTAGCTAACAACTTATTGTAGGCAGAGTTATCTGTCAGTGTAGGAGTGTGTGTCTTGTCAAAGGAATGCATGGCATGTGTGCACAAGTTTGGGCTGTGGAATTAGATGATGATGCCACACAAAATTTTGGTTGTGTAGATTTGGATATTAATGGATAAAAACTTCGGATACGAAATTTTGCAGTGAAAACTCGAGAAGGATGATCAAATAAAATAAATACGCGAACGGCCTCTTCCTCTGCATCTCTGTATTGCAGTTCTTGTGACTCTGGGATTTTATTTCAAGCGCTGGTCTTCGATGTAGAAGTTGTTGGGTGATCTTCAAGTTTTTAACCGCTCGGGAAACTTTCAGTTTTTTTTCTTTTTCTTTTGTTGGGGGGGGGGGGGGGGGGGCAGTTAATTTTATCTGTCTCTGTAATTTTCGATTTGGAGGGTTGTCCAAATATTGCTAAATTTGTCGGAAACGAATAAAGTAATAATAATCTGTACAGTATTATCATATAACAATATACGGAGATGAGATGATAGAAAAATATATAGTATAGTAATATCTTTACAATCAGTTTGGTGTACATATTTGGTTGTTCCGTTGTTTAATAAGTAACGCTGTTTAGGTCTTTTCTCGTTTTTCAAGATACATATTTTGTGAGAAAAGGCGCGGGAAATTTATTTATGGAAAATGTAAGTTGTCAAAAAAATGGTTCACCGCCAATGCTGGTGCAGTCGAAAATTGAGAAACACTGCATTGCAATACTGCGGGACCTGAGTTCACCGGCGGTGGATAAGGGAGGGAATTGAGGGATGCAACCCAAAATAAGTTCCTTCTTCAAGCGCTGTCCGTCTTCTGGTGCGAAATCCGCCACCACGGACCTGCTTCCGATCTCGGCGGACGGTAACGATGGCCTGGCTCTCTCTGAGAATGCACTTCACCATCAAGTCAATGACCGGTATGTCATCATTCTCTCTCTCTCTCGATTGGTTTCTAGGGAGAGATGAGAGGGTTAATTCTAATGGAATCACATTCTTTTGGATTTTTGGAAACATGGGTTGTTTTGAAAACTCTGTTTATTGATTTTGCGTTTTTACAATTAGTGACAATGGAAACGATGCCATTAAAGAACCATCGAGTGATTTTCTAACGAAACCCATGTCAGAGATTGGGCGCTTGAAGCCAGAAGCAAGGAGTTCTGGGAAAGTGCTTAACAGGAAAAGAAGTTACGTGCAGTTCCATTTAAACCTGGGTCAGTCCGATTTCACTCTTCGTGAATGTTCAACCTGTGGCTTTAACTATGTTCCAGGAGATGAAACTGATGAGAAGGAACATAAAACGATTCACAGGAATTATACCCATGGAATTCCATTCAAGGTACAATTATAGGCACTTTTTCGTCTAAATAAAGGGTTTTTTTTTTACTCTTTCTTTCTTTCCTTTATTCGATCACTGATTTAATGCTGAATCTATCAAGTTAATTTTTTATGTTTAGGGTTGTCAGCAACAAAGGGTTGTTCATATACATGCTCCGGAGGGGGGCGTGTTATTGTGGTGTCAGATTCTGATCCTACAGCCCAAAGAAAAAAGGTTTGCATTTGTTCTATTCTAATTTCTACCTGTTTTTCTAAACCTTCATTTGATTTTCTAATGCAGCACTGTTTTAGAGCAGATATATTTCTTTTGATATTGCTGAAACTTGTATAGTTAATAACTTGATGTGTTGACTAACGCATTTGGCTTGGCAGGTGCAGGAGGTTGTAAAGATGATGGAAATTGACCTCGGCAGTGGATGGATATTCCATAAGCTCTGTAAGGTAATGGGTCTCGTTTGATTGAGTTGCCTTCTTGTCAACTAACATATGGTTTTGGAATAATTAAGAGTGGAGCAGAAATAATTCTGGGATGCAAGCTCGATCTTTATTGTTGGACTTGAATTGGCTACCATTCACTCTACTCTTTCTCACCCTTATGGTTTGCAGGTCTATCTATTTATTTCATCCCAGAGAGTTGCTGGTTGTGTAGTTGTCGAGCCTATTAAAGAAGCATTCAGGCTCATTTTGCGTCCAATGGCTGAAAATTCCAATAGAGCCGTTCAAAAAAATTCCAGATCAAATTCGCCCACTCTCCAATTTGGGAAATTTATCTTTCATAGGGAAACCATGAAAAAAGTCCCTTCTGTCAATTCTCCCGAAGGGTTAAATGAGGGAAACAATGGCGCTATTATCTGTGAGGAGGAAGCCATACCAGCGGTCTGTGGCATTAGAGCAATATGGGTCACTCCTGCTAACAGACGAAGAAAAATTGGGAGTCTATTACTTGATGCTGTGAGGTAAACCCGTGACTTCCTACTTCCTATCATAGTTCGATTTTGTAAAACTGCGGCTTTCTGTGTTCATGTACTGAAGTGACAAGATTCAAGTATTTATGATTTTTCAACTATCAAGTTTCCGTGTGAAATATTGCATAAGATACTGATTTCACTTTGATGTCAATTTAAATTATGCAAGAGAATTAAGTGACTTTGATATCATGACATAATTGTACTATGGACTCTTTCACAATTTCTTCATATAGCAACAAATTGAACAGGCCAATTTTTATGAGACCACAAACAAAAAGTCTTGGTCCGAGAATGAATTCATTTTATCTTCTCACTTACAGCTAGTCCTTCTATTTGACTTGCAGCGCCTCATCTCTAACTCTTAAAATGCAGGAAAAGCTTTTGCACAGACTTCGCCCTCGAACAATCTCAGCTGGCATTTTCCCCGCCAACCTCAGCTGGAAAGGCACTGGCATCCAGTTATACCAACACGACATCATTCTTGGTGTACAAACCTGATGCTGCGTACAATTAAGGTTCCATCTCTCCTTCCTTCTACAGATTTCTAGTGTAAGCTATTCTCGTTTTCACATAGTTTTGATTTACACTGCTCGTTCATTCGGCTCTCAACTTCTGCCCTAATGGAAAATGATCGTTGAATGTTGAAGTCTAACATGCATCAGGGAACAAAACTTAGCTGCACAAATAGCCACTGTCAACTGTGCAGAAGGTCTCAGCTAGAACTGACAAGTAAGATGACATGTTGCTTTGTAGTTTGCAGAAACCTTGAGGCAAAAGATTCAAAATTTTAGTATATATGATCTGGCATAAGTGGAATTTTGTTGAACCGAACGTGGTCCACTATTATTGTAACTTGCATTAAATTAAGTAATTGACCAATCTGGCGATCTTCCCAGTTGGTTTCATCGGTTGCTAGATACAGAGCCAAATCTTTAGAATTAGTAAGGGAGAGAACAATAATTGCGATAGGAACCATGTAAAATTAGTGTTTCTACCTTGTCCTCGACTTGTCACCGTTGCACTAGCAAAAACCTTTTAATGGCACGTACTGGTCCGGTTTTGCTCGCGCCTTTGCATCACAAAAGAATTTTAACTTGTTTGGATTACTGGCAGGGCAGTGGATTGAAACGAGATCCAAACCCGCATTGTCTTTCGAAATTGCTGTCCATGCCTATCATCTGCTGAAAAGGTAGAACAGGAGATAAAACAACGTACTTGGTGTAGCTTTTTCCAGGCAAATGCTAGCTTAGTAGCAGGCATAAGCTTCGTAGTTATAGTTTGCAATAACTGTTTACATGGAACAATCAGTTTGACGTCCTTTCAACCAAGGCACAAATGGCCCAGTGCAGAGAATGTTTTTGTAATAAGCATGGGTCTTCCCCAATGGGTGTCAGGATGCTTAAAGTAGAGCCGACTCTTAGTTTCATCATGTGCTCGCTAATTTCCTTTGTCCTTGTCTGCTTGAAGATATGGGCTAAATACTTTCATCACTTGTTCATACACGGGCTTCTTATGATCCACGGCCTGCTCAGTACGAAGATAATAATCAAACCCCAAAGCGTAGGTATCCCAAGAGTTATTATGTGGTAAGGTTTACTCACGAGTTCCAGTACACGTTCAGGTGACATCCACGACCAATCTTTGAATTCTGGCTTTTCGGATCCATCACCCAAAAGGTTGATCTCTTCCTCTTTTCCAACAAACTTAAAAAGAAACCTGCCTTTACAAATTTTTATTCCAAGCACCCAAAAAAGGAAAAAAATATATCAAACCATGGAAAATCGAGGCTTGCTATAGAATCATCCGAGGAATCTATTGCAGATGAAACAATGCAGATCTACTGGGTCAATAGGTGAATAAGGTGGCACAGGGCAAGCTCAAGTTTTGAACAAGGTTTATATCCGATGCTGACCGTTGCTATTGGAGAACATATCAATGCCTTAACAGTGCCACTGATGTGTGGTCCTCAGTAATTACCTGAAGAATTGCTTGTGAAATTATGGGTTTGATGCATATTAGGATGATTATGTATGCATTAAAAAAAAATGCAATGACAAGAATGGCCGAAGACATGAAACATGGAAAACTATAAGCACAAAAAGGCAAACTAAGAGACAAAACCACCTCGACAAACATGCTAACTATGGCACATACAAGAAAACCTTTTCCTCAAATGTGATGTCCGTCATGCAATAACCACATGAGATTTCAGCTAGTTAACCATTACTGGCGTCAATGGTAGCAACAGGGAAAATTGAGCCAAAAGAGTAGCTGCAAGACACTTAAATATTTATATTCCATCTATCTCATTGTTATCCTGAGGGTGATATCCTTACCATTTCTGTGCTTGACCTTTATAATTCGTTCCCCATCGAGAATTAATTCTATCACGAGCTTCAACAGGGAAATCGTAAGTCAGCCAGTAGGGTGCCTACACATCCATTTCCAAAATCCGGTTCCGTTCAAAAAGCCAACAATAATGCGTACACCCGTCTAAGACTATGCAAAGATCATAGAGAGCTAGCTAGCTTGCCCAGCTCATGTTAAATAACAAGATTTAGAAAAGGCAATACTAAAAATGAAAATCCACCTCTGCAAGAAATTCAACAGAAGTAACTCCCGTTTCTTCCCTCAACTCCCTCATGGCTGCATTCCTAAGGTCTTCCTCTTGGCCGGCACCGCCCTGCACCGCACACGCTCGTGGGACAACAGAATCATTTTCCATAGGACAGAGTTACAATCAGAAGAATATCAATTTCCCTCGCAACTCGGCTCAGATTGAATATGAATCTAACCTGAGGCATCTGCCATGTGTCCGCGATATTTATCCTGGAAGCTGTAAAAATCTACAATTTCCAACACCAATCCATTTTTTTTTTTTTAAAAAGGGAAAAGAAATCAAACAATCCCATAATGTGCATACAAATATTGTACATATCTGTGCTTCTCCGTCAAGAGTAATGAAACCCCATACCTCTTTAGAGGAATTGACGAGGCAAATTCCGACGTTCCTTCTGTACCCTTCAGGAGGAGTTTCCATGTATTAAAAAGACCCAAAGGCTAAAGCAAGTAGCAGGGCGCGAAGACCTTCAGTTTCGGGTCCCGCGCCTTCAGCGGCACATCAGCAAAATTTGCTCAATCGTGTGAAATATGGCTTGGACTACAAGGTTTTTTGTCTCGCAAATCGAACAGATGAACCAGACATGGAAGTCAAAACCATCCGGATCTTTCAAATAAATTGGACAAAGAATCCAACCCAAAAACCAAAATAAAAAAATAAAATATCGTGTGATTCGTGACCCGGACAAAAAAAGAACATATTTTTTAATGTTAAAGAAGTAAAAGAGAAAGAGTGTTATTATTTATTTCTTTATAGAGTATAAATAGGAATTGACTCGACGGTTCAACCTTCGAGTTATCGGTCTATTAGTCTCTTGGCCGGTTCAAAGCTCGGACCGGATTATGAAATTATATTCACGCGTCGTCGTTTTTCCTATTCAACTTTTAATGTGTTTTTCCTTTTTCTTAAATAAAATAATAATAATAATTAAAAAACCAGAAAAGGCATGGCCCCCAAGTCAACATCCAGTACACGCTCTCTAATAACCGTCTCTCGAAGTTGCCAGCCAGTTTCTTTTATTCGAGGATGCCATAAATGCCCTCACCGCCTTTCTATATTTACAGTATCATCCCAAAACCCCCTGCTCCGTATATAAAACCTCTCGTTATCGCCACCACATGTAGGCGAAAAGCTGACGTTACGTTATCTTGTCCTTGAGAATGATGGAGATGGCCTCAGGAGCGTTGTTTCCGGCGGTGTTCTTCGACGGCGAGAGGGAGATCAAACTCGACGACGTCTTCGTTTTCCCTTCGTTGAAATTCGAAGATTTCCAATCTTTTATCAGTGAGAGAATCGGTCTCTCTCCTCACCACTTCGCGGTCTACATCGCCGAACGCAAGAGGCGCAGCGTCAGAATCCTCGTCACCGGAAAAACCAATTTCTCGGCGATTTCTAGCGCGAAAGACTGTTTATTTCTTGTGGTTCTCAAGCGATCGAGGCGCGAGAGGAGGCGCAAGAAGCGGGACGCGGACGAAATAATCCGGTCCAGTTTAGTTCCGCCATCGAACGTGATGCTTCTGAGGAGGGACGGCAGCAACACTGCCATTAATGGGAACGTGTTTTCGATTTCGGACCTGGGTCGGTCCGGGTACTACGAGAAGCGGGTCAGAGAATTGCAGCTGGAGAAACAGAGGTACCTGATGAGCATGGGTTCGGGTTCGGGTTCGGGTTCGGGTTCGGGTTTGGGTTTGGGTATCGAAGGCCTGAAGTTGGAACAGAAGAGGCCTATCGATGGAGCCGTGGTCTGCGAGGACTGTTTGAGGGGCGAACAGACTGGAACAGATGTTGGGTTTCATTCGTGTGTACATGATGCTGTTACTTTCGGGTTTAGGTCACCAGCCGGCCCGATCGCCCGGCCCGTCAAGGGGTCCCATTGTGATACCAAGTAGTTCTCACTATTTTCGGCGGCGTAGAGCAAGCAAATAGAAGATGAACATAATATGGGTCCCACATTACCCCAAAGCGCCATATGGTGATTACATCTAAATGCAGCCGTGCAGGTGCTGTTCCTTGAATTATTGGGTAAAATTGTCCATATTGTAGGGCTCCTATAAGAGAAATTTCAACAGATTGTATAAATTTGCAAAGCTAAGGCTTTTTGGGTTGATACATGACACGGAGGTAGTTGTGGGATGGTGGTTTTGTGGTCGTGATTCGCCACTCATAATTAGTTAATTTTTTTTATTATTAATGAATTTTAATAATTGCTTTTAATTATTCTCACGTAAATATTCTTTTTTAAGTCTAAACATAATTTTAGTACTATTCGTCTTTTATATTTTAGCTATTAATTAAAAAAGTCAAAATTTAAAAAATAATCTTATGTTTTTTTTCTTAGTAAGGCGTTAATAGTTGGAAAGAGAATTGAATTGTGAGTGGCAAGAGTTTTAGTATAAAATTCTTTGCGTTACCTTTACTAGTAGACAACAATTGCACGCTTCAATCCATCTTTACGTGTCCAATGGGTCCTTGGCTGCAGTTTTCAACATGACCTTGCATAATACTAGATTCTTACTCATTTATTTTTCATTAAAAATTTATTAAATAGTAAACAATATAATTAAATCTTATTTTTAATTTCATAAATCTTATATTTTTAAAAATTTACAAAAACAATATAATTTTAAGTCATTAATTAAAATAATAACCCCAAAATAATATTTAATTATATTTATAACATAAGTAGTGCATACTAGACTTAATGTTCATTAAAAAAAATTATTATTATTATTATATAACGCAACTACAAAATAGTTAATAAAAATTATAAACACACTCTGTCGAAATAAATTGTGTTTGAATGATGAATTATTATCGGATGACGCATAAGCTAAGTCAAGTATATCCATGAGAGAAAAAAAAAAAAAAAAAAAAGAGGCCAAAAAAAAAACAGAGAGAACATTGGAAATCAATAGTGCACAAAGAGCATGGGCCCACGCCTGGCTAGAAAAGGAATGTCTCGCATTCATAACCGCTTCATATTTTGTCCCCTCCTTCTCAGGTGCTACTGCGAAGGTTTCTGTTAGCCAAACAAACAAAGATATGCATCTGATGATGATGTTGAGTTAATCCAATCAGTCAGCCAATCAGACAAGAGAGAGAGAGAGAGAGAGAGAGAGAGAGGATATGGGAGTGCCGCAGAAAATGGAGGTGCTGAGAGAGAGAAGGGCGTTCGTGAAAGAAGTCCTGCAGAAGAGCCAGTCCATCACCGATAACATGGTCTCCATTCTCGGCTCCTTCGACCACCGCCTCTCCTCCCTTGAAACTGCCATGCGTCCCACGCAGGTCTTTCCTTTATGCATCTGTCTTTCTTTCTTTCTTTCCATTTCTTTTTTTCTTTTTTCTTTTTTCTTGAGTTAATAATGAGCTATGGAGGTGAAAACGAGAGAGATATATACGAATTTTTAATTGATGTATAATGTGGTTTAGATAAGAACGCATTATGTAAGGAGACCGCATGAGAATATCGTTAAGACATTGAAGGCTGCCGAGGTTATTTTGGCTCAGTTCGATCTCACTCGAAAGGTTTCCCTTCCTTCCTTCCTTCCTTCCTTCCTTCCTTCCTTCCTCTTCTTCTTCTTGTTTTTCTTTTCTATTATTTTCCATTAAATTTCTGGTTTCTTGTTATTGAATTTTGTTCGATTTCTATGTCACATTGTCTTGGAACGACTTCCAATGTCTTTATTATTATTATTATTATTATTATTATTATTATTATTATGTTTTTTTATATATTTTTTAATAGGATGTTGGAATGTCTCGATTTCTTTAAATCCAGAAACGCAGCTTAAATTATCTTTCCATGAGAAGATTGACTGAATTGTTATCAGAACAAGAATGGAAAAAGTGTTGATGATTGTCATTTTGAGAAGTTGCTTCAGTCTGATCGTCCTGCACGCTATGTCTGTTTCTTTGAGGCAGAGGGTAAAATTCTAAGAGGGCCGCATGAAGGCCTAGAAAGTTACCTTGAAGCAATTGATCAGCTGAAAAGCAATGTTAAGTTTTTCAGCAGCAAAAAACTTTAAGGGTAGTGGTGGGGTGCTTAACCATTGCAATCAATTGCTAGCAAAAGCTATTTCTAAGCTAGAAGATGAGTTTAAAACGCTATTGTCAAATTACAGGTATGGTTTCTTTACATGTTTTGAATGGGAATAGAATAACTTTCCAGAGAGTGCTTATTCCATGGTCCCTCTCATTTCATCGAATGCAAGCTAGTTTATTTCTTTTAACAGCCATAATTTAAATATTCTATTGTTATCTTCTTGTGATTCCATTTTTTCCCTGCAATTCCCACATAATTTCCCCGAAAGTGTAAAGAACATTGATATTTGTTTTTAGCAAAACTGTATTTAAAGAATAGTAAATCAAATAAGGGAAATACAGTAGTGATTTTCTTCACAAGACAGAATTACCTGGACAAGTAAAGGCTTTTATTGGTCTTTTCCCACTTGAAAGCCAAATAAAACAGAAAGTGAATGAGCCTGAATGTATGAAAGAGCACCATCCAATTCTACCGTGACATCTACTTCATGTTTAATAAACCCGTGCATGTGCAAATGTTCCCAAACATTCCCGATAACAATGGCATTAACATAAACCTTTGACAAAGTAATCTCCCTCTTTAAACCTTTTAAAAATTAATCTTACTTTTGGATTACAGCAAGCCAGTGGAACCTGTTCGTCTTTTTGATTGCCTTCCAAATTCCCTACGGCCATCATCAGGCTCACCAAAGCTGCAATTAGATTCTGGAAACAAGGATCTTTCTGAGCACCAAAACAAGAGCTTAGAAACTACTGTATTCATGCTTCCAACACTTATTCCACCTAGGTTATGCCACTGCTGCATGGTTTAGCTCAACAAGTGGCTCAAGCTGGCCACCAACAACAGCTATTCAGAATTTACAGGTAATTATTGTCAATATGATATATAGGCGTTTGGTTTTCTCGGTACAAGAAGTCCTTTTTATTCTCTGTTATACTGAAAGATAAAACCACAATTTGGTTGTATGATACACAAGTAGTTTTCAGGAAAGAAAAAAAAAATATCTGTAAAGTTAGAAAACAATTGCAGAACTTAAAATTCATAAACTTATTACATTAGAGCTGTCATAAGAGTGAGAACTTTGCTAAAATTGCTCTGATTGAAAAATTTTATGTTCTTCAAGTGAATGTCTCTCTTCTTTTGCTCTGGATAAGTTGTAAACATATAGGCCACAAAATTTATGCGTTCGCTTTTATTTAATATTTTGACTGTAGAGAACTTGAATCATGACTGCACTGAAATTGGATGCACTTTGTGATTGGATAAGTAAGTTTTTTTACCATTTTATCTGTAGAGGCTGGGTTATACCATTCGGTAGGGGTTCAGGCTTGATATTCCAAATCATTAGCTGCAGTTGCTAAAAGCATCTGAGTTTGGAAAATCTCTACCTTTTGAGCATGGTTTGCTTAAAATGATGCACCGAAAATCTTAGCATTGTACTGGAGACATCAACTTAATTAATCTTAGCATTGTACTTGAGACATCAACTTAATTAATATTATCTATACTGTTTGGCTGGGAAAAGAATAATCAGGAAAAAGATTCCTGCTAAATGGAATTCAAAAGGAGGCAGCTGACCTCTATATTCATATGTTGGTTGAAATGAGTATAATTTGGAATCATTGATGAAATGTGTACCTTTTTGTGAATGCAAGGGACACTCGAGCTTCTGTTTTGGAACAGAACCTCAGGAAATTAGATCTTGAAAGACTTAGCAAGGATGATGTCCAGAAAATGCAGTGGGAAGTGTTGGAGGCAAAGATTGGGAATTGGATACTTTACATGCGGATTGCTGTAAGGATTTGTGTGAATGCAGTCCATTCTACTGAGTGTTATCTTTCCAGTGAGCTTCATTGTAATGCTTGAATAGGTCAAACTGTTGTTTTCTGGGGAAAAGAAAATTTGCAATCAAATACTTGATGGTGTCGGATCTCTAAAGGATCAATGTTTTGCTGAAGTCACCATGAACAGCATGTCTACGCTTCTTAGTTTTGGAGAGGCTATTGCCAAAAGCAAAAGATCACCCGAGAAATTATTTGTTCTATTAGACATGTATGAGATAATGAGGGAACTTCAATCTGAGGTACTAATTCCTCATGACAGATGCAATTATTGAACTACCCAGCACAGGGTCAATGCATAATTCTTCTTTCAAAATAATTGTAGGAAACATAACTTCTGCTTTCTGTTTTCTTGCGATTCTTCTTGGTTTTCTTTTTCCTCCTTTCCTCTCCCTTCTTTTGGGCTTTCAATTGGAAAACAGATGGAATCACTCTTTGGAAATAAGGCCTGCATAGAAATGCGGGAGGGTGCATCGAGTTTAACAAAGCATCTAGCTCAGACAGCTCAAGAGACCTTTAGTGATTTTGAAGAGGCAGTTGAAAAGGATGCTACCAAAGCTGCTGTTATTGATGGAGCTGTCCATCCTCTGACTAGCTATGTGATAAATTATGTGAAGTTTCTGTTTGAGTAAGTTGTAATTCTCCTTTACAACCTTCTTTGTTTTTTTTTTTTTTTTTTCAATTCTGATACTTGCTGACTGTGCCGGTTTGGTGATCAGAAGTTATATAGTAATTGGGTTGAATTCATGGTCACAGGCACGGCTCTATTTTTCATTAGTTGTACAAGATGGATATTGTCTCATTTGCTGGCTTTGCTGTATCATTTTTCTGCTTTGACCACCGTCTGCCAACCAATTTCTACACCTCGATGCCCTTAAATTTGGCACATGTGTAGTTTTCTTTTCATACTTTCTCTACTGTCATGGCTTCATTCCCACTCTCCCCATCTTTTCTGTGTTGTAAATTGCTACCATAGTATGTTTGCAAACATCCAGATCTGATTTCTAGTGTCCCAATTTGCTCAGTTACCGGTCAATATTAAAACAACTTTTCCAGGAGTTTGATGCAAGTGATCCAGATGCTCAGTTAGCATCTGTAACCACAAGGATTATGCGGGCTCTTCAGAGTAATCTAGATGGGAAATCCAAGCAATATAAAGATCCTGGGTTAACTCAATTATTTCTTATTAACAACATTAACTATATAGTGAGATCTGTTCGGAGGTTTGTAGTTGGTCTATCTCTACTTGTGGATCAAACTCAATTTTGTGTTCAGCATGTTTGATATGTGGTGATGTTCTTTCATGGTTGTTTGTGACTTCTAGTGTGTTTTAACAGGTCTGAAGCCAAGGACTTGTTAGGAGATGACTGGGTTCAAATACATCGGAGGACCGTGCAGCAGCATGCTAAGCAGTATAAGAGGATTTCTTGGGGGTTTTGCTCTATCAATCGTCTTATTCTTCATCATAGTCTTTCAATTTATGTTATGGATGGTAATGCATCAAGCTGTAGCTTGAATTTATTTATGTTCAACTCTGCTAGATGTTGAGCAAGAAGGACCCTCATCATATTTTTGCGTTGCTAAAACCACTATTTATCTGGGGACTGTTATGCTACGGTCACCCCATGGTAGTAAGACAGAGGCCCAATTTTAGCTTCCTTAGCATTCTACAACTCTCTATTTCGATTTGAAAGTTGTGTTGGGCCTTCCTTGAAGAAGTTTGTTAACTGTAAGGATGAACTTGACTATTTGGTTTTGAAGGAAACTCCTTAAAGTTGCTCTCTTGTTTAGATTTCCACCAAGCAGCTTTTACTTGGATGTGCAGGTTCTACAATGTCTCTCTGTTCCAGGCGTTAACTCATCTAGTGGAATGGGAGGCGATGGAGGTGCCAATGGACTTTCTAGAGCAACGGTGAAGGACTGGTTCAAGACCTTTAACTTGCACTTTGAGGAGCTTCATCAGAGGCAATCTCAATGGAATGTTCCTGACAGTGAGTCGCGTGAATCCTTGCGGCTGACTGTTGCTGAAGTTCTCTGCCTGCCTATGGATCTTTCTTGAAACGCTTTGGGTATCTCTGCGTCCTTCTTACCTGTTGTTCTTCAATCTCATTCTGTCGTCTAAAAGAATTGAATCTTATTCTGTTCACACCGTTGTGCGCGTTGTAGGCCTATGATTGATAAGGGGAAAAACCCCTTTTAAGTACATTAGATACAGTCCCGAGGTTCTTGATCACATGCTGAGCGAATTCTTTGAGGGCAAGACATGGAATGAACAAAAGCGGTAAACATTTGTAAGAAAAATTTACATCTTTGTTCTTTCTACTATAGAACATTCTCATATAATTGTATTTGTTGTACAATTATGAGGTTTAATGATAGGCCGCTTGACGTATCCATGCTCCACACTCCGCACAATCTCTCCTTATCCTCCACGAGTTGTATTTGCCTTATCTTTCTACTATTGAGTGGTGATCAGGCAGCGGGTGGCTTTATGTTTTTTTTTTTTTTTTTTCATTTTTGTCAACTTTGATTTAGTTGATATCCACTTTCTCTGTTTTTTCTTTTTTTTTTTGGAAAATTGCTATGATTCCACTACAAGAGGCCGAGTATCCACAGGCGCTTGGTCCTTGGGGAAAAAAAAAAATACAAATAAACAAATCAGGTTTTCCTTTTGGCATGGGCATCGCCAAGAGTTTATTCATAGTTTTATCTAAACGAATCTTTTGATATTTCGCCAGAGAATCAGGAATCTTTATTGGATAAAAAAAAAAAAGTGTAAGAATCAGCTTTCCTTAATACTAACCGCAGTCAAAATACTGTATGTGTATAGTAGCATTACAGCCATGATCAAAGAAAAATGCCTAGTATAGAGATAGAATTTTCCATTATCTCTACCATGAAGCGTAAAAGAGGGGGAGAGACGTTAGAGACTCACTCTGTGCGTCGTGTTTAAGGATCAACGACAATTGGACGCCAATCTCCTGGAATGCCTCCCTGGTGGGTTGTAGGCGAATTCCCCAATATACCCCCTAAGGTACGCCCGCACATGCATCTAGGTCACCTTCGGCCTTTATTTTCTGTAGTTTTGTTGATTTGCTGTTCATCACATTGCCTTTGATATCTATGGTTGATCAGGATCTGTTTTGTGGGTTATTCCATGATCACTTTGTTATATTGGTATCTCTTTCCTTCATGGGTCTTCCTTGTACTTTAAATTATTAGATTCTTGATGTTATATGTTTATGAAACTACGAGTCCATCATTTTTAGAACTAATCATTGTAAATTTTTCTCGAGATTAATTAATTCATGAATTCAGACATCTTTTTATATTTTTCCCTTCTTTTATCCCGCTTTCACTGTTAAAATTGGTCAGTTATTTGTTTTCTTTTTCCTTTTCCCTCCTTTCTTCGAACTGTAAGTGGCGTCAATTAGAATTATAAATCATAAAACTAAATTTGGTGGCTTCGGAAGTTCTTATCATGCGGACCCGGGAAGAAAATTTTGGATTCACCAGAGTGCCTACAGTCCTCGACCACCAGGCCGCCTTGGGTTTCCCTTTTTCGGTTTTCTTAGGTTTAGGCCACATTATGTCTATCTGCCTATGTGCAAAAAAGAAAGGGAGATGAAAGATGGGCCATTCAAAAGCCCAGTAAATTAACCTTGATGGCAATTGCCACAGAGCAGCGCAGCAGAATCCCTTTCTAGGAAAAGTATAGTATGTTTATGTGTGTGGTTAAGAGAACGGTTGAGCTCGGTCGGCAAGTCCCATGATTGTTTGTCATTTCAGACTTTTTCTATCCTTATGTTTCGTTTTCTTAATTTTTTTTTCCCCTGTTGAAGACGGATTAAAATTTTTAAAATGCATCAACGAGAAATCCTGATAACCTAATTGGTTAAACCTTAGCTAGAAGTTTCATGAAACCTACGTGGTCCCCATGGACGGATAATCGGTAGATGCTGTTTTTCTTAGTTAAATAAGCATGTCATTGTCCGAATGCTGAAAAGAACAACCATCGACAAGAGACAAAAACTACGGTATATAACCCATTGCATTTTTTACCAACAAAAAAGAGGTTATGTGGAGTTATCAATTTAACTTTTTTTTTTTCACTTACTTTAAAAGACAGGGTGCTTATTATATATATATATATTTTTTGTTTTTTGCTTAGTATAACAAATTTATTATTTTAAATCACACCTTTTATTTAGTTTTATTTAAAATTTTTAATTTTTCTGCTCATTTTTTCAGAAAAATTAATTAGAAATCTAAAAAAGAAGACAAACTATAAATTAGTTTTTAAACAGAAGAATTATTGAGTTGCAAAAGTTTTTTTTTTTTTTTTTTTTTTTTTGATAATTTTCATAAATCTCTGGGATGTCGATGTCCTTGAAGAAGATAACGTGGGCGTAATTTCCTGATGCATAGAGATTGAACCTCGGGTAATAATATATTGGCATTACATTTGTTTGTATTTGGTTAAGCTCAGCAAATAGTTTGCGGTTTTAACGCGTTTTTGCCAACTCTTCTTATTTACCATTCCGCTACGTCTTTCTGATTCCACCCGAAATTGTTTTTTCTTCCTTGCCTTTCTTTTTCACCAATCTCTCTCTTCTTCTCTCTGATGGGGGATTATTGAGAGTGTGTGAGAGAGAGAGAGAGAAAGAGAGAGAGAGAGGCGAAACGAACCAATGGCTCAAGAACTACCCAAAAAAGAAGCCGGAGAAGCCTCCGTCGCCAGCCACCCTCAGCCGGGAGATCAGCAACCTCCGGCCAATGGTAATCCTCCGATGATGGGTTACCCTCCTGCAATGGGATATCCACAGGGGCCACCGCAACGGGGTTATCCACATCAGGTGTACCCTTACGCCTATCCTGATGGATACAACAACAACAACAATTACCCAAACGTACAAGCCCCGCCGGCCGGCTATTACAATCCTCAGATGTACCCAGCACAGCAAGGGTATCGATCCTCCGGTTTCACCAGAGGCATGCTTCTAGGATTGGTCTTCTTGATTTTTGTCATGTGTACAACCAGCTTCATCATGTGGCTCGTTTTGCGCCCTGAATTCCCCACTTTCCATGTCGACTCCTTCTCGGTATCAAATTTCAACGCCACGCCTCCGGGGCTATTCACGGGCAATTGGGACGCCAACGTCTCAATCCACAACCCCAATACCAAGTTGGAAGTGGTGTTTGGTCGCGTAGAGGCGCATGTATATTATGATAACGATATCCGGCTTGCTTCGTCTTTCGTCCAGCCATTTTCCTTGGAGACCAAGGCAAGTAATGCGATTTCTGTAAGGTTGTCCGCCGATGACATCAGCCAATTGCATGGGGACTTCGGCTCCTCCGTGGTCAATAAGCTGGCCAAGGATAGGAACACGGGGACCGTTATTTTTGATTTGAGGATGGCGTTGTGGACTACCTTTAAAAATTCATGGTGGGCAAGGCATGCAACTTTGAGGGTCTTTTGTGAGGACACGAAGGTTGCCTTTGTGGGTGCTACAGGCAATGGGAATCTGGTAGTCGGCAATCTTAGTGACTGCACAGTTGTCTAGTCTATGATTACCTGTGCCTATGTATAAGCATGCTTTGTTTCTTCGCAACTTCTTTTTTTCTTTTCTTTTTTAATTTTATTCTCTCCCCTTTTTTACTTCCTCAATTTTAATTTGGGGTTGCAAAAGCGACAAATGAAATTGCGAATAGGGTCCGCGGGTGTGTGTATATATATATATATATATTTTTTTTTTTTTTATTT
Organism: Ceriops zippeliana; assembly: GCA_037897445.1. NCBI lineage: Eukaryota > Viridiplantae > Streptophyta > Magnoliopsida > Malpighiales > Rhizophoraceae > Ceriops > Ceriops zippeliana. The sequence continues at coordinate 5,612,472 of JBAPLH010000014.1, read as the reverse complement.
TTTTTTTTTTCTTTTTCCTTCCCCACCAATCCCATCTATCAAAACATATCCGAGCATTTGTTTTTTATTGGTTTCATAATTTGGAAAGTAGAAGAAAAATAAAAAAAAAAATGATAGATTTTAACAAAGATCGATAAGGCAGGTTGTGCCTAGAAACTTGAATTGATTCGTGTTTTCCTGAGAGAAGAAAGTTTCTAAAATGATATCACTTGAGCACTTTTTGAAAACAAGCGGATGATAAAAAACAAGTGTAGGGGGGTGATAAAAGGAAAGGGAATGGGGGTTGAAAAGACCCATTATTCCTTGGGATATTCCAAATGGCCCTGATGGAGATTTTCGATAGGTTTGAAGAACTTAATTATTCTAGAGTTATTCTCCTTTACGTATCCAATCAGTTGGTGACAATACTTGATTAATATTTGTCTTTATTATCCCTTACGTTCGAAGCTACATGAACATTGCCAACTGTTAATCTGTTTCGATTGATATGGCATTGGCTAGCTAGTTTCCCATAATTTAGATCGCGTCTGTCTTTCTCAATTGTAGTAAATAGTAATCATACTTAAGAGATCTGATCACTAAGTCATAAGTGACCCCAAAAGCATATATATTTTTTAATAATAATAATGAAAAATGTTATGTGTCGCACCGTAGCAGATTGGTTGCTACAATGACTGCTACAGCCCATGTCGCCACGCCACCATAGACCGCCACTATAGCCGTCAGAATACGTGTAACCTTATTGGGTCCTACGAGAAGGCTGGGTTTTTATGCTTTTTCTTCAGGAACAATTCAGGAGACCCAAATTTCGATTGAGTTTGAGAGACGGACTGAGGCCAAGGTCCGATCGAGCTGGGTCGAGTTTTAGTATAACTACGATCTCAAAGCACAAACAAAAGGGGAACGGCCTTCTGGGTTGTCAAGGATTCCTGGGCAGGGGGTTTCTCTCAAAATATCGGGTAAAAAGCTAGTGCTTATTGTGGCATAATTGTGGGCTTTTCTCCGAGATCTCAGCCGTGCTTGGTTTTCATAAGATGATTATGAATATTGATTGTCGAGTAGCGTTGCCCATGATTGAAAAAGAGGTTTCCTCCAACACATACGTACAATAATGTGCAATGATTGTGAAGTCTACTCTTTGAATAAGATCTTTACACATATTATCATGTTTGTTGCATTTTTTAATATTTTTGTTATACATTCTTGTCTTTTGACAAAAATGATCTTAAAATCTTAAAAAACAGAAAAAAAAAATTGTGACATATAAAAGCTACATGCCACATCAGTTCTGGTGATGAATGTTCACCGTTGTGGTTAAAGGCCAGCGTAATGGGACGCGTCATTACCTTCTTTTAAAGTAACCTATTGCCAGGTGACTCAAAAATTCTCTTTCTTTGTAAAAATTAGATAGTGTACTAACAACGTATTATATTTTGAGAAGAAAATAATAATTTTGTAGTAATTACTATTATAATCTATTCTTATAACTCTTAAATTGATACAGAATGCCAATAATCTCTAATTTCATCAATTTAATACGTGTTTAATGGAAACATTAATGAATTTTATGTGAAAAAGTATATGGAGTACACATTATTTAATTTTTATATTATTTAAAAAAAAAGAAAATTTTGAAATAAATTGCCTTTTAAACAGTACGGTGGCGGAAGGCACGGGGGGGCAAGATCCTTGTAGAAACAGACAGGGTGTTCTCGTCCAACTCATGTGCTTAAAAAGAGGATAAAAGTCTACGAGATTTTGTGTTTTCAACGATGCTTGTCTTTATCTTCCTTTGCGCTTTTTATTTTTATTCTTTTTGTATGAACTTTCTTTTCTTATTCAAATTTCTCTCCTCTCCCTATCTCTACATGCACTCTATTTCTCATTTTCTTTTCCCAGGTCGCCCATCCTCTCATTTTACTCAATCTTCCCCGTCCCTCACTCTGATAGCTCTTATGTTCTCTGTTTCAACCTTTTTTCTTTTTTTTTTTTTGGGTTTCCTTGTTCTAGTCAACCAAACACTCTTTTTTGTTGCAGAAATCCTGCTTGAGGCTTAAGCTCCAAGAGCCTGATCTCCTGCCTTTAAAGACACTATTCTGATCTCCTTTTCAATTGGGTCTAGAACAGTGCAACTGAAGCTGATTTTAACTCACTTGACCTCATAAAATCCCCACAGCGTACGGTGCAGGCATTGCCCAATTTCCTATTTCCTTTTTTTTCTTTTCTTTTTTTCCCGTTTGATTCTCACAATTTCTCCGCCTGATAACACGAGATGTTCAAACCTTTTGAGAGGCATGTCATCTGCATCTTTCTGAGCTTCAACTGAGCTGAAATTTAAAGGAAATGCCTAAATTTTAATCCTACGCCAGCACTTATGAGTTGGTATAAGGACCATATCCTCTCCAGATCTCTTAGCTTTTGGTGTTTTAATTTGATTGCATTTTGTTTGATGCACTCATCCTTAAACTTCAGTGGGGTACATGTAAAATTAAAACTTGCTGATTCTGTTAGGAGGCAACCATCGGGATAGAACCAAGGATTCTGCAATAATTATCGAAAAGGTGGGATAGCTCTTATCTATTAGTAGTTTTGTAATTTGGTTATTTTGAATTTATCCGCGTGGGATACAAATTATGATGAGTTTGATACGATTCGAATTAAATTCCCTCTTCTGCTTTGCTCTTTCCCAGTTTTCTTCTGCTTCTCTGATATTTCATGGCTCAGGCCTACTAGAGTCGTGGTGTTACTCTCTCCACAACCTATATTGGATGTTGAGTATAGCAAATTCTGTCCTTGGCCATCCCTTCGCCGCAAAAATTCTAGACCAAATTGAACTTTTAGGAGTCATATTAGATTGTGGATTATTATCATCACTGTGATTGTATTGCTGCCTTCTCCGCGCTTTGCGCATAATCAGTGCTCACTCTAACTGAACGTTCATTGTTCATTATTATCATCACTCATAACTGCGCGGATGATATACCTACGAAATTTCAAGCCCTGCTCAAATTAGCATGCCGCCCCCAGTGATGATAATAAACTTTGATCACAACATGGCAGCCAATTAGTATGTCGATTGCATCTTCTTGGAAAGACATGACAAGTGAAGCATCTACGCTAACTGTCTTCAAGCCTTGCTCTGGCCATTGTAGATATAATTTAGTCCTTAGACAATCGTTTCTGGTCTTTTGAGGCACACAGGACGGGAAAATGAGTTGTGCTGAATTATACCCCTGTTTTGCTTGAATTTCTTGATCTCTGGAGTTTAGTGTTGTCATATGCTGTCCTACCATCCGTTTGAAATTCGCCTTTTGATTCTGAAGTTAAGTAAAATCTCTGGAAGTGTAGATCACGTTGAGGGACTATTCGGTGTGGTCTAATGGATATCTCACTTTCGCTTGGTTACTGATGCATCTTATTTTTTGTGTAGATGTTCTGAAGGACTTAGGGCAGTTATGAACCCAAGACCTCAGGCTCCCTTAACCCATCCTTGGTGCCTTGTCAGGATCCACGATCGGTCCCCCGAATGCAATGTCTCCATGCCACATGACAGCACTCCCGAAGTGACTCTGATGCCATTTATTACAAACTAGACTTTCAATATAAAATATTAGATTGGTAGGTGAAAATTAATTAATTATTTATAAACTTAAAATTTTTATAATATACATTCGATATAGAACAACAACATACATCAAAAAGTCATGCTGCGATTGGTTTTAGCATTGGGAGTTGTTTGTTTTCGGTAGTTGCAGATGGATTGTGAGTTTGAAAATATGATATCTAAATATGAATTTTGTATTAGAAAAGTTGAGAAGATTTAAAATAAATAATAAATTTATAAATTTAATATATTTTAATTTAAACTTTTTAAAATATTACATTTATAATTTTTTATTTATTACTTATCTTCTTATTTTTAATATAAAATTTTTTAATTAATTATATATTTATACTTAAAATTTTAATATTTATTACGTAACAATATACTGAAATCTACTAAAAATCTCGGTAAGTCATCTAACTAGATTAGTCCTGTCGGCCACAAGAACGAAAGTTTGCAAAAATTTGTTCTGGTTGTTATTTTCCTGTCTGCAACCCACAAAAGATAGTGGTGAGGCGAAGAACTTTGCTGTAATGATCAGAAGTTAGGCCTGACACAGCTGTATGTTACGGATCCCACGTAAAAAAAGTTAGGAGAATCTATATACCTTATAACATGACGTTGCACATTTAATAGATTAATTTATTAAAAAAAAAATAACGGCCGTGATACATAGTATTCTTGTCCACCGTGGCACCTCGACAGGGTACGTGTAAGAAGAAGGGGATGCCACGTTTGCTTTGCTCATCTCACTGAGATAATCTTTTGGAAGAGTATAATAACCTTATTATAAATGATATTAAAGTTGACTCATCTAAAATTTGATATCTGTCGTCGAGTGCTTTAGGTCCAAAAATAGAAAGAATAAGTAGGAAAGTTCCGATTTACGACAAGGATATCGATGAATTCGATAAAAAAAAATGTTATGAATCCCACGTTAAAAATATGAGGAAAATTTATTAACGTTGCACAGCCTAATAGATTAATCTATTAAGAAAAATTAATGACCCGTTTTACATAGGATTCTTGTCCATCGCAGGACCTTCAACGAGATACGAGGAAGAAGGGGATGTCATGCTGGTACTGTGCATCTCACTAGTTTATTTTTTGAGAAGAGGATAATGTCCTGTAAGATGTAATATACTTGAAACTATGATTGACGTAGGTTTGGAACCCTAGATGGCGTAAGCTGGGAGCACTTTAGCTTTTTTAGGAACGTGAATTTCTACTTGGATCGCCTAACTTCAAATCAAAATATAATTGTGGTTAACATGCAAAGAAGGCACCCTTTTTTTTTTCTTTTTTCTTTTCTTTCCTTTTTCACTTCGCTCCACGGACATCCCAAAGTCGACGCGATAAGGTTCCCGTCACGGTGAGATGGACCCCAATTTATCACTGATTCAGGACAGTGGACGAGAGAGAGAGGAGAGAATAACGTGAAATTTTAATATATTTAAAAGCGTTTCAACGCTGTTACGAATATTTGGTAGGAAACTTCCAATGCCCTGAACGTCAATCCGAAGCTAATTCATCCTTTACTTTTCTTCAGCATTCATGTTGTCATTCTTTGTCTGTCTCTCCATTTTCTTGCCTAATATTTCATGAACATGCTGGAGTCGAAAGTCTAATAATATACGTTACTTTTATCAGGGACCCATGTCGCTATAAATTTATAAAATTTATGAATTATACAATTTAGCTAAAAGGGGTGCCAAATTGATTATTATTCTCTTAGAAGGACTCTCCCCCAACGCCCCCTCCCCCCAAAAAAATATCTTATAAGGAGGGGAAAACAGGGTTGCCTCCAAAAAATAATCCTCAACTATCTCCCCCCCCTTTTTTTTCAATCTTTCGCTGGTAGAATTAAATCAAAATCAAGAACCTCCGTGTGAAATCTTCGTTGTCAGGCTCACACTTGTGAGAGCACTCACTGAAATAAACTCTTTTCCAAAGAATCTGGTAACCATGGTAAGGGTTACTCTCTCCGTTGAATTTCCTCCTTGTGCACATTGCTGATATAAATTTCTTGTCACTCTCTCTTTGGTTGGCCTGGCATTTAGAAAAAAAAAAAAAAGAAAAAAGGGGGAAAAAAAGGTTGTTTTGTTCGTTTCCCATTTTTTCCAAACTTTTCTTGTTTGGAGTTTTCTGCCAACGACATTCAAGTGCTCACTCCCTATCACTTTTGTTCAGTTATTCCTCTCTTTTTAGGTTCTCTTTTTGAAAGCCTTGACTTCTCGTAGGCCATCTTTCTTAAAGGGCGAAGGCCACACCATTAGATACATATAGAAATCGAAACACAAAGCTAGTGTAGAACACGCATAAAACAAATAGTTACATTTGGGCTAATCAGGTAGAAAATTGAACAAAAAAAAAACAAGAAAGAAAGAAGGGAAAGATTAGGAATTTGAGAGGTTGAAGGAAGATCTTTTGTGGGAACTTTATGAGAGGAAATATATGGGGATAGGAATCAGCCTGAATGTCAGTGCCACGAAAGTAGACAGGGAAGGCAATGCCCTTATGTGGGATATTCTAAGCCGTGGCTATGGGGACCAAGGATTAAAATGAATGCCCTTTTAGGCGATGGACATGAAACATTCATTTGCACAAAAGCTAAACAATTGTGCGTCCAATGATGTAAACGTGATGGAATTGGCATTGTAATTATTCCCCGTGTTGGGCTCAAATCAATGGTTCATTCAACTCCTGCCAGCCCACGAGGAAGACCAACTGTTAGAGATTCAGCAAACCCACGTGGCCTCCTACACACCCAGGGCAAAGACAACGCTATGTCACAGAGTTAGGTTTGGACGTACTTAGGACGTACTAATCCATGCGGCACTTAGTCGATCTTGCGAGAAAAGATGTTAAGTAAACCTTGAAGAGTTCGAACAAATCAGCGGAAGACTTGTGGGAGGCAAGTAACCGAACAAGAAGAACTTGAGAGAGCTAGATAGAGAGAACACAAGAACTTTACAAGTGAACTTGTATTGAATGAATGAAGAGGTGCTTTACAAATGAGAGGAGTGGGGGTATTTATAGTAGTTCCACCTCCTTGATGTGTGGTTATAATTTCTCTAGATCTAAAATATCTAAGATATTTACAAAAGAGAATACCTAAGCGCTTACCTAAGCGGGGCGCTTACCTAAGCGCTTACATAAGAGAGGCGCTTACATAAGCGCTTACCTAAGGGATGCGCTTACCTAAGCGCTTACATAAGTAAAGCGCTTACCTAAGCGCTTATGCAGAAGGTGACAATTGGGCTAGCTTTTGGGTCATCATTTGGGCTAGCTTTTGGGCCATTATTTGGGCCAGGCTCTCATCAATTGGACGGGCCGTGACATCCTCCCCCACTTAATCCTGCGACGTCCTCGTCGCATTTCAGCCTTAAATTGCCGGATGTGATCGGCAAATTGCCAAAGCTGGTCTTCTCGTTCCCAACTAGCCTCGTGGTCTGGCAGAGCCTTCCATTTGACTAAGTACTCGATATAGTTGGGAACTCCCCTTCTCCGGATCACTCGATCAGCAAGGATGCATTCCACCTCCTTATTGAATTCGGTGACCACAGCCGTTGGTGCGCGCTTTGACTCATTTCGGCTTTGATCCTCTTCGTCTCCATGGAAAGGCTTTAGAAGACTTACATGAAAAACGTTATGGATCTTTAACTTTGGAGGGAGTTGGATTTGATAGGCAGCCTTTCCCACACGCTTGATGATGGGGAATGGTCCTTCGTACTTCCGTACCAAGCCCTTATGTACCTTGCGTAGAGACTTGAATTGGTTGGGCAGCAACTTCACCATCACCATGTCTCCCGCAGTGTAGTCTTTTGGGCGTCGCTTCACATCAGCCCATCTCTTCATCTTCTTGGCCGCTTTGTCGAGGCAAGCCCTCGTTATATCTGCTTCCTCGTAACATTCCTTTGCAAACTTAAAGGCAGACGGGTTGTTGCCAGTGTAGGGAGAGGAAATAGCACTTGGTGTGAGCGGTTGTTGTCCCATGACAATCTCGAACGGGCTCTTGGTTGTGGCCTCGCTCCTCTGAAGGTTGTATGAGAATTGGTCGGCATCGAGTAGCTTCGCCCAATCTCGTTGGTGAGCACTGACATAGTGCCTCAAATATTGCTCGAGCAAGGCATTGATTCGCTCAGTTTGTCCATCGGTTTGAGGATGGAAGCTTGTTGAAAAGTTTAGCTCGGTTCCCAGCAACTTAAATAGCTCGCGCCAGAATTTACCTGTAAAGCGGGGGTCTCTGTCACTGATGATGCTCTTTGGCACTCCCCATAGCTTTACCACGTTCTTAAAGAACAAGCGAGCAGTTTCGTCTACCTTGCAATCAGCAGGAGCTGGAATGAAGGTGTCATACATGCTAAACCGATCAACTACCACCATGATGCTTCCGCACCCTTCAGACTTTGGTAGAGCCACAATAAAATCTATCGACACACTTTCCCAAGGCCTTTCGGGAGTGGGTAGTGGCTCAAGTAGACCGGTTGGTGACTGCTGTTCTACCTTGTCTTATTGGCAAACCAAGCAAGTTCGCACATAGGCCTCAACATCTGCATGCATATGCGGCCAGAAGTAATGTTGTTGGACAAGAGCAAGGGTTCGTGCCATACCTGGGTGACCAGCCCACAGTGAATCGTGGCATTCCTTGAGGATCTCCTTCCGCAAGTTGCCCCACTTTGGCACGAAGATGCGATTCCCTACCATTGTCAAGACTCCATTGTTCACCCAAAATCGACGAGTCTTCCCCTCACTAGCCAACCTTAGCAGATTGTTGGCTAGTTTGTCTTGTCCAGTACCTTCCTTGATCCGTTCAAAAAGGTTGTTCGTAGGAGTACTAATAGCAAGAGTCGCTAGTTCCGCCTCTCAACGCATCAGCAACTACGTTGGCTTGGCCCGACTTGTATTGCAGTGTGTAGTCGAACTCCGCCAGGAAGTCTTGCCAACGAGCTTGCTTGGGACTGAGTTTCTTCTGTGTCTGAAAGTAGCTTGTAGCAACATTGTCAGTCATAATTACAAACTTACTTCCGAGGAGATAGTGTCTCCAAGTGCGCAAGCAATGGATGACGGCAGTCATCTCCTTGTCCTGGATGGTATACCGTCTCTCCGTGTCGTTGAGCTTGCGGCTTTCATAGGCAATGGGATGCCTATCTTGCATCAAGACTCCTCCAATGGCGAAGTCAGATGCGTCAATGTGGACTTCGAAAGGCTTCTTGTAGTCCGATAGCGCCATAACGGGCTCTTCAGAGATTGCTTGCGTCAATCTCTTAAAGGAAGCTTGGCATTCTTCCGTCCAATGCCAAGTGCGGTTTTTCTTCAGTAAGTCGGTCAAGGGTGCGGCTACGGCAGAGTATCCCTTGATGAACTGACGATAGTAGTTAACAAGTCTTAGGAAAGATCGCAATTCCGGGACCTTGGTTGGTGGCTCCCATTGTTGGATGGCTTGCACCTTTGCTGGATCCATCAACAATCTACCATCCTTGATTCGATGACCAAGGAAGTCCACCTCTTGCTTGGCAAACGAGCACTTCTCCTTTTTGACGAACAATTCGTTTACCCGTAGAGCTTGGAAGACTTGCTTGAGGTGCTCTACATGCTTCTCAAGTGTTTTACTATATACAACAATGTCATCCAAATAAACTACCACGAATTTGTCCAGGAAAGGATGTAGTACCTGGTTCATGAGTGTGCAAAAGGTGGCTGGTGCGTTGGTGAGGCCAAATGGCATGACCAAGAACTCAAACGCTCCATAGCGTGTTACACAGGTCGTCTTTGGCTCATCACCTTGTGCTATGCGAACCTGGTAGTATCCCGATCGCAAATCCAGTTTGGTAAAGTACCTCGCCTTCTCGAGTTGGTCGAAGAGGTCAGCTATCAAGGGTATCAGATACTTGTTCTTGATAGTGACCTTGTTCAAGGTTCGGTAGTCGATACACATCCGTAGGGATCCGTCCTTCTTTTTCTGGAAGAGGACTGGGGCACCGAATGAGGCTTTTGATGGTCGAATGTAGCCCGAATCGATCAAGTCGTGGAGCTGCTTCCTCAATTCAACGAGCTCCGGAGGTGCCATACGGTAAGGAGCCATGGCAGGGGGTTTGGCACCGACTTCTAGCTCAATGTGGTGATCCACATCTCGCTTTGGTGGAAGCTTCTTGGGCAGCTCGGAAGGCATGACGTCCTTGAACTTGTTGAGGACGGCCTGAACTGGTTGCGGCAAGATAGGAGTTGGTGTTGCTACGTCTTCCTCATCGTTTAGTTCTCTTATGGTAGCAACGTAGTCAGGACCCGACTTGAGACCCCACTTGAATTGCAAGGACAAGATCATCGATGGTTGAGATCTCTCCTTACGTTTCAAGGGGACTACGCGGATCTTATGGTTGTCGACAACCACAAGAGAACGTGTAGCAGGAACAGGGAAAGCCAATGCTCCGCAAAAGAATGCAAGACCTAGCACCACTTTAAAATCATCCATGGGAACAACGGTAAAGTCTAACTTACCCGTCCATTCGCCGATTTGGACAGCAACTTCGTGTGTCATGTCTTGGATAGGCTTTGCTCCCGAGTTTACCGAATTGATGGTGCCGCTTCCCTTTGTCAGTTTGAGGTCTAGACGTTTGGCCTCTTCAACATCCATGAAATTGTGCGTTGCCCCCGTATCCAGCATCGCACTAGCTGATTTGCCCTCGATGGCAAGGTCAGTATACAACAGTCCCTTCTCCTTGGCGACTGTTGGGGAGGAACGCTTTGAGAGATTACCCAATTGTTGGATAGATCCCATGTCCGCTTGGGCTTCTTCATTGGCCTTTTCTAGATCGAGTGCCGCCATCATCGCATTCATGGCTTTGCGTTTGGGGCAGTCCTTCACCCAGTGTGGTCCATCACAAATAAAACAAGGTTTATGAGGGTTAGTCGAGTTGTGTTTACCTCCAGACTTCTTCTCATACTTGGGACGGTCATTTGAGGGCCTTTGTTGTCCACCCTCGTGGCGACCAGAATCCTGCTTCTTTTGCCCGACCTTCTCTCCCCCACTTTTGCCAGAGTTTGGCTTCTTACTCTTGGAGTGACCAAAGTAGTCGACGAAGGTTTCCGGAGCGGCAATGGTAGCATCTAGGGTCTGCACATTACGCCTCTCCAACTCAACTCTTGCCCAGTCCTTCAAGCCGTCTTTGAAGTAGAAGAGTAGTTCCCTATCGGACATTTCGATTTCAAGCATGAGAGTAGTAAATTCTTTGATGTAGTAAGAAATACTACCTGTCTGACAAAGGTGACGCAACTTCCTTCTCGCCTCACCGTCTACATTGTGAGGGACAAAGTACCTACGTACTTCAGCCTTGAATTGTTCCCAAGTGTCGATGCTGCATAAGCCTTTCTCCCGTTCAGAGTGCTTCCTTCTCCACCAGAGTTGGGCGGTATCTCTTAGAAAGATTGGGGCATTGCCTATCCTGGCCAGATCGTCGACAACCCCCACGGCCTCGAAGTATTGCTCCAGGCTGAACAAGAAGTTCTCCACGGTAGTGGCGTTCCTTATGCAGTTGTACATGGCAGGTTTTGGGACCTTCAAGCCATGTACCGCAGTGGAAGTGCTAGCAGTGGCAGCCGTACTAGCAAGTGAGCTGTTTCGACGAAAGGACTTCATCTCCCTACGAAGGGCATGAATCTCTCCTTCAACAAACTCACAAAGTTTAGACATACCTTGATTGATCATGAGTTTGGCAGCCTGAATGACCTCCGCATTATCATGGACCAAGTTATCAACTTGATCACTGAGATCCCCCACAAGAGAGTTTATGTCGAGGACACTCCTCTCTAGGGTACCAACACGTGAGTCTAAGGTCTCCTTGGCTGGAACCTTGGACTTGCCACGTTTGGCTGGAGCACGTTGCTCCTCACGTCCACGAGCTTCTTGCTCCATTGGTTGCTCCTCAAAAACAGTCTCAACAAATCCTTCCTCACCTGCCATATTCGCAACTCAAACAAGAACAGAGTAGGGACTAGGATTACCTTGCTCTGATACTACCTGTCACGGAGTTAGGCTTGGACGTGCTTCGGACGTGCTAACCCGTGCGGCACTTAGTCGATCTTGCGAGAGAAGATGCTAAGTAAGCCTTGAAGAGTTCGAACGAACCAGCGGAAGACTTGTGGGAGGCAAGTAACCGAACAAGAAGAACTTGAGAGAGCTAGAGAGAGAGAACACAAGAACTTTGCAAGTGAACTTGTATTGAATGAATGAAGAGGTGCTTTACAAATGAGAGGAGTGGGGGTATTTATAGTAGTTTCACCTCCTTGATGTGTGGTTATAATTTTTCTACATCTAAAATATCTAAGATATTTACAAAAGAGAATACCTAAGTGCTTACCTAAGCGGGACGCTTACCTAAGTGCTTACATAAGAGAGACGCTTACATAAGCGCTTACTTAAGGGATGCGTTTACCTAAGTGCTTATATAAGTGAAGTGTTTATTTAAGCGCTTATGTAGAAGGTGACAATTAAATTAGTTTTTGGACCATTATTTAGATTAGGCCATTATTTAGCCAGACTCTCCGTGACAGCTGACTCCTGATTTCACCAAATGACAAGCCATCCCTTCCCTGTCGAAAGGATTTGAATTCTGCCCTGGTGTGCGGGGGCACTCGGGGGCATTTCCTTGATGTCCCACTCCAGGTGGCTAGACTTGATAAAACCGCTCCTCTTGTCATTATACCATTCTAAATGCATTTATTTGTGACCATGCCAAATGTGAGAATATCTTCCACCATTCTGAGTGACACGAAGAAAAATATATTGTTTTGCTTTATCCTATTTCTTCAACCAATTTAAAATTTTCACCAAGGTTACCATTTAATTTTCCTTTTTTATTGTTAGCAAACAATAGCAGTCAACACTGGAGAAGACAAACTATTTATTTCTCAAATAGCATTAGTCAAAACGCTACATTAATAATATGGACATCAAGTTCTTATATATAGAAAAATAACTAGTTCTAATGCAATTATTGACTACTAAACTCCAAAAATTAGAATCAACATCAATATTTGTAATAATTTTCTCTCTTCTTTTTGGTGGGGGAGACGTAGTTGCCATCGAGGCCAACCCTAGAAATTCAACCTGGTTTTTCTCTATAAAATTTTTTCCAATGTATAACAACTATAACTACAAAAAGACCCCCCCCCAAAAAAAGAACTCTTTTTTCTTTTTGTCCTAAACCCATTTCATTTTCAATTCATTTTACTCGTTTCGCTTCCTTTTCCATCAAAGCACTGCTCAAGTCAATCATGTTGTATACGGTTCTACCGACAACATAGAATTTTTGCCCGAGTTGTTATTAGATGCAAATTGTATCTAAATTTCTGAAATAAACAGCGGTTCTCAACAAACTAAAAAATTGATGGGATTTAATTAGTCAATCTTGTGCCCCTCTAGACTCTGTTTAAGCTTAGTCTGTGTATCACTTACGCATAATCCATATGAATTGGTTCACTTTTCAACCCCAAGAAATCAATACCTTGGCCAATGGTGGAAGTAATACGCGCAATTTAAGCAAAAAGATATACAAATAACACTAGTAATAATGAGTTTATTATGAACGTACTCTAGACATTTTATTCAACGGTGATTTAGAGACAAAAGTCGTCTTCTTTTTTTTTTTCTCTTACTACCGCTGTTAAAGATTTGATCGATGCAAATTGACAATACAACTCTCTACCTCCCATAATGATAATTTAATCAAGTCTAGTTAATCATCACCACGCGATGGGAAAAAAAAAAAAAAAGAAGAAGAAGCTTTTTTATTCAATGAATGAAAAAGGACACGTGTTCACGTTTGTTGGCAATTCCTTCGTTTAGCAGTAGAAAGAAGTACCTTTATTATCTCCGGTTAGGATCTTACTCTTACTTGATTATTAATTTAAAAAAAAAAAAAACACTCTGCCAGTGAAAGGATATGATTTTATTTTTAATCGAACCATGAATTTCCTAATAAGAATAATTCTCTTTATTTTTTTTATAAATTTCATATACTATTACTATTAGAATTAAGAATTAAGAATTAAAATTTTAATTATAAAATATTTTATGAGAGAGGGATTGTCTTGATGTCTATCCAATCAACAACCAACGGCGATAAAAAGCCCTTGAACATGTTTTTGTAGCAAAGATTACCCCAAAAGGGTAGAGACAAAAGACGTTCATCTTTTCCTAAATTTTCAATGAACAGCTGAAATTTGTCACGTATATTTGTTCCATACACTAATTTCTTTTTGTACCTTTTTGTCTTGTCAAATCCAATTTTTAAGTCTAAGGAAAAAAAAAAATAAAAACCCACATCCACTTTCTCGACTTTGGTGGTAACTCAGGAGTTAGTGAAAGGAAAAATGGCGAGAGTGTAGACAAACAAGTTCCACGACCACGACCTATCCACACAAATCATACGTGGTTTTCACCGGAAGCAGGGGAAAAATGCCCACCGGCCATGCATCACCGTCAAAATCATCAATGTTATAAAATACGATAATGAGCCCGAAGTCAATGCTTTGTGTACAGTTTAACAAGAATAATTGTGTCCGTCTTATGTATGCATGTGTGTGCCAATTGACAGATTCACTGGTCCTGCCCGTCCCAATGCTTTTTTGTTGGACCTTATTTTTGGTAGGTACCCTTGTAAACTTGTGTCTTTTTTTTTTTTTTTTCAAATCATCACTTGGTAATCAAACATAATAACTGACCCTTATATAATGATCCGCTTTTTAATGGAAAAAAAATTACAGATACAACCAATAATAAATAAATAAAATTATTAAATGTAATAGAACCGATATTTAATTTAATGATCGAACCACAATTTAATTTTTTAATAACATTTTATTACTTTACATTTCATTATCTTCATTTTTGTGTTTGCTCATGCTCCATCTAATTCTTTTATGTTATTTCACAAATTTATTAGACGATTTTTTTTTATTTTAACTTGATTCTATTAAAAAAAACCCTACTTAAAATTGTTTACTCATATTTAAGATGAGACTAATTTGACTTACATCTTAATTAAATCAAATTTAAAATTATCTTTTCGTCGATTCTCACCATTAATCCCATGAATTCCATTGCAACAACCGCAACCAAAACGAGTGCAACTCCATTTTTTACGGCACCAAAAAGCGACCTCTCCACCACCACCACGCGCGCGCCATCAAAACTCACCCGTACGAGGTAGAGCCACCCTCAAACCTCCCTCTATAAACGAGAAAACTTGTACTCCTAAAGTCACTTCATTGTAGCTCCCCACTTCTCTCTCTCTGTCTCTCTCTCTCCCTCGTCCTCAATTGCTAGTCCAAGAAAAGCTTAAAAGGCTCCACTGCCACCACCATGTCGTCAAAAGACTGCGACGAGCACGGCCATGGAAGGCGTAAACTCTACCGCCGAATCTTCGCCGCCATCATAGTGCTGGCCTTGATCGTCCTAGTCATCTTCCTCATAATCTTGGCCATCCTCCACCCCTCTAAGCCCAAATTTATTCTCCAAGACGTTACCGTCTACGCCTTCAATGTCTCCGGACCCAACTACCTCACCTCCAACTTCCAAGTTACCGTCTCCACTCACAACCCAAATGACAAAATTGGAATCTACTGTGACCTGCTCGACGTCTACGCCACCTATCACAACCAGCAGATCACCCAACGCACAGAACTCCCGCCCACCTACCTAGGCCACAAGGATGACACAGTGTGGTCACCTTTCATTTATGGAACGGCGGTGCCGGTGGCTCCTTACAACGCCATCCCGCTGATCCAGGACCAGAACACAGGGAAAGTCATCCTCACGATCAAGGTTGATGGACGGGTGAGATTCAAAGTCGGGACGATCATTACCGGCAGGTATCATTTGCAGGTTACATGTCCGGCTTATATAACCTTCGGGAACCAGAACGCCGGACTTATTGTGGCTGCTAACGCCGTCAAGTACCAGGTCGTGACCAGTTGCAGCGTAAGCGTTTAAATGGAAGGAAGGGGGGCATGGGATCGTAGATGACCATCTTTAACGGACGTTAAGTATTTTGACTTTAGTTTCTCATTTCGTTAGCGCCATTCCGTTTCCCTTTTTTTTTTGTAAAAAAAAAAATTCCTTCTAAAGATGGAGAAGGACACGCAGTTGGCTACATGAGAGGCTGCAGGAAATTTCTTTTTCGTTTTTTTTTTCTTATTCTCTCTTTACTTTTTTTTTTTTTTGGTCGAAGAGATATGCATTGGATATTATTAGAATGGAATTAATTGTAAATTTTGCCAAAGCAAATTAATAATGGACAAACAGAAAAGAAGAAACCGAGCTCTATGGTTTGGCAGACCACGGACAAAGCAGTTTTAAATGTTTGGGAGTAGGGGATGCGCTTTTGGGAGGTGGGTTTGTGGGGTTTGGGTTGGGGTTCATTTCGTTTTCATGCATCACCGGTTCCAGCAACTGATAACTGCGTCATAGAAAAGGACTTTTAACCTTATCTATTCCCAAAATGGATCCCTCGGTCCCCACACTAAGTTAATTACAACTTTCCAACGATGACCTGATACAGCTTCGCAGGAAATCATGCCCCATTGAGTTTAAATGGATCACCATGAGAATGTCCTTTTGCCACTTAATTCATTTAAACTTGTAGTTAGCTAGATGGAATACTCTCCTAATCGACTGTTGTCCTCAATGGGAGAAAAAGCGAATATGTCTGGATCACCATGGTAATTCTCCTAACCTATGATGTTTTAGAAGAATATGATTTGTTAAAAAAAAATCGCAAACCGATGAATCAATCAGACAAAACAAAACAGGGCAAGTCTTTCCAATCTATCAAACGGCCCAAATTGGGTAACTCGGAATCATAAATTTCCCCACTCGTCATGTATCACTTGGGGCCAGTACTTTATTTCTGGGTCCCTGAAAAATAAGAGACAGACATTGAGCCCAATTTGCTGTATGATAATTACTAATGAGCTCGGGGTTTGAAGCCCACCAATATCTCATCACCCCACCCCCCCCCCCCCCCCGGCACAACGTGATTGAGATCGCTCTTACTAAAGACTAGGAGAGAAAAAAAAAAAAAAAAAAAAAAGAGGAGGAAAGAAAATGCCGAGATTGTAGCGGTGCGATATATGTAGAAGATGGAGTCTTTGTCTTTTATCCTATGAATGGCGTGTTGCCTATGTCAGCTCTCAGATGCTTAATAGTTTTTTGTTTTTTTAGGTCGATATATGCGCAACATTTAACTACGACGATTACGTGGCCTGGCTTCGCTTTGATGACAATTGAGTTTTTTATGCTGGCTGGGGGGTTGAAATTTCAAAAACTACGGCGGCTGGGGGCAACTTTGAGGAAGAATAACTCAGACTGCTTAGATTTCGTTAGTTTAGTTGCTTATATCCTACGCTGAGGAAAAGTCCATTTGCGCCTCAATGCTCTTTCTTTGGGTGATGACACTAATCAATTTCAAACGTCGTGTGCACATTGGAACAAATAAACGAGCCCCAATCAAAGAAAAGTATACCATTAAAAAAAAAAAAAACGGAAAATGCACTGTGTTTGTAATAAAAAAATTCTTTTTTAAAATAAATAAAAAAGAAGAAAGGTAGACTATATTTATACAATTTAAAAAGACAAGCAATTAGAAAAAGCTTCGTAGAAGCGTAGAGCGCTGACCGCGTTCATTGTTCAATTGTTGGTTCTTATTGAGGGTTGGGGGAACTTAAATTCAACGCGTCGACAAGAAAGCGTGTGTTTTCACATGCAATGGATTGTAGGAGGCGTGCTACGAGAGAAAACAAATTATTACGAATTTACAATTCAATATTTTAGCCATTGCTAATAAATTATTTTCGACTGAATTACATACATTAGAGAACTTGATGCGGCATTTAATTATCTCATTACACAGATATCATTCCACATTTCAGAAATGAGAGTCCATCCCATTGAAAATTATACACGTGCCCATCAAATGACACCTAGAATGGGAAATTTTGGGGGGATCCACCTCACACTTATGACCTACAAAGCAATGCCAAAAGAGTTAGAAATTGTCCCCCCCCCCCCCCCCCCAAAAAAAAAAAAGAAGAGAGAGAAGAAGAAGAAGATCCAAAGCAACCGCGTCCACTGACGCGGACCGCCCACTTCCGTGTTCTCTTCAGATGATTTAAATTCACACTTGTTTTAACAAAACTCGCACAACCCCTACCCAATTTGCCCTCTCTCTGGTTTCTATATATATATATATATATATATGGTCCGATACTAAACCTTCTCTTCCATATAGCGTGCAATATTTCATTTTCTTTTAGTCGCTGTATCTCACCTAAAGCGAAATATATATATATATATATATAGACTAGAATTTTTTCTAGCTTTTTCCTTCGCTCTCTCCGCATGGCAGAGAAACAACCCCATTTGAACGGCGCCTATTACGGCCCAGCGATCCCACCCCCGAATAACTACCACCGTCATGGCGGCCGCTCTAGCTGTGGCTGCTGCAGCTGTCTCTTCAGCACCCTCTTCAAACTGATCATCACCGCCATCGTGATCATCGGCATCGCCGTCCTTGTTCTCTGGCTGGTCTTCCGTCCCAACAAGCTCAAATTCCATGTCACAGACGCGACCCTCACCCAGTTCAACTTCACCACAAACAACACGCTCCAATACAATCTCTCCCTCAACATCACCGCCCGCAACCCCAACAAGAGGATTGGAATCTACTATGATAGAATCGATGCGATGGCATACTACGAGGACCATAGGTTTGGTTATACTCCCTTGCCAACCTTTTACCAGGGACACAAGAACACCAGCTTCTTGAGGCCTGTCTTCGAAGGCCAGCAATTGCTTTTGCTCGACTCTGAAGGGTTGACCGCGTATAACGAGGAAAATGCCTCCGGCGTTTATAGTATTTACGTTAAGCTGCATATGAGGATCAGGTTTAAGATGGGGAAGTTGAAGACTCGAAAATTCAAGCCCGACGTCAAGTGCGACTTGGAGGTCCCTTTGAACAGTGCCGGTGGGAGATTCCAGACCACCAAGTGCGACTTCGATTTCTGAGCTTGGTTTCTTCGATTGTTTATTGACTTGTTTGGTTCCTTGATTTACACCATTATTATTATTTTTAATTTCTTTTACTGTCATTGTTTTTTTTTTTTATTTTGTGCTTAGTAGAGACACTTTATATTCACGGAGGTACATTTGATTACGTTTGATGTGAATAAATAACGGATTTGGTTTATCTTTTTCCTCTTGCTTTGTTTTGATTGTGCAACATGCATGCATCGACTTTTCTTTGGAAAACCATCGGCATTGACTATTAACCTACTCCGACTAATCAAATAGAAAACCGAACGAATTCATTAAATTTTTCTTTAATCGGACCAATTAACTTTAGTTTATTTTCCCTTTGATACATGGTTAAAGTTATCTTTGTGAGAAAGCGTTGAAGGACTTTAGAATCTATTAACATTGCTTAAAGAGAAAGCGTTAGGAAATTACTACAATTTAAAGATGCAGCATATACACATCTTGTTTCTTCTTTTTCTGTTTTTTTTTTCTTCGTTTGATCAAATAATTAATGCAAATTTTTTGTTTCAAGTAAAAACCAAGTTCCAACAGTAAGACGTACATTACAAATCTTTAGTGTGGGGCGGGGGGGCGGCTACCTGTTCGATGATAATAACGTTCGTGACGGTTACACGTGTACAAAGTAAGCAATCGCTCGCTGGGAATCCATCCTGCCCAAATCCCAATTAGACTTTGTCTGGAAGTTGGCCGGAGAACTAGAACGCCTAGGCTTGTGGCCCATCCATAATTTTACAACATACAGCCGTCGAAATCAAAAGGCCCAAAACAGATGAAGTTTGTCAAAATAATGGAACAAATTATTGACCAACAAAAACAAAGAGAGAAATTGAGAAAACACCAACAGTGGCATGTCATTGAGTATTGTCTACTACTTTAGCCAGTGAAACTAAAATGCCAAAGTCTTTCCCTCTCTTCCTCCATCCAATCCTATATCTATCGAAAGACTTTTTTAAAGTCAAGCTGAGAGGGATGCATCGCAATGACCAGGGATCCGCCCGAGGGTCACGCATAGCAAGGATATCCAATCTTCTTTTTTCACCTTCATTTTCGTTTCTTCCTTTTTCTTTCTTTTACTTATTTTAAATTGTGTGTGAGAGAGAGAGAGAGAGAGAGAGAGAGAGAGAGAGATAGTGATAACGTAATGAAAATAAACAAAGAGTTAGTGATAACGTAATGAAAATGATGCATTAGATACACATTGATATGAAGTAACCTAATAAAACAACTATTGAATTAAAAATATATATATTTATACTCCTAGGTTTTCACAGTATTGTACAAATTACAAGGATATTCACATACTTGAAGAGATCCAAAGGGTTGAATTTTAGAGTTCATGTCAATATTTGTACTCAAAACTTAAAGAGATTCAAATTACAAGGATTGTACAATAGTAGGGTTCATAGTTGACGAGACAAACCCTAAAAAGACGGAAGGACGGACATTGACACAATAATGGCGGTCAATTAGACATTCCAGACCCAAATTGGAGGTTTCGTAAATCTTTAGTCAACATCGAATAACAAGACCGGCAATTAATGGATGGGGCAAACACGGTGACCCTCAAACCATACCTGCAATTAACATCTTGAATTTATTACAATTATTATGACGCCCATCTCCCGTCGCGCCAACGGTCGGCCACCAAAATTTACACCCTTTTGCTTTACAGCCCATAGTCGTTCCATCAAAATTAAATTGACTGCCTCCCTCTGCACCCGCTTTTCAGAGAAACGAAAAAGTTACCGCGTTGCCCGGATTTACTCCCCCCCCCATGGATGGGCCCCCATACCCCAGTTACTACAGTAGTGGTAGTACACGCGACGGAAGGAAACCATTAAAAAAAAAAATCCGCGGTAAAAAGTGAAAAAAAAAAAAAGTACTTGCAATTCGATTGTTACGCCGTAGCACTCATCGGCAGGCAGGCTTCAATCGTCGGTATCAAGCACGAATCTTTATGGTAACAAGCGACGCCGATTGTCCGTCCGGAACACCATTCGTGTCCGGCAAACTATCTTTGCATTCTTTCAACACTCAAAACGCCACCGTTATCGTTTTCCAATGCGTATGACCCATTCCCTTCACGAGGAGGAGACGGGGATGGAGTGTAGTACGGCGGCGAAGCACAAGGAGTCGAAAACGGCGTGGCTTTATGAACAGAAAGCTCCTCAGGCGACATAGGCTCACCTAATACTTGTTCCGAGCCAACGCTCTCTCTCTCGTTCTGTACTTCTTTCTCTCTAGGAGATAAAGCATTAGCGGCCTCCATCTCCTCTTTCTCCTCCTCTTTTATAGTGAACAAAAGTCGAGATGGTCCATACAGTCCCTGAAAGCACTTCAGCAACTCATCATCCCTCCCCCCAGCAGCCGCTGGAGGCGCCGATAGAGACGGAGCCGTGGCGGCGGCTACTACTGCTGCTTCGGCGGTGTCGGGCTCTATGCGAGTGTTCTGGTTCTTCCAGCAGAAGAAGTAAAGGAGCTCCTTTGGCTGCGGCTGGTAGAAAGAATCACCACCGAATTCCACGTCGCCGCTACCATTACCGGTGCCGAGAAGCCGCCGCCAGAATATTCTTCGGCGCCAGAGCACGTAGACGATCTGGAACACGAGGGCGATCAGACAGACAGCGAAGATAACCGACAGAGCAGTGACCAGCAAACCTTGAGCGTTCATGGCTAAGATAACAACTACTATTACACCTGAAAGTGGAGTTTGTGTTAAGACTTAAAAAACCAAAAAGGTGCTGTTGTTGTGTCTTCGATTTTACCGGACGCGTGCCCGGAAACGAAGAGGACACACCCCCATCTTTTTTTGAAAAAAATTTGTTGGTGTTGGACAAGTGACTATGGAATGGGAAAAAAGAGTGTACTCGGTGAATATTTATGTGATAGAGCGACTGACTCCGCATTACAGATTGCCATTACATCACCGATAAGGTCTCAAGACAACGACGTGGATAGTTTCTTGGAAATGTTGATAAGGTTTAAAAAAAAAAAACATTGTATAATTTATGAGATAGGATGGGTAACATGGAGACGTGGATGCCGGGGGAGAGGGAGGAGGTGACGCGTCTTGTCGGCTTTTGTATCTTGTTATTTTGATTTCCACCATAATTTATTCATTTAAATTTTGAGATGGGTGGGCGAAGTTTAGAGGGCGTTACTGTGCCGGGGAAGTCCTGGCAAGAAGTTCATTCCCAGGGACCAAGCCGCTCAGCCTCTTTATAAACCCCATTGAATGTGAATCGAAACTGACTAAATTAGGGATTAGACGAGGATGGCGTGTTGATCAAACCATCGTGTGGTCTAGCCATTTTTCATTTCGCCAAGGAATTATTGACTCACGGATCGTGGCACTTCTAGATTGCCGATGGAATCATGGGAATTTTTTCTTCCGCGAAGTTTCGGAGATGGTGAGACCGCGAAGGTCCCTGGAAAAGAAGGGAAGCTGTCGTGGTCATGTGTAGGTTAGAGGTGTTTTAACTAGGGAAGGATCGTTGGTTGGACTCACAGTTTTCAATATTATATATATAATCTGCGACATTGCTAATTTAATCAAGACATGATGACGTAATTTTCAGATGACGCCAGACATAAAAGACTTAACGGTAATCAAACGCAGTCCAAATACATTCGTCCTTTTCCTCTTTGAACTTAATTTAATTTTTCCTCCATTTGGCATAACTTGTTTGTTTTCCATTTCATTTTTATTGGACAATGTCGAGGTACATCGGCAGTTTTGGTTGCTGCCTCGGTTGAACACTCGAGCTGTAGTCCTGGTCAGCCAATCTAATCATAAATTCTCCTACTTCAATTTCAACACATTTTCTCTAGATGAAATAAAAATTTTTGTTACCTCATGTTTTGAATGAAGCCACTGAAATTTCATCCTAGACGGATTAATTTATTGTCAACACGAATCAACGTAATTAGTCAATTATCAATTTAAGAAGTTCTCACAATTTCAAAAAATCAAAAGAAGAAAATTGAATAACAATTTTCTAAGAGTTTCTCCCAAAAAAAATATATATATATATATATATCCCGTATCACTTTTAAATTAAATTTAATAACTTCAGCATTATATAAAATAATTTTAATTGTTCTTATAAGTCACCTGCTCTTTTCTTCATAATTAAAATTTAATATTTTTGAATAAAAATTTAAATTTTTATTTATTTGGAGTGTCCTTTTTAAGAAACGGTTTGTGGATAATTGTGATTAGCTAGCAGCAAATCTTATTAAGCCCACCATTATTGCACGGTGGTAGTTTTTACATTGTATTAGGTCCATTCTCATTGGCCCAATTTTAAAATATGAAGTCAATGTCTCATTGGGTCAGAAAGAAAGGGCCAACAGCTATCCAGGCCTTTAAAATTGCGTCCCTTCATAATTTCCCACGCCCAACCGCACAATGAAAAATTGGACAGCTTTTGCACATTCATTATTCCCAAATGGCTTCAGGAACTTTGGACATGGATGCAATTTGATTCGGAGTAGCACACACGAAACCCAAATGCATGAAACGATCATCGATTGCACAAATGCACAATCGCACATGCACAAAAGCCATCTCAGTCTCTCTACATCAAAACGACCCTAAGAATGCTTTTGGAAAACGACCCTTTAATCATCAAAAGCAGCATCAAGCCACATATGCGATCATTCACGTTACTGGTCTATTCGCGTGTGATACTCTCTCCTTCTCTTTTTGACCAAGTCTTCAACTGGAGAACAAGAAAGGCCTCCGTATCCTTTGGTCCGACCTATTCTCTCCGAAACAGCAGCAAATGAAGTACCATATATTGGCTCTCCCGGCCTGGGATCCTTTACTCATCACTTTCAAATGATAAAACCACAAAAAGCATCACACCCCGCAAAAGAAGAGAAAAGAGGTGATGATTCAGTACTGAATATGTAACAAATATATATCCATCTATAGATTGCAACCACTTTCAGATCTCAGATTTCCCTTTCTTTCATACAAAACAAAAAAAGAAAAAAAAAGGGAAATCGTTCATGAGAGGATATAGACAGTGAGCTAGTGGGAAAGAGCCAAATGTGAACTCCCCTTTTCTTAAACGCTGCAAAAGGGGCACAAGGATTGTGGAAACTTTGTCTCCATGCTTATGTTGTCCTTTTACTAGATGCCCAACCAACAACGTATCCTTACTTTCTTTTTTGGTGGGTCTTCGGAGGGAGAAGATGGGGGGGGGGGGGGGCGCTTTCTTAGCTTTGTCTTGTTTGTTCAAAGGAGCTTGGTTTTCGGGGCAAGAACAAGGGGTGCAATCCCGTTGTTATCATGCTCATAGAATAATTCTGTCTGCTTTGGTAAGAACTTTAAAAGGTATACGTTGAACGTCTGAAACTGTGAAGATTTTCATGATTTTTATTTTTTTATTTGTCTAGAAAAGATGATCATTGAAGATCCCATATGTATTTTACTTTATATCTCTCTCTCTCTCTCTCTGTCTTCTAATAAATTTTATTGGGTCAATTTCATTACTAGAATATAGAAGCATGAAATTATGGTCTCAATAAATTGCAGAATGCTAGACGATCCAAACGAATTGCTAGTGAGACATGCACGAGGGCTTGATGTGTATGCGAGAAATTAATATTTCCTATTTCATAGCCATGAGCTTCCTAATGGGACGTAAAAATATAATGAATTATTTGATATAGTTTCGGGATCTTGATAATAAAATGATCATTAATTTGAATTTTACTATTTTACCTATATCTTAAACTTGCTTAACGATTTAAATTTTTAGATGGAATCATTGGGATGGTGAATGTACAAAAGCTAAACAAGTTAGATTCATATTGATAGTTATGTTGATAAACTGTTCTTTATCGACACTAATCTTTAAAATTAGAGAAAGAATATTAGAAAGTATCGGAAGATTAGATGGAGTAATCACCAATGTTTGAAAATAAAACAAAAGGAATTAAATCAAGAACCCATGCATTTGAGGAAGATTTATGATTGTAATTCCAAAAAGTTTTTAATTAGGTATTCACTTGCGGTGATTGGAAAAGGTTTCCAAAGTGCAGACAAGAATAAGTATTAATTCCCAAAGATGGGGGAAAGAAAAAGATAAAAGAAAAGTAAGGCCAAAGCCCATTGTCTCAAATAAAGTGGCGATTAATGATGTTTTCCCAACTCTATTTGTTTCCTCAATGCATTTGTCTTCCTTTCAATTGGCGGGACTCCAACATAACGCTTTTGTAATTAAAAACAACTTTAATACGATTAGGCTAAAGACTTCAAGTGTCAAGGCGACTCGCTGGGCCCCCCATGTGACGTGGCCTTTTTCGGCCCTCGCATTGGGACGGAGCTCGACCTCACAGCCTAGGCGGAATTTATAAATGGGCCATCATATAAGAGGCCTAAAACTGGGTTTTTTCCACGCGCGTTTCAAGTCAGGCAACTTATATAGCCGACAACATCATTTGTACCGTCTAAATTCTGAAAGGTTTCGGATCAGTGGGCTGATTCAAATGTGTTTTATTACATTTATACGGATGAGGAGACAATAAATTAATGTTTCTCGTATATGTGTTTTTACTATTAATTATGATTATACATTTTTTAATAATTACAATTGTATAATCAGTCCCAATAATATGACGTGACCCACGCCAGAAAATTTGTAACACTTACTCTATAAGACCCACCCCCACCCTCAGTCATCTTATCCACATATCTATGTCATTATCTTAACTCACTACTCTTCCAAAAGGTCTCCCTCTCTCTATATATATATATCATTAGCTCGATTGAACATTCCATTATCTTACTGGGAAGTAATTATTAAGTGGATCTGATCTACTATGTAATGTACAATCAATGAGTTCAGTTAATATTTTATTTTCTGATTAGTGAGTTTTGAAGAGATGTGGCCATTTCAACTCATTAAAATTTTCAAGTGGCTTGAGATGACTAACCAAGCTAAAAGCAAGATCGAATCATTAAGATTAAAAAAAAAAAAAACAGAGAGAGAGAGAGGAAGAAATGTAAGTTCCAAGTGTTTCTTATTGGCATGGCGCAATCAAGTTGGCTTATTTCGGATCAGCCAGCCACTAGGCATATATGCCCGTGTCACCCTTTCGACAATTGATGATATTAAATAATTCTTGATTTATTACATAAAGTATCATAAAGGAAAAAAAGTTGATTGCACGGACAAAGTTGGATAGATCAAAAGGGTTAAATACGATCCACAGGAGGGAGTGAAAAAAAAAAAAAAAACAAGAGGAAGGGATTTGCTTTAAAAGGGACACCCACTTTCTGCAATTTATCTCTCTTTCTAAGGCCATGCACACTTAACTTTATCTTCCGTCCTGCTTTTGAGGAAAATTAGATTCCCTACACATACGCCTACCTTCTTGATCAAAATAAACCATTGCCATTGGCTTCAGATATCAATCGAGATAATCATAAATATGTGTGATTACCCATAAAAGTACAATGACATTAATTAAACAAAGATTTGCCCCATAAACAAAAGGAAATTACAACTCATGCAGCCCAATTTTTTTTTCCCAACAAATAATGCACTATTTATTATATCTGCATCATTTTTCCCTCTCTCCCTCACTTTGATCCTTTTTTTTTTTTTTTCAATCTGCTTTCACTTTAGTTATCTTGACCCCTTACACTATAATAGCTTTCCAACGCTTTACAACATGAGAATGTTTGGGTTCCCATGATCAAAGAGAGAAAAGTTGTTCTTTACGAAAAAAAAAAAAAAAAACGCATCACAAAGCATGGAAAGCACAGCTGTTCCCATATTTCTTAGAGAAGATTTTGCTTTTTTCCTTCTGAAAGAAAGAAAAGTTGCTTCTCCTTTTGGACAACCCTTACGTTATGGATCACACCTCAATCTCTTGCCTTTTTGCCTTCCAAATATTCCTCTCCATTAATTTTATGTTTATCTGTTTTACATTTTAAAAAAAATTACCGACGGCTGAGGGACTGCCAACTCATACAGATCGGAGGGCAATGGACAATCATGGTGACATAAATGATATGTTGGGTTTGCGATTTGAACACGCAAACTTCAATCCGAAAATGTTGAACTTTAACTGATTCGCAATTAGGTATGGCTATAGTGAGCTTTATATTTATATGGACACAAAGCTACCACAGGACGGCGGCTCTGGCTTAGTGATGACGGGGCTTCCCACCAATTAAAGCATTATGGGATCTTTTAAGCCGACGCCTAACAAGTTAGTGACGTCTTTGCTCATGAATAATCCTCAACATGTATAGGCATGGTAGTCTACAGTTTTGAAGACACATAAAATAATTTCCCTTCTCCCAAAATGAACAATGTCTTCTACTAAACATAAGAAATTAGAACAGAAATCCACAGCCAATCCGAAGCATTTTGTTTTTATAAGTCAGAAAGTCAAATCGAATGGCTAACTAAGATTAAATGACACAAATTACATTTGGAAAGTTGGGTCCATACTTGATCTCCGAAAATCAAAACAAAAAAAAAAAAAAAAAAAAAAAAAAACAAAAGTTGGGTGAATACTCGGTGCATTCACAAAGAAAATTATACTTAATGCCCAGCATGATTGGGGAGAACGAGGGCTAGACGTCAATATAAAATAGGATTTAAAAAGGGGATGCGCTCCCTAGACAGGAATAGGACAACACAGAACACAAAAAATTGCTCAATTAGGTATCTTTTTCTTTATCTTTCAGCCATGTGTTTGGAATTGTGATTATAGTTTGTAAAATTTACATTTTGACTCAAATATATTTTTATTAATATTTAGTTAATTGTAAAACGTATTCTCTGCAGAAATACCTAACAATTAATTTTTTAAAAACAATATGGCATTTTAGTGCAATGAAAAAAAAAGGTAAAAAAAAACACTATAATTTAATAATTTTTATTAATATATAAAATAATTATAATTTAATTATACAAAATATTTTTAATTATTTTTTATTTTATTAATTATTTTCTTTTAAAATGCTATAAATAATTATCAAACGATGAATTATATTTATTACATACAGATTTTGCAAATTGACCCTCGAAGGAAGAAAAAAAGGGACATATGTCGAGACAGACACTAAAGGCTACTGATTGTTGAATACTTCGACAATAAACAAAAAGGTGGTAAGCCAGATAAGGGACTATTAATATACAAAGTGATTAATGGTACATGATGAGGCAAATTCTTCAATCTCCACCCCCAGCAATTCTATGCAAAACCCAAAACTTATCTTATCAAACAACCACTAAGAATTGAGAAAAAAAAAGAAAGAAAGAAAGAAAGAAAGAAAGAAAAAGTCGGATAAAAAAAAATTAAACCATTTGATCAGCGTCTAATTAAAACACGACTTTACTGGCAAGCGACAAGTTCTCTCATAGTGCTTGAATTTTGAACATAATCTGGCTGTCAACACATTCAAGAAGGTCAATTTCATCGGTGGATTGATCTTCTGGAATATTATCATCAATGGAAATGTTCAAATCCAGGGACAGACAAGGGCTACTAGTCTCCTTCAATGCAGCACCCGAGCTCTTGATTTCCTGATTTGAACCATCTGTTTTCCGCTTGATTGGAGGAGAGCAGGCTCTTGACGTTGAGCTAAAGCTTTCACAGCTCAAAATGATGATAGCATCACTAAGACTAACTTCTTCTCCATTTGCATTGCTTATTCTTCCTCTTTCAATGGCTCTTTTGAATCCCATTTGAGAGAAATAATCCGTTAGCTCAATGGCTTCCACTAAGAAAACCCTGTGTGGGTTACTCGACACTGCCTCGGACAATCTCTCGATACAACTGCGACTTTGTTCATATCTTGATCTTTTGTTTCTACAATCTTCAGTGGAGTCTGCCCTTGTAATTGAGAAGCTGCTTAATGCAATCGAAACAAAACTGTTATGCGAGCCGAAAACAAGCCTAGCCAACTCTTTAGCCATCTTTTGTTTAGCTTCCATGTCAATTCCTTGAAAAACCAACCATGTTTCTTCTTTGGCCTCGCTTCTTCTTACCCTCCCTTTTCTCCTTGACCAGCCAGACCTGCAGTGCAATATCGTGCTCGCTATTTCGGGGATGACGTCCTTCTGCCACGGCACCTTGCGCTCCAACGCATTGCATAGTGTTTTCAGGTTCTCGGCAGTCAGTTCCTTGAACTTTTTCCGGTACTCCATTTCCATCACATCACTGGAAGACGTTGAGTTTGGAGCAGAACTAGAACTGGACGAGAATGGATGTTTAAGATGATCTTTATGCTCTGGAGTGTACACTCTTAAACAGGAATCAACATTGTTGCCGCCATCCACCAAAGTTTCTGAGCCGATCCATAAATTTTCGTCCCTCCATGAACATTGTTTTGGTTCAGCCATTGGCCAATCATAGTGAGTTTGGTGCAAATTGGGGTATTGCTTGTCATACAAGAAAACGGAAGTAGAAGAAGGGGCTGACACAGAAGAAAATGTGATGCCGTATTGTGGGTGGACTGAATTGCAAAATGAATTCCACTTCTTGCAGGGATCCTTAGTTGAGATGCAATCCTGATGGACAGAAACAAGAAACTTAGGCCGTTTATATGGCAATGAATAAGGTGTTGAAATATACAAGGTTGGCAATTACTTGATCGTTGCTGCTATGTCCCTTGCTTTCATTCTTGTATTGTTGAAGCCATGGAGGAAGGCTAGAAGATATGGGGTCACTTTTGCAATTGCTACTTTGTATGCTTCGAGCTTCATTCTCGAAATTAACCGTGCAACCAGCACAGCAATTGGGTTGTTTCTCTTCAATGCCTTCAAGCATAGTCCAGCTAGACCCATTTTCAGCTTCGTTGCAAGTGGACCGACTTTGTATATTACTGAAGAAAAAGGGATACTATGTTAGATCACCGAAGGAAAGGTGAATGAGTTAGCATTTTGCAACTCGGAACTCTTTCAATTTTACAAAGCTCAACTTGATTTTGAGAGCGCATTTTAAAGAGCCAATAAGAAAATAATTGCAATATTTCCACATGGTCCGGGACATACACATCTCCTCTCTTTCCCTCTATCAAACGAATTCAAAGTGATGAAAATTTGCTCAGTTTAGCTTGCAAATATCACAAAATTATGGTTATGTACGTTTTATTCTCCCCTAAAAAATATAAAGAAAGCACATCTAACTTAAACGCTAAGTTACCAAAAGAAAAAAGGGAAAGAAGCTTTATTCGGCTATCCTTTTTTTCTTTTCTTTTTTTTTTTATTGTGCAAAATGTGTCTTTAATTTACAGATTTCAAGATTGACAGGAACAAAAATGGGAAAGCCTCACAACTGTCAAAAAAAAAAAAATGTCCAACTTTACCTAGTGTTTACCAACTTTACCAGTGTCCATTTTAACAGGTATCAAGATTGACAGGAAGAAAAATGAGAAAGCGTCACCACCATATGTCCAACTTTACCAAGTGTTTACCTGTCAGTGATGAGACTCAAGCGCAAGCCGTCTGCAGGAACAGTAAGAGCGTGGAGACCCCAAAGAGTCTCCAGTGATGGATAACTTGATTTACACTTCATGTATACTTGGAAGGTGGCAATCCCCAAGAGCCAAAATCTTCCATTTTTCTCTCCAACTCCGCTGGTTAATTTCCCAACTTCCATGATCATGTGCTCCATAGGACAGAAGAAACCCCTTCTTTGGTCGCTTGAACTGCTAGGCCTGTAATCTGCAACCCATTTAAGATCTCCCATATTCAAGATAACCCCTGAGCTCATGTAGCTTCTCACGTTAGCCTTGAGCTCCTCAAGGTTGTTTTCGACTTCTGCTCTAGAGAGCTGCCCAAAAGAAGATGCTGAAAATGTTAAGAACTTCACTCCTTTCAAAGAATCCTGAACATCTCCCTTATTGACCTTTTCCATCACTCCTTGAAGCACACCTTCTATGCTATTAAGATACTCTCCTACAATCACAATACTTCTCTTCTTTTTGTCCATTAATTGTTCTATCACTCTTGCAATATCCTCATTTCCAATTGGATCTAAAACCTTATATTTGCTTCCTTTTGCTCCGTCTTGATAGGACAAAAGAGCAGATTGGGAAAGAGTTAAAGCATTGGTCTCTTTAGACTTGCTACTAACGGAAGGAGCACTCTCAGAACATATGTCTAAAGAAACGGCTTGCTCCACATTGCTTTTCACTTGTGTGCTAGAGAAACCAGCTTCTCTCATGACCCTACTAACACTAGGATCATCCAAAATGGATATTGTCAGCTGCTCCAACTCTATTTTGACAACTAGAAGAGGTTGTTGCTGGTTCTCAATAGAGCCACGCCTTTGGCGAGCCTGAGCTCTCTTGAAGGCTGCAACCAAGGCATTTGAGATCGAAGGATGCTGTGAAGAGTGAGAGCCGAACACGGGGCTTGACGATGAGGCCGGGAGGCGATTAAGAGCAACGTTGAAGCAAACCTCTAGGACTTTGCATTGAATAGGGTGAGAGTGTGATTGAAGGCAAGCTGTTCTCAACAGGCCGGTCGAGGAAGCAAGCATGGTGTTAGCAACATGGAGAGGAGTTACATGGGCATGGCCGCGCTGCCTAGCAAGAGTTACAGCTTGTCTTACGACACTTGCTGCCTCTGCGGTTAGAGTTTGCTGCACTGTGCCACCTCCTCCTCTCATTTTCTCAACCTAATTAAGCTTTTCGTACACACCGAAAACAGCTATTCAACTAATAATCATAATAATAATAATAAACTAAGATATCAGAAGTGATGAAGGAAGATTTGGAACGATTGGGGAAAGATATATGGAGAGCCCATGCTGGCTTTGCGATATTGGCTTTTAGGGTTTGGGAGGGGGCAAGATGAAAAGGGTGTGTTAGTGATATGTGTAGATGCTTCGGCCGAGACCGCTTAAGCCTGAGTCCTTGGTGTGCGGGAGTGAAGCGATGTAATTCTTTATAGTTGTTCTAAGATAAGATTTGGGCCGTGGATGGAGAAGGGGCGAGAGAGTAAGAAAAGGCACCCCGGCGGGGGGGGGGGGGAAGTGTGAAATATTTGTTATGTGGGAGGTGTGCTATGCTTTTCTTGTGGGTGAGGTAAAATTTTGGGGTTCCAAGATTTGATTTTGCAAGTGGAAAGTGGAATGCATGTGCTGACAAGAGGACGAAAGCACCTGTATCAAAGTCAACAACAGTTTTTGCTCCCCCCCCCCCCTCCTCCTCCCATCTAATTAATATCAGAATAAAAATTGGCGTCATAAATCGGGAGACTCTATATAAGTTCCTTGATTTTTATTCAAAATCTTTTTTAAAAAAAGCAAAAAATAAAAATAAAAAGGCTCTTCTAATCCGAGGGAATCAATCCCCCCTAATGGCATCCTTAAGATAATGTTAGGCTGTTATTGGAAAAAAGGATAACATTAAGTTATTGAACTAAAAGTAACAGCTTCTCCTAGAACACAATAAATTAAGTCTTAGCATAATCACTTTTTTTAGAATAATCACTTTTTTTATTCAAGCAATACTATTAATATATATATATAATTGAATTAACTTTATATATAGATAACTCATGAGTTTTATAGCAACGTGAAAGCAACAAACAAGCGAATATATGAAAGGCTACTTACTCCTAGCCCTTATTGCCAATTCGACAAACATTCAGTGAATCTGGAAATACGAATCTAACCCCCAGCCGAATTCTTTCTACGCCTCAAGCACGATGGACAATATGGAACTTTCACCCAATTCGACTCGAAGCCCGAATGTGCGACTCTGCTTTGTCCTCAAAAAATGGTGGCTAATTAAAGCCGGAGAAAGAAATAAAGAAAGAAAGAGAGTGTGTAATCTGTGATATCTTTTTCACCATCCTCCAAAGACGAGGACCTGAAAAGAAAATGGAGACGACTATGTGTCTGAAGGAATCGGGAACTGTGTACGATTTTCTTCCGGACTCGAGGACAAGGAATAAAGTGCCTTCCATTTAGTTATTTATTTACGTTCCCGCCGTAATACAAAACTTGGCGCTTGAGTGCATATATAGACATTGCATGAGGAGTAAGAACTCACAATACAAACATTCATCTCTCTCTCTCTCTCTCTCTCCCCCCCCCAATCCATTATTGCCTAAAGTTTAAGCTTTTGGACCCTCTCGTTTATTTAGAAATGAACAAACACACATAGCAATAGGTGAAATTGTACACGATAACGAACCCTCGTATATGTGAAAAAAAAAAAAAGGGGTGGGGAGGCCATGTTTGGGTTTGGTTTTCTTTCATGTCTTTCTGGATCACATGTTATCTCTTTCGATTGTGCGCCATGTCAAGTTGCACCAATCTTGGTCATCGTATTAAAAATCAATGTCAACCATTACCTTCTCCCCCAAAATAGGTGTGACACACGTTTATAAGATAAGGCTTAAAATTCCTTCCCCTTTTTACGCGGAACTTCGTCACACCTTGCTTCCATTCTACGGTGCTGTCTGCTTAAATGAACCTAGTCTACCAGGGGACTGTTGAAAATGCTAACTAAATTTAGCATGCAAAAAAGACCCATAAAACTGCATGCACAAGGAGCTAATTATTTACAAATGGCGTAATATCAATCTGTTGGCACTTGCAACATAGAAGATAATCGATTATACGAGCCTATGGGACAAAATTATTCTTACATATTTCTGCAGTGTAAATTTTGTCTATATACTCTATATTATTCATTATGCAATACGGAAGTATAAGAAAGTAAATACAAAAAACCAACATTTGATTAAATTTTTAAAAAGAATTTTTAAATTTTATCAAAAAATATAATACTCTTATAAGAAAATAATATCAAAAAATTTAGATAATTAAAATTTTAATTAATATTATAATTTAACTTTTAAATTTATATATGTATGTATAACTTAAAATCACCTATCTAACCAAAATTAAAAAATAACTAATGACTAACTAAAAAAATATTTTAAAACAATTATGACAAATCAAAATCAAAAATAAATTTCAAATTGTTCACATATTTTTATTAAATAGTTTAACTAATATTTTTAATTAAATTAAGATATAATAAAATAAATACATAAATTACAAAACATAATTTATAGAATAATATAAAAATAGTTTTTATAACATATCTTACATTAAATCCCTTTACTTGAAAAAACTCACCCTTAGTTAATAATGAAAATTTGATGTTTTCCAAATCATAAGAACAATTATTTATAATAACTTAATACCCTTAATATAAATCTAATAGATTTTTTTAATCATCATGTGAATAATGATATTAACAAATAATAATGTTGAATCATCATTTACTTGATTATCTTATTCAAGAAAATTAACAAATATAAAAGGTAAAAATTTGACAAGATCCTGAATCTGTAAATTATAAGTTTAACTTATAAGTTAATAGAGTCTAGATTAATTTTTTTATCACCATAATTTTTAAATCTGTCCATATCTCCCTCAGAAGATATTTGTTTAATCATATTGTAACAATAATAGGTGTTTTTCTCCTTTTTGAACCATTAATTCTTGATTTATTGATATGTAGTCAAATTTTAATTTTAAAGTCATTGATCCTTAATCACCCAAATTAACATGATCAATAATAGAATTATGAGCAGACATATTATTATGTAATTTATTAGTTAATAGAAAATAAAAATCAAACTTCTTTTCAATCCAATTTAAAGTTTCCTTTGTCTCATCTTTATTGATAATCAAATTTTATACTTATCACATTTTAATAAAAATATTGAATATTATTTTACAAATATAAATATAATTGTATTCAAATTTCAAATTACAAATATAAATCAAATTATTTTATTCTCTTTATAAATATAATTGTATTTAAAATAGGTATCAATTTTAGTGAATCATCTCATGAAATATTTAATAAAAAATTATTTATAAAAAATAACTTTTAAATTAATAATATGTATACAAATATGCTAAATATGAGTGAAATTTCTAATATAAAATCTATTATATTGATAGTCCTATAAAATATTTCTTTCACAATGTTAGTATAAGACAACTCAACACAAGTTAAACTTTCTTTGTTACTAGTTGATGCAGGACAAAAATATAAAAAAATAAATAATAAAATATGAATACTTAATTAAATTTTTTTAATAAAATTTTAAATTTACTAAAAAATATAATGTTATCATATGAGAAGAATATTGATAAATTCAGATAATTAAATTTTATGATTTATAGAATATTTTATCTTTTAAATTTACATATATATTTATAACTTAAAATTACCTAACTACTAAAAAATACTCTAATCTAAATTAAAAAATAACTAATGACTAACCAAAAAAAATCTAAAACACTTCATGATAAATTGAAACAATTTTTTTCAATTATTTAGTTTAACTACAATTTCTAATTAAATTAAAATATTATAAAATAAGTAAATAAATTATAAAGTATAATTTATAAGATAATAAAAATAATATTTATAATGGGTCCTGCATTAATTTATTTTCAATATATCAAAATTAAAATAATGTTTTGTCAGAATTTAAGTAAGCTGAAATTTAAAACTTCAACCTCCTGAGTTGTGCAAAACTCTCTGTACTTGTTCCATTCGTATCCTATGAACAATAAACTAACGTGTACGGATAAAGTTACATGACATTTATCCCATAACTTTTTTCTTGTTAAATCTTAATTAATCTAGATATACCGATCAAAAGATTTTGTGGCGTGGGTAGTGTTTTACGGTTTCAGTTTGCTTTGTAATGGCCCATGCAGGGTTGCAGATCGTGGCCTTATTCCCGAAAGCGTGCTTTTGCATAGAAAGGAGAGCTACATAACACACTCTACCACCACGATCATAATCTTACCTGTGTGTTTCACAATGAACAAACGGAAAACATATTTTCCTTACACAGCAAACGAGAGATCTTCCTTTCATTCCTTAATCATCTTCCACTTTTACCGGTTTCATACAAGTTTAAAACACCCTTAAAAAACTCGTTATTTCTACTTTCAGTCTCAATGTTTCCTTGAAAGAAAAGTAGCTCTAAAGCAAACGTTAAAGTTGCACCAGATGAGAAAAGAAAACAACCTGACAATGACACACAACAAGAGTGATATGCAGAACAAGCATATCTTTCTGGCCATTGATGATAAAGATTAAAGAGATACTAGTATACCATGCATGCCAAGGAGGACATGCATAGCACCATGATATGACTTGGCATGGGATGTAAACCAGGGATTGTCATCGGTCGTTGGGAATGTGCATGCGCTATGCGCATCTGCCTTTTCTTTCTTCATCATACAGTCATTTATAAGAAATAACGATTTCATCATTTCTTACTCTTTAATTACTTCATCAAAAAAAAGGTTAGGAAAACATGTAAAATCAATTGATTGTCTTACATTTGTCAACTGCGGTGTCCATTTCATGTCCAATTTTCACATCCCCTAATCAAGTTCTTACTTTATTTAAAGAAGAAAAAGGACCTTATGATTTATGAAACATAAATACTAAAAGGGTTGGCATCATAAATTCCATTCAAGCAATATTTTATTTTTAATACGAGAGTGCAAGTTAGTATTCTTGCCGACAAAAAAATAATCCAAAATGGATTTATGTAGGACTCAAAACTTTCAGACCTTTACTCATAGCTAAATAATCCAAAACTCTCAACTGCGTATTCTTTCTTGGTGAGTTCTGATCGGTCCCCAGTGAAAAAGCTTCTATCTTTTATTTATTTATTATTATTTTGGCCTAAAAAGACATGCAAAGCGCACCCAATAATTTGAACAACAAAGTATTCCCCGATCCTACACAAACAACCATTTGAACTTTGAATGCAAGGCAGAGGAATGTACGTGGTTGCTTATTAGAACGCACCCTAGCCTGGGCCCTTACTGGTTCGCACTTTTCACCAAATGACGGTTAGTTTTGCTCTGCTTTGAATGTGCATAACTGTAGCCAAAAGCTAGCTGTTACTTGCCAGTTCTCGATTTTGGCTCCAAGAGAAACATGTTAAAGTGAAAGTTATGGTTTTCTGTTCTCTTTTTCCACCATAAAAAAACCCTTTGAATTATTTTCTTTTGAAATATTTGGGAAGCATATTTTAAGAACCCTTTTTTTTTTTTTTTTTGCTTAAGGTAAAGCACTGTGTCATAAAGCAATATTAAAAATAAAATATGGCATTTTCTACTCAAAAGGGCCTCTCATTTTATGCTTTCATGCCGCGAATAAGCTTGTTCGGCCTATTACGTGGCCACGTGGGTGAAAGCCACATCCTATTGAGCGAACAAAACACAGAGAGACCAGAGAGAGAGAGAGAGAGAGGAATAAAGTTTCTTGGAGAAAAAGTTGCTCTAATTTTGACATGACAGCCTTGTTAATGTAAAAGTGATTGGAATTACGTACCACATGCTCCTTTTCCCAAAAGTTGGCATTAATTTATGCTTGCACATAGCTTACTTTATGCTCTGTATCAACAATATACATGCAGTCAACAAATCGCATGATTTAGAATTGAGCATGAATCATGTCGTAATCAGAACTTCGTTGGTTGATTTGGCCCAATCCTGTACTCGGGATTGCAGGGCTCGCAAAACAGAGCCGTAAAAAATTCATGAGACTATACGAGTATGCCTCCTGTTATATGAGCTAGATGCAATAGACCTCTCGATGAGCCACACGCCGGCCAGATAAGGCCGAGAGACATTAGTTGCCATTTCTTAATAAGAGAATGTAACAATACAAAAATTCAGGGAGAACAACAGCCGGACAAGGCATAGAAGGACATAAAAGTAGCCCGTTGAAGGGGGCATTCATGTACTAGCTCAAGGGAATTTACAGAAGTGTAAATAGACAGAATTTTATCGAAACAAATTGTGGGTGCATTTACTCTCATTTATTTTCCCAACTGTGGATTAACACAAAACAACATAAAAGAATAATGCAAAAGAACAAAACATCAATATCATGAAGAAATTCTTGGCGCTGCAAGTTAACCATATATGCTAGAAATCCAAAGCAAGGCATCCCACAGCAAGCGCATAGAGCAATCCTATGTATGGTACAACCAAATTCTCAAGAAAAGGGGACAAAAGAAAAAAAGAGACAAGCAAGGAACAATTAGGACAGCGGTGGAGGAGAGCAGAGTGAGAAAGATTGTTAGTTAGCCTACCTAGGCCGTGTTGGAGCACCTAGCTCATTTTGACCATCTGATAAGTCTCCTAGAAAATTATTCCCGAGTAAAGGTGAAGGTATGCTGCTGACAGAGGATCTCTGCTTCCTGGCTTCCTCCACTGTTAACAGCCGAGCACGTTCACAAGCTTTTGCATTTAAAAACCAAGTGTCCAACTCCCATCTGCGGCATGATTGGATGCCTGTTGAATTGTAGCCTTTCATTGCAGCAAGTCTCGGGTCAAACTCTCTTATCCTTAGATATAACCACATGGGATAATCCTCATCTAACTTTGGAGGTTTGAATTGGATAAAGGAAATTACGGTGACATCTTTTGTAACTGTTATGTATTAAGTTTAAGGCTCAAGACTCATACTGAACCCACCAATGGAGCAATGGCAATTACTACTTCACATTGACAGTAGAGGGGATGCCTCTCCACAAGAAGCAATTTCCCACCTTTTCCCCTTGCGACAGGTACAAGGTAAATATCATCATATTAGGCATTTTATTTTATGTCACACTTTAAATAACAAGGGTTACTCAAGTTAATTAATTTAACGGTAATTTGGGTCATAGGGTTTAAAATTCCTCCACTCTCCCTATTAAGAATAACCATTACAAGAGAGAAGTATCTTCCCATTACAGAAAGGAAGGATCTTCCTGTTTAAAGTAACAGTTACAGGAAAAAGGTATTATATATATCATTACAGATCTTTTTTTTCTCATACAACCATCAGAGAGAAAACATAAAGAACAGTAAGAGAAAAGAGAAAAGCTTTCAGGAACAAAATGTAAAGAGGATTTTCATGTTCACTACGGGACATCAAAATCATGGACAACAGTATGTTGATTTCATTAGAATTTGTATGCTAGTATTCGCATAAAGAAAAATCCTGCATCATAAAAATAAGAATTTCAGTAAGAGAAATTCTAGAAAAGTCTAACACAATCTCCTCGTGAAGAAAGACAATAAAAACAGAACTCAAATAGAGAGGGCAGGAAAAAAAAAATTAATCATTTGATGTAAGGAGTCTCACATGCATATTAGCAGACACTTATCTTACTAGTTGCAAGTTCACTATTGATGTTCTGGATCGTTACACTCAGATACTTAAATAATTGTGCCTCAAGCCAGGAACTTTTACTAATCTTGAATGTACAGACAAACTATGCAATGACTTGGTATTCCATGAAAATTCTGCAGGAATGGAAAAGTAAACTCTGTCCGCACCATCATGATACCAACCAGATTTGCAGCATAGTAAACTATATGTGAGCAGCTTGCACCCAAAAATTTGTGGATCTTGTCTATTGCCATATGTGAATATCTCCACAATAGACCAAAGTAGATCTATAACTAAATCTTGGATGGAAAAAGGGAACAGAAGAAGAGTCAAGGATAGATAGAAGATTTCATACATTATATGCAAATATAATATAAAACGATGCAAAGGTTGCTTAAGTTAACCAGTTAAGCATGTCCGTGGCTTTGATTGTGAGCAGTTCATTAATTACGCATCTGCATCCAAGAAAAACAGTTCTCGAACAGGACCAAGGTAAATAATAACCGTATGCTGTATACGATATCAGAAATCAGGAATTGACAACTGATGCTAGTCAAACTGTCACTAGAAAATCTCTTTCAATCTTTGCAGCACGGATGCATTTTTCATCAAGCATTTCTCATTATCTCTCCCCTCTCTCCTTCTTTACTTTCCAAAGACCAACCCAAGGCTACTTGAAATTAAAGTATGAGCAAATCCAATGACATCAGCCTCAAAATGCAACAGGTTTGCCAGACTACTTAGCTCAATGCACAACGCATATGATACTGGATACCAAGACTTCCAATTTTTCAAAGAACTAGCATTCTTCAAAAGGACAGGAGTGTGCCCGTAGCAATCAACTCATTTCCTTAAAATTTAGTAACACAGGCCTCCGACTTTGAAGCAGACTAAGCACTCATACATCAAGATTTACTTTTTTTCTCAACATTAACAATATAACATGCACACACAATTGATCATTTGTATTCCCTAAAGAATGCATTAACGTACAAGGGCCAAAACCAAAATTGACAGTAAAAAGAGAAACCCTTCCAGTCCAAAATCTTGGAACTCCTACTTGCTCTTCATCAAGAATTTAACCCAATCAAGTTTCTTAGCTAAACTATTCGGAAAATTTACAGTAAAAAAATTCAAAAAAAAAGATTATCTCATTAAACGATAATTTCTATATGGAAAGCGATCTTGAATCCATGAATTCTCAACACATGTTTGCATTTCCAAATGGCGACCTACAAATCACGATATCAAGATCAACCACCGCGCACCAACTATATGAATGAACAAGTATAGAAGACATGTTAAACAAAAGGAAAGAATATGAGGCTCACTTGAGGTGTTGTAGGGAGAAGCGATCGATGGATTGGCTGAGAGAACACCGTACGGGGAGCGATCCAAGACGGAATTTTAATATCGGCGATTGTGTTCTAGGAGAGGTACTGTAAATTTCCATTCGGGCCGTTGGGGTCCGCTCGATATCTGGTTATTGGGTTGTGGGCTTTGGTAGCAAGCCCATTCAAGACTAACTTAAAGAAAACCCCTTATTTATTTATTTATGTTAACAAGCCTCTTTAAGTTCCCGCCTGATTTCACCTGACTGAAGGGTACGCCTAGTTTCACTGGACCACGAACGCATCCAACAACTAGCCAATGCGTTAAAAATATTAATATCCCATGGGAGTGATTAAGAATTTAAATTTTTATATTTAAAAATTCAGATTTTTATAATTAATAATAGGTTTGGCACGTGTACATTAGTCTGAATAAATTAACAAATTTCTTGGGATTAGATTAATTCTTTTGTGTGGTTGGTCTTGTTAAATGAAAGGAGGAGCATATTTGACTCCTGTAAAAGGATTGAAATCTTTCACTTTGCGGCGGAATGGTCAAACAAAAAGCTTCGCTTTTAGTTGCCTTCAAAATTTAAAACGGATCCCGTCATCCTCTCTGGGGTGTGTATTTTATATTGTATTATATACAAGCGTGTAAAAACGAAAGAAATGTGTACCAGAAACTTTGTTCTATACGTCAAACTCCAATCCTTGTCAGTTCATCATCCTCAGGGTAAAAGGTGGCAACTAAGAATATTGGTTTCTATTCTAACCCACAAGCTAAAAACGTTGCACATCAAATTTGATTATCGAAAATTCTTGGTAGATGACGAAAAAAACAAAAAAACGAGATTTGAGGGTGGAAAAGGCATGGAGATTTCTGGAAGCAGAGCTTGTCTTCTCTAAAAACGATTCAGAATGAAAATGAGTTTCATTCTTGGAAGGGAAATGTTAATTGAAGTCTATGAACCAGCTCATACGCATTGTTCTGGCTTGAATCCAAACCTATTATTCTCCAAATCATATTCTACGTAATAATTCCGCTGCTGAAAATTACCCAAAATAATTGCAGGGCCGGCGCCCTGATCAACCGTGTTATCAGTGACAATCGTTAAACACACGACGTCATCAACAAATGGGAAATAATTTGTTCAGGGCAGTGCCATCTTTGCTCCACCTATGAAATTAAACATCAATTCTGGGACAACCGCTGATTTCTGGCCCGAAACATTGAAACATGGCCTCAGATTAGCCTGGTTCTGCGCTTCGGTATCTAATGTGAGGCCAGCCATTTGCTTTTCGAATTCCTGCGTTACGATCTCATAAACTGGCCTCTACATGTACGTGAAAGTCGAGCCTGAGTCCACTATGGTCCCTCCATTACCGTCAGAACCGAGAACCAAGAGATTGTACGGTACGTGCACATTCTTGCCACCGACATATATTCTGCGCAACCATACTTAGTAATGGTACTGGAATACCGGATTTGACTCAATTGTTTTCTTTAGGAAACGTGTGTCGTCAACGCCCCTCGTCTTGGCACCGCCTAAATCTGATCCGGTATACAAAACCAGGTCATTGCTCATCGGAGCCTCATCGTAGCGGCGAGATAGTAAACAGTATAAGAACTTCCTGGCACCTAACTGTGAAGGAAGAGACTCCCGGCCGCGGCCAAAACCAGCAATGCCTTCCGGCAGTCAGCTACACGCTTGGCAGAGGATGACTGTCGTGGTATAAAAGTCAGGATGGTTCTTTGGTTTACGTTAACGAAATTGCATCGGGAGCAGATGTGCCGAGAGGTACAGGGAAACCTAACAAGAGAACTGCCAGTGTCCATAATGAACCTGAGAATCTGCGGAGGCGTCCCGAAGTTCAGAGGAATTGAGTATTCGCCGTAGCTATGTGAATAAAGGGGAATTTAATTTTAATTATTTTACTAAAAATAATAAATATATAATTAACATGATAAAATATTTAAAAGACTATATAAAATGAGTAACAAGTTATAAAAATGCTTAATGACATTTAGTTGTACATTCTTTCGTTTTTAATTTTACATTTTATTATCTTAATTGCAAATTTAGTAATTTTTTAAAAAATTGAAATTGAAAAAATACAAAATATTTTTGTTATTGAATGGGACCCATAATAAGAATGAAATATGGTTAATTCCTAAGGCCATGAACTTTTATTGTATCAAATATTAAAAATAAATAATTATAAATAAATATAAAAATTTATCAAGTAATAATTTAGGTGAAGTTTTTAGCGACTTGGGGTTGCATTTGTGCGAATTATTTATAGCAAAAAGGCACTAGGGAATGTCTAACTCACTAATTATGTTTAACATATCTATTAGATCAAAAAAAAAGCATAGTGCTGTATTTTCAAGCACATTTAAGCAAGCAACCTGATGCCGTCTCTCTCGTCATCTCTCTGTGGCTTTCTTGCGAGATCCTGCACCATTACACAAATGTAAAAGGGGTACTTTCAGCATCGATGTGAGGGCCACGAGCATCTTGGATTCGTGGATACCTTTACATTATTTTTAGCATGGAAAAGCCATTCAGCACTTTGAGATGCGATGCCTTGTGTCATTGTACGAGTTAAAAATTTTCTTTTACACTAATATAAAAATATACGTATTCTATTATAGCAATATAAATAATTTAAATCGATCTATTATTTTAATTAATATTTTTTTTCTTTTCATAATTTTTCTTTAATTTAAAATCTTTCATATAAATTTTATGCATTTTTACTTTCGTTTTTTTATCGCCATTCGCGTTATTTCTAATTTCATAAACTCTTGTATTAAAAGGAGTTTAATACCACAAATAGACTCCAGTTATTGACAGGAGTCATGCAAATCCATAAAATTACACAATCAAGCAAATCCATAAAATTACACAATCAAGCCAATCCATAAAACTACAGATGTATAGTTCGAAGAACATGACCATGCTTTTTGTCTGTCCTCGTCAAAATTCTATGTCCGTTTAACATTTCCTTTTGAAAAAACCATCAAATGAGTGTTTAATTATTTAGGAGCAGCGCTGCGGGAGTTATTCCGACAGAATCTCGCGTGGAAAAGTATAAAGCATCCTTAAACTTTATAAATTTGGGTAATCTAAATTCTAACAGATTAATTTTTTAGAAGAAGTTAATAACTCCTAACAAATGGTATTAGAACTGACTTATTACAGATTTAATATTTACTATTAAATGCTTTAAGTTCAGTAATAAGTAAGAGGTTTCAGTTGACAACGAGAACATCATGGATTTGGTAAGAAAAAATGTGACGAAATTTTACATAAAAAAAGAGAAGGATCCTTAGACGTTATATACACAGAATATTTCAACAAATTATGCTAATTGGCTCGTAATATTATGCTCATGGCGTCCGAACAGCATCGTTATTCATTACATAAACTCGGGGGCATAGACCCCCATTAAGACTGTAAC
The DNA here is from genome assembly GCA_037897445.1 of Ceriops zippeliana. Lineage (NCBI taxonomy): Eukaryota > Viridiplantae > Streptophyta > Magnoliopsida > Malpighiales > Rhizophoraceae > Ceriops > Ceriops zippeliana. Next base: position 5,568,766 of record JBAPLH010000014.1, on the reverse strand, counting down.
GAGGAGTCCAATTTCAAGGCATAGGACGGGACTGAATTCACTCTTTACCCAGATGAAAGACAGACGTCACAAAATATCCACGGATCCAACATATCTCGGGCAACAAGATGGGCTAAAGAATGACCATTGTCTTGAGCGCATTGGGTTGCCAACAAATTGTTTCACAAAGGCCTAAAAGTGTAAACAGTGGCGGGCTCAAACCCCACACCTTTATCTTCAGTCTTTTAAGTTTCCTGAGTCTCAAATTTTGGGAAAACATTATCTTTACAGGAGTATCCGTTCAAAGATCATCGTTTTCCCCGCGTGGAGTGTTGAGAGTAACTTATCTTTGGGGTACGAGCATCACGATGGAATTTTAGATTTAGTACAATAGATTTTTCCAAAATTATTTAGAGAGAATCTGTAGAGATCAAAGACTTCAGAATTCAAATCTACGTGTTCCAATTGAACCAAAATGCGTTCGCACTTTAATTGAGTGGGCCATCCAAAAAAATACTTCGATGACATTGACTTATCAATAAGACCCCCCCACCCACAAAACTTTCCAAGCAAGCGCGGCTGTCGTTTCCCTTCACGAGTTTAAAATGGAGCTTTTGGTCGCCAAATCCAGTTTATCGATTTGTTTTCCAATTCTTCACACGGTGACGCATCACGAGGAATATTTGATTCATGCACAATATCATCACTTTGATGGGTCCGGAGGCTTTAACAAAATTGATCACCTATCATACTCGAAGTACTGAATCCACAGCAACAGATGATGAAAAAAACAAAAATGAGGTAATGGGACAACAGCAATCGCTTATGGCCACAAAGTATGGCTTATGCCGACCAAGGATTGTGACCCATGATAAATTATGAAGATTATTTCTTATTATTTCAATTTTACTATTTATTTAAAATATTTTAAATTAATTAAAAATTTTGGCTGAAATTTTCTTAAGAGGTAGCTTCAAACTTAATTTTAGGATTTTCAATATTAATATTTATCGATTTTCTTTATCAGTCAATATCTTTTTAAGATTATAAATTATTACCTTTAGTTATCTTATTTTCTACTCTTATATTCTATATCATATTGGCCGACATTTTTTCAGAGCCACGTTTTTAATTTGCGATTGTGTAACATTTTGTAATTTTTTTTTGGAATTATACTAGTTTTATTTAACATACTTATTATCATTATTGCTATTAATTTTAATTTTTTTTTTGAACATTTTGGTAATAAATATATTTTATCATCTATTTTTTTCATATGTCCTCAAT